>CAJUZA010000227.1:0-600000 GCA_910592295.1 Andrena haemorrhoa
GAGTCAAACGAGTCAAACGAGTCAAACGAGTCAAACGAGTCAAACGAGTCAAACGAGTCAAACGAGTCAAACGAGTCAAACGAGTCAAACGAGTCAAACGAGTCAAACGAGTCAAACGAGTCAAACGAGTCAAACGAGTCAAACGAGTCAAACGAGTCAAACGAGTCAAACGAGTCAAACGAGTCAAACGAGTCAAACGAGTCAAACGAGTCAAACGAGTCAAACGAGTCAAACGAGTCAAACGAGTCAAACGAGTCAAACGAGTCAAACGAGTCAAACGAGTCAAACGAGTCAAACGAGTCAAGCGAGTCAAGCGAGTCAAGCGAGTCAAACGAGTCAAACGAGTCAAACGAGTCAAACGAGTCAAACGAGTCAAACGAGCCAAACGAGCCAAACGAGCCAACCGAGCCAAGCGAGCCAAGCGAGCCAAGCGAGCCAAGCGATCCAAGCGAGCCAAGCGAACCAAGCGAGCCAAGCGAGCCAAGCGAGCCAAGCGAGCCAAGCGAGCCAAACGAGCCAAGCGAGCCAAACGAGCCAAGCGAGCCAAGCGAGTCAAGCGAGCCAAGCGAGCCAAGCGAGCCAAGCGAGCCAAGCGAGCCAAGCGAGCCAAGCGAGCCAAACGAGCCAAACGAGCCAAACGAGCCAAGCGAGCCAAGCGAGCCAAGCGAGCCAAGCGAGCCAAGCGAGCCAAGCGAGCCAAGCGAGCCAAGCGAGCCAAGCGAGCCAAGCGAGCCAAGCGAGCCAAGCGAGCCAAGCGAGCCAAGCGAGCCAAGCGAGACAAGCGAGCCAAACGAGCCAAACGATCCAAACGAGCCAAGCGAGCCAAGCGAGCCAAGCGAGCCAAGCGAGTCAAACGAGCCAAACGAGCCAAACGAGCCAAACGAGCCAAACGAGCCAAACGAGCCAAACGAGCCAAGCGAGACAAGCGAGCCAAGCGAGCCAAACGAGCCAAACGAGCCAAACGAGTCAAACGAGTCAAACGAGCGAAACGAGCGAAACGAGCCAAACGAGTCAAACGAGTCAAACGAGTCAATCGAGTCAAACGAGTCAAACGAGTCAATCGAGTCAAACGAGTCAAACGAGTCAAACGAGTCAAACGAGTCAAACGAGTCAAACGAGTCAAACGAGTCAAACGAGTCAAACGAGTCAAACGAGTCAAACGAGTCAAACGAGTCAAACGAGTCAAACGAGTCAAACGAGTCAAACGAGTCAAACGAGTCAAACGAGTCAAACGAGTCAAACGAGTCAAACGAGTCAAACGAGTCAAACGAGTCAAACGAGTCAAACGAGTCAAACGAGTCAAACGAGTCAAACGAGTCAAACGAGTCAAACGAGTCAAACGAGTCAAACGAGTCAAACGAGTCAAACGAGTCAAACGAGTCAAACGAGTCAAACGAGTCAAACGAGTCAAACGAGTCAAACGAGTCAAACGAGTCAAACGAGTCAAACGAGTCAAACGAGTCAAACGAGTCAAACGAGTCAAACGAGTCAAACGAGTCAAACGAGTCAAACGAGTCAAACGAGTCAAACGAGTCAAACGAGTCAAACGAGTCAAACGAGTCAAACGAGTCAAACGAGTCAAACGAGTCAAACGGGTCGAACAGGACAATCGAGTCAAGCGAGTTGAACGAGTCAAACGAGTCAAACGAGTCAAACGAGTCAAGCGAGTTGAACGAGTCCAACGAGTCAAACGAATCAAACGAGTCAAACGAGTCAAACGAGTCAAACGTGTCTCAAACGGGTCAAAAGGGTCGAACAGGACAATCGATTCAAACGAGTTGAACGAGTCAAACGAGTCAAACGTGTCAAACGGGTCAAACGAGTCAAACGAGTCAAACGAGTCAAACGAGTCAAACGAGTCAAACGAGTCAAACGAGTCAAACGAGTCAAACGAGTCAAACGAGTCAAACGAGTCAAACGAGTCAAACGAGTCAAACGAGTCAAACGAGTCAAACGAGTCAAACGAGTCAAACGAGTCAAGCGAGTCAAACGAGTCAAACGAGTCAAACGAGTCAAACGAGTCAAACGAGCCAAACGAGCCAAACGAGCCAACCGAGCCAAGCGAGCCAAGCGAGCCAAGCGAGCCAAGCGAGCCAAGCGAGCCAAGCGAGCCAAGCGAGCCAAGCGAGCCAAGCGAGCCAAGCGAGCCAAGCGAGCCAAGCGAGCCAAACGAGCCAAACGAGCCAAGCGAGTCAAACGAGTCAAACGAGTCAAACGAGTCAAACGAGTCAAACGAGTCAAGCGAGCCAAGCGAGACAAGCGAGCCAAGCGAGCCAAGCGAGCCAAGCGAGACAAGCGAGCCAAGCGAGACAAGCGAGCCAAACGAGCCAAACGAGCCAAACGAGCCAAACGAGCCAAACGAGCCAAGCGAGCCAAGCGAGCCAAGCGAGCCAAGCGAGCCAAGCGAGCCAAGCGAGCCAAGCGAGCCAAGCGAGCCAAGCGAGCCAAGCGAGCCAAGCGAGCCAAGCGATCCAAGCGAGCCAAGCGAGCCAAGCGAGCCAAGCGAGCCAAGCGAGCCAAACGAGCCAAACGAGCCAAACGAGCCAAACGAGCCAAACGAGCCAAACGAGTCAAACGAGCCAAACGAGCCAAACGAGTCAAACGAGTCAAACGAGTCAAACGAGTCAAACGAGTCAAACGTGTCAAACGGGTCAAAAGGGTCGAACAGGTCAATCGAGTCAAACGAGTCAAACGAGTCAAACGAGTCAAACGAGCCAAACGAGCCAAGCGAGCCAAACGAGCCAAGCGGGCCAAGCGAGCCAAGCGAGCCAAGCGAGCCAAGCGAGCCAAGCGAGCCAAGCGAGCCAAGCGAGCCAAGCGAGCCAAGCGAGCCAAGCGAGCCAAGCGAGCCAAGCGAGCCAAGCGAGCCAAGCGAGCCAAGCGAGCCAAGCGAGCCAAGCGAGCCAAGCGAGCCAAACGAGCCAAGCGAGCCAAACGAGCCAAGCGAGCCAAGCGAGTCAAGCGAGCCAAGCGAGCCAAGCGAGCCAAGCGAGCCAAGCGAGCCAAGCGAGCCAAACGAGCCAAACGAGCCAAACGAGCCAAGCGAGCCAAGCGAGCCAAGCGAGCCAAGCGAGCCAAGCGAGCCAAGCGAGCCAAGCGAGCCAAGCGAGCCAAGCGAGCCAAGCGAGCCAAGCGAGCCAAGCTAGCCAAGCGAGCCAAGCGAGCCAAGCGACCCAAGCGAGCCAAGCGAGCCAAGCGAGCCAAGCGAGCCAAGCGAGCCAAGCGAGCCAAGCGAGCCAAGCGAGACAAGCGAGCCAAACGAGCCAAACGATCCAAACGAGCCAAGCGAGCCAAGCGAGCCAAGCGAGCCAAGCGAGTCAAACGAGCCAAACGAGCCAAACGAGCCAAACGAGCCAAACGAGCCAAACGAGCCAAACGAGCCAAGCGAGACAAGCGAGCCAAGCGAGCCAAACGAGCCAAACGAGCCAAACGAGTCAAACGAGTCAAACGAGCGAAACGAGCGAAACGAGCCAAACGAGTCAAACGAGTCAAACGAGTCAATCGAGTCAAACGAGTCAAACGAGTCAATCGAGTCAAACGAGTCAAACGAGTCAAACGAGTCAAACGAGTCAAACGAGTCAAACGAGTCAAACGAGTCAAACGAGTCAAACGAGTCAAACGAGTCAAACGAGTCAAACGAGTCAAACGAGTCAAACGAGTCAAACGAGTCAAACGAGTCAAACGAGTCAAACGAGTCAAACGAGTCAAACGAGTCAAACGAGTCAAACGAGTCAAACGAGTCAAACGAGTCAAACGAGTCAAACGAGTCAAACGAGTCAAACGAGTCAAACGAGTCAAACGAGTCAAACGAGTCAAACGAGTCAAACGAGTCAAACGAGTCAAACGAGTCAAACGAGTCAAACGAGTCAAACGAGTCAAACGAGTCAAACGAGTCAAACGAGTCAAACGAGTCAAACGAGTCAAACGAGTCAAACGAGTCAAACGAGTCAAACGAGTCAAACGAGTCAAACGAGTCAAACGAGTCAAACGAGTCAAACGAGTCAAACGAGTCAAACGAGTCAAACGAGTCAAACGAGTCAAACGAGTCAAACGAGTCAAACGAGTCAAACGAGTCAAACGAGTCAAACGAGTCAAACGAGTCAAACGAGTCAAACGAGTCAAACGAGTCAAACGAGTCAAACGAGTCAAACGAGTCAAACGAGTCAAACGAGTCAAACGAGTCAAACGAGTCAAACGAGTCAAACGAGTCAAACGAGTCAAACGAGTCAAACGAGTCAAACGAGTCAAACGAGTCAAACGAGTCAAACGAGTCAAACGAGTCAAACGAGTCAAACGAGTCAAACGAGTCAAACGAGTCAAACGAGTCAAACGAGTCAAACGAGTCAAACGAGTCAAACGAGTCAAACGAGTCAAACGAGTCAAACGAGTCAAACGAGTCAAACGAGTCAAACGAGTCAAACGAGTCAAACGAGTCAAACGAGTCAAACGAGTCAAACGAGTCAAACGAGTCAAACGAGTCAAACGAGTCAAACGAGTCAAACGAGTCAAACGAGTCAAACGAGTCAAACGAGTCAAACGAGTCAAACGAGTCAAACGAGTCAAACGAGTCAAACGAGTCAAACGAGTCAAACGAGTCAAACGAGTCAAACGAGTCAAACGAGTCAAACGAGTCAAACGAGTCAAACGAGTCAAACGAGTCAAACGAGTCAAACGAGTCAAACGAGTCAAACGAGTCAAACGAGTCAAACGAGTCAAACGAGTCAAACGAGTCAAACGAGTCAAACGAGTCAAACGAGTCAAACGAGTCAAACGAGTCAAACGAGTCAAACGAGTCAAACGAGTCAAACGAGTCAAACGAGTCAAACGAGTCAAACGAGTCAAACGAGTCAAACGAGTCAAACGAGTCAAACGAGTCAAACGAGTCAAACGAGTCAAACGAGTCAAACGAGTCAAACGAGTCAAACGAGTCAAACGAGTCAAACGAGTCAAACGAGTCAAACGAGTCAAACGAGTCAAACGAGTCAAACGAGTCAAACGAGTCAAACGAGTCAAACGAGTCAAACGAGTCAAACGAGTCAAACGAGTCAAACGAGTCAAACGAGTCAAACGAGTCAAACGAGTCAAACGAGTCAAACGAGTCAAACGAGTCAAACGAGTCAAACGAGTCAAACGAGTCAAACGAGTCAAACGAGTCAAACGAGTCAAACGAGTCAAACGAGTCAAACGAGTCAAACGAGTCAAACGAGTCAAACGAGTCAAACGAGTCAAACGAGTCAAACGAGTCAAACGAGTCAAACGAGTCAAACGAGTCAAACGAGTCAAACGAGTCAAACGAGTCAAACGAGTCAAACGAGTCAAACGAGTCAAACGAGTCAAACGAGTCAAACGAGTCAAACGAGTCAAACGAGTCAAACGAGTCAAACGAGTCAAACGAGTCAAACGAGTCAAACGAGTCAAACGAGTCAAACGAGTCAAACGAGTCAAACGAGTCAAGCGAGTCAAGCGAGTCAAGCGAGTCAAGCGAGTCAAACGAGTCAAACGAGTCAAACGAGTCAAACGAGTCAAACGAGCCAAACGAGCCAAACGAGCCAACCGAGCCAACCGAGCCAAGCGAGCCAAGCGAGCCAAGCGATCCAAGCGAGCCAAGCGAACCAAGCGAGCCAAGCGAGCCAAGCGAGCCAAGCGAGCCAAGCGAGCCAAGCGAGCCAAGCGAGCCAAGCGAGCCAAGCGAGCCAAGCGAGCCAAGCGAGCCAAACCAGCCAAGCGAGCCAAGCGAGCCAAGCGAGCCAAGCGAGCCAAGCGAGCCAAACGAGCCAAACGAGCCAAGCGAGTCAAACGAGGCAAACGAGGCAAACGAGTCAAACGAGTCAAACGAGTCAAGCGAGCCAAGCGAGCCAAGCGAGTCAAACGAGTCAAACGAGTCAAACGAGTCAAACGAGTCAAACGGGTCGAACAGGACAATCGAGTCAAGCGAGTTGAACGAGTCAAACGAGTCAAACGAGTCAAACGAGTCAAGCGAGTTGAACGAGTCCAACGAGTCAAACGAATCAAACGAGTCAAACGAGTCAAACGAGTCAAACGTGTCTCAAACGGGTCAAAAGGGTCGAACAGGACAATCGATTCAAACGAGTTGAACGAGTCAAACGAGTCAAACGAGTCAAACGAGTCAAACGAGTCAAACGAGTCAAACGAGTCAAACGAGTCAAACGAGTCAAACGAGTCAAACGAGTCAAACGAGTCAAACGAGTCAAACGAGTCAAACGAGTCAAACGAGTCAAACGAGTCAAACGAGTCAAACGAGTCAAACGAGTCAAACGAGTCAAACGAGTCAAACGAGTCAAACGAGTCAAACGAGTCAAACGAGTCAAACGAGTCAAACGAGTCAAACGAGTCAAACGAGTCAAACGAGTCAAACGAGTCAAACGAGTCAAACGAGTCAAACGAGTCAAACGAGTCAAACGAGTCAAACGAGTCAAACGAGTCAAACGAGTCAAACGGGTCGAACAGGACAATCGAGTCAAGCGAGTTGAACGAGTCAAACGAGTCAAACGAGTCAAACGAGTCAAGCGAGTTGAACGAGTCCAACGAGTCAAACGAATCAAACGAGTCAAACGAGTCAAACGAGTCAAACGTGTCTCAAACGGGTCAAAAGGGTCGAACAGGACAATCGATTCAAACGAGTTGAACGAGTCAAACGAGTCAAACGTGTCAAACGGGTCAAACGAGTCAAACGAGTCAAACGAGTCAAACGAGTCAAACGAGTCAAACGAGTCAAACGAGTCAAACGAGTCAAACGAGTCAAACGAGTCAAACGAGTCAAACGAGTCAAACGAGTCAAACGAGTCAAACGAGTCAAACGAGTCAAACGAGTCAAACGAGTCAAGCGAGTCAAACGAGTCAAACGAGTCAAACGAGTCAAACGAGTCAAACGAGCCAAACGAGCCAAACGAGCCAACCGAGCCAAGCGAGCCAAGCGAGCCAAGCGAGCCAAGCGAGCCAAGCGAGCCAAGCGAGCCAAGCGAGCCAAGCGAGCCAAGCGAGCCAAGCGAGCCAAGCGAGCCAAGCGAGCCAAACGAGCCAAACGAGCCAAGCGAGTCAAACGAGTCAAACGAGTCAAACGAGTCAAACGAGTCAAACGAGTCAAGCGAGCCAAGCGAGACAAGCGAGCCAAGCGAGCCAAGCGAGCCAAGCGAGACAAGCGAGCCAAGCGAGACAAGCGAGCCAAACGAGCCAAACGAGCCAAACGAGCCAAACGAGCCAAACGAGCCAAGCGAGCCAAGCGAGCCAAGCGAGCCAAGCGAGCCAAGCGAGCCAAGCGAGCCAAGCGAGCCAAGCGAGCCAAGCGAGCCAAGCGAGCCAAGCGAGCCAAGCGAGCCAAGCGAGCCAAGCTAGCCAAGCGAGCCAAGCGAGCCAAGCGACCCAAGCGAGCCAAGCGAGCCAAGCGAGCCAAGCGAGCCAAGCGAGCCAAGCGAGCCAAGCGAGCCAAGCGAGACAAGCGAGCCAAACGAGCCAAACGATCCAAACGAGCCAAGCGAGCCAAGCTAGCCAAGCGAGCCAAGCGAGTCAAACGAGCCAAACGAGCCAAACGAGCCAAACGAGCCAAACGAGCCAAACGAGCCAAACGAGCCAAGCGAGACAAGCGAGCCAAGCGAGCCAAACGAGCCAAACGAGCCAAACGAGTCAAACGAGTCAAACGAGCGAAACGAGCGAAACGAGCCAAACGAGTCAAACGAGTCAAACGAGTCAATCGAGTCAAACGAGTCAAACGAGTCAATCGAGTCAAACGAGTCAAACGAGTCAAACGAGTCAAACGAGTCAAACGAGTCAAACGAGTCAAACGAGTCAAACGAGTCAAACGAGTCAAACGAGTCAAACGAGTCAAACGAGTCAAACGAGTCAAACGAGTCAAACGAGTCAAACGAGTCAAACGAGTCAAACGAGTCAAACGAGTCAAACGAGTCAAACGAGTCAAACGAGTCAAACGAGTCAAACGAGTCAAACGAGTCAAACGAGTCAAACGAGTCAAACGAGTCAAACGAGTCAAACGAGTCAAACGAGTCAAACGAGTCAAACGAGTCAAACGAGTCAAACGAGTCAAACGAGTCAAACGAGTCAAACGAGTCAAACGAGTCAAACGAGTCAAACGAGTCAAACGAGTCAAACGAGTCAAACGAGTCAAACGAGTCAAACGAGTCAAACGAGTCAAACGAGTCAAACGAGTCAAACGAGTCAAACGAGTCAAACGAGTCAAACGAGTCAAACGAGTCAAACGAGTCAAACGAGTCAAACGAGTCAAACGAGTCAAACGAGTCAAACGAGTCAAACGAGTCAAACGAGTCAAACGAGTCAAACGAGTCAAACGAGTCAAACGAGTCAAACGAGTCAAACGAGTCAAACGAGTCAAACGAGTCAAACGAGTCAAACGAGTCAAACGAGTCAAACGAGTCAAACGAGTCAAACGAGTCAAACGAGTCAAACGAGTCAAACGAGTCAAACGAGTCAAACGAGTCAAACGAGTCAAACGAGTCAAACGAGTCAAACGAGTCAAACGAGTCAAACGAGTCAAACGAGTCAAACGAGTCAAACGAGTCAAACGAGTCAAACGAGTCAAACGAGTCAAACGAGTCAAACGAGTCAAACGAGTCAAACGAGTCAAACGAGTCAAACGAGTCAAACGAGTCAAACGAGTCAAACGAGTCAAACGAGTCAAACGAGTCAAACGAGTCAAACGAGTCAAACGAGTCAAACGAGTCAAACGAGTCAAACGAGTCAAACGAGTCAAACGAGTCAAACGAGTCAAACGAGTCAAACGAGTCAAACGAGTCAAACGAGTCAAACGAGTCAAACGAGTCAAACGAGTCAAACGAGTCAAACGAGTCAAACGAGTCAAACGAGTCAAACGAGTCAAACGAGTCAAACGAGTCAAACGAGTCAAACGAGTCAAACGAGTCAAACGAGTCAAACGAGTCAAACGAGTCAAACGAGTCAAACGAGTCAAACGAGTCAAACGAGTCAAACGAGTCAAACGAGTCAAACGAGTCAAACGAGTCAAACGAGTCAAACGAGTCAAACGAGTCAAACGAGTCAAACGAGTCAAACGAGTCAAACGAGTCAAACGAGTCAAACGAGTCAAACGAGTCAAACGAGTCAAACGAGTCAAACGAGTCAAACGAGTCAAACGAGTCAAACGAGTCAAACGAGTCAAACGAGTCAAACGAGTCAAACGAGTCAAACGAGTCAAACGAGTCAAACGAGTCAAACGAGTCAAACGAGTCAAACGAGTCAAACGAGTCAAACGAGTCAAACGAGTCAAACGAGTCAAACGAGTCAAACGAGTCAAACGAGTCAAACGAGTCAAACGAGTCAAACGAGCCAAACGAGTCAAACGAGCCAAACGAGCCAAACGAGCCAACCGAGCCAAGCGAGCCAAGCGAGCCAAGCGAGCCAAGCGAGCCAAGCGAGCCAAGCGAGCCAAGCGAGCCAAGCGAGCCAAGCGAGCCAAGCGAGCCAAGCGAGCCAAGCGAGCCAAACCAGCCAAGCGAGCCAAGCGAGCCAAGCGAGCCAAGCGAGCCAAGCGAGCCAAGCGAGCCAAGCGAGCCAAACGAGCCAAACGAGCCAAGCGAGTCAAACGAGGCAAACGAGGCAAACGAGTCAAACGAGTCAAACGAGTCAAGCGAGCCAAGCGAGCCAAGCGAGTCAAACGAGTCAAACGAGTCAAACGAGTCAAACGAGTCAAACGGGTCGAACAGGACAATCGAGTCAAGCGAGTTGAACGAGTCAAACGAGTCAAACGAGTCAAACGAGTCAAGCGAGTTGAACGAGTCCAACGAGTCAAACGAATCAAACGAGTCAAACGAGTCAAACGAGTCAAACGTGTCTCAAACGGGTCAAAAGGGTCGAACAGGACAATCGATTCAAACGAGTTGAACGAGTCAAACGAGTCAAACGTGTCAAACGGGTCAAAAGGGTCGAACAGGTCAATCGAGTCAAACGAGTCAAACGAGTCAAACGAGTCAAACGAGTCAAACGAGTCAAACGAGTCAAACGAGCCAAGCGAGCCAAACGAGCCAAGCGAGCCAAACGAGCCAAGCGAGCCAAACGAGCCAAGCGAGCCAAGCGAGTCAAGCGAGCCAAGCGAGCCAAGCGAGCCAAGCGAGCCAAGCGAGCCAAGCGAGCCAAGCGAGCCAAACGAGCCAAACGAGCCAAACGAGCCAAGCGAGCCAAGCGAGCCAAGCGAGCCAAGCGAGCCAAGCGAGCCAAGCGAGCCAAGCGAGCCAAGCGAGCCAAGCGAGTCAAGCGAGCCAAACGAGCCAAGCGAGCCAAGCGAGCCAAGCGAGCCAAGCGAGCCAAGCGAGCCAAGCGAGCCAAGCGAGCCAAACGAGCCAAACGAGCCAAACGAGCCAAACGAGTCAAACGAGCCAAACGAGTCAAACGAGTCAAACGAGTCAAACGAGTCAAACGAGTCAAACGAGTCAAACGAGTCAAACGAGCCAAACGAGCCAAACGAGCCAAGCGAGCCAAGCGAGCCAAGCGAGCCAAGCGAGCCAAGCGAGTCAAGCGAGCCAAACGAGCCAAGCGAGCCAAGCGAGCCAAGCGAGCCAAGCGAGCCAAGCGAGCCAAGCGAGCCAAGCGAGCCAAGCGAGCCAAGCGAGCCAAGCGAGCCAAGCGAGCCAAGCGAGCCAAGCGAGCCAAGCGAGCCAAGCGAGCCAAGCGAGCCAAGCGAGCCAAGCGAGCCAAGCGAGCCAAGCGAGCCAAACGAGCCAAACGAGCCAAACGAGCCAAACGAGCCAAACGAGCCAAACGAGTCAAACGAGCCAAACGAGCCAAACGAGTCAAACGAGTCAAACGAGTCAAACGAGTCAAACGAGTCAAACGTGTCAAACGGGTCAAAAGGGTCGAACAGGTCAATCGAGTCAAACGAGTCAAACGAGTCAAACGAGTCGAACGAGTCAAACGAGTCAAACGAGCCAAACGAGCCAAGCGAGCCAAACGAGCCAAGCGGGCCAAGCGAGCCAAGCGAGCCAAGCGAGCCAAGCGAGCCAAGCGAGCCAAGCGAGCCAAGCGAGCCAAGCGAGCCAAGCGAGCCAAGCGAGCCAAGCGAGCCAAGCGAGCCAAGCGAGCCAAGCGAGCCAAGCGAGCCAAGCGAGCCAAGCGAGCCAAGCGAGCCAAGCGAGCCAAGCGAGCCAAGCGAGCCAAGCGAGCCAAGAGAGCCAAACGAGGCAAGCGAGCCAAACGAGCCAAGCGAGCCAAGCGAGTCAAGCGAGCCAAGCGAGCCAAGCGAGCCAAGCGAGCCAAGCGAGCCAAGCGAGCCAAACGAGCCAAACGAGCCAAACGAGCCAAGCGAGCCAAGCGAGCCAAGCGAGCCAAGCGAGCCAAGCGAGCCAAGCGAGCCAAGCGAGCCAAGCGAGCCAAGCTAGCCAAGCGAGCCAAGCGAGCCAAGCGACCCAAGCGAGCCAAGCGAGCCAAGCGAGCCAAACGAGCCAAGCGAGCCAAGCGAGCCAAGCGAGCCAAGCGAGTCAAACGAGCCAAACGAGCCAAACGAGCCAAACGAGCCAAACGAGCCAAACGAGCCAAACGAGCCAAGCGAGACAAGCGAGCCAAGCGAGCCAAACGAGCCAAACGAGTCAAACGAGTCAAACGAGTCAAACGAGTCAAACGAGTCAAACGAGTCAAACGAGTCAAACGAGTCAAACGAGTCAAACGAGTCAAACGAGTCAAACGAGCCAAACGAGTCAAACGAGCCAAGCGAGCCAAGCGAGCCAAGCGAGCCAAGCGAGCCAAGCGAGTCAAGCGAGCCAAACGAGCCAAGCGAGCCAAGCGAGCCAAGCGAGCCAAGCGAGCCAAGCGAGCCAAGCGAGCCAAGCGAGCCAAGCGAGCCAAGCGAGCCAAGCGAGCCAAGCGAGCCAAGCGAGTCAAACGAGTCAAACGAGTCAAACGAGTCAAACGAGTCAAACGAGTCAAACGAGTCAAACGAGTCAAACGAGTCAAACGAGTCAAACGAGTCAAACGAGTCAAACGAGTCAAACGAGTCAAACGAGTCAAACGAGTCAAACGAGTCAAACGAGTCAAACGAGTCAAACGAGTCAAACGAGTCAAACGAGTCAAACGAGTCAAACGAGTCAAACGAGTCAAACGAGTCAAACGAGTCAAACGAGTCAAACGAGTCAAACGAGTCAAACGAGTCAAACGAGTCAAACGAGTCAAACGAGTCAAACGAGTCAAACGAGCCAAACGAGCCAAACGAGCCAACCGAGCCAAGCGAGCCAAGCGAGCCAAGCGAGCCAAGCGAGCCAAGCGAGCCAAGCGAGCCAAGCGAGCCAAGCGAGCCAAGCGAGCCAAGCGAGCCAAGCGAGCCAAGCGAGCCAAACCAGCCAAGCGAGCCAAGCGAGCCAAGCGAGCCAAGCGAGCCAAGCGAGCCAAGCGAGCCAAGCGAGCCAAACGAGCCAAACGAGCCAAGCGAGTCAAACGAGGCAAACGAGTCAAACGAGTCAAACGAGTCAAGCGAGCCAAGCGAGCCAAGCGAGTCAAACGAGTCAAACGAGTCAAACGAGTCAAACGAGTCAAACGGGTCGAACAGGACAATCGAGTCAAGCGAGTTGAACGAGTCAAACGAGTCAAACGAGTCAAACGAGTCAAGCGAGTTGAACGAGTCCAACGAGTCAAACGAATCAAACGAGTCAAACGAGTCAAACGAGTCAAACGTGTCTCAAACGGGTCAAAATGGTCGAACAGGACAATCGATTCAAACGAGTTGAACGAGTCAAACGAGTCAAACGTGTCAAACGGGTCAAAAGGGTCGAACAGGTCAATCGAGTCAAACGAGTCAAACGAGTCAAACGAGTCAAACGAGTCAAACGAGTCAAACGAGTCAAACGAGTCAAACGAGTCAAACGAGTCAAACGAGTCAAACGAGTCAAACGAGTCAAACGAGTCAAACGAGTCAAACGAGCCAAACGAGCCAAGCGAGCCAAGCGAGCCAAGCGAGCCAAGCGAGCCAAACGAGCCAAGCGAGCCAAACGAGCCAAGCGAGCCAAACGAGCCAAGCGAGCCAAGCGAGTCAAGCGAGCCAAGCGAGCCAAGCGAGCCAAGCGAGCCAAGCGAGCCAAGCGAGCCAAGCGAGCCAAACGAGCCAAGCGAGCCAAGCGAGCCAAGCGAGCCAAGCGAGCCAAGCGAGCCAAGCGAGCCAAGCGAGCCAAGCGAGCCAAGCGAGCCAAGCGAGCCAAGCGAGCCAAGCGAGCCAAGCGAGCCAAGCGAGCCAAGCGAGCCAAGCGAGCCAAGCGAGCCAAGCGACCCAAGCGAGCCAAGCGAGCCAAGCGAGCCAAGCGAGCCAAGCGAGCCAAGCGAGCCAAGCGAGACAAGCGAGCCAAACGAGCCAAACGAGCCAAACGAGCCAAACGATCCAAACGAGCCAAGCGAGCCAAGCGAGCCAAGCGAGCCAAGCGAGTCAAACGAGCCAAACGAGCCAAACGAGCCAAACGAGCCAAACGAGCCAAACGAGCCAAACGAGCCAAGCGAGACAAGCGAGCCAAGCGAGCCAAACGAGCCAAACGAGTCAAACGAGTCAAACGAGTCAAACGAGTCAAACGAGTCAAACGAGTCAAACGAGTCAAACGAGTCAAACGAGTCAAACGAGTCAAACGAGTCAAACGAGTCAAACGAGTCAAACGAGTCAAACGAGTCAAACGAGTCAAACGAGTCAAACGAGTCAAACGAGTCAAACGAGTCAAACGAGTCAAACGAGTCAAACGAGTCAAACGAGTCAAACGAGTCAAACGAGTCAAACGAGTCAAACGAGTCAAACGAGTCAAACGAGTCAAACGAGTCAAACGAGTCAAACGAGTCAAACGAGTCAAACGAGTCAAACGAGTCAAACGAGTCAAACGAGTCAAACGAGTCAAACGAGTCAAACGAGTCAAACGAGCCAAACGAGCCAAACGAGCCAACCGAGCCAAGCGAGCCAACCGAGCCAAGCGAGCCAAGCGAGCCAAGCGAGCCAAGCGAGCCAAGCGAGCCAAGCGAGCCAAGCGAGCCAAGCGAGCCAAGCGAGCCAAGCGAGCCAAGCGAGCCAAGCGAGCCAAGCGAGCCAAACCAGCCAAGCGAGCCAAGCGAGCCAAGCGAGCCAAGCGAGCCAAGCGAGCCAAGCGAGCCAAGCGAGCCAAACGAGCCAAACGAGCCAAGCGAGTCAAACGAGGCAAACGAGGCAAACGAGTCAAGCGAGCCAAGCGAGCCAAGCGAGTCAAACGAGTCAAACGAGTCAAACGAGTCAAACGAGTCAAACGAGTCAAACGAGTCAAACGGGTCGAACAGGACAATCGAGTCAAGCGAGTTGAACGAGTCAAACGAGTCAAACGAGTCAAACGAGTCAAGCGAGTTGAACGAGTCCAACGAGTCAAACGAATCAAACGAGTCAAACGAGTCAAACGAGTCAAACGTGTCTCAAACGGGTCAAAAGGGTCGAACAGGACAATCGATTCAAACGAGTTGAACGAGTCAAACGAGTCAAACGTGTCAAACGGGTCAAAAGGGTCGAACAGGTCAATCGAGTCAAACGAGTCAAACGAGTCAAACGAGTCAAACGAGTCAAACGAGTCAAACGAGTCAAACGAGTCAAACGAGTCAAACGAGTCAAACGAGTCAAACGAGTCAAACGAGTCAAACGAGTCAAACGAGTCAAACGAGTCAAACGAGTCAAACGAGTCAAACGAGTCAAACGAGTCAAACGAGTCAAACGAGTCAAACGAGCCAAACGAGCCAAGCGAGCCAAGCGAGCCAAGCGAGCCAAGCGAGCCAAACGAGCCAAGCGAGCCAAACGAGCCAAGCGAGCCAAACGAGCCAAGCGAGCCAAGCGAGTCAAGCGAGCCAAGCGAGCCAAGCGAGCCAAGCGAGCCAAGCGAGCCAAGCGAGCCAAGCGAGCCAAACGAGCCAAACGAGCCAAACGAGCCAAGCGAGCCAAGCGAGCCAAGCGAGCCAAGCGAGCCAAGCGAGCCAAGCGAGCCAAGCGAGCCAAGCGAGCCAAGCGAGCCAAGCGAGCCAAGCGAGCCAAGCGAGCCAAGCGAGCCAAGCGAGCCAAGCGAGCCAAGCGAGCCAAGCGACCCAAGCGAGCCAAGCGAGCCAAGCGAGCCAAGCGAGCCAAGCGAACCCAGCGAGCCAAGCGAGACAAGCGAGCCAAGCGAGCCAAGCGAGCCAAGCGAGCCAAGCGAGCCAAGCGAGCCAAACGAGCCAAACGAGCCAAACGAGCCAAACGAGCCAAACGAGCCAAACGAGTCAAACGAGCCAAACGAGTCAAACGAGTCAAACGAGTCAAACGAGTCAAACGAGTCAAACGAGTCAAACGAGTCAAACGAGTCAAACGAGTCAAACGAGCCAAACGAGCCAAACGAGCCAACCGAGCCAAGCGAGCCAACCGAGCCAAGCGAGCCAAGCGAGCCAAGCGAGCCAAGCGAGCCAAGCGAGCCAAGCGAGCCAAGCGAGCCAAGCGAGCCAAGCGAGCCAAGCGAGCCAAGCGAGCCAAGCGAGCCAAGCGAGCCAAGCGAGCCAAACCAGCCAAGCGAGCCAAGCGAGCCAAGCGAGCCAAGCGAGCCAAGCGAGCCAAGCGAGCCAAGCGAGCCAAACGAGCCAAACGAGCCAAGCGAGTCAAACGAGGCAAACGAGGCAAACGAGTCAAGCGAGCCAAGCGAGCCAAGCGAGTCAAACGAGTCAAACGAGTCAAACGAGTCAAACGAGTCAAACGAGTCAAACGAGTCAAACGGGTCGAACAGGACAATCGAGTCAAGCGAGTTGAACGAGTCAAACGAGTCAAACGAGTCAAACGAGTCAAGCGAGTTGAACGAGTCCAACGAGTCAAACGAATCAAACGAGTCAAACGAGTCAAACGAGTCAAACGTGTCTCAAACGGGTCAAAAGGGTCGAACAGGACAATCGATTCAAACGAGTTGAACGAGTCAAACGAGTCAAACGTGTCAAACGGGTCAAAAGGGTCGAACAGGTCAATCGAGTCAAACGAGTCAAACGAGTCAAACGAGTCAAACGAGTCAAACGAGTCAAACGAGTCAAACGAGTCAAACGAGTCAAACGAGTCAAACGAGTCAAACGAGTCAAACGAGTCAAACGAGTCAAACGAGTCAAACGAGTCAAACGAGTCAAACGAGTCAAACGAGTCAAACGAGTCAAACGAGTCAAACGAGCCAAACGAGCCAAGCGAGCCAAGCGAGCCAAGCGAGCCAAGCGAGCCAAACGAGCCAAGCGAGCCAAACGAGCCAAGCGAGCCAAACGAGCCAAGCGAGCCAAGCGAGTCAAGCGAGCCAAGCGAGCCAAGCGAGCCAAGCGAGCCAAGCGAGCCAAGCGAGCCAAACGAGCCAAACGAGCCAAACGAGCCAAGCGAGCCAAGCGAGCCAAGCGAGCCAAGCGAGCCAAGCGAGCCAAGCGAGCCAAGCGAGCCAAGCGAGCCAAGCGAGCCAAGCGAGCCAAGCGAGCCAAGCGAGCCAAGCGAGCCAAGCGAGCCAAGCGAGCCAAGCGACCCAAGCGAGCCAAGCGAGCCAAGCGAGCCAAGCGAGCCAAGCGAGCCCAGCGAGCCAAGCGAGACAAGCGAGCCAAGCGAGCCAAGCGAGCCAAGCGAGCCAAGCGAGCCAAGCGAGCCAAACGAGCCAAACGAGCCAAACGAGCCAAACGAGCCAAACGAGCCAAACGAGTCAAACGAGCCAAACGAGTCAAACGAGTCAAACGAGTCAAACGAGTCAAACGAGTCAAACGAGTCAAACGAGTCAAACGAGCCAAACGAGTCAAACGAGCCAAGCGAGCCAAGCGAGCCAAGCGAGCCAAGCGAGCCAAGCGAGTCAAGCGAGCCAAACGAGCCAAGCGAGCCAAGCGAGCCAAGCGAGCCAAGCGAGCCAAGCGAGCCAAGCGAGCCAAGCGAGCCAAGCGAGCCAAGCGAGCCAAGCGAGCCAAGCGAGCCAAGCGAGCCAAGCGAGCCAAGCGAGCCAAGCGAGCCAAGCGAGCCAAACGAGCCAAACGAGCCAAACGAGCCAAACGAGCCAAACGAGCCAAACGAGTCAAACGAGCCAAACGAGCCAAACGAGTCAAACGAGTCAAACGAGTCAAACGAGTCAAACGAGTCAAACGTGTCAAACGGGTCAAAAGGGTCGAACAGGTCAATCGAGTCAAACGAGTCAAACGAGTCAAACGAGTCGAACGAGTCAAACGAGTCAAACGAGCCAAACGAGCCAAGCGAGCCAAACGAGCCAAGCGGGCCAAGCGAGCCAAGCGAGCCAAGCGAGCCAAGCGAGCCAAGCGAGCCAAGCGAGCCAAGCGAGCCAAGCGAGCCAAGCGAGCCAAGCGAGCCAAGCGAGCCAAGCGAGGCAAGCGAGCCAAGCGAGCCAAGCGAGCCAAGCGAGCCAAGCGAGCCAAGCGAGCCAAACGAGCCAAGCGAGCCAAACGAGCCAAGCGAGCCAAGCGAGTCAAGCGAGCCAAGCGAGCCAAGCGAGCCAAGCGAGCCAAGCGAGCCAAGCGAGCCAAACGAGCCAAACGAGCCAAACGAGCCAAGCGAGCCAAGCGAGCCAAGCGAGCCAAGCGAGCCAAGCGAGCCAAGCGAGCCAAGCGAGCCAAGCGAGCCAAGCGAGCCAAGCTAGCCAAGCGAGCCAAGCGAGCCAAGCGACCCAAGCGAGCCAAGCGAGCCAAGCGAGCCAAGCGAGCCAAGCGAGCCAAGCGAGCCAAGCGAGACAAGCGAGCCAAACGAGCCAAACGATCCAAACGAGCCAAGCGAGCCAAGCGAGCCAAGCGAGCCAAGCGAGTCAAACGAGCCAAACGAGCCAAACGAGCCAAACGAGCCAAACGAGCCAAACGAGCCAAACGAGCCAAGCGAGACAAGCGAGCCAAGCGAGCCAAACGAGCCAAACGAGCCAAACGAGTCAAACGAGTCAAACGAGCGAAACGAGCGAAACGAGCCAAACGAGTCAAACGAGTCAAACGAGTCAATCGAGTCAAACGAGTCAAACGAGTCAATCGAGTCAAACGAGTCAAACGAGTCAAACGAGTCAAACGAGTCAAACGAGTCAAACGAGTCAAACGAGTCAAACGAGTCAAACGAGTCAAACGAGTCAAACGAGTCAAACGAGTCAAACGAGTCAAACGAGTCAAACGAGTCAAACGAGTCAAACGAGTCAAACGAGTCAAACGAGTCAAACGAGTCAAACGAGTCAAACGAGTCAAACGAGTCAAACGAGTCAAACGAGTCAAACGAGTCAATCGAGTCAATCGAGTCAAACGAGTCAATCGAGTCAAACGAGTCAAACGAGTCAAACGAGTCAAACGAGTCCAACGAGTCCAACGAGTCCAACGAGTCCAACGAGTCCAACGAGTCCAACGAGTCCAACGAGTCCAACGAGTCAAACGAGTCAAACGAGTCAAACGAGTCAAACGAGTCAAACGAGTCAAACGAGTCAAACGAGTCAAACGAGTCAAACGAGTCAAACGAGTCAAACGAGTCAAACGAGTCAAACGAGTCAAACGAGTCAAACGAGTCAAACGAGTCAAACGAGTCAAACGAGTCAAACGAGTCAAACGAGTCAAACGAGTCAAACGAGTCAAACGAGTCAAACGAGTCAAACGAGTCAAACGAGTCAAACGAGTCAAACGAGTCAAACGAGTCAAACGAGTCAAACGAGTCAAACGAGTCAAACGAGTCAAACGAGTCAAACGAGTCAAACGAGCCAAACGAGCCAAGCGAGCCAAGCGAGCCAAGCGAGCCAAGCGAGCCAAGCGAGCCAAGCGAGCCAAGCGAGCCAAGCGAGCCAAGCGAGCCAAGCGAGCCAAGCGAGCCAAGCGAGCCAAACGAGCCAAGCGAGCCAAACGAGCCAAGCGAGCCAAGCGAGTCAAGCGAGCCAAGCGAGCCAAGCGAGCCAAGCGAGCCAAGCGAGCCAAGCGAGCCAAGCGAGCCAAGCGACCCAAGCGAGCCAAGCGAGCCAAGCGAGCCAAGCGAGCCAAGCGAGCCAAGCGAGCCAAGCGAGCCAAACGAGCCAAACGAGCCAAGCGAGTCAAACGAGGCAAACGAGGCAAACGAGTCAAGCGAGCCAAGCGAGCCAAGCGAGTCAAACGAGTCAAACGAGTCAAACGAGTCAAACGAGTCAAACGGGTCGAACAGGACAATCGAGTCAAGCGAGTTGAACGAGTCAAACGAGTCAAACGAGTCAAACGAGTCAAGCGAGTTGAACGAGTCCAACGAGTCAAACGAATCAAACGAGTCAAACGAGTCAAACGAGTCAAACGTGTCTCAAACGGGTCAAAAGGGTCGAACAGGACAATCGATTCAAACGAGTTGAACGAGTCAAACGAGTCAAACGTGTCAAACGGGTCAAAAGGGTCGAACAGGTCAATCGAGTCAAACGAGTCAAACGAGTCAAACGAGTCAAACGAGTCAAACGAGTCAAACGAGTCAAACGAGTCAAACGAGTCAAACGAGTCAAACGAGTCAAACGAGTCAAACGAGTCAAACGAGTCAAACGAGTCAAACGAGTCAAACGAGTCAAACGAGTCAAACGAGTCAAACGAGTCAAACGAGTCAAACGAGTCAAACGAGTCAAACGAGTCAAACGAGCCAAACGAGCCAAGCGAGCCAAGCGAGCCAAGCGAGCCAAGCGAGCCAAACGAGCCAAGCGAGCCAAACGAGCCAAGCGAGCCAAACGAGCCAAGCGAGCCAAGCGAGCCAAGCGAGCCAAGCGAGCCAAGCGAGCCAAGCGAGCCAAGCGAGCCAAGCGAGCCAAGCGAGCCAAGCGAGCCAAGCGAGCCAAGCGAGCCAAGCGACCCAAGCGAGCCAAGCGAGCCAAGCGAGCCAAGCGAGCCAAGCGAGCCAAGCGAGCCAAGCGAGACAAGCGAGCCAAACGAGCCAAACGAGCCAAACGAGCCAAACGATCCAAACGAGCCAAGCGAGCCAAGCGAGCCAAGCGAGCCAAGCGAGTCAAACGAGCCAAACGAGTCAAACGAGTCAAACGAGTCAATCGAGTCAATCGAGTCAAACGAGTCAATCGAGTCAAACGAGTCAAACGAGTCAAACGAGTCAAACGAGTCCAACGAGTCCAACGAGTCCAACGAGTCCAACGAGTCCAACGAGTCCAACGAGTCCAACGAGTCCAACGAGTCCAACGAGTCAAACGAGTCAAACGAGTCAAACGAGTCAAACGAGTCAAACGAGTCAAACGAGTCAAACGAGTCAAACGAGTCAAACGAGTCAAACGAGTCAAACGAGTCAAACGAGTCAAACGAGTCAAACGAGTCAAACGAGTCAAACGAGTCAAACGAGTCAAACGAGTCAAACGAGTCAAACGAGTCAAACGAGTCAAACGAGTCAAACGAGTCAAACGAGTCAAACGAGTCAAACGAGTCAAACGAGTCAAACGAGTCAAACGAGTCAAACGAGTCAAACGAGTCAAACGAGTCAAACGAGTCAAACGAGTCAAACGAGTCAAACGAGTCAAACGAGTCAAACGAGTCAAACGAGTCAAACGAGTCAAACGAGTCAAACGAGTCAAACGAGTCAAACGAGTCAAACGAGTCAAACGAGTCAAACGAGTCAAACGAGCCAAACGAGCCAAGCGAGCCAAGCGAGCCAAGCGAGCCAAGCGAGCCAAGCGAGCCAAGCGAGCCAAGCGAGCCAAGCGAGCCAAGCGAGCCAAACGAGCCAAGCGAGCCAAACGAGCCAAGCGAGCCAAGCGAGTCAAGCGAGCCAAGCGAGCCAAGCGAGCCAAGCGAGCCAAGCGAGCCAAGCGAGCCAAACGAGCCAAACGAGCCAAACGAGCCAAGCGAGCCAAGCGAGCCAATCGAGCCAAGCGAGCCAAGCGAGCCAAGCGAGCCAAGCGAGCCAAGCGAGCCAAGCGAGCCAAGCGAGCCAAGCTAGCCAAGCGAGCCAAGCGAGCCAAGCGACCCAAGCGAGCCAAGCGAGCCAAGCGAGCCAAGCGAGCCAAGCGAGCCAAGCGAGCCAAGCGAGCCAAGCGAGACAAGCGAGCCAAACGAGCCAAACGATCCAAACGAGCCAAGCGAGCCAAGCGAGCCAAGCGAGCCAAGCGAGCCAAGCGAGTCAAACGAGCCAAACGAGCCAAACGAGCCAAACGAGCCAAACGAGCCAAACGATCCAAACGAGCCAAGCGAGACAAGCGAGCCAAGCGAGCCAAACGAGCCAAACGAGCCAAACGAGTCAAACGAGTCAAACGAGCGAAACGAGCGAAACGAGCCAAACGAGTCAAACGAGTCAAACGAGTCAATCGAGTCAAACGAGTCAAACGAGTCAATCGAGTCAAACGAGTCAAACGAGTCAAACGAGTCAAACGAGTCAAACGAGTCAAACGAGTCAAACGAGTCAAACGAGTCAAACGAGTCAAACGAGTCAAACGAGTCAAACGAGTCAAACGAGTCAAACGAGTCAAACGAGTCAAACGAGTCAAACGAGTCAAACGAGTCAAACGAGTCAAACGAGTCAAACGAGTCAATCGAGTCAATCGAGTCAAACGAGTCAATCGAGTCAAACGAGTCAAACGAGTCAAACGAGTCAAACGAGTCCAACGAGTCCAACGAGTCCAACGAGTCCAACGAGTCCAACGAGTCCAACGAGTCCAACGAGTCCAACGAGTCAAACGAGTCAAACGAGTCAAACGAGTCAAACGAGTCAAACGAGTCAAACGAGTCAAACGAGTCAAACGAGTCAAACGAGTCAAACGAGTCAAACGAGTCAAACGAGTCAAACGAGTCAAACGAGTCAAACGAGTCAAACGAGTCAAACGAGTCAAACGAGTCAAACGAGTCAAACGAGTCAAACGAGTCAAACGAGTCAAACGAGTCAAACGAGTCAAACGAGTCAAACGAGTCAAACGAGTCAAACGAGTCAAACGAGTCAAACGAGTCAAACGAGTCAAACGAGTCAAACGAGTCAAACGAGTCAAACGAGTCAAACGAGTCAAACGAGTCAAACGAGTCAAACGAGTCAAACGAGTCAAACGAGTCAAACGAGTCAAACGAGTCAAACGAGTCAAACGAGTCAAACGAGTCAAACGAGTCAAACGAGTCAAACGAGTCAAACGAGTCAAACGAGTCAAACGAGTCAAACGAGTCAAACGAGTCAAACGAGTCAAACGAGTCAAACGAGTCAAACGAGTCAAACGAGTCAAACGAGTCAAACGAGTCAAACGAGTCAAACGAGTCAAACGAGTCAAACGAGTCAAGCGAGTCAAACGAGTCAAACGAGTCAAACGAGTCAAACGAGTCAAACGAGTCAAACGAGCCAAACGAGCCAAACGAGCCAACCGAGCCAAGCGAGCCAAGCGAGCCAAGCGAGCCAAGCGAGCCAAGCGAGCCAAGCGAGCCAAGCGAGCCAAGCGAGCCAAGCGAGCCAAGCGAGCCAAGCGAGCCAAGCGAGCCAAGCGAGCCAAGCGAGCCAAGCGAGCCAAGCGAGCCAAACCAGCCAAGCGAGCCAAGCGAGCCAAGCGAGCCAAGCGAGCCAAGCGAGCCAAGCGAGCCAAGCGAGCCAAACGAGCCAAACGAGTCAAACGAGGCAAACGAGTCAAACGAGGCAAACGAGGCAAACGAGTCAAACGAGTCAAACGAGTCAAGCGAGCCAAGCGAGCCAAGCGAGTCAAACGAGTCAAACGAGTCAAACGAGTCAAACGAGTCAAACGGGTCGAACAGGACAATCGAGTCAAGCGAGTTGAACGAGTCAAACGAGTCAAACGAGTCAAACGAGTCAAGCGAGTTGAACGAGTCCAACGAGTCAAACGAGTCAAACGAGTCAAACGAGTCAAACGAGTCAAACGTGTCTCAAACGAGTCAAACGGGTCGAACAGGACAATCGAGTCAAACGAGTTGAACGAGTCAAACGAGTCAAACGTGTCAAACGGGTCAAACGAGTCAAACGAGTCAAACGAGTCAAACGAGTCAAACGAGTCAAACGAGTCAAACGAGTCAAACGAGTCAAACGAGTCAAACGAGTCAAACGAGTCAAACGAGTCAAACGAGTCAAACGAGTCAAACGAGTCAAACGAGTCAAACGAGTCAAACGAGTCAAACGAGTCAAACGAGTCAAACGAGTCAAACGAGTCAAACGAGTCAAACGAGTCAAACGAGTCAAACGAGTCAAACGAGTCAAACGAGTCAAACGAGTCAAACGAGTCAAACGAGTCAAACGAGTCAAACGAGTCAAACGAGTCAAACGAGTCAAACGAGTCAAACGAGTCAAACGAGTCAAACGAGTCAAACGAGTCAAACGAGTCAAACGAGTCAAACGAGTCAAACGAGTCAAACGAGTCAAACGAGTCAAACGAGTCAAACGAGTCAAACGAGTCAAACGAGTCAAACGAGTCAAACGAGTCAAACGAGTCAAACGAGTCAAACGAGTCAAACGAGTCAAACGAGTCAAACGAGTCAAACGAGTCAAACGAGTCAAACGAGTCAAACGAGTCAAACGAGTCAAACGAGTCAAACGAGTCAAACGAGTCAAACGAGTCAAACGAGTCAAACGAGTCAAACGAGTCAAACGAGTCAAACGAGTCAAACGAGTCAAACGAGTCAAACGAGTCAAACGAGTCAAACGAGTCAATCGAGTCAAACGAGTCAAACGAGTCAAACGAGTCAAACGAGTCAAACGAGTCAAACGAGTCAAACGAGTCAAACGAGTCAAACGAGTCAAACGAGTCAAACGAGTCAAACGAGTCAAACGAGTCAAACGAGTCAAACGAGTCAAACGAGTCAAACGAGTCAAACGAGTCAATCGAGTCAATCGAGTCAAACGAGTCAATCGAGTCAAACGAGTCAAACGAGTCAAACGAGTCAAACGAGTCCAACGAGTCCAACGAGTCCAACGAGTCCAACGAGTCCAACGAGTCCAACGAGTCCAACGAGTCAAACGAGTCAAACGAGTCAAACGAGTCAAACGAGTCAAACGAGTCAAACGAGTCAAACGAGTCAAACGAGTCAAACGAGTCAAACGAGTCAAACGAGTCAAACGAGTCAAACGAGTCAAACGAGTCAAACGAGTCAAACGAGTCAAACGAGTCAAACGAGTCAAACGAGTCAAACGAGTCAAACGAGTCAAACGAGTCAAACGAGTCAAACGAGTCAAACGAGTCAAACGAGTCAAACGAGTCAAACGAGTCAAACGAGTCAAACGAGTCAAGCGAGTCAAACGAGTCAAACGAGTCAAACGAGTCAAACGAGTCAAACGAGTCAAACG
Organism: Andrena haemorrhoa; assembly: GCA_910592295.1. Lineage (NCBI taxonomy): Eukaryota > Metazoa > Arthropoda > Insecta > Hymenoptera > Andrenidae > Andrena > Andrena haemorrhoa. The sequence goes on from CAJUZA010000227.1 coordinate 24,167, forward strand.
AGCCAAACGAGCCAAACGAGCCAACCGAGCCAAGCGAGCCAAGCGAGCCAAGCGAGCCAAGCGAGCCAAGCGAGCCAAGCGAGCCAAGCGAGCCAAGCGAGCCAAGCGAGCCAAGCGAGCCAAGCGAGCCAAGCGAGCCAAGCGAGCCAAGCGAGCCAAGCGAGCCAAGCGAGCCAAGCGAGCCAAGCGAGCCAAGCGAGCCAAGCGAGCCAAGCGAGCCAAACGAGCCAAGCGAGCCAAGCGAGCCAAGCGAGCCAAGCGAGCCAAGCGAGCCAAGCGAGCCAAGCGAGCCAAACGAGCCAAACGAGTCAAACGAGGCAAACGAGTCAAACGAGGCAAACGAGGCAAACGAGTCAAACGAGTCAAACGAGTCAAGCGAGCCAAGCGAGCCAAGCGAGTCAAACGAGTCAAACGAGTCAAACGAGTCAAACGAGTCAAACGGGTCGAACAGGACAATCGAGTCAAGCGAGTTGAACGAGTCAAACGAGTCAAACGAGTCAAACGAGTCAAGCGAGTTGAACGAGTCCAACGAGTCAAACGAATCAAACGAGTCAAACGAGTCAAACGAGTCAAACGTGTCTCAAACGGGTCAAAAGGGTCGAACAGGACAATCGATTCAAACGAGTTGAACGAGTCAAACGAGTCAAACGTGTCAAACGGGTCAAACGAGTCAAACGAGTCAAACGAGTCAAACGAGTCAAACGAGTCAAACGAGTCAAACGAGTCAAACGAGTCAAACGAGTCAAACGAGTCAAACGAGTCAAACGAGTCAAACGAGTCAAACGAGTCAAACGAGTCAAACGAGTCAAACGAGTCAAACGAGTCAAACGAGTCAAACGAGTCAAACGAGTCAAACGAGTCAAACGAGTCAAACGAGTCAAACGAGTCAAACGAGTCAAACGAGTCAAACGAGTCAAACGAGTCAAACGAGTCAAACGAGTCAAACGAGTCAAACGAGTCAAACGAGTCAAACGAGTCAAACGAGTCAAACGAGTCAAACGAGTCAAACGAGTCAAACGAGTCAAACGAGTCAAACGAGTCAAACGAGTCAAACGAGTCAAACGAGTCAAACGAGTCAAACGAGTCAAACGAGTCAAACGAGTCAAACGAGTCAAACGAGTCAAACGAGTCAAACGAGTCAAACGAGTCAAACGAGTCAAACGAGTCAAACGAGTCAAACGAGTCAAACGAGTCAAACGAGTCAAACGAGTCAAACGAGTCAAACGAGTCAAACGAGTCAAACGAGTCAAACGAGTCAAACGAGTCAATCGAGTCAAACGAGTCAAACGAGTCAAACGAGTCAAACGAGTCAAACGAGTCAAACGAGTCAAACGAGTCAAACGAGTCAAACGAGTCAAACGAGTCAAACGAGTCAAACGAGTCAAACGAGTCAAACGAGTCAAACGAGTCAAACGAGTCAAACGAGTCAAACGAGTCAAACGAGTCAAACGAGTCAAACGAGTCAAACGAGTCAAACGAGTCAAACGAGTCAAACGAGTCAAACGAGTCAAACGAGTCAAACGAGTCAAACGAGTCAAACGAGTCAAACGAGCCAAACGAGCCAAACGAGCCAACCGAGCCAAGCGAGCCAACCGAGCCAAGCGAGCCAAGCGAGCCAAGCGAGCCAAGCGAGCCAAGCGAGCCAAGCGAGCCAAGCGAGCCAAGCGAGCCAAGCGAGCCAAGCGAGCCAAGCGAGCCAAGCGAGCCAAGCGAGCCAAGCGAGCCAAGCGAGCCAAGCGAGCCAAGCGAGCCAAGCGAGCCAAGCGAGCCAAGCGAGCCAAGCGAGCCAAACCAGCCAAGCGAGCCAAGCGAGCCAAGCGAGCCAAGCGAGCCAAGCGAGCCAAACGAGCCAAACGAGCCAAGCGAGTCAAACGAGGCAAACGAGGCAAACGAGTCAAACGAGTCAAACGAGTCAAGCGAGCCAAGCGAGCCAAGCGAGTCAAACGAGTCAAACGAGTCAAACGAGTCAAACGAGTCAAACGGGTCGAACAGGACAATCGAGTCAAGCGAGTTGAACGAGTCAAACGAGTCAAACGAGTCAAACGAGTCAAGCGAGTTGAACGAGTCCAACGAGTCAAACGAATCAAACGAGTCAAACGAGTCAAACGAGTCAAACGTGTCTCAAACGGGTCAAAAGGGTCGAACAGGACAATCGATTCAAACGAGTTGAACGAGTCAAACGAGTCAAACGTGTCAAACGGGTCAAAAGGGTCGAACAGGTCAATCGAGTCAAACGAGTCAAACGAGTCAAACGAGTCAAACGAGTCAAACGAGTCAAACGAGTCAAACGAGTCAAACGAGTCAAACGAGTCAAACGAGTCAAACGAGTCAAACGAGTCAAACGAGTCAAACGAGTCAAACGAGTCAAACGAGTCAAACGAGTCAAACGAGCCAAGCGAGCCAAGCGAGCCAAGCGAGCCAAGCGAGCCAAACGAGCCAAGCGAGCCAAACGAGCCAAGCGAGCCAAACGAGCCAAGCGAGCCAAGCGAGTCAAGCGAGCCAAGCGAGCCAAGCGAGCCAAGCAAGCCAAGCGAGCCAAGCGAGCCAAGCGAGCCAAACGAGCCAAACGAGCCAAACGAGCCAAGCGAGCCAAGCGAGCCAAGCGAGCCAAGCGAGCCAAGCGAGCCAAGCGAGCCAAGCGAGCCAAGCGAGCCAAGCGAGCCAAGCGAGCCAAGCGAGCCAAGCGAGCCAAGCGAGCCAAGCGAGCCAAGCGAGCCAAGCGAGCCAAGCGAGCCAAGCGAGCCAAGCGAGCCAAGCGAGCCAAGCGAGCCAAGCGAGCCAAGCGAGCCAAGCGAGACAAGCGAGCCAAACGAGCCAAACGAGCCAAACGAGCCAAACGAGCCAAACGAGCCAAGCGAGCCAAGCGAGCCAAGCGAGCCAAGCGAGTCAAACGAGCCAAACGAGCCAAACGAGCCAAACGAGCCAAACGAGCCAAACGAGCCAAACGAGCCAAGCGAGACAAGCGAGCCAAGCGAGCCAAACGAGCCAAACGAGTCAAACGAGTCAAACGAGTCAAACGAGTCAAACGAGTCAAACGAGTCAAACGAGTCAAACGAGTCAAACGAGTCAAACGAGTCAAACGAGCCAAACGAGTCAAACGAGCCAAGCGAGCCAAGCGAGCCAAGCGAGCCAAGCGAGCCAAGCGAGCCAAGCGAGTCAAGCGAGCCAAACGAGCCAAGCGAGCCAAGCGAGCCAAGCGAGCCAAGCGAGCCAAGCGAGCCAAGCGAGCCAAGCGAGCCAAGCGAGCCAAGCGAGCCAAGCGAGCCAAGCGAGCCAAGCGAGCCAAGCGAGCCAAGCGAGCCAAGCGAGCCAAGCGAGCCAAGCGAGCCAAGCGAGCCAAGCGAGCCAAACGAGCCAAACGAGCCAAACGAGCCAAACGAGCCAAACGAGCCAAACGAGTCAAACGAGCCAAACGAGCCAAACGAGTCAAACGAGTCAAACGAGTCAAACGAGTCAAACGAGTCAAACGTGTCAAACGGGTCAAAAGGGTCGAACAGGTCAATCGAGTCAAACGAGTCAAACGAGTCAAACGAGTCAAACGAGTCAAACGAGTCAAACGAGCCAAACGAGCCAAGCGAGCCAAACGAGCCAAGCGGGCCAAGCGAGCCAAGCGAGCCAAGCGAGCCAAGCGAGCCAAGCGAGCCAAGCGAGCCAAGCGAGCCAAGCGAGCCAAGCGAGCCAAGCGAGCCAAGCGAGCCAAGCGAGCCAAGCGAGCCAAGCGAGCCAAGCGAGCCAAGCGAGCCAAGCGAGCCAAACGAGCCAAACGAGCCAAACGAGCCAAACGAGCCAAACGAGCCAAACGAGTCAAACGAGCCAAACGAGCCAAACGAGCCAAACGAGTCAAACGAGTCAAACGAGTCAAACGAGTCAAACGAGTCAAACGTGTCAAACGGGTCAAAAGGGTCGAACAGGTCAATCGAGTCAAACGAGTCAAACGAGTCAAACGAGCCAAACGAGCCAAACGAGTCAAACGAGCCAAACGAGTCAAACGAGCCAAGCGAGCCAAGCGAGCCAAGCGAGCCAAGCGAGCCAAGCGAGCCAAGCGAGCCAAACGAGCCAAACGAGCCAAACGAGCCAAACGAGCCAAACGAGCCAAGCGAGACAAGCGAGACAAGCGAGCCAAGCGAGCCAAACGAGTCAAACGAGTCAAACGAGTCAAACGAGTCAAACGAGTCAAACGAGTCAAACGAGTCAAACGAGTCAAACGAGTCAAACGAGTCAAACGAGTCAAACGAGTCAAACGAGTCAAACGAGTCAAACGAGTCAAACGAGTCAAACGAGTCAAACGAGTCAAACGAGTCAAACGAGTCAAACGAGTCAAACGAGTCAAACGAGTCAAACGAGTCAAACGAGTCAAACGAGTCAAACGAGTCAAACGAGTCAAACGAGTCAAACGAGTCAAACGAGTCAAACGAGTCAAACGAGTCAAACGAGTCAAACGAGTCAAACGAGTCAAACGAGTCAAACGAGTCAAACGAGTCAAACGAGTCAAACGAGTCAAACGAGTCAAACGAGTCAAACGAGTCAAACGAGTCAAACGAGTCAAACGAGTCAAACGAGTCAAACGAGTCAAACGAGTCAAACGAGTCAAACGAGTCAAACGAGTCAAACGAGTCAAACGAGTCAAACGAGTCAAACGAGTCAAACGAGTCAAACGAGTCAAACGAGTCAAACGAGTCAAACGAGTCAAACGAGTCAAACGAGTCAAACGAGTCAAACGAGTCAAACGAGTCAAACGAGTCAAACGAGTCAAACGAGTCAAACGAGTCAAACGAGTCAAACGAGTCAAACGAGTCAAACGAGTCAAACGAGTCAAACGAGTCAAACGAGTCAAACGAGTCAAACGAGTCAAACGAGTCAAACGAGTCAAACGAGTCAAACGAGTCAAACGAGTCAAACGAGTCAAACGAGTCAAACGAGTCAAACGAGTCAAACGAGTCAAACGAGTCAAACGAGTCAAACGAGTCAAACGAGTCAAACGAGTCAAACGAGTCAAACGAGTCAAACGAGTCAAACGAGTCAAACGAGTCAAACGAGTCAAACGAGTCAAACGAGTCAAACGAGTCAAACGAGTCAAACGAGTCAAACGAGTCAAACGAGTCAAACGAGTCAAACGAGTCAAACGAGTCAAACGAGTCAAACGAGTCAAACGAGTCAAACGAGTCAAACGAGTCAAACGAGTCAAACGAGTCAAACGAGTCAAACGAGTCAAACGAGTCAAACGAGTCAAACGAGTCAAACGAGTCAAACGAGTCAAACGAGTCAAACGAGTCAAACGAGTCAAACGAGTCAAACGAGTCAAACGAGTCAAACGAGTCAAACGAGTCAAACGAGTCAAACGAGTCAAACGAGTCAAACGAGTCAAACGAGTCAAACGAGTCAAACGAGTCAAACGAGTCAAACGAGTCAAACGAGTCAAACGAGTCAAACGAGTCAAACGAGTCAAACGAGTCAAACGAGTCAAACGAGTCAAACGAGTCAAACGAGTCAAACGAGTCAAACGAGTCAAACGAGTCAAACGAGTCAAACGAGTCAAACGAGTCAAACGAGTCAAACGAGTCAAACGAGTCAAACGAGTCAAACGAGTCAAACGAGTCAAACGAGTCAAACGAGTCAAACGAGTCAAACGAGTCAAACGAGTCAAACGAGTCAAACGAGTCAAACGAGTCAAACGAGTCAAACGAGTCAAACGAGTCAAACGAGTCAAACGAGTCAAACGAGTCAAACGAGTCAAACGAGTCAAACGAGTCAAACGAGTCAAACGAGTCAAACGAGTCAAACGAGTCAAACGAGTCAAACGAGTCAAACGAGTCAAACGAGTCAAACGAGTCAAACGAGTCAAACGAGTCAAACGAGTCAAACGAGTCAAACGAGTCAAACGAGTCAAACGAGTCAAACGAGTCAAACGAGTCAAACGAGTCAAACGAGTCAAACGAGTCAAACGAGTCAAACGAGTCAAACGAGTCAATCGAGTCAAACGAGTCAAACGAGTCAAACGAGTCAAACGAGTCAAACGAGTCAAACGAGTCAAACGAGTCAAACGAGTCAAACGAGTCAAACGAGTCAAACGAGTCAAACGAGTCAAACGAGTCAAACGAGTCAAACGAGTCAAACGAGTCAAACGAGTCAAACGAGTCAAACGAGTCAAACGAGTCAAACGAGTCAAACGAGTCAAACGAGTCAAACGAGTCAAACGAGTCAAACGAGTCAAACGAGTCAAACGAGTCAAACGAGTCAAACGAGTCAAACGAGTCAAACGAGCCAAACGAGCCAAACGAGCCAACCGAGCCAAGCGAGCCAAGCGAGCCAAGCGAGCCAAGCGAGCCAAGCGAGCCAAGCGAGCCAAGCGAGCCAAGCGAGCCAAGCGAGCCAAGCGAGCCAAGCGAGCCAAGCGAGCCAAGCGAGCCAAGCGAGCCAAGCGAGCCAAGCGAGCCAAGCGAGCCAAGCGAGCCAAGCGAGCCAAGCGAGCCAAGCGAGCCAAGCGAGCCAAACCAGCCAAGCGAGCCAAGCGAGCCAAGCGAGCCAAGCGAGCCAAGCGAGCCAAGCGAGCCAAGCGAGCCAAGCGAGCCAAGCGAGCCAAACGAGCCAAACGAGCCAAGCGAGTCAAACGAGGCAAACGAGGCAAACGAGTCAAACGAGTCAAACGAGTCAAGCGAGCCAAGCGAGCCAAGCGAGTCAAACGAGTCAAACGAGTCAAACGAGTCAAACGAGTCAAACGGGTCGAACAGGACAATCGAGTCAAGCGAGTTGAACGAGTCAAACGAGTCAAACGAGTCAAACGAGTCAAGCGAGTTGAACGAGTCCAACGAGTCAAACGAATCAAACGAGTCAAACGAGTCAAACGAGTCAAACGAGTCAAACGAGTCAAACGAGTCAAACGAGTCAAACGAGTCAAACGAGTCAAACGAGTCAAACGAGTCAAACGAGTCAAACGAGTCAAAAGAGTCAAACGAGTCAAACGAGTCAAACGAGTCAAACGAGTCAAACGAGTCAAACGAGTCAAACGAGTCAAACGAGTCAAACGAGTCAAACGAGTCAAACGAGTCAAACGAGTCAAACGAGTCAAACGAGTCAAACGAGTCAAACGAGTCAAACGAGTCAAACGAGTCAAACGAGTCAAACGAGTCAAACGAGTCAAACGAGTCAAACGAGTCAAACGAGTCAAACGAGTCAAACGAGTCAAACGAGTCAAACGAGTCAAACGAGTCAAACGAGTCAAACGAGTCAAACGAGTCAAACGAGTCAAACGAGTCAAACGAGTCAAACGAGTCAAACGAGTCAAACGAGTCAAACGAGTCAAACGAGTCAAACGAGTCAAACGAGTCAAACGAGTCAAACGAGTCAAACGAGTCAAACGAGTCAAACGAGTCAAACGAGTCAAACGAGTCAAACGAGTCAAACGAGTCAAACGAGTCAAACGAGTCAAACGAGTCAAACGAGTCAATCGAGTCAAACGAGTCAAACGAGTCAAACGAGTCAAACGAGTCAAACGAGTCAAACGAGTCAAACGAGTCAAACGAGTCAAACGAGTCAAACGAGTCAAACGAGTCAAACGAGTCAAACGAGTCAAACGAGTCAAACGAGTCAAACGAGTCAAACGAGTCAAACGAGTCAAACGAGTCAAACGAGTCAAACGAGTCAAACGAGTCAAACGAGTCAAACGAGTCAAACGAGTCAAACGAGTCAAACGAGTCAAACGAGTCAAACGAGTCAAACGAGTCAAACGAGTCAAACGAGCCAAACGAGCCAAACGAGCCAACCGAGCCAAGCGAGCCAAGCGAGCCAAGCGAGCCAAGCGAGCCAAGCGAGCCAAGCGAGCCAAGCGAGCCAAGCGAGCCAAGCGAGCCAAGCGAGCCAAGCGAGCCAAGCGAGCCAAGCGAGCCAAGCGAGCCAAGCGAGCCAAGCGAGCCAAGCGAGCCAAGCGAGCCAAGCGAGCCAAGCGAGCCAAGCGAGCCAAGCGAGCCAAGCGAGCCAAGCGAGCCAAGCGAGCCAAGCGAGCCAAGCGAGCCAAGCGAGCCAAACCAGCCAAGCGAGCCAAGCGAGCCAAGCGAGCCAAGCGAGCCAAGCGAGCCAAGCGAGCCAAGCGAGCCAAGCGAGCCAAACGAGCCAAACGAGCCAAGCGAGTCAAACGAGGCAAACGAGGCAAACGAGTCAAACGAGTCAAACGAGTCAAGCGAGCCAAGCGAGCCAAGCGAGTCAAACGAGTCAAACGAGTCAAACGAGTCAAACGAGTCAAACGGGTCGAACAGGACAATCGAGTCAAGCGAGTTGAACGAGTCAAACGAGTCAAACGAGTCAAACGAGTCAAGCGAGTTGAACGAGTCCAACGAGTCAAACGAATCAAACGAGTCAAACGAGTCAAACGAGTCAAACGTGTCTCAAACGGGTCAAAAGGGTCGAACAGGACAATCGATTCAAACGAGTTGAACGAGTCAAACGAGTCAAACGTGTCAAACGGGTCAAAAGGGTCGAACAGGTCAATCGAGTCAAACGAGTCAAACGAGTCAAACGAGTCAAACGAGTCAAACGAGTCAAACGAGTCAAACGAGTCAAACGAGTCAAACGAGTCAAACGAGTCAAACGAGTCAAACGAGTCAAACGAGTCAAACGAGTCAAACGAGTCAAACGAGTCAAACGAGTCAAACGAGTCAAACGAGTCAAACGAGTCAAACGAGCCAAGCGAGCCAAGCGAGCCAAGCGAGCCAAGCGAGCCAAACGAGCCAAGCGAGCCAAACGAGCCAAGCGAGCCAAACGAGCCAAGCGAGCCAAGCGAGTCAAGCGAGCCAAGCGAGCCAAGCGAGCCAAGCAAGCCAAGCAAGCCAAGCGAGCCAAGCGAGCCAAGCGAGCCAAACGAGCCAAACGAGCCAAACGAGCCAAGCGAGCCAAGCGAGCCAAGCGAGCCAAGCGAGCCAAGCGAGCCAAGCGAGCCAAGCGAGCCAAGCGAGCCAAGCGAGCCAAGCGAGCCAAGCGAGCCAAGCGAGCCAAGCGAGCCAAGCGAGCCAAGCGAGCCAAGCGAGCCAAGCGAGCCAAGCGAGCCAAGCGAGCCAAGCGAGCCAAGCGAGCCAAGCGAGACAAGCGAGCCAAACGAGCCAAACGAGCCAAACGAGCCAAACGATCCAAACGAGCCAAGCGAGCCAAGCGAGCCAAGCGAGCCAAGCGAGCCAAACGAGCCAAACGAGCCAAACGAGCCAAACGAGCCAAACGAGCCAAACGAGCCAAACGAGCCAAGCGAGACAAGCGAGCCAAGCGAGCCAAACGAGCCAAACGAGTCAAACGAGTCAAACGAGTCAAACGAGTCAAACGAGTCAAACGAGTCAAACGAGTCAAACGAGTCAAACGAGTCAAACGAGTCAAACGAGCCAAACGAGTCAAACGAGCCAAGCGAGCCAAGCGAGCCAAGCGAGCCAAGCGAGCCAAGCGAGCCAAGCGAGTCAAGCGAGCCAAACGAGCCAAGCGAGCCAAGCGAGCCAAGCAAGCCAAGCGAGCCAAGCGAGCCAAGCGAGCCAAGCGAGCCAAGCGAGCCAAGCGAGCCAAGCGAGCCAAGCGAGCCAAGCGAGCCAAGCGAGCCAAGCGAGCCAAGCGAGCCAAACGAGCCAAACGAGCCAAACGAGCCAAACGAGCCAAACGAGTCAAACGAGCCAAACGAGCCAAACGAGTCAAACGAGTCAAACGAGTCAAACGAGTCAAACGAGCCAAACGAGCCAAACGAGCCAAGCGAGACAAGCGAGCCAAGCGAGCCAAACGAGCCAAACGAGCCAAACGAGTCAAACGAGTCAAACGAGCGAAACGAGCGAAACGAGCCAAACGAGTCAAACGAGCCAAACGAGTCAATCGAGTCAAACGAGTCAAACGAGTCAATCGAGTCAAACGAGTCAAACGAGTCAAACGAGTCAAACGAGTCAAACGAGTCAAACGAGTCAAACGAGTCAAACGAGTCAAACGAGTCAAACGAGTCAAACGAGTCAAACGAGTCAAACGAGTCAAACGAGTCAAACGAGTCAAACGAGTCAAACGAGTCAAACGAGTCAAACGAGTCAAACGAGTCAAACGAGTCAAACGAGTCAAACGAGTCAAACGAGTCAAACGAGTCAAACGAGTCAAACGAGTCAAACGAGTCAAACGAGTCAAACGAGTCAAACGAGTCAAACGAGTCAAACGAGTCAAACGAGTCAAACGAGTCAAACGAGTCAAACGAGTCAAACGAGTCAAACGAGTCAAACGAGTCAAACGAGTCAAACGAGCCAAACGAGTCAAACGAGCCAAACGAGCCAAGCGAGCCAAGCGAGCCAAGCGAGCCAAGCGAGCCAAGCGAGCCAAGCGAGCCAAGCGAGCCAAGCGAGCCAAGCGAGCCAAGCGAGCCAAGCGAGCCAAGCGAGCCAAGCGAGCCAAGCGAGCCAAGCGAGGCAAACGAGGCAAACGAGGCAAACGAGTCAAACGAGTCAAACGAGTCAATCGAGTCAAACGAGTCAAACGAGCCAAACGAGCCAAGCGAGCCAAGCGAGCCAAGCGAGCCAAGCGAGTCAAGCGAGCCAAGCGAGTCAAGCGAGCCAAGCGAGACAAGCGAGCCAAGCGAGCCAAGCGAGACAAGCGAGCCAAGCGAGACAAGCGAGCCAAACGAGCCAAACGAGCCAAACGAGCCAAGCGAGCCAAACGAGCCAAGCGAGCCAAGCGAGCCAAGCGAGCCAAGCGAGCCAAGCGAGCCAAGCGAGCCAAGCGAGCCAAGCGAGCCAAGCGAGCCAAGCGAGCCAAGCGAGCCAAGCGAGCCAAGCGAGCCAAGCGAGCCAAGCGAGTCAAACGAGGCAAACGAGGCAAACGAGTCAAACGAGTCAAGCGAGTCAAGCGAGTCAAACGAGTCAATCGAGTCAAACGAGTCAAACGAGCCAAACGAGCCAAGCGAGCCAAGCGAGCCAAGCGAGCCAAGCGAGCCAAGCGAGCCAAGCGAGCCAAGCGAGCCAAGCGAGCCAAGCGAGCCAAGCGAGCCAAGCGAGCCAAGCGAGCCAAGCGAGCCAAGCGAGCCAAGCGAGGCAAACGAGGCAAACGAGGCAAACGAGTCAAACGAGTCAAACGAGTCAAACGAGTCAATCGAGTCAAACGAGTCAAACGAGCCAAACGAGCCAAGCGAGCCAAGCGAGCCAAGCGAGCCAAGCGAGTCAAGCGAGCCAAGCGAGTCAAGCGAGCCAAGCGAGACAAGCGAGCCAAGCGAGCCAAGCGAGCCAAGCGAGACAAGCGAGCCAAGCGAGACAAGCGAGCCAAACGAGCCAAACGAGTCAAACGAGTCAAACGAGCGAAACGAGCGAAACGAGCCAAACGAGCCAAACGAGTCAAACGAGTCAATCGAGTCAAACGAGTCAAACGAGTCAATCGAGTCAAACGAGTCAAACGAGTCAAACGAGTCAAACGAGTCAAACGAGTCAAACGAGTCAAACGAGTCAAACGAGTCAATCGAGTCAAACGAGTCAAACGAGTCAATCGAGTCAAACGAGTCAAACGAGTCAAACGAGTCCAACGAGTCCAACGAGTCAAACGAGTCAAACGAGTCAAACGAGGCAAACGAGTCAAACGAGTCAAACGAGTCAAACGAGTCAAACGAGTCAAACGAGTCAAGCGAGCCAAGCGAGACAAGCGAGCCAAGCGAGCCAAGCGAGCCAAGCGAGACAAGCGAGCCAAGCGAGACAAGCGAGCCAAACGAGCCAAACGAGCCAAACGAGCCAAACGAGCCAAACGAGCCAAGCGAGCCAAACGAGCCAAGCGAGCCAAGCGAGCCAAGCGAGCCAAGCGAGCCAAGCGAGCCAAGCGAGCCAAGCGAGCCAAGCGAGCCAAGCGAGCCAAGCGAGCCAAGCGAGCCAAGCGAGCCAAGCGAGCCAAGCGAGCCAAACGAGTCAAGCGAGCCAAGCGAGCCAAGCGAGCCAAGCGAGCCAAGCGAGCCAAGCGAGCCAAGCGAGCCAAGCGAGCCAAGCGAGCCAAGCGAGCCAAGCGAGCCAAGCGAGCCAAGCGAGCCAAGCGAGCCAAGCGAGCCAAGAGAGCCAAACGAGGCAAGCGAGCCAAACGAGCCAAGCGAGCCAAGCGAGTCAAGCGAGCCAAGCGAGCCAAGCGAGCCAAGCGAGCCAAGCGAGCCAAGCGAGCCAAACGAGCCAAACGAGCCAAACGAGCCAAGCGAGCCAAGCGAGCCAAGCGAGCCAAGCGAGCCAAGCGAGCCAAGCGAGCCAAGCGAGCCAAGCGAGCCAAGCGAGCCAAGCTAGCCAAGCGAGCCAAGCGAGCCAAGCGACCCAAGCGAGCCAAGCGAGCCAAGCGAGCCAAGCGAGCCAAGCGAGCCAAGCGAGCCAAGCGAGCCAAGCGAGACAAGCGAGCCAAACGAGCCAAACGATCCAAACGAGCCAAGCGAGCCAAGCGAGCCAAGCGAGCCAAGCGAGTCAAACGAGCCAAACGAGCCAAACGAGCCAAACGAGCCAAACGAGCCAAGCGAGACAAGCGAGCCAAGCGAGCCAAACGAGCCAAACGAGCCAAACGAGTCAAACGAGTCAAACGAGCGAAACGAGCGAAACGAGCCAAACGAGTCAAACGAGTCAAACGAGTCAATCGAGTCAAACGAGTCAAACGAGTCAATCGAGTCAAACGAGTCAAACGAGTCAAACGAGTCAAACGAGTCAAACGAGTCAAACGAGTCAAACGAGTCAAACGAGTCAAACGAGTCAAACGAGTCAAACGAGTCAAACGAGTCAAACGAGTCAAACGAGTCAAACGAGTCAAACGAGTCAAACGAGTCAAACGAGTCAAACGAGTCAAACGAGTCAAACGAGTCAAACGAGTCAAACGAGTCAAACGAGTCAAACGAGTCAAACGAGTCAAACGAGTCAAACGAGTCAAACGAGTCAAACGAGTCAAACGAGTCAAACGAGTCAAACGAGTCAAACGAGTCAAACGAGTCAAACGAGTCAAACGAGTCAAACGAGTCAAACGAGTCAAACGAGTCAAACGAGCCAAACGAGCCAAACGAGCCAACCGAGCCAAGCGAGCCAAGCGAGCCAAGCGAGCCAAGCGAGCCAAGCGAGCCAAGCGAGCCAAGCGAGCCAAGCGAGCCAAGCGAGCCAAGCGAGCCAAGCGAGCCAAGCGAGCCAAGCGAGCCAAGCGAGCCAAGCGAGCCAAGCGAGCCAAGCGAGCCAAGCGAGCCAAGCGAGCCAAGCGAGCCAAGCGAGCCAAGCGAGCCAAGCGAGCCAAGCGAGCCAAGCGAGCCAAGCGAGCCAAGCGAGCCAAGCGAGCCAAGCGAGCCAAGCGAGCCAAACCAGCCAAGCGAGCCAAGCGAGCCAAGCGAGCCAAGCGAGCCAAGCGAGCCAAGCGAGCCAAGCGAGCCAAACGAGCCAAACGAGCCAAGCGAGGCAAACGAGGCAAACGAGTCAAACGAGTCAAACGAGTCAAGCGAGCCAAGCGAGCCAAGCGAGCCAAGCGAGTCAAACGAGTCAAACGAGTCAAACGAGTCAAACGAGTCAAACGGGTCGAACAGGACAATCGAGTCAAGCGAGTTGAACGAGTCAAACGAGTCAAACGAGTCAAACGAGTCAAGCGAGTTGAACGAGTCCAACGAGTCAAACGAATCAAACGAGTCAAACGAGTCAAACGAGTCAAACGTGTCTCAAACGGGTCAAAAGGGTCGAACAGGACAATCGATTCAAACGAGTTGAACGAGTCAAACGAGTCAAACGTGTCAAACGGGTCAAAAGGGTCGAACAGGTCAATCGAGTCAAACGAGTCAAACGAGTCAAACGAGTCAAACGAGTCAAACGAGTCAAACGAGTCAAACGAGTCAAACGAGTCAAACGAGTCAAACGAGTCAAACGAGTCAAACGAGTCAAACGAGTCAAACGAGTCAAACGAGTCAAACGAGTCAAACGAGTCAAACGAGTCAAACGAGCCAAGCGAGCCAAGCGAGTCAAGCGAGCCAAGCGAGCCAAACGAGCCAAGCGAGCCAAACGAGCCAAGCGAGCCAAACGAGCCAAGCGAGCCAAGCGAGTCAAGCGAGCCAAGCGAGCCAAGCGAGCCAAGCGAGCCAAGCGAGCCAAGCGAGCCAAGCGAGCCAAACGAGCCAAACGAGCCAAACGAGCCAAGCGAGCCAAGCGAGCCAAGCGAGCCAAGCGAGCCAAGCGAGCCAAGCGAGCCAAGCGAGCCAAGCGAGCCAAGCGAGCCAAGCGAGCCAAGCGAGCCAAGCGAGCCAAGCGAGCCAATCGAGCCAAGCGAGCCAAGCGAGCCAAGCGAGCCAAGCGAGCCAAGCGAGCCAAGCGAGCCAAGCGAGCCAAGCGAGCCAAGCGAGCCAAGCGAGCCAAGCGAGACAAGCGAGCCAAACGAGCCAAACGAGCCAAACGAGCCAAACGATCCAAACGAGCCAAGCGAGCCAAGCGAGCCAAGCGAGCCAAGCGAGTCAAACGAGCCAAACGAGCCAAACGAGCCAAACGAGCCAAACGAGCCAAACGAGCCAAACGAGCCAAGCGAGACAAGCGAGCCAAGCGAGCCAAACGAGCCAAACGAGTCAAACGAGTCAAACGAGTCAAACGAGTCAAACGAGTCAAACGAGTCAAACGAGTCAAACGAGTCAAACGAGTCAAACGAGTCAAACGAGCCAAACGAGTCAAACGAGCCAAGCGAGCCAAGCGAGCCAAGCGAGCCAAGCGAGCCAAGCGAGCCAAGCGAGTCAAGCGAGCCAAACGAGCCAAGCGAGCCAAGCGAGCCAAGCGAGCCAAGCGAGCCAAGCGAGCCAAGCGAGCCAAGCGAGCCAAGCGAGCCAAGCGAGCCAAGCGAGCCAAGCGAGCCAAGCGAGCCAAGCGAGCCAAGCGAGCCAAGCGAGCCAAGCGAGCCAAGCGAGCCAAACGAGCCAAACGAGCCAAACGAGCCAAACGAGCCAAACGAGCCAAACGAGTCAAACGAGCCAAACGAGCCAAACGAGTCAAACGAGTCAAACGAGTCAAACGAGTCAAACGAGTCAAACGTGTCAAACGGGTCAAAAGGGTCGAACAGGTCAATCGAGTCAAACGAGTCAAACGAGTCAAACGAGTCAAACGAGTCAAACGAGTCAAACGAGCCAAACGAGCCAAGCGAGCCAAACGAGCCAAGCGGGCCAAGCGAGCCAAGCGAGCCAAGCGAGCCAAGCGAGCCAAGCGAGCCAAGCGAGCCAAGCGAGCCAAGCGAGCCAAGCGAGCCAAGCGAGCCAAGCGAGCCAAGCGAGCCAAGCGAGCCAAGCGAGCCAAGCGAGCCAAGCGAGCCAAGCGAGCCAAGCGAGCCAAGCGAGCCAAGCGAGCCAAACGAGCCAAACGAGCCAAACGAGCCAAACGAGCCAAACGAGCCAAACGAGTCAAACGAGCCAAACGAGCCAAACGAGTCAAACGAGTCAAACGAGTCAAACGAGTCAAACGAGTCAAACGTGTCAAACGGGTCAAAAGGGTCGAACAGGTCAATCGAGTCAAACGAGTCAAACGAGTCAAACGAGCCAAACGAGCCAAACGAGTCAAACGAGCCAAACGAGTCAAACGAGCCAAACGAGCCAAACGAGTCAAACGAGTCAAACGAGTCAAACGAGTCAAACGAGTCAAACGTGTCAAACGGGTCAAAAGGGTCGAACAGGTCAATCGAGTCAAACGAGTCAAACGAGTCAAACGAGTCAAACGAGTCAAACGAGTCAAACGAGCCAAACGAGCCAAGCGAGCCAAACGAGCCAAGCGGGCCAAGCGGGCCAAGCGAGCCAAGCGAGCCAAGCGAGCCAAGCGAGCCAAGCGAGCCAAGCGAGCCAAGCGAGCCAAGCGAGCCAAGCGAGCCAAGCGAGCCAAGCGAGCCAAGCGAGCCAAACGAGCCAAGCGAGCCAAACGAACCAAGCGACCCAAGCGAGTCAAGCGAGCCAAGCGAGCCAAGCGAGCCAAGCGAGCCAAGCGAGCCAAGCGAGCCTAACGAGCCAAACGAGCCAAACGAGCCAAGCGAGCCAAGCGAGCCAAGCGAGCCAAGCGAGCCAAGCGAGCCAAGCGAGCCAAGCGAGCCAAGCGAGCCAAGCGAGCCAAGCAAGCCAAGCGAGCCAAGCTAGCCAAGCGAGCCAAGCGAGCCAAGCGACCCAAGCGAGCCAAGCGAGCCAAGCGAGCCAAGCGAGCCAAGCGAGCCAAGCGAGCCAAGCGAGCCAAGCGAGACAAGCGAGCCAAACGAGCCAAACGATCCAAACGAGCCAAGCGAGCCAAGCGAGCCAAGCGAGCCAAGCGAGTCAAACGAGCCAAACGAGCCAAACGAGCCAAACGAGCCAAACGAGCCAAACGAGCCAAGCGAGACAAGCGAGCCAAGCGAGCCAAACGAGCCAAACGAGCCAAACGAGTCAAACGAGTCAAACGAGCGAAACGAGCGAAACGAGCCAAACGAGTCAAACGAGTCAAACGAGTCAAACGAGTCAATCGAGTCAAACGAGTCAAACGAGTCAATCGAGTCAAACGAGTCAAACGAGTCAAACGAGTCAAACGAGTCAAACGAGTCAAACGAGTCAAACGAGTCAAACGAGTCAAACGAGTCAAACGAGTCAAACGAGTCAAACGAGTCAAACGAGTCAAACGAGTCAAACGAGTCAAACGAGTCAAACGAGTCAAACGAGTCAAACGAGTCAAACGAGTCAAACGAGTCAAACGAGTCAAACGAGTCAAACGAGTCAAACGAGTCAAACGAGTCAAACGAGTCAAACGAGTCAAACGAGTCAAACGAGTCAAACGAGTCAAACGAGTCAAACGAGTCAAACGAGTCAAACGAGTCAAACGAGTCAAACGAGTCAAACGAGTCAAACGAGTCAAACGAGTCAAACGAGTCAAACGAGTCAAACGAGTCAAACGAGTCAAACGAGTCAAACGAGTCAAACGAGTCAAACGAGTCAAACGAGTCAAACGAGTCAAACGAGTCAAACGAGTCAAACGAGTCAAACGAGTCAAACGAGTCAAACGAGTCAAACGAGTCAAACGAGTCAAACGAGTCAAACGAGTCAAACGAGTCAAACGAGTCAAACGAGTCAAACGAGTCAAACGAGTCAAACGAGTCAAACGAGTCAAACGAGTCAAACGAGTCAAACGAGTCAAACGAGTCAAACGAGTCAAACGAGTCAAACGAGTCAAACGAGTCAAACGAGTCAAACGAGTCAAACGAGTCAAACGAGTCAAACGAGTCAAACGAGTCAAACGAGTCAAACGAGTCAAACGAGTCAAACGAGTCAAACGAGTCAAACGAGTCAAACGAGTCAAACGAGTCAAACGAGTCAAACGAGTCAAACGAGTCAAACGAGTCAAACGAGTCAAACGAGTCAAACGAGTCAAACGAGTCAAACGAGTCAAACGAGTCAAACGAGTCAAACGAGTCAAACGAGTCAAACGAGTCAAACGAGTCAAACGAGTCAAACGAGTCAAACGAGTCAAACGAGTCAAACGAGTCAAACGAGTCAAACGAGTCAAACGAGTCAAACGAGTCAAACGAGTCAAACGAGTCAAACGAGTCAAACGAGTCAAACGAGTCAAACGAGTCAAACGAGTCAAACGAGTCAAACGAGTCAAACGAGTCAAACGAGTCAAACGAGTCAAACGAGTCAAACGAGTCAAACGAGTCAAACGAGTCAAACGAGTCAAACGAGTCAAACGAGTCAAACGAGTCAAACGAGTCAAACGAGTCAAACGAGTCAAACGAGTCAAACGAGTCAAACGAGTCAAACGAGTCAAACGAGTCAAACGAGTCAAACGAGTCAAACGAGTCAAACGAGTCAAACGAGTCAAACGAGGCAAACGAGGCAAACGAGTCAAACGAGTCAAACGAGTCAAGCGAGCCAAGCGAGTCAAGCGAGCCAAGCGAGCCAAGCGAGCCAAGCGAGCCAAGCGAGCCAAGCGAGCCAAGCGAGCCAAGCGAGCCAAGCGAGGCAAACGAGGCAAACGAGGCAAACGAGTCAAACGAGTCAAACGAGTCAAACGAGTCAATCGAGTCAAACGAGTCAAACGAGCCAAACGAGCCAAGCGAGCCAAGCGAGCCAAGCGAGCCAAGCGAGTCAAGCGAGCCAAGCGAGTCAAGCGAGCCAAGCGAGACAAGCGAGCCAAGCGAGCCAAGCGAGCCAAGCGAGACAAGCGAGCCAAGCGAGACAAGCGAGCCAAACGAGCCAAACGAGTCAAACGAGTCAAACGAGCGAAACGAGCGAAACGAGCCAAACGAGTCAAACGAGTCAAACGAGTCAATCGAGTCAAACGAGTCAAACGAGTCAATCGAGTCAAACGAGTCAAACGAGTCAAACGAGTCAAACGAGTCAAACGAGTCAAACGAGTCAAACGAGTCAAACGAGTCAATCGAGTCAAACGAGTCAAACGAGTCAATCGAGTCAAACGAGTCAAACGAGTCAAACGAGTCCAACGAGTCCAACGAGTCAAACGAGTCAAACGAGTCAAACGAGGCAAACGAGTCAAACGAGTCAAACGAGTCAAACGAGTCAAACGAGTCAAACGAGTCAAGCGAGCCAAGCGAGACAAGCGAGCCAAGCGAGACAAGCGAGCCAAGCGAGCCAAGCGAGCCAAGCGAGTCAAGCGAGCCAAGCGAGACAAGCGAGCCAAACGAGCCAAACGAGCCAAACGAGCCAAACGAGCCAAACGAGCCAAGCGAGCCAAACGAGCCAAGCGAGCCAAGCGAGCCAAGCGAGCCAAGCGAGCCAAGCGAGCCAAGCGAGCCAAGCGAGCCAAGCGAGCCAAGCGAGCCAAGCGAGCCAAGCGAGCCAAGCGAGCCAAGCGAGCCAAGCGAGCCAAGCGAGTCAAGCGAGCCAAGCGAGCCAAGCGAGCCAAGCGAGCCAAGCGAGCCAAGCGAGCCAAGCGAGCCAAGCGAGCCAAGCGAGCCAAGCGAGCCAAGCGAGCCAAGCGAGCCAAACGAGCCAAACGAGCCACACGAGCCAAACGAGCCAAACGAGCCAAACGAGTCAAACGAGCCAAACGAGTCAAACGAGCCAAACGAGTCAAACGAGTCAAACGAGTCAAACGAGTCAAACGAGTCAAACGAGTCAAACGAGTCAAACGAGTCAAACGAGTCAAACGAGTCAAACGAGTCAAACGAGTCAAACGAGTCAATCGAGTCAATCGAGTCAAACGAGTCAATCGAGTCAAACGAGTCAAACGAGTCAAACGAGTCAAACGAGTCCAACGAGTCCAACGAGTCCAACGAGTCCAACGAGTCCAACGAGTCCAACGAGTCCAACGAGTCCAACGAGTCCAACGAGTCAAACGAGTCAAACGAGTCAAACGAGTCAAACGAGTCAAACGAGTCAAACGAGTCAAACGAGTCAAACGAGTCAAACGAGTCAAACGAGTCAAACGAGTCAAACGAGTCAAACGAGTCAAACGAGTCAAACGAGTCAAACGAGTCAAACGAGTCAAACGAGTCAAACGAGTCAAACGAGTCAAACGAGTCAAACGAGTCAAACGAGTCAAACGAGTCAAACGAGTCAAACGAGTCAAACGAGTCAAACGAGTCAAACGAGTCAAACGAGTCAAACGAGTCAAACGAGTCAAACGAGTCAAACGAGTCAAACGAGTCAAACGAGTCAAACGAGTCAAACGAGTCAAACGAGTCAAACGAGTCAAACGAGTCAAACGAGTCAAACGAGTCAAACGAGTCAAACGAGTCAAACGAGTCAAACGAGTCAAACGAGTCAAACGAGTCAAACGAGTCAAACGAGTCAAACGAGTCAAACGAGTCAAACGAGTCAAACGAGTCAAACGAGTCAAACGAGTCAAACGAGTCAAACGAGTCAAACGAGTCAAACGAGTCAAACGAGTCAAACGAGTCAAACGAGTCAAACGAGTCAAACGAGTCAAACGAGTCAAACGAGTCAAACGAGTCAAACGAGTCAAACGAGTCAAACGAGTCAAACGAGTCAAACGAGTCAAACGAGTCAAACGAGTCAAACGAGTCAAACGAGTCAAACGAGTCAAACGAGTCAAACGAGTCAAACGAGTCAAACGAGTCAAACGAGTCAAACGAGTCAAACGAGTCAAACGAGTCAAACGAGTCAAACGAGTCAAACGAGTCAAACGAGTCAAACGAGTCAAACGAGTCAAACGAGTCAAACGAGTCAAACGAGTCAAACGAGTCAAACGAGTCAAACGAGTCAAACGAGTCAAACGAGTCAAACGAGTCAAACGAGTCAAACGAGTCAAACGAGTCAAACGAGTCAAACGAGTCAAGCGAGTCAAACGAGTCAAACGAGTCAAACGAGTCAAACGAGTCAAACGAGTCAAACGAGCCAAACGAGCCAAACGAGCCAACCGAGCCAAGCGAGCCAAGCGAGCCAAGCGAGCCAAGCGAGCCAAGCGAGCCAAGCGAGCCAAGCGAGCCAAGCGAGCCAAGCGAGCCAAGCGAGCCAAGCGAGCCAAGCGAGCCAAGCGAGCCAAGCGAGCCAAGCGAGCCAAGCGAGCCAAACCAGCCAAGCGAGCCAAGCGAGCCAAGCGAGCCAAGCGAGCCAAGCGAGCCAAGCGAGCCAAGCGAGCCAAACGAGCCAAACGAGTCAAACGAGGCAAACGAGTCAAACGAGGCAAACGAGGCAAACGAGTCAAACGAGTCAAACGAGTCAAGCGAGCCAAGCGAGCCAAGCGAGTCAAACGAGTCAAACGAGTCAAACGAGTCAAACGAGTCAAACGGGTCGAACAGGACAATCGAGTCAAGCGAGTTGAACGAGTCAAACGAGTCAAACGAGTCAAACGAGTCAAGCGAGTTGAACGAGTCCAACGAGTCAAACGAATCAAACGAGTCAAACGAGTCAAACGAGTCAAACGTGTCTCAAACGGGTCAAAAGGGTCGAACAGGACAATCGATTCAAACGAGTTGAACGAGTCAAACGAGTCAAACGTGTCAAACGGGTCAAACGAGTCAAACGAGTCAAACGAGTCAAACGAGTCAAACGAGTCAAACGAGTCAAACGAGTCAAACGAGTCAAACGAGTCAAACGAGTCAAACGAGTCAAACGAGTCAAACGAGTCAAACGAGTCAAACGAGTCAAACGAGTCAAACGAGTCAAACGAGTCAAACGAGTCAAACGAGTCAAACGAGTCAAACGAGTCAAACGAGTCAAACGAGTCAAACGAGTCAAACGAGTCAAGCGAGTCAAACGAGTCAAACGAGTCAAACGAGTCAAACGAGTCAAACGAGCCAAACGAGCCAAACGAGCCAACCGAGCCAAGCGAGCCAAGCGAGCCAAGCGAGCCAAGCGAGCCAAGCGAGCCAAGCGAGCCAAGCGAGCCAAGCGAGCCAAGCGAGCCAAGCGAGCCAAGCGAGCCAAGCGAGCCAAACGAGCCAAACGAGCCAAGCGAGTCAAACGAGTCAAACGAGTCAAACGAGTCAAACGAGTCAAACGAGTCAAGCGAGCCAAGCGAGACAAGCGAGCCAAGCGAGCCAAGCGAGCCAAGCGAGACAAGCGAGCCAAGCGAGACAAGCGAGCCAAACGAGCCAAACGAGCCAAACGAGCCAAACGAGCCAAACGAGCCAAGCGAGCCAAGCGAGCCAAGCGAGCCAAGCGAGCCAAGCGAGCCAAGCGAGCCAAACGAGCCAAACGAGCCAAACGAGCCAAACGAGCCAAACGAGCCAAGCGAGACAAGCGAGACAAGCGAGCCAAGCGAGCCAAACGAGCCAAACGAGTCAAACGAGTCAAACGAGTCAAACGAGTCAAACGAGTCAAACGAGTCAAACGAGTCAAACGAGTCAAACGAGTCAAACGAGTCAAACGAGTCAAACGAGTCAAACGAGTCAAACGAGTCAAACGAGTCAAACGAGTCAAACGAGTCAAACGAGTCAAACGAGTCAAACGAGTCAAACGAGTCAAACGAGTCAAACGAGTCAAACGAGTCAAACGAGTCAAACGAGTCAAACGAGTCAAACGAGTCAAACGAGTCAAACGAGTCAAACGAGTCAAACGAGTCAAACGAGTCAAACGAGTCAAACGAGTCAAACGAGTCAAACGAGTCAAACGAGTCAAACGAGTCAAACGAGTCAAACGAGTCAAACGAGTCAAACGAGTCAAACGAGTCAAACGAGTCAAACGAGTCAAACGAGTCAAACGAGTCAAACGAGTCAAACGAGTCAAACGAGTCAAACGAGTCAAAAGAGTCAAACGAGTCAAACGAGTCAAACGAGTCAAACGAGTCAAACGAGTCAAACGAGTCAAACGAGTCAAACGAGTCAAACGAGTCAAACGAGTCAAACGAGTCAAACGAGTCAAACGAGTCAAACGAGTCAAACGAGTCAAACGAGTCAAACGAGTCAAACGAGTCAAACGAGTCAAACGAGTCAAACGAGTCAAACGAGTCAAACGAGTCAAACGAGTCAAACGAGTCAAACGAGTCAAACGAGTCAAACGAGTCAAACGAGTCAAACGAGTCAAACGAGTCAAACGAGTCAAACGAGTCAAACGAGTCAAACGAGTCAAACGAGTCAAACGAGTCAAACGAGTCAAACGAGTCAAACGAGTCAAACGAGTCAAACGAGTCAAACGAGTCAAACGAGTCAAACGAGTCAAACGAGTCAAACGAGTCAAACGAGTCAAACGAGTCAAACGAGTCAAACGAGTCAAACGAGTCAAACGAGTCAAACGAGTCAAACGAGTCAAACGAGTCAATCGAGTCAAACGAGTCAAACGAGTCAAACGAGTCAAACGAGTCAAACGAGTCAAACGAGTCAAACGAGTCAAACGAGTCAAACGAGTCAAACGAGTCAAACGAGTCAAACGAGTCAAACGAGTCAAACGAGTCAAACGAGTCAAACGAGTCAAACGAGTCAAACGAGTCAAACGAGTCAAACGAGTCAAACGAGTCAAACGAGTCAAACGAGTCAAACGAGTCAAACGAGTCAAACGAGTCAAACGAGTCAAACGAGTCAAACGAGTCAAACGAGTCAAACGAGTCAAACGAGCCAAACGAGCCAAACGAGCCAACCGAGCCAAGCGAGCCAAGCGAGCCAAGCGAGCCAAGCGAGCCAAGCGAGCCAAGCGAGCCAAGCGAGCCAAGCGAGCCAAGCGAGCCAAGCGAGCCAAGCGAGCCAAGCGAGCCAAGCGAGCCAAGCGAGCCAAGCGAGCCAAGCGAGCCAAGCGAGCCAAGCGAGCCAAGCGAGCCAAGCGAGCCAAGCGAGCCAAGCGAGCCAAACCAGCCAAGCGAGCCAAGCGAGCCAAGCGAGCCAAGCGAGCCAAGCGAGCCAAGCGAGCCAAGCGAGCCAAACGAGCCAAACGAGCCAAGCGAGTCAAACGAGGCAAACGAGGCAAACGAGTCAAACGAGCCAAGCGAGCCAAGCGAGTCAAACGAGTCAAACGAGTCAAACGAGTCAAACGAGTCAAACGGGTCGAACAGGACAATCGAGTCAAGCGAGTTGAACGAGTCAAACGAGTCAAACGAGTCAAACGAGTCAAGCGAGTTGAACGAGTCCAACGAGTCAAACGAATCAAACGAGTCAAACGAGTCAAACGAGTCAAACGAGTCAAACGAGTCAAACGAGTCAAACGAGTCAAACGAGTCAAACGAGTCAAACGAGTCAAACGAGTCAAACGAGTCAAAAGAGTCAAACGAGTCAAACGAGTCAAACGAGTCAAACGAGTCAAACGAGTCAAACGAGTCAAACGAGTCAAACGAGTCAAACGAGTCAAACGAGTCAAACGAGTCAAACGAGTCAAACGAGTCAAACGAGTCAAACGAGTCAAACGAGTCAAACGAGTCAAACGAGTCAAACGAGTCAAACGAGTCAAACGAGTCAAACGAGTCAAACGAGTCAAACGAGTCAAACGAGTCAAACGAGTCAAACGAGTCAAACGAGTCAAACGAGTCAAACGAGTCAAACGAGTCAAACGAGTCAAACGAGTCAAACGAGTCAAACGAGTCAAACGAGTCAAACGAGTCAAACGAGTCAAACGAGTCAAACGAGTCAAACGAGTCAAACGAGTCAAACGAGTCAAACGAGTCAAACGAGTCAAACGAGTCAAACGAGTCAAACGAGTCAAACGAGTCAAACGAGTCAAACGAGTCAAACGAGTCAAACGAGTCAAACGAGTCAAACGAGTCAAACGAGTCAAACGAGTCAAACGAGTCAAACGAGTCAAACGAGTCAAACGAGTCAAACGAGTCAAAAGAGTCAAACGAGTCAAACGAGTCAAACGAGTCAAACGAGTCAAACGAGTCAAACGAGTCAAACGAGTCAAACGAGTCAAACGAGTCAAACGAGTCAAACGAGTCAAACGAGTCAAACGAGTCAAACGAGTCAAACGAGTCAAACGAGTCAAACGAGTCAAACGAGTCAAACGAGTCAAACGAGTCAAACGAGTCAAACGAGTCAAACGAGTCAAACGAGTCAAACGAGTCAAACGAGTCAAACGAGTCAAACGAGTCAAACGAGTCAAACGAGTCAAACGAGTCAAACGAGTCAAACGAGTCAAACGAGTCAAACGAGTCAAACGAGTCAAACGAGTCAAACGAGTCAAACGAGTCAAACGAGTCAAACGAGTCAAACGAGTCAAACGAGTCAAACGAGTCAAACGAGTCAAACGAGTCAAACGAGTCAAACGAGTCAAACGAGTCAAACGAGTCAAACGAGTCAAACGAGTCAAACGAGTCAAACGAGTCAAACGAGTCAAACGAGTCAAACGAGTCAAACGAGTCAAACGAGTCAAACGAGTCAAACGAGTCAAACGAGTCAAACGAGTCAAACGAGTCAAACGAGTCAAACGAGTCAATCGAGTCAAACGAGTCAAACGAGCCAAACGAGCCAAGCGAGCCAAGCGAGCCAAGCGAGCCAAGCGAGTCAAGCGAGCCAAGCGAGTCAAGCGAGCCAAGCGAGACAAGCGAGCCAAGCGAGCCAAGCGAGCCAAGCGAGACAAGCGAGCCAAGCGAGACAAGCGAGCCAAACGAGCCAAACGAGTCAAACGAGTCAAACGAGCGAAACGAGCGAAACGAGCCAAACGAGCCAAACGAGTCAAACGAGTCAATCGAGTCAAACGAGTCAAACGAGTCAAACGAGTCAAACGAGTCAAACGAGTCAAACGAGTCAAACGAGTCAAACGAGTCAAACGAGTCAAACGAGTCAATCGAGTCAAACGAGTCAAACGAGTCAATCGAGTCAAACGAGTCAAACGAGTCAAACGAGTCCAACGAGTCCAACGAGTCAAACGAGTCAAACGAGTCAAACGAGGCAAACGAGTCAAACGAGTCAAACGAGTCAAACGAGTCAAACGAGTCAAACGAGTCAAGCGAGCCAAGCGAGACAAGCGAGCCAAGCGAGCCAAGCGAGCCAAGCGAGACAAGCGAGCCAAGCGAGACAAGCGAGCCAAACGAGCCAAACGAGCCAAACGAGCCAAACGAGCCAAACGAGCCAAACGAGCCAAGCGAGCCAAACGAGCCAAGCGAGCCAAGCGAGCCAAGCGAGCCAAGCGAGCCAAGCGAGCCAAGCGAGCCAAGCGAGCCAAGCGAGCCAAGCGAGCCAAGCGAGCCAAGCGAGCCAAGCGAGCCAAGCGAGCCAAGCGAGCCAAACGAGTCAAGCGAGCCAAGCGAGCCAAGCGAGCCAAGCGAGCCAAGCGAGCCAAGCGAGCCAAGCGAGCCAAGAGAGCCAAACGAGGCAAGCGAGCCAAACGAGCCAAGCGAGCCAAGCGAGCCAAGCGAGCCAAGCGAGCCAAGCGAGCCAAGCGAGCCAAGCGAGCCAAACGAGCCAAACGAGCCAAACGAGCCAAGCGAGCCAAGCGAGCCAAGCGAGCCAAGCGAGCCAAGCGAGCCAAGCGAGCCAAGCGAGCCAAGCGAGCCAAGCGAGCCAAGCGAGCCAAGCTAGCCAAGCGAGCCAAGCGAGCCAAGCGACCCAAGCGAGCCAAGCGAGCCAAGCGAGCCAAGCGAGCCAAGCGAGCCAAGCGAGCCAAGCGAGACAAGCGAGCCAAACGAGCCAAACGAGCCAAACGATCCAAACGAGCCAAGCGAGCCAAGCGAGCCAAGCGAGCCAAGCGAGTCAAACGAGCCAAACGAGCCAAACGAGCCAAACGAGCCAAACGAGCCAAGCGAGACAAGCGAGCCAAGCGAGCCAAACGAGCCAAACGAGTCAAACGAGTCAAACGAGCGAAACGAGCGAAACGAGCGAAACGAGTCAAACGAGTCAAACGAGTCAATCGAGTCAAACGAGTCAAACGAGTCAATCGAGTCAAACGAGTCAAACGAGTCAAACGAGTCAAACGAGTCAAACGAGTCAAACGAGTCAAACGAGTCAAACGAGTCAAACGAGTCAAACGAGGCAAACGAGGCAAACGAGGCAAACGAGTCAAACGAGTCAAACGAGTCAAGCGAGCCAAGCGAGTCAAGCGAGCCAAGCGAGCCAAGCGAGCCAAGCGAGCCAAGCGAGCCAAGCGAGCCAAGCGAGCCAAGCGAGCCAAGCGAGCCAAGCGAGCCAAGCGAGCCAAACGAGCCAAGCGAGCCAAACGAGCCAAGCGAGCCAAGCGAGTCAAGCGAGCCAAGCGAGCCAAGCGAGCCAAGCGAGCCAAGCGAGCCAAGCGAGCCTAACGAGCCAAACGAGCCAAACGAGCCAAGCGAGCCAAGCGAGCCAAGCGAGCCAAGCGAGCCAAGCGAGCCAAGCGAGCCAAGCGAGCCAAGCGAGCCAAGCGAGCCAAGCGAGCCAAGCGAGCCAAGCGAGCCAAGCGAGCCAAGCGAGCCAAGCGAGCCAAGCGAGCCAAGCGAGCCAAACCAGCCAAGCGAGCCAAGCGAGCCAAGCGAGCCAAGCGAGCCAAGCGAGCCAAGCGAGCCAAGCGAGCCAAACGAGCCAAACGAGCCAAGCGAGTCAAACGAGGCAAACGAGGCAAACGAGTCAAACGAGTCAAACGAGTCAAGCGAGCCAAGCGAGCCAAGCGAGTCAAACGAGTCAAACGAGTCAAACGAGTCAAACGAGTCAAACGGGTCGAACAGGACAATCGAGTCAAGCGAGTTGAACGAGTCAAACGAGTCAAACGAGTCAAACGAGTCAAGCGAGTTGAACGAGTCCAACGAGTCAAACGAATCAAACGAGTCAAACGAGTCAAACGAGTCAAACGTGTCTCAAACGGGTCAAAAGGGTCGAACAGGACAATCGATTCAAACGAGTTGAACGAGTCAAACGAGTCAAACGTGTCAAACGGGTCAAAAGGGTCGAACAGGTCAATCGAGTCAAACGAGTCAAACGAGTCAAACGAGTCAAACGAGTCAAACGAGTCAAAAGAGTCAAACGAGTCAAACGAGTCAAACGAGTCAAACGAGTCAAACGAGTCAAACGAGTCAAACGAGTCAAACGAGTCAAACGAGTCAAACGAGTCAAACGAGTCAAACGAGTCAAACGAGTCAAACGAGTCAAACGAGTCAAACGAGTCAAACGAGTCAAACGAGTCAAACGAGTCAAACGAGCCAAGCGAGCCAAGCGAGCCAAGCGAGCCAAGCGAGCCAAACGAGCCAAGCGAGCCAAACGAGCCAAGCGAGCCAAACGAGCCAAGCGAGCCAAGCGAGCCAAGCGAGCCAAGCGAGCCAAGCGAGCCAAGCAAGCCAAGCGAGCCAAGCGAGCCAAGCGAGCCAAACGAGCCAAACGAGCCAAACGAGCCAAGCGAGCCAAGCGAGCCAAGCGAGCCAAGCGAGCCAAGCGAGCCAAGCGAGCCAAGCGAGCCAAGCGAGCCAAGCGAGCCAAGCGAGCCAAGCGAGCCAAGCGAGCCAAGCGAGCCAAGCGAGCCAAGCGAGCCAAGCGAGCCAAGCGAGCCAAGCGAGCCAAGCGAGACAAGCGAGCCAAACGAGCCAAACGAGCCAAACGAGCCAAACGAGCCAAACGAGCCAAGCGAGCCAAGCGAGCCAAGCGAGCCAAGCGAGTCAAACGAGCCAAACGAGCCAAACGAGCCAAACGAGCCAAACGAGCCAAACGAGCCAAACGAGCCAAGCGAGACAAGCGAGCCAAGCGAGCCAAACGAGCCAAACGAGTCAAACGAGTCAAACGAGTCAAACGAGTCAAACGAGTCAAACGAGTCAAACGAGTCAAACGAGTCAAACGAGTCAAACGAGTCAAACGAGCCAAACGAGTCAAACGAGCCAAGCGAGCCAAGCGAGCCAAGCGAGCCAAGCGAGCCAAGCGAGCCAAGCGAGTCAAGCGAGCCAAACGAGCCAAGCGAGCCAAGCGAGCCAAGCAAGCCAAGCGAGCCAAGCGAGCCAAGCGAGCCAAGCGAGCCAAGCGAGCCAAGCGAGCCAAGCGAGCCAAGCGAGCCAAACGAGCCAAACGAGCCAAACGAGTCAAACGAGCCAAACGAGCCAAACGAGTCAAACGAGTCAAACGAGTCAAACGAGTCAAACGAGTCAAACGTGTCAAACGGGTCAAAAGGGTCGAACAGGTCAATCGAGTCAAACGAGTCAAACGAGTCAAACGAGTCAAACGAGTCAAACGAGTCAAACGAGCCAAACGAGCCAAGCGAGCCAAACGAGCCAAACGAGTCAAACGAGCCAAACGAGCCAAACGAGTCAAACGAGTCAAACGAGTCAAACGAGTCAACGAGTCAAACGTGTCAAACGGGTCAAAAGGGTCGAACAGGTCAATCGAGTCAAACGAGTCAAACGAGTCAAACGAGTCAAACGAGTCAAACGAGTCAAACGAGCCAAACGAGCCAAGCGAGCCAAACGAGCCAAGCGGGCCAAGCGAGCCAAGCGAGCCAAGCGAGCCAAGCGAGCCAAGCGAGCCAAGCGAGCCAAGCGAGCCAAGCGAGCCAAGCGAGCCAAGCGAGCCAAGCGAGCCAAGCGAGCCAAGCGAGCCAAGCGAGCCAAGCGAGCCAAGCGAGCCAAGCGAGCCAAGCGAGCCAAACGAGCCAAACGAGCCAAACGAGCCAAACGAGCCAAACGAGCCAAACGAGTCAAACGAGCCAAACGAGCCAAACGAGCCAAACGAGCCAAACGAGCCAAACGAGCCAAACGAGCCAAGCGAGACAAGCGAGCCAAGCGAGCCAAACGAGCCAAACGAGCCAAACGAGTCAAACGAGTCAAACGAGCGAAACGAGCGAAACGAGCCAAACGAGTCAAACGAGCCAAACGAGTCAATCGAGTCAAACGAGTCAAACGAGTCAATCGAGTCAAACGAGTCAAACGAGTCAAACGAGTCAAACGAGTCAAACGAGTCAAACGAGTCAAACGAGTCAAACGAGTCAAACGAGTCAAACGAGTCAAACGAGTCAAACGAGTCAAACGAGTCAAACGAGTCAAACGAGTCAAACGAGTCAAACGAGTCAAACGAGTCAAACGAGTCAAACGAGTCAAACGAGTCAAACGAGTCAAACGAGTCAAACGAGTCAAACGAGTCAAACGAGTCAAACGAGTCAAACGAGTCAAACGAGTCAAACGAGTCAAACGAGTCAAACGAGTCAAACGAGTCAAACGAGTCAAACGAGTCAAACGAGTCAAACGAGTCAAACGAGTCAAACGAGTCAAACGAGTCAAACGAGTCAAACGAGTCAAACGAGTCAAACGAGTCAAACGAGTCAAACGAGTCAAACGAGTCAAACGAGTCAAACGAGTCAAACGAGTCAAACGAGTCAAACGAGTCAAACGAGTCAAACGAGTCAAACGAGTCAAACGAGTCAAACGAGTCAAACGAGTCAAACGAGTCAAACGAGTCAAACGAGTCAAACGAGTCAAACGAGTCAAACGAGTCAAACGAGTCAAACGAGTCAAACGAGTCAAACGAGTCAAACGAGTCAAACGAGTCAAACGAGTCAAACGAGTCAAACGAGTCAAACGAGTCAAACGAGTCAAACGAGTCAAACGAGTCAAACGAGTCAAACGAGTCAAACGAGTCAAACGAGTCAAACGAGTCAAACGAGTCAAACGAGTCAAACGAGTCAAACGAGTCAAACGAGTCAAACGAGTCAAACGAGTCAAACGAGTCAAACGAGTCAAACGAGTCAAACGAGTCAAACGAGTCAAACGAGTCAAACGAGTCAAACGAGTCAAACGAGTCAAACGAGTCAAACGAGTCAAACGAGTCAAACGAGTCAAACGAGTCAAACGAGGCAAACGAGGCAAACGAGGCAAACGAGTCAAACGAGTCAAACGAGTCAAGCGAGCCAAGCGAGTCAAGCGAGCCAAGCGAGCCAAGCGAGCCAAGCGAGCCAAGCGAGCCAAGCGAGCCAAGCGAGCCAAGCGAGCCAAGCGAGGCAAACGAGGCAAACGAGGCAAACGAGTCAAACGAGTCAAACGAGTCAAACGAGTCAAACGAGTCAAACGAGTCAATCGAGTCAAACGAGTCAAACGAGCCAAACGAGCCAAGCGAGCCAAGCGAGCCAAGCGAGCCAAGCGAGCCAAGCGAGCCAAGCGAGCCAAGCGAGCCAAGCGAGCCAAGCGAGCCAAGCGAGCCAAGCGAGCCAAGCGAGCCAAGCGAGCCAAGCGAGCCAAGCGAGACAAGCGAGCCAAACGAGCCAAACGAGCCAAACGAGCCAAACGATCCAAACGAGCCAAGCGAGCCAAGCGAGCCAAGCGAGCCAAGCGAGTCAAACGAGCCAAACGAGCCAAACGAGCCAAACGAGCCAAACGAGCCAAACGAGCCAAACGAGCCAAGCGAGACAAGCGAGCCAAGCGAGCCAAACGAGCCAAACGAGTCAAACGAGTCAAACGAGTCAAACGAGTCAAACGAGTCAAACGAGTCAAACGAGTCAAACGAGTCAAACGAGTCAAACGAGTCAAACGAGCCAAACGAGTCAAACGAGCCAAGCGAGCCAAGCGAGCCAAGCGAGCCAAGCGAGCCAAGCGAGCCAAGCGAGTCAAGCGAGCCAAACGAGCCAAGCGAGCCAAGCGAGCCAAGCAAGCCAAGCGAGCCAAGCGAGCCAAGCGAGCCAAGCGAGCCAAGCGAGCCAAGCGAGCCAAGCGAGCCAAGCGAGCCAAGCGAGCCAAGCGAGCCAAACGAGCCAAACGAGCCAAACGAGTCAAACGAGCCAAACGAGCCAAACGAGTCAAACGAGTCAAACGAGTCAAACGAGTCAAACGAGTCAAACGTGTCAAACGGGTCAAAAGGGTCGAACAGGTCAATCGAGTCAAACGAGTCAAACGAGTCAAACGAGTCAAACGAGTCAAACGAGTCAAACGAGCCAAACGAGCCAAGCGAGCCAAACGAGCCAAACGAGTCAAACGAGCCAAACGAGCCAAACGAGTCAAACGAGTCAAACGAGTCAAACGAGTCAAACGAGTCAAACGTGTCAAACGGGTCAAAAGGGTCGAACAGGTCAATCGAGTCAAACGAGTCAAACGAGTCAAACGAGTCAAACGAGTCAAACGAGTCAAACGAGCCAAACGAGCCAAGCGAGCCAAACGAGCCAAGCGGGCCAAGCGAGCCAAGCGAGCCAAGCGAGCCAAGCGAGCCAAACGAGCCAAACGAGCCAAACGAGCCAAGCGAGCCAAGCGAGCCAAGCGAGCCAAGCGAGCCAAGCGAGCCAAGCGAGCCAAGCGAGCCAAGCGAGCCAAGCGAGCCAAGCGAGCCAAGCTAGCCAAGCGAGCCAAGCGAGCCAAGCGACCCAAGCGAGCCAAGCGAGCCAAGCGAGCCAAGCGAGCCAAGCGAGCCAAGCGAGCCAAGCGAGCCAAGCGAGACAAGCGAGCCAAACGAGCCAAACGAGCCAAACGATCCAAACGAGCCAAGCGAGCCAAGCGAGCCAAGCGAGCCAAGCGAGTCAAACGAGCCAAACGAGCCAAACGAGCCAAACGAGCCAAACGAGCCAAGCGAGACAAGCGAGCCAAGCGAGCCAAACGAGCCAAACGAGTCAAACGAGTCAAACGAGCGAAACGAGCGAAACGAGCGAAACGAGTCAAACGAGTCAAACGAGTCAATCGAGTCAAACGAGTCAAACGAGTCAATCGAGTCAAACGAGTCAAACGAGTCAAACGAGTCAAACGAGTCAAACGAGTCAAACGAGTCAAACGAGTCAAACGAGTCAAACGAGTCAAACGTGTCAAACGAGTCAAACGAGTCAAACGAGTCAAACGAGTCAAACGAGTCAAACGAGTCAAACGAGTCAAACGAGTCAAACGAGTCAAACGAGTCAAACGAGTCAAACGAGTCAAACGAGTCAAACGAGTCAAACGAGTCAAACGAGTCAATCGAGTCAATCGAGTCAAACGAGTCAATCGAGTCAATCGAGTCAAACGAGTCAAACGAGTCAAACGAGTCAAACGAGTCCAACGAGTCCAACGAGTCAAACGAGTCAAACGAGTCAAACGAGTCAAACGAGTCAAACGAGTCAAACGAGTCAAACGAGTCAAACGAGTCAAACGAGTCAAACGAGTCAAACGAGTCAAACGAGTCAAACGAGTCAAACGAGTCAAACGAGTCAAACGAGTCAAACGAGTCAAACGAGTCAAACGAGTCAAACGAGTCAAACGAGTCAAACGAGTCAAACGAGTCAAACGAGTCAAACGAGTCAAACGAGTCAAACGAGTCAAACGAGTCAAACGAGTCAAACGAGTCAAACGAGTCAAACGAGTCAAACGAGTCAAACGAGTCAAACGAGTCAAACGAGTCAAACGAGTCAAACGAGTCAAACGAGTCAAACGAGTCAAACGAGTCAAACGAGTCAAACGAGTCAAACGAGTCAAACGAGTCAAACGAGTCAAACGAGTCAAACGAGTCAAACGAGTCAAACGAGTCAAACGAGTCAAACGAGTCAAACGAGTCAAACGAGTCAAACGAGTCAAACGAGTCAAACGAGTCAAACGAGTCAAACGAGTCAAACGAGTCAAACGAGTCAAACGAGTCGAACAGGACAATCGAGTCAAGCGAGTTGAACGAGTCAAACGAGTCAAACGAGTCAAACGAGTCAAGCGAGTTGAACGAGTCCAACGAGTCAAACGAATCAAACGAGTCAAACGAGTCAAACGAGTCAAACGTGTCTCAAACGGGTCAAAAGGGTCGAACAGGACAATCGATTCAAACGAGTTGAACGAGTCAAACGAGTCAAACGTGTCAAACGGGTCAAAAGGGTCGAACAGGTCAATCGAGTCAAACGAGTCAAACGAGTCAAACGAGTCAAACGAGTCAAACGAGTCAAACGAGTCAAACGAGTCAAACGAGTCAAACGAGTCAAACGAGTCAAACGAGTCAAACGAGTCAAACGAGTCAAACGAGTCAAACGAGTCAAACGAGTCAAACGAGTCAAACGAGCCAAGCGAGCCAAGCGAGCCAAACGAGCCAAGCGAGCCAAACGAGCCAAGCGAGCCAAACGAGCCAAGCGAGCCAAGCGAGTCAAGCGAGCCAAGCGAGCCAAGCGAGCCAAGCAAGCCAAGCGAGCCAAGCGAGCCAAGCGAGCCAAGCGAGCCAAGCGAGCCAAACGAGCCAAGCGAGCCAAGCGAGCCAAGCGAGCCAAGCGAGCCAAGCGAGCCAAGCGAGCCAAGCGAGCCAAGCGAGCCAAGCGAGCCAAGCGAGCCAAGCGAGCCAAGCGACCCAAGCGAGCCAAGCGAGCCAAGCGAGCCAAACGAGCCAAACGAGCCAAGCGAGCCAAGCGAGCCAAGCGAGCCAAGCGAGCCAAGCGAGCCAAGCGAGCCAAGCGAGCCAAGCGACCCAAGCGAGCCAAGCGAGCCAAGCGAGCCAAGCGAGCCAAGCGAGCCAAGCGAGCCAAGCGAGTCAAACGAGCCAAACGAGCCAAACGAGCCAAACGAGCCAAACGAGCCAAACGAGCCAAACGAGCCAAGCGAGACAAGCGAGCCAAGCGAGCCAAACGAGCCAAACGAGTCAAACGAGTCAAACGAGTCAAACGAGTCAAACGAGTCAAACGAGTCAAACGAGTCAAACGAGTCAAACGAGCCAAACGAGTCAAACGAGCCAAGCGAGTCAAACGAGCCAAGCGAGCCAAGCGAGCCAAGCGAGCCAAGCGAGCCAAGCGAGTCAAGCGAGCCAAACGAGCCAAGCGAGCCAAGCGAGCCAAGCGAGCCAAGCGAGCCAAGCGAGCCAAGCGAGCCAAGCGAGCCAAGCGAGCCAAGCGAGCCAAGCGAGCCAAGCGAGCCAAGCGAGCCAAGCGAGCCAAGCGAGCCAAGCGAGCCAAACGAGCCAAACGAGCCAAACGAGCCAAACGAGCCAAACGAGCCAAACGAGCCAAACGAGTCAAACGAGTCAAACGAGTCAAACGAGTCAAACGAGTCAAACGAGTCAAACGAGTCAAACGAGCCAAACGAGTCAAACGAGCCAAACGAGCCAAGCGAGCCAAGCGAGCCAAGCGAGCCAAGCGAGTCAAGCGAGCCAAGCGAGTCAAGCGAGCCAAACGAGCCAAGCGAGCCAAGCGAGCCAAGCGAGCCAAGCGAGCCAAGCGAGCCAAGCGAGCCAAGCGAGCCAAGCGAGCCAAGCGAGCCAAGCGAGCCAAGCGAGCCAAGCGAGCCAAGCGAGCCAAACGAGCCAAACGAGCCAAACGAGCCAAACGAGCCAAACGAGCCAAACGAGTCAAACGAGCCAAACGAGCCAAACGAGTCAAACGAGTCAAACGAGTCAAACGAGTCAAACGAGTCAAACGTGTCAAACGGGTCAAAAGGGTCGAACAGGTCAATCGAGTCAAACGGGTCAAACGAGTCAAACGAGTCAAACGAGTCAAACGAGTCAAACGAGCCAAACGAGCCAAGCGAGCCAAACGAGCCAAGCGGGCCAAGCGAGCCAAGCGAGCCAAGCGAGCCAAGCGAGCCAAGCGAGCCAAGCGAGCCAAGCGAGCCAAGCGAGCCAAGCGAGCCAAGCGAGCCAAGCGAGCCAAGCGAGCCAAGCGAGCCAAGCGAGCCAAGCGAGCCAAGCGAGCCAAGCGAGCCAAGCGAGCCAAGCGAGCCAAACGAGCCAAGCGAGCCAAACGAGCCAAGCGAGCCAAGCGAGTCAAGCGAGCCAAGCGAGCCAAGCGAGCCAAGCGAGCCAAGCGAGCCAAGCGAGCCAAACGAGCCAAACGAGCCAAACGAGCCAAGCGAGCCAAGCGAGCCAAGCGATCCAAGCGAGCCAAGCGAGCCAAGCGAGCCAAGCAAGCCAAGCGAGCCAAGCGAGCCAAGCGAGCCAAGCGAGCCAAGCTAGCCAAGCGAGCCAAGCGAGCCAAGCGACCCAAGCGAGCCAAGCGAGCCAAGCGAGCCAAGCGAGCCAAGCGAGCCAAGCGAGCCAAGCGAGCCAAGCGAGCCAAGCGAGACAAGCGAGCCAAACGAGCCAAACGATCCAAACGAGCCAAGCGAGCCAAGCGAGCCAAGCGAGCCAAGCGAGTCAAACGAGCCAAACGAGCCAAACGAGCCAAACGAGCCAAACGAGCCAAACGAGCCAAACGAGCCAAGCGAGACAAGCGAGCCAAGCGAGCCAAACGAGCCAAACGAGCCAAACGAGTCAAACGAGTCAAACGAGCGAAACGAGCGAAACGAGCCAAACGAGCCAAACGAGTCAAACGAGTCAATCGAGTCAAACGAGTCAAACGAGTCAATCGAGTCAAACGAGTCAAACGAGTCAAACGAGTCAAACGAGTCAAACGAGTCAAACGAGTCAAACGAGTCAAACGAGTCAAACGAGTCAAACGAGTCAAACGAGTCAAACGAGTCAAACGAGTCAAACGAGTCAAACGAGTCAAACGAGTCAAACGAGTCAAACGAGTCAAACGAGTCAAACGAGTCAAACGAGTCAAACGAGTCAAACGAGTCAAACGAGTCAAACGAGTCAAACGAGTCAAACGAGTCAAACGAGTCAAACGAGTCAAACGAGTCAAACGAGTCAAACGAGTCAATCGAGTCAATCGAGTCAAACGAGTCAATCGAGTCAAACGAGTCAAACGAGTCAAACGAGTCAAACGAGTCCAACGAGTCCAACGAGTCCAACGAGTCCAACGAGTCCAACGAGTCCAACGAGTCAAACGAGTCAAACGAGTCAAACGAGTCAAACGAGTCAAACGAGTCAAACGAGTCAAACGAGTCAAACGAGTCAAACGAGTCAAACGAGTCAAACGAGTCAAACGAGTCAAACGAGTCAAACGAGTCAAACGAGTCAAACGAGTCAAACGAGTCAAACGAGTCAAACGAGTCAAACGAGTCAAACGAGTCAAACGAGTCAAACGAGTCAAACGAGTCAAACGAGTCAAACGAGTCAAACGAGTCAAACGAGTCAAACGAGTCAAACGAGTCAAACGAGTCAAACGAGTCAAACGAGTCAAACGAGTCAAACGAGTCAAACGAGTCAAACGAGTCAAACGAGTCAAACGAGTCAAACGAGTCAAACGAGTCAAACGAGTCAAACGAGTCAAACGAGTCAAACGAGTCAAACGAGTCAAACGAGTCAAACGAGTCAAACGAGTCAAACGAGTCAAACGAGTCAAACGAGTCAAACGAGTCAAACGAGTCAAACGAGTCAAACGAGTCAAACGAGTCAAACGAGTCAAACGAGTCAAACGAGTCAAACGAGTCAAACGAGTCAAACGAGTCAAACGAGTCAAACGAGTCAAACGAGTCAAACGAGTCAAACGAGTCAAACGAGTCAAACGAGTCAAACGAGTCAAACGAGTCAAACGAGTCAAACGAGTCAAACGAGTCAAACGAGTCAAACGAGTCAAACGAGTCAAACGAGTCAAACGAGTCAAACGAGTCAAACGAGTCAAACGAGTCAAACGAGTCAAACGAGTCAAACGAGTCAAACGAGTCAAACGAGTCAAACGAGTCAAACGAGTCAAACGAGTCAAACGAGTCTAACGAGTCAAACGAGTCAAACGAGTCAAACGTGTCTCAAACGGGTCAAAAGGGTCGAACAGGACAATCGATTCAAACGAGTTGAACGAGTCAAACGAGTCAAACGTGTGAAACGGGTCAAAAGGGTCGAACAGGTCAATCGAGTCAAACGAGTCAAACGAGTCAAACGAGTCAAACGAGTCAATCGAGTCAAACGAGTCAAACGAGCCAAACGAGCCAAGCGAGCCAAACGAGCCAAGCGAGCCAAGCGAGCCAAGCGAGCCAAGCGAGTCAAGCGAGCCAAGCGAGACAAGCGAGCCAAGCGAGCCAAGCGAGCCAAGCGAGCCAAGCGAGCCAAGCGAGCCAAGCGAGCCAAGCGAGCCAAGCGAGCCAAGCGAGCCAAGCGAGCCAAGCGAGTCAAACGAGTCAAACGAGTCAAACGAGTCAAACGAGTCAAACGGGTCGAACAGGACAATCGAGTCAAGCGAGTTGAACGAGTCAAACGAGTCAAACGAGTCAAACGAGTCAAGCGAGTTGAACGAGTCCAACGAGTCAAACGAGTCAAACGAGTCAAACGAGTCAAACGTGTCTCAAACGGGTCAAAAGGGTCGAACAGGACAATCGATTCAAACGAGTTGAACGAGTCAAACGAGTCAAACGTGTCAAACGGGTCAAAAGGGTCGAACAGGTCAATCGAGTCAAACGAGTCAAACGAGTCAAACGAGTCAAACGAGTCAAACGAGTCAAACGAGTCAAACGAGTCAAACGAGTCAAACGAGTCAAACGAGTCAAACGAGTCAAACGAGTCAAACGAGTCAAACGAGTCAAACGAGTCAAACGAGTCAAACGAGTCAAACGAGTCAAACGAGTCAAACGAGTCAAACGAGTCAAACGAGTCAAACGAGCCAAACGAGCCAAACGAGCCAAGCGAGCCAAGCGAGCCAAGCGAGCCAAGCGAGCCAAGCGAGCCAAGCGAGCCAAGCGAGCCAAGCGAGCCAAGCGAGCCAAGCGAGCCAAGCGAGCCAAGCGAGCCAAGCGAGCCAAGCGAGCCAAGCGAGCCAAGCGAGCCAAGCGAGCCAAGCGAGCCAAGCGAGCCAAGCGAGCCAAGCGAGCCAAGCGAGCCAAGCGAGCCAAACGAGCCAAGCGAGCCAAGCGAGCCAAGCGAGCCAAGCGAGCCAAGCGAGCCAAGCGAGCCAAGCGAGCCAAGCGAGCCAAACGAGCCAAACGAGCCAAGCGAGTCAAACGAGGCAAACGAGGCAAACGAGTCAAACGAGTCAAACGAGTCAAACGAGTCAAACGAGTCAAACGAGTCAAACGAGTCAAACGAGTCAAACGAGTCAAACGAGTCAAACGAGTCAAGCGAGTCAAACGAGTCAAACGAGTCAAACGAGTCAAACGAGTCAAACGAGTCAAACGAGCCAAACGAGCCAAACGAGCCAACCGAGCCAAGCGAGCCAAGCGAGCCAAGCGAGCCAAGCGAGCCAAGCGAGCCAAGCGAGCCAAGCGAGCCAAGCGAGCCAAGCGAGCCAAGCGAGCCAAGCGAGCCAAGCGAGCCAAACGAGCCAAACGAGCCAAACGAGCCAAGCGAGCCAAGCGAGCCAAGCGAGCCAAGCGAGCCAAGCGAGCCAAGCGAGCCAAGCGAGCCAAGCGAGCCAAGCGAGCCAAGCGAGTCAAACGAGGCAAACGAGGCAAACGAGTCAAACGAGTCAAACGAGTCAAGCGAGCCAAGCGAGCCAAGCGAGTCAAACGAGTCAAACGAGTCAAACGAGTCAAACGAGTCAAACGGGTCGAACAGGACAATCGAGTCAAGCGAGTTGAACGAGTCAAACGAGTCAAACGAGTCAAACGAGTCAAGCGAGTTGAACGAGTCCAACGAGTCAAACGAATCAAACGAGTCAAACGAGTCAAACGAGTCAAACGTGTCTCAAACGGGTCAAAAGGGTCGAACAGGACAATAGATTCAAACGAGTTGAACGAGTCAAACGAGTCAAACGTGTCAAACGGGTCAAAAGGGTCGAACAGGTCAATCGAGTCAAACGAGTCAAACGAGTCAAACGAGTCAAACGAGTCAAACGAGTCAAACGAGTCAAACGAGTCAAACGAGTCAAACGAGTCAAACGAGTCAAACGAGTCAAACGAGTCAAACGAGTCAAACGAGTCAAACGAGTCAAACGAGTCAAACGAGTCAAACGAGTCAAACGAGTCAAACGAGTCAAGCGAGTCAAACGAGCCAAGCGAGCCAAGCGAGCCAAGCGAGCCAAGCGAGCCAAACGAGCCAAACGAGCCAAACGAGCCCAGCGAGCCAAGCGAGCCAAGCGAGCCAAGCGAGCCAAGCGAGCCAAGCGAGCCAAGCGAGCCAAGCGAGCCAAGCGAGCCAAGCGAGCCAAGCGACCCAAGCGAGCCAAGCGAGCCAAGCGAGCCAAGCGAGCCAAGCGAGCCAAGCGAGCCAAGCGAGCCAAACGAGCCAAACGAGCCAAACGAGTCAAACGAGCCAAACGAGCCAAGCGAGTCAAGCGAGCCAAACGAGCCAAGCGAGCCAAGCGAGCCAAGCGAGCCAAGCGAGCCAAGCGAGCCAAGCGAGCCAAGCGAGCCAAGCGAGCCAAGCGAGCCAAGCGAGCCAAGCGAGCCAAGCGAGCCAAACGAGCCAAACGAGCCAAACGAGCCAAACGAGCCAAACGAGCCAAACGAGTCAAACGAGCCAAACGAGTCAAACGAGTCAAACGAGTCAAACGAGTCAAACGAGTCAAACGAGTCAAACGAGTCAAACGAGCCAAACGAGTCAAACGAGCCAAGCGAGCCAAGCGAGCCAAGCGAGCCAAGCGAGCCAAGCGAGTCAAGCGAGCCAAACGAGCCAAGCGAGCCAAGCGAGCCAAGCGAGCCAAGCGAGCCAAGCGAGCCAAGCGAGCCAAGCGAGCCAAGCGAGCCAAGCGAGCCAAGCGAGCCAAGCGAGCCAAGCGAGCCAAGCGAGCCAAGCGAGCCAAGCGAGCCAAACGAGCCAAACGAGCCAAACGAGCCAAACGAGCCAAACGAGCCAAACGAGTCAAACGAGCCAAGCGAGCCAAGCGAGCCAAGCGAGCCAAGCGAGCCAAGCGAGCCAAGCGACCCAAGCGAGCCAAGCGAGCCAAGCGAGCCAAGCGAGCCAAGCGAGCCAAGCGAGCCAAGCGAGCCAAGCGAGACAAGCGAGCCAAACGAGCCAAACGAGCCAAACGAGCCAAACGATCCAAACGAGCCAAGCGAGCCAAGCGAGCCAAGCGAGCCAAGCGAGTCAAACGAGCCAAACGAGCCAAACGAGCCAAACGAGCCAAACGAGCCAAACGAGCCAAACGAGCCAAGCGAGACAAGCGAGCCAAGCGAGCCAAACGAGCCAAACGAGTCAAACGAGTCAAACGAGTCAAACGAGTCAAACGAGTCAAACGAGTCAAACGAGTCAAACGAGTCAAACGAGTCAAACGAGTCAAACGAGCCAAACGAGTCAAACGAGCCAAGCGAGCCAAGCGAGCCAAGCGAGCCAAGCGAGCCAAGCGAGTCAAGCGAGCCAAACGAGCCAAGCGAGCCAAGCGAGCCAAGCGAGCCAAGCGAGCCAAGCGAGCCAAGCGAGCCAAGCGAGCCAAGCGAGCCAAGCGAGCCAAGCGAGCCAAGCGAGCCAAGCGAGCCAAGCGAGCCAAGCGAGCCAAGCGAGCCAAACGAGCCAAACGAGCCACACGAGCCAAACGAGCCAAACGAGTCAAACGAGTCAAACGAGTCAAACGAGTCAAACGAGTCAAACGAGTCAAACGAGTCAAACGAGTCAAACGAGTCAAACGAGTCAAACGAGTCAAACGAGTCAAACGAGTCAAACGAGTCAAACGAGTCAAACGAGTCAAACGAGTCAAACGAGTCAAACGAGTCAAACGAGTCAAACGAGTCAAACGAGTCAAACGAGTCAAACGAGTCAAACGAGTCAAACGAGTCAAACGAGTCAAACGAGTCAAACGAGTCAAACGAGTCAAACGAGTCAAACGAGTCAAACGAGTCAAACGAGTCAAACGAGTCAATCGAGTCAAACGAGTCAAACGAGTCAAACGAGTCAAACGAGTCAATCGAGTCAAACGAGTCAAACGAGCCAAACGAGCCAAGCGAGCCAAACGAGCCAAGCGAGCCAAGCGAGCCAAGCGAGCCAAGCGAGTCAAGCGAGCCAAGCGAGACAAGCGAGCCAAGCGAGCCAAGCGAGCCAAGCGAGCCAAGCGAGCCAAGCGAGCCAAACGAGCCAAGCGAGCCAAGCGAGCCAAGCGAGCCAAGCGAGCCAAGCGAGTCAAACGAGTCAAACGAGTCAAACGAGTCAAACGAGTCAAACGGGTCGAACAGGACAATCGAGTCAAGCGAGTTGAACGAGTCAAACGAGTCAAACGAGTCAAACGAGTCAAGCGAGTTGAACGAGTCCAACGAGTCAAACGAGTCAAACGAGTCAAACGAGTCAAACGTGTCTCAAACGGGTCAAAAGGGTCGAACAGGACAATCGATTCAAACGAGTTGAACGAGTCAAACGAGTCAAACGTGTCAAACGGGTCAAAAGGGTCGAACAGGTCAATCGAGTCAAACGAGTCAAACGAGTCAAACGAGTCAAACGAGTCAAACGAGTCAAACGAGTCAAACGAGTCAAACGAGTCAAACGAGTCAAACGAGTCAAACGAGTCAAACGAGTCAAACGAGTCAAACGAGTCAAACGAGTCAAACGAGTCAAACGAGTCAAACGAGTCAAACGAGTCAAACGAGTCAAACGAGTCAAACGAGTCAAACGAGTCAAACGAGTCAAACGAGCCAAACGAGCCAAACGAGCCAAGCGAGCCAAGCGAGCCAAGCGAGCCAAGCGAGCCAAGCGAGCCAAGCGAGCCAAGCGAGCCAAGCGAGCCAAGCGAGCCAAGCGAGCCAAGCGAGCCAAGCGAGCCAAGCGAGCCAAGCGAGCCAAGCGAGCCAAGCGAGCCAAGCGAGCCAAGCGAGCCAAGCGAGCCAAGCGAGCCAAGCGAGCCAAGCGAGCCAAGCGAGCCAAGCGAGCCAAGCGAGCCAAGCGAGCCAAGCGAGCCAAGCGAGCCAAGCGAGCCAAACGAGCCAAACGAGCCAAGCGAGTCAAACGAGGCAAACGAGGCAAACGAGTCAAACGAGTCAAACGAGTCAAACGAGTCAAACGAGTCAAACGAGTCAAACGAGTCAAACGAGTCAAACGAGTCAAACGAGTCAAACGAGTCAAACGAGTCAAACGAGTCAAACGAGTCAATCGAGTCAATCGAGTCAAACGAGTCAATCGAGTCAAACGAGTCAAACGAGTCAAACGAGTCAAACGAGTCCAACGAGTCCAACGAGTCCAACGAGTCCAACGAGTCCAACGAGTCAAACGAGTCCAACGAGTCAAACGAGTCAAACGAGTCAAACGAGTCAAACGAGTCAAACGAGTCAAACGAGTCAAACGAGTCAAACGAGTCAAACGAGTCAAACGAGTCAAACGAGTCAAACGAGTCAAACGAGTCAAACGAGTCAAACGAGTCAAACGAGTCAAACGAGTCAAACGAGTCAAACGAGTCAAACGAGTCAAACGAGTCAAACGAGTCAAACGAGTCAAACGAGTCAAACGAGTCAAACGAGTCAAACGAGTCAAACGAGTCAAACGAGTCAAACGAGTCAAACGAGTCAAACGAGTCAAACGAGTCAAACGAGTCAAACGAGTCAAACGAGTCAAACGAGTCAAACGAGTCAAACGAGTCAAACGAGTCAAACGAGTCAAACGAGTCAAACGAGTCAAACGAGTCAAACGAGTCAAACGAGTCAAACGAGTCAAACGAGTCAAACGAGTCAAACGAGTCAAACGAGTCAAACGAGTCAAACGAGTCAAACGAGTCAAACGAGTCAAACGAGTCAAACGAGTCAAACGAGT
Source organism: Andrena haemorrhoa (assembly GCA_910592295.1). Lineage (NCBI taxonomy): Eukaryota > Metazoa > Arthropoda > Insecta > Hymenoptera > Andrenidae > Andrena > Andrena haemorrhoa. The sequence goes on from CAJUZA010000227.1 coordinate 66,716, forward strand.
CAAACGAGGCAAACGAGTCAAACGAGTCAAACGAGTCAAACGAGTCAAACGAGTCAAACGAGTCAAACGAGTCAAACGAGTCTAACGAGTCTAACGAGTCAAACGAGTCAAACGAGTCAAACGTGTCTCAAACGGGTCAAAAGGGTCGAACAGGACAATCGATTCAAACGAGTTGAACGAGTCAAACGAGTCAAACGTGTGAAACGGGTCAAAAGGGTCGAACAGGTCAATCGAGTCAAACGAGTCAAACGAGTCAAACGAGTCAAACGAGTCAATCGAGTCAAACGAGTCAAACGAGCCAAACGAGCCAAGCGAGCCAAACGAGCCAAGCGAGCCAAGCGAGCCAAGCGAGCCAAGCGAGTCAAGCGAGCCAAGCGAGACAAGCGAGCCAAGCGAGCCAAGCGAGCCAAGCGAGCCATGCGAGCCAAGCGAGCCAAGCGAGCCAAGCGAGCCAATCGAGCCAAGCGAGCCAAGCGAGCCAAGCGAGTCAAACGAGTCAAACGAGTCAAACGAGTCAAACGAGTCAAACGGGTCGAACAGGACAATCGAGTCAAGCGAGTTGAACGAGTCAAACGAGTCAAACGAGTCAAACGAGTCAAGCGAGTTGAACGAGTCCAACGAGTCAAACGAGTCAAACGAGTCAAACGAGTCAAACGAGTCAAACGTGTCTCAAACGGGTCAAAAGGGTCGAACAGGACAATCGATTCAAACGAGTTGAACGAGTCAAACGAGTCAAACGTGTCAAACGGGTCAAAAGGGTCGAACAGGTCAATCGAGTCAAACGAGTCAAACGAGTCAAACGAGTCAAACGAGTCAAACGAGTCAAACGAGTCAAACGAGTCAAACGAGTCAAACGAGTCAAACGAGTCAAACGAGTCAAACGAGTCAAACGAGTCAAACGAGTCAAACGAGTCAAACGAGTCAAACGAGTCAAACGAGTCAAACGAGTCAAACGAGTCAAACGAGTCAAACGAGTCAAACGAGTCAAACGAGTCAAACGAGTCAAACGAGTCAAACGAGTCAAACGAGTCAAACGAGTCAAACGAGTCAAACGAGCCAAACGAGCCAAACGAGCCAAGCGAGCCAAGCGAGCCAAGCGAGCCAAGCGAGCCAAGCGAGCCAAGCGAGCCAAGCGAGCCAAGCGAGCCAAGCGAGCCAAGCGAGCCAAGCGAGCCAAGCGAGCCAAGCGAGCCAAGCGAGCCAAGCGAGCCAAGCGAGCCAAGCGAGCCAAGCGAGCCAAGCGAGCCAAGCGAGCCAAGCGAGCCAAGCGAGCCAAGCGAGCCAAGCGAGCCAAACGAGCCAAGCGAGCCAAGCGAGCCAAGCGAGCCAAGCGAGCTAAGCGAGCCAAGCGAGCCAAGCGAGCCAAGCGAGCCAAACGAGCCAAACGAGCCAAGCGAGTCAAACGAGGCAAACGAGGCAAACGAGTCAAACGAGTCAAACGAGTCAAGCGAGCCAAGCGAGCCAAGCGAGTCAAACGAGTCAAACGAGTCAAACGAGTCAAACGAGTCAAACGGGTCGAACAGGACAATCGAGTCAAGCGAGTTGAACGAGTCAAACGAGTCAAGCGAGTTGAACGAGTCCAACGAGTCAAACGAATCAAACGAGTCAAACGAGTCAAACGAGTCAAACGTGTCTCAAACGGGTCAAAAGGGTCGAACAGGACAATCGATTCAAACGAGTTGAACAAGTCAAACGAGTCAAACGTGTCAAACGGGTCAAAAGGGTCGAACAGGTCAATCGAGTCAAACGAGTCAAACGAGTCAAACGAGTCAAACGAGTCAAACGAGTCAAACGAGTCAAACGAGTCAAACGAGTCAAACGAGTCAAACGAGTCAAACGAGTCAAACGAGTCAAACGAGTCAAACGAGTCAACCGAGTCAAACGAGTCAAACGAGTCAAACGAGTCAAACGAGTCAAACGAGTCAAACGAGTCAAACGAGTCAAACGAGTCAAACGAGTCAAACGAGTCAAACGAGTCAAACGAGTCAAACGAGTCAAACGAGTCAAACGAGTCAAACGAGTCAAACGAGTCAAACGAGTCAAACGAGTCAAACGAGTCAAACGAGTCAAACGAGTCAAACGAGTCAAACGAGTCAAACGAGTCAAACGAGTCAAACGAGTCAAACGAGTCAAACGAGCCAAACGAGCCAAGCGAGCCAAGCGAGCCAAGCGAGCCAAGCGAGCCAAGCGAGCCAAGCGAGCCAAGCGAGCCAAGCGAGCCAAGCGAGCCAAGCGAGCCAAGCGAGCCAAGCGAGCCAAGCGAGCCAAGCGAGCCAAGCGAGCCAAACCAGCCAAGCGAGCCAAACCAGCCAAGCGAGCCAAGCGAGCCAAGCGAGCCAAACCAGCCAAGCGAGCCAAGCGAGCCAAGCGAGCCAAGCGAGCCAAGCGAGCCAAGCGAGCCAAGCGAGCCAAGCGAGCCAAGCGAGCCAAGCGAGCCAAGCGAGCCAAGCGAGCCAAACGAGCCAAACGAGCCAAGCGAGTCAAACGAGGCAAACGAGGCAAACGAGTCAAACGAGTCAAACGAGTCAAGCGAGCCAAGCGAGCCAAGCGAGTCAAACGAGTCAAACGAGTCAAACGAGTCAAACGAGTCAAACGGGTCGAACAGGACAATCGAGTCAAGCGAGTTGAACGAGTCAAACGAGTCAAACGAGTCAAACGAGTCAAGCGAGTTGAACGAGTCCAACGAGTCAAACGAATCAAACGAGTCAAACGAGTCAAACGAGTCAAACGTGTCTCAAACGGGTCAAAAGGGTCGAACAGGACAATCGATTCAAACGAGTTGAACGAGTCAAACGAGTCAAACGTGTCAAACGGGTCAAAAGGGTCGAACAGGTCAATCGAGTCAAACGAGTCAAACGAGTCAAACGAGTCAAACGAGTCAAACGAGTCAAACGAGTCAAACGAGTCAAACGAGTCAAACGAGTGTCGTGTACCCGGGAGAATGCAAATACAAATACTTGTATAAAAATGTCCTTTATTACAAGCAAGTCGAACTAGTTGCTGGTTAGATGTACAAACGAGATCTGAGCTAAAGACGTACGGAGGTAAAGAACGTGGACACAACGGAGAATCCTATTGGTAGTTACTATTGCGAGGGTGTGGAAAATGAAGCTAGGATTGGTCATTGAGTAAGGGAGAAAGGGATGGTTTGAAGCAAGTTCGGTTGTGACTAAGACGTAACTTTCACTTTTGAAGGAGGCCTTAGGACCCACGGCCTAATCCGCTTGTTTACGGGTAAGTCACGTTCGCTCGGAAGTGACTAAGGGTCTTAGAGGGTGACGATAACCAGATGTGTATGAAGGAAGGAAAAGTCGCGAAGTAGGTATCTAACACCTCCCTCCTTAAGATTAATTTACGGTTCTTAAAGTAAATTAATTCTATTCTGTTCCTATCTTTGAACTGTTTCTATGAATTATCTAGCTATCGATATAGAAATTTATAATACGTAATATGACTAAATTATTACATAATTTATAATACATAATACGATAATATGATTAATACAAATAATGAAATACTAATAACAAAATAGAATGATATATGATTAATTAAAATGGAATAACATGTGAATAATAAAATGCGAATTATAAAATAGAATAATAGAATATGCGTGTATGATAGAGTATATGTGATAAAAATAGTACAACGCGTGAGTAATAAAATAGATTGATTAAATAAAATACAATGCTAATAATAGAATAAAATAACTCATGAGTAAAAAAATACGGATAAGAAAATTAAACAATACCAGAAATGATACAACATGTAGATAATAAAATATAATAATAAAATAAAATAATATGCAAATAGTAGAGTAATAAGAAATAAAGTACTACGAAAGTAAAGTATTACTATAAAATGTCTGCAACAAATATTCTCTGGTTCTTGACAACGCTAATCAATGCATACAATGTTTACAAAAGTTTTAATTGCACGAACATATTTTCCTTCAGGAAAACGATCACTTTCACAATTTCAGTCCATATTCACGGAAGGTGCACGTGACGTAGATTTCCGTAATCCATGATAATCAATGGGCCTGGTAGGAGTACTGCTTCGGCTGCGGTCCTCGACCAGATGGATTGACTGGGGGTAAACTTCTTCTTCTTCCGAAATCTGCGATAACTGCATTCTCGTGCCAGGTGTGGCATTGATGTTGGTATTGATGATTTTAAAACAACAACTATCGCTTGTTGTCCTTCCCTCCCTCATGAAGCAGAGATATTTGTTGATTAAACGGGATAAACCGCACCAGCGTAAGATGTTGACGGTGATTATCATACCGATTATAGATACTATTACGCTTAGGGTGATGGTATACCAGTGATTCTGCTGAACAACAACCGGTTTATTCAACTGTTCCTGCAGTAATGTGTCTAACTGCATTAGTTTATGATTACTGTATTTAAATTCTTCAACTTTCATGCTGGTGGCTTTAATCGGTGCTAATCGTACTGGTATAATTGTAGAATTCTTAAAATCCGTAAAACAGCAATCGTCTTCCACGATATTATATGGTATAGATTTATGACTGCGATTTGTTGTGACATCCTGCGTTGGTTCCAGGACGACGATCTGTGTATAACCCTTGCATCGCGGGTCAATCTGAATGATTCCGGTAGCTCTTAACTCGATGTCTTCAATGTGTGTTGACGAACATGACAGCGTTAATTCCAGCGGTTGACTGATAACGAATAACCATTCGTTATTTTCGAGGTAGTGCCACGTCTCAAAATCAGCCTGGACTGTACGAGTATTACAGGACGTTGGTATTCTCCGAATGGTAGATGTAAGCAGAATTGCTTCACAGGATGGTTGACCAGATATAGCTTGTATATGATTGACAAGACAGATGCGTTCCTGTCCACTAACTTTGGTACATTTATCCAAACTTCGAAGCTGTGCATAATACACCTTATTTGTACTCAATAAGATATAGGGATAATTTGGTTCAATGTAAGAATAAGTATCGGGATGATTATGAGGAACAGGGAGAGGTAATGTTTCGTATAGATCGTAAGGCAACTCATCAACTAGCGGAATTCTAATAATGAAAACTAATTTGTTGTTAACGTGTGTGACATCTAACTTACTCAATTTACTATATTTATACATGTTAGAATACGTTAATGATATAGGCCACTGCTGTCCACTTTGTAAAGTGATGTTGTTCAGTTCGTTAAAAAGATCCTGTGAAGATATTATTTGTGGATGTAATATTTCATTTCTTGCCAACGTTACAGACGAGATTAATAGACTATAATAATTATCGAGGTTTACAGTCATTTGAGATAATAAGAATATTTGCTCCGAGATAATATGTCGTACGTAAAGATCATTCAATAAGTTGGAGGTCGAGCTTGAAAAATCATTGAATAGCTTTATATTACTATTGAGCTTATCTTCGTCAGCTTTAAGACCTTGAATAGATGCATTAAAGTTCTGAATCGTATTAGTTATTACGGCAATTTGCTGCTTCATTAGCAACTGTACATTCCTATTGTCATGGATAACTGATTCGATTGCTTCTTTATAGAATTTGGCATCTTTGGCGTCAGGAGTACCGAATAGCCAATGTAAAACATAAGATGTGCCATCAAATAATCCTCTCTTAGAGATATTGTTCCCTGAATTCGATTTATTAGCTGACATGAAATTTATGATTTGGATTTTGCCCTTAATCGCTGAGATGCGTGAGTTAATAGTTTGGAAAGAATTCTGACAAAAATACGCATTGACATCGCTTACAGTTTGATTCGGCTTCCATATGCACATATTTAAAGATTTAGTATAAGACTTAAGCAATTGATCATATTGTTGATTAGCTGTGGCAAGATCAACGTACGTTAATAAGGTATATTTTGAATTAGCCAACCGCACACTGCCCAAGTGATTATAATATAACCCTACATGATTTCCCATCCGGAAGATTTTATAATAAAGTTGGGTAGTTCCCAGGAAATGGGTAGGAATAAATAAAGTAAAGATTACGAATAGGATGACTAGGAAATAGTGCCGGTCAGTCATCTTGATCGCCTGAAACAGATGGTTTCAGCAAATTAGTGTGATACGTCACTAGTTTTCCATTTTTTAATATTTGGACGGTATTATTGGAATTAATTTTAGTTATTTTGTAAGGACCCTTAAAATTCGGACAAAGCTTCTTATTCAATCCTGCCTTATGTTGCTTATTCAAAGCATATACCATATCATCAATTTTATACGAATGAATAATGATTTTATTATCATAATAAGATTTCGATTTTAACTTAGATTGGATCATATTATCCCTTGCTACCTTTTGTGTATGATTTAATTTTTGTTTTAAATTAATTACATAATCATCGTATGAGTAATTCAACGAGGGTTCTTGAGTTATGCTATTGGGCAGGTACGGCTTACTACCGAAAAGAACCTCATACGGCGTATGCCCAGTTGATTTGTGGACGTGAGTATTATATGCCATCATAGCAAAACCTATAAACTCATCCCAATCTGTCTGTTTGTCGTTAATAAAATGTTTAAGATATTCCTTCAAAGTCAAATGAGACCTTTCCAAAGCGCCATTAGTTTGAGGGTGATAAGGGGAAGATAATATGTGTTTCGTATTAAATAATTTCGTTAAATCCTTCATTAGACGAGATGTGAAATCGGTTCCTTGATCAGAAAGTATGGTTTTTGGAATCCCGAATAATGTAATAAACTTGGATAATTCCATAGCAATTGTCTGTGATTCGTGATTAGGTATAGGAGCAGCATATGAAAATTTAGTCAAGTCATCTTGCATGGTCAATATAAATCGATTATTATTAATAGTCTGTGGAAGAGGCCCAACAACATCAATCGCAAGCCTTTCGAAGGGTATGGTAGATGTAGAGGTAATTTCCATAGGAGCCTTAGAAGGTCTAAAATTCGTCTTATTAACTTGACAAGATGCGCATTTCTTTACATATCTTTTGATGTCTTTTTTCATCTTATCCCATTTATAAAATTCTTTAATTCTCTTATATGTCCTGAGAAATCCCGAATGACCAGCTAATTTTGAGTCATGATTATCTTGCAAAATTTTCAAAATTTCATCCTCTGATTTCGGTGTGATTCTTTGATTATCTAAAATAATAGGTGCAATATTGGTATCCTTGAAAATATAATATACTATTTCGCAAAACATATCCTTCTTTATATTTTTGTTGTTTATCGTTACATCATGGATATAAAGATTGCCTGAATAACTCTTTTCTTCCAAATGAGTTTTTAAATTGCGTAATGAATAAAATATCGCTTTATAATCTAATTTATCAAAATGAAACTGCTTACAAATGCAAAGATAGGAAGTCTGAGAATTCTTAACAAGTGCAATGAAAGAGTTTAAATCATCAGGTTCCTTAATGTTCGATAAATCATACTGATCTCGCATCGCTTCCGAAAATAAATTATTCTCATCAAGATCTCGTGAATAAAACAATACGTTGGGAAAGTATTTAAACTTGTCACAAGGCATCGATTTAACCTTGGGAATTTCAAGTGTTTTATAATGATACTGTATAAAGTTCTCAAAAGAATCATTGCCATGTACAATATTAACACAAGGAGGACGAGATAACGCATCCGCATTTGAATTAAGTTTCCCTGCTTTGTAAACGATTTTATAATCATATTCCTCCAACTTCAGTCGCCAACGTACTAGTCGACTGCCCGGGTCCTTAGAATTGAAAAGCCAAATTAAGGGTTTATGATCAGTTACTATAGTAAATTTCCTGCCATATAAATAAGGTCTGAAATAATTAATGCTCCATATTATGGCAAGTAACTCCTTTTCTATTGTACTATAATTTTGCTCACTACCATTTAATGTACGCGAAGCATATGCAATAGGCAAATCCTTTCCAATCACACCCTGACTCAATACTGAACCTATAGCGTAATTAGAAGCATCCGTAGTAAGAATAAATTCCTTATTAAAGTCGGGATATTGAAGAATCGGCTGAGTTATTAATATATTACGAAACTTGTCAAAAGATGCTTGTTGATCACTGGTCCACTCAAATGGTATATCTTTTCTTAACAGGATTGTGAGAGACTTAGCTATTCCAGCAAAACCTTCTATAAATCTTCTATAATAGCCAACAAGTCCTAAAAAACTCTTAACATCCTGTTGATTTTTAGGAATTGAAAATTTTCTTATTGCGTCAGTTTTCATCGGATTCGGCTGAACACCTTTATCTGATATAATGTGGCCTAAATATGCAACTTCTCGTCGCATAAACTCACATTTTTCGGGTTGTAATTTTAAATTGTTACTTCTAAGACGATCAAAAATAGATATTAATTTTTTAGAATGCTCCTCTATGGATGATGCATAAATGACAATATCGTCAAGATATACAAAACACTGAAGCCCTTGTAAACCAGATAAAATAGTATTCATCAATCTTTGAAACGTCGCAGGAGCGTTCTTGAGTCCGAACGGCATTCTCGTAAACTCATAATGGCCTAAGGGTGTTGTAAAAGCTGTTTTCTCCCGATCGCGGTCATGCATGGGGATCTGATGGAACCCTGATGCTAAATCTAGAGTAGTAAAATATTTAGAATGGCCCAATTGATCTAAAATATCAGTGATATTTGGTAACGGATATGCATCACCGACTGTGACGTCATTTAATTTTCTGAAATCAATAACAATTCTCCACTTTTTCTTACCAGAGGCATCGAGTTTCTTTGGAACTATCCACAAAGGGGCTGACCACGGAGAAATAGAGGGTATTATAATACCTTGCTTAAGCATCTTATCAATCTGTTTGTTGACCTCCGCTTTATGAACTTCAGGATATCTATAGGTCTTAGTATGAATAGGAGCAGGATTTGTAACACTAATTTCATGTTGAATCGCATTCGTGGTTGTTAGTACATCGTCAGAGAAATAGAAAATATCATTATATTTGGTACAAATGTCTATTACTGCCTTCTTTTCCTCAGCGTTTAAATGATCCAATCTTAAATTCTCTCGCAGAAGATTTGTACGGCTTACCGGACCAGTATTTGAATTATTCAATGATAAAATTATAGAATCTCGCGGAAGTGGTTCCAAACGTACTGAAATAAGCTCTATCCGTTGATCTATTATCCTTGTATTCAAGATCGTAGCATAGGCTTTATTATTTTTATTAACCTTAGTAATAGCTTTAGACAAATAAACTCCTCTCCTTAACTGTATTCGCGGAATAATGCCCTCTTTAATTTCAGGATTTTCTACCTGGATTTCAATAAGTGTTTCTGTTCTAGCCTTAAGATTGATTAAATGTACTTCTTCACGCCCAGAATTTTCGCGATTTAATGGAATTGGTACCGTTACCGACCTAAGGGTTAAAGTCTGTGACTCATAGTCAATTGTCGCTGACTCTTTTTGCAAAAAATCCTTCCCTAACAAGCCGTCAAATGGGACGTTTGTTGCTTCATTTAGGATGTAGAATTTAATTTCAATAAAATCGTCATACAACCGCACAGGTATACGGCAACTTCCAACGGTTTCTACGGGATTATTCGCACTAAGACCGTGTAGTACTAACTTATCCTTCGAATCAAACACAGTATCCGGGTGTAATTTACAAGCCTTAATGAGAGACACATTCGCGCCCGTGTCAATTAAGAATTTAAAAACGTTGTCAGAATTCTTCGCATTTGGAGAAAAAATTCGAATAAAATCAAGGTTATCATTAGATATTGAAACATTTAACTCTCGAACACCATTAATTGAGATATTCGGTCCTCCGTTGTGGTGTTCGTCACGGGGGACTCGTTCGAGTTTAAATTAACGGTTGCATTATTTGATTGTTGCATGTTACGTGCTGGGTTCAATTGTTGTTCCCGCTGACTATTAACGTATAATCTCTTCCTACATTCTGAAATAAGATGGCCCTGTTTTTTGCAATAACTACAAATTTTATTCTGATAAGATTGTGCGCTTTGGTGAGACTGACCCTGACTTTGACCTTGACGCGGATGCTGATATCGCTGCTGTTGGACAGGGGGTTGAGAATAGCGCTGCTGTTTATCATAGTATGTGTGACTTCGATTTGGAATTTGAATATTATTAACGACTCTGGACTGATCAGGATTTGATGATTTAAATCGACATTGTGAGGTATCATGATTAGTCTTGCCACAGATATTACAAGATTTTTGTTTCTGGAATTTGTGCATATTCAAAGCGCGCTCCTCCGAAACTGCCGCAGTGTGCGCGGAGTTTAAAGTATCAAATTCCTTCCATCTAAGCATCTGAGAGATTTGTGAAGAGCTATGATAAATAAATCGATTTAATGTAATTTCCTCCACAGCTTTTTTCTTTCCGGGAATTTCTAAAGGATCGCTCGAATATTGCTGAATGGCACTTAAAGCTCTCGAAGAAAGCTTCTGCAATCTCTGATAAAAAGAACTAATACCTTCCGAATATGATTGCTTACAACTATTTAGTTCCTCCATTACTTGACAATAATGTTTTTTATCCTGATATAACCTTTTCAATTGTTCTTTCAGCTCAGACCAACTATTAAACTTTTGAAAAGTAAGCTGTTCCTTGGCGTGTCCCGAAATTTTCGAAAGAATAAAATACAACAGCGGAATTTTCTGTCGATCTGTCGCGAGACTATCCGCATTATTGCAATTAGCTATAAATTGCCCAAGTTCGAAACGATTACCAGAGAACTCTTTTGGAATTAGATCAGTTAAAAATTCTATAGGAAGTTCCATTTGAGAAGAGTCATTGGAGGGATTTGGATTGTCAGAAGACTCTGGAGTAGACATTATAAGGAATATTGAGTACTAAGGTGATTACGAAGCAACGAAATTCGAAAAAAAAAATGTACCTGCGGTCTACCAGTGAAGGGGTCCTTGAGCGTGCCAATGGTTGACTTCCTTCTCTGCAGTGGATATCTGGATCCGTAGACACTTTCTCTTCAGGGTTGACACTGTTATTTCCCGTCACGAAGGATTAAAATCCACAGCGAAGAACACTTTAAATAAAGTTTCACTATTCTTTAACTGTTGACGAGTCCTACCAACTGCGCCAAATTTGTGTCGTGTACCCGGGAGAATGCAAATACAAATACTTGTATAAAAATGTCCTTTATTACAAGCAAGTCGAACTAGTTGCTGGTTAGATGTACAAACGAGATCTGAGCTAAAGACGTACGGAGGTAAAGAACGTGGACACAACGGAGAATCCTATTGGCAGTTACTATTGCGAGGGTGTGGAAAATGAAGCTAGGATTGGTCATTGAGTAAGGGAGAAAGGGATGGTTTGAAGCAAGTTCGGTTGTGACTAAGACGTAACTTTCACTTTTGAAGGAGGCCTTAGGACCCACGGCCTAATCCGCTTGTTTACGGGTAAGTCACGTTCGCTCGGAAGTGACTAAGGGTCTTAGAGGGTGACGATTACCAGATGTGTATGAAGGAGGGAAAAGTCGCGAAGTAGGTATCTAACACGAGTCAAACGAGTCAAACGAGTCAAACGAGTCAAACGAGTCAAACGAGTCAAACGAGTCAAACGAGTCAAACGAGTCAAACGAGTCAAACGAGTCAAACGAGTCAAACGAGTCAAACGAGTCAAACGAGTCAAACGGGTCGAACAGGACAATCGAGTCAAGCGAGTTGAACGAGTCAATCGAGTCAAACGAGTCAAACGAGTCAAACGAGTCAAACGAGTCAAACGAGTCAAACGAGTCAAACGAGTCAAACGAGTCAAACGAGTCAAACGAGTCAAACGAGTCAAACGAGTCAAACGAGTCAAACGAGTCAAACGAGTCAAACGAGTCAAACGAGTCAAACGAGTCAAACGAGTCAAACGAGTCAAACGGGTCGAACAGGACAATCGAGTCAAGCGAGTTGAACGAGTCAATCGAGTCAAACGAGTCCAACGAGTCCAACGAGTCAAACGAGTCAAACGAGTCAAACGAGTCAAACGAGTCAAACGAGTCAAACGAGTCAAACGAGTCAAACGAGTCAAACGAGTCAAACGAGTCAAACGAGTCAAACGAGTCAAACGAGTCAAACGAGTCAAACGAGTCAAACGAGTCAAACGAGTCAAACGAGTCAAACGAGTCAAACGAGTCAAACGAGTCAAACGAGTCAAACGAGTCAAACGAGTCAAACGAGCCAAACGTGCCAAACGAGCCAAACGAGTCAAACGAGCCAAACGTGCCAAACGAGCCAAACGAGCCAAACGAGCCAAACGAGCCAAACGAGCCAAACGAGCCAAACGAGCCAAACGAGCCAAACGAGGCAAACGAGCCAAACGAGCCAAACGAGCCAAACGAGCCAAACGAGCCAAACGAGCCAAACGAGCCAAACGAGCCAAACGAGCCAAACGAGCCAAACGAGCCAAACGAACCAAACCAGTCAAACGAGTCAAACGAGTCAAACGAGTCAAACGAGTCAAACGAGTCAAACGAGTCAAACGAGCCAAACGAGCCAAGCGAGCCAAGCGAGCCAAGCGAGCCAAGCGAGCCAAGCGAGCCAAGCGAGCCAAGCGAGCCAAGCAAGCCAAGCGAGCCAAGCGAGCCAAGCGAGCCAAGCGAGCCAAGCGAGCCAAGCGAGCCAAGCGAGCCAAGCGAGTCAAACGAGCCAAACGAGCCAAACGAGCCAAACGAGTCAAACGAGCCAAACGAGTCAAACGAGTCAAACGAGTCAAACGAGTCAAACGAGTCAAACGAGTCAAAAGAGTCAAACGAGTCAAACGAGTCAAACGAGTCAAACGAGTCAAACGAGTCAAACGAGTCAAACGAGTCAAACGAGTCAAACGAGTCAAACGAGTCAAACGAGTCAAACGAGTCAAACGAGTCAAACGAGTCAAACGAGTCAAACGAGTCAAACGAGTCAAACGAGTCAAACGAGTCAAACGAGTCAAACGAGTCAAACGAGTCAAACGAGTCAAACGAGTCAAACGAGTCAAACGAGCCAATCGAGTCAAACGAGTCAAACGAGCCAAACGAGCCAAACGAGTCAAACGAGTCAAACGAGTCAAACGAGTCAAACGAGTCAAACGAGTCAAACGAGTCAAACGAGTCAAACGAGTCAAACGAGTCAAACGAGTCAAACGAGTCAAACGAGTCAAACGAGTCAAACGAGTCAAACGGGTCGAACAGGACAATCGAGTCAAGCGAGTTGAACGAGTCAAGCGAGCCAAGCGAGCCAAGCGAGCCAAGCGAGCCAAGCGAGCCAAGCGAGCCAAGCGAGCCAAGCGAGCCAAACGAGCCAAACGAGCCAAACGAGCCAAGCGAGCCAAGCGAGCCAAGCGAGCCAAGCGAGCCAAGCGAGCCAAGCGAGCCAAGCGAGCCAAGCGAGCCAAGCGAGCCAAACGAGCCAAACGAGCCAAACGAGCCAAGCGAGCCAAGCGAGCCAAGCGAGCCAAGCGAGCCAAGCGAGCCAAGCGAGCCAAGCGAGCCAAGCGAGCCAAGCGAGCCAAGCGAGCTAAGCGAGCCAAGCGAGCCAAGCGAGCCAAGCGAGCCAAGCGAGCCAAGCGAGCCAAGCGAGCCAAGCGAGCCAAGCGAGCCAAACGAGCCAAACGATCCAAACGAGCCAAGCGAGCCAAGCGAGCCAAGCGAGCCAAGCGAGCCAAGCGAGCCAAGCGAGTCAAACGAGCCAAACGAGCCAAACGAGCCAAACGAGCCAAACGAGCCAAGCGAGACAAGCGAGCCAAGCGAGCCAAACGAGCCAAACGAGCCAAACGAGTCAAACGAGTCAAACGAGTCAAACGAGTCAAACGAGTCAAACGAGTCAAACGAGTCAAACGAGTCAAACGAGTCAATGAGTCAAACGAGTCAAACGAGTCAAACGAGTCAAACGAGTCAAACGAGTCAAACGAGTCAAACGAGTCAAGCGAGTCAAGCGAGTCAAACGAGTCAAACGAGTCAAACGAGTCAAACGAGTCAATCGAGTCAAACGAGTCAAACGAGTCAAACGAGTCAAACGAGCCAAACGAGCCAAGCGAGCCAAACGAGCCAAGCGAGCCAAGCGAGCCAAGCGAGCCAAGCGAGCCAAGCGAGCCAAGCGAGCCAAGCGAGCCAAGCGAGCCAAGCGAGCCAAGCGAGCCAAGCGAGCCAAGCGAGCCAAGCGAGCCAAGCGAGCCAAGCGAGCCAAACCAGCCAAGCGAGCCAAGCGAGCCAAGCGAGCCAAGCGTGCCAAGCGAGCCAAGCGAGCCAAGCGAGCCAAGCGAGCCAAGCGAGCCAAGCGAGCCAAGCGAGCCAAGCGAGCCAAGCGAGCCAAGCGAGCCAAGCGAGCCAAGCGAGCCAAGCGAGCCAAGCGAGCCAAGCGAGCCAAGCGAGCCAAGCGAGCCAAGCGAGCCAAGCGAGCCAAGCGAGCCAAGCGAGCCAAACGAGCCAAGCGAGCCAAGCGAGCCAAGCGAGCCAAGCGAGCCAAGCGAGCCAAGCGAGCCAAACGAGCCAAACGAGCCAAACGAGCCAAGCGAGCCAAGCGAGCCAAGCGAGCCAAGCGAGCCAAGCGAGCCAAGCGAGCCAAGCGAGCCAAGCGAGCCAAGCGAGCCAAGCGAGCCAAGCGAGCCAAGCGAGTCAAACGAGGCAAACGAGGCAAACGAGGCAAACGAGTCAAGCGAGTCAACCGAGTTAAACGAGTCAAACGAGTCAATCGAGTCAAACGAGTCAAACGAGCCAAACGAGCCAAACGAGCCAAGCGAGCCAAACGAGCCAAACGAGCCAAACGAGCCAAACGAGCCAAACGAGCCAAACGAGCCAAACGAGCCAAACGAGGCAAACGAGCCAAACGAGCCAAACGAGCCAAACGAGCCAAACGAGCCAAACGAGCCAAACGAGCCAAACGAGCCAAACGAGCCAAACGAGCCAAACGAACCAAACCAGTCAAACGAGTCAAACGAGTCAAACGAGTCAAACGAGTCAAACGAGTCAAACGAGTCAAACGAGTCAAACGAGCCAAACGAGCCAAGCGAGCCAAGCGAGCCAAGCGAGCCAAGCGAGCCAAGCGAGCCAAGCGAGCCAAGCGAGCCAAGCGAGCCAAGCGAGCCAAGCGAGCCAAGCGAGCCAAGCGAGCCAAGCGAGCCAAGCGAGTCAAACGAGCCAAACGAGCCAAACGAGCCAAACGAGTCAAACGAGCCAAACGAGTCAAACGAGTCAAACGAGTCAAACGAGTCAAACGAGTCAAACGAGTCAAAAGAGTCAAACGAGTCAAACGAGTCAAACGAGTCAAACGAGTCAAACGAGTCAAACGAGTCAAACGAGTCAAACGAGTCAAACGAGTCAAACGAGTCAAACGAGTCAAACGAGTCAAACGAGTCAAACGAGTCAAACGAGTCAAACGAGTCAAACGAGTCAAACGAGTCAAACGAGTCAAACGAGTCAAACGAGTCAAACGAGTCAAACGAGTCAAACGAGTCAAACGAGTCAAACGAGTCAAACGAGTCAAACGAGTCAAACGAGTCAAACGAGTCAAACGAGTCAAACGAGCCAATCGAGTCAAACGAGTCAAACGAGCCAAACGAGCCAAACGAGTCAAACGAGTCAAACGAGTCAAACGAGTCAAACGAGTCAAACGAGTCAAACGAGTCAAACGAGTCAAACGAGTCAAACGAGTCAAACGAGTCAAACGAGTCAAACGAGTCAAACGAGTCAAACGAGTCAAACGGGTCGAACAGGACAATCGAGTCAAGCGAGTTGAACGAGTCAAGCGAGCCAAGCGAGCCAAGCGAGCCAAGCGAGCCAAGCGAGCCAAGCGAGCCAAACGAGCCAAACGAGCCAAACGAGCCAAGCGAGCCAAGCGAGCCAAGCGAGCCAAGCGAGCCAAGCGAGCCAAGCGAGCCAAGCGAGCCAAGCGAGCCAAGCGAGCCAAGCGAGCCAAGCGAGCCAAGCGAGCCAAGCGAGCCAAGCGAGCCAAGCGAGCCAAGCGAGCCAAGCGAGCCAAACGAGCCAAACGATCCAAACGAGCCAAGCGAGCCAAGCGAGCCAAGCGAGCCAAGCGAGCCAAGCGAGCCAAGCGAGTCAAACGAGCCAAACGAGCCAAACGAGCCAAACGAGCCAAACGAGCCAAACGAGCCAAACGAGCCAAGCGAGACAAGCGAGCCAAGCGAGCCAAACGAGCCAAACGAGCCAAACGAGTCAAACGAGTCAAACGAGTCAAACGAGTCAAACGAGTCAAACGAGTCAAACGAGTCAAACGAGTCAAACGAGTCAATGAGTCAAACGAGTCAAACGAGTCAAACGAGTCAAACGAGTCAAACGAGTCAAACGAGTCAAACGAGTCAAGCGAGTCAAGCGAGTCAAACGAGTCAAACGAGTCAAACGAGTCAAACGAGTCAATCGAGTCAAACGAGTCAAACGAGTCAAACGAGCCAAACGAGCCAAGCGAGCCAAACGAGCCAAGCGAGCCAAGCGAGCCAAGCGAGCCAAGCGAGCCAAGCGAGCCAAGCGAGCCAAGCGAGCCAAGCGAGCCAAGCGAGCCAAGCGAGCCAAGCGAGCCAAGCGAGCCAAGCGAGCCAAACCAGCCAAGCGAGCCAAGCGAGCCAAGCGAGCCAAGCGAGCCAAGCGTGCCAAGCGAGCCAAGCGAGCCAAGCGAGCCAAGCGAGCCAAGCGAGCCAAGCGAGCCAAGCGAGCCAAGCGAGCCAAGCGAGCCAAGCGAGCCAAGCGAGCCAAGCGAGCCAAGCGAGCCAAGCGAGCCAAGCGAGCCAAGCGAGCCAAACGAGCCAAGCGAGCCAAGCGAGCCAAGCGAGCCAAGCGAGCCAAGCGAGCCAAACGAGCCAAACGAGCCAAACGAGCCAAGCGAGCCAAGCGAGCCAAGCGAGCCAAGCGAGCCAAGCGAGCCAAGCGAGCCAAGCGAGCCAAGCGAGCCAAGCGAGCCAAGCGAGCCAAGCGAGCCAAGCGAGCCAAGCGAGCCAAGAGAGCCAAGCGAGCCAAGCGAGCCAAGCGAGCCAAACGAGCCAAACGATCCAAACGAGCCAAGCGAGCCAAGCGAGCCAAGCGAGCCAAGCGAGTCAAACGAGCCAAACGAGCCAAACGAGGCAAACGAGGCAAACGAGGCAAACGAGTCAAGCGAGTCAACCGAGTTAAACGAGTCAAACGAGTCAATCGAGTCAAACGAGTCAAACGAGCCAAACGAGCCAAGCGAGCCAAACGAGCCAAACGAGCCAAACGAGCCAAACGAGCCAAGCGAGTCAAACGAGGCAAACGAGGCAAACGAGTCAAACGAGTCAAACGAGTCAAACGAGTCAAACGAGTCAAACGAGTCAATCGAGTCAAACGAGTCAAACGAGTCAAACGAGCCAAACGAGTCAAGCGAGCCAAACGAGCGAAGCGAGCCAAGCGAGCCAAGCGAGCCAAGCGAGCCAAGCGAGCCAAGCGAGCCAAGCGAGCCAAGCGAGCCAAGCGAGCCAAGCGAGCCAAGCGAGCCAAGCGAGCCAAGCGAGCCAAGCGAGCCAAGCGAGCCAAGCGAGCCAAGCGAGCCAAACGAGCCAAGCGAGCCAAGCGAGCCAAGCGAGCCAAGCGAGCCAAGCGAGCCAAGCGAGCCAAGCGAGCCAAGCGAGCCAAGCGAGCCAAGCGAGCCAAGCGAGCCAAGCGAGTCAAACGAGGCAAACGAGGCAAACGAGGCAAACGAGTCAAGCGAGTCAACCGAGTTAAACGAGTCAAACGAGTCAATCGAGTCAAACGAGTCAAACGAGCCAAACGAGCCAAGCGAGCCAAACGAGCCAAACGAGCCAAACGAGCCAAACGAGCCAAGCGAGTCAAACGAGGCAAACGAGGCAAACGAGTCAAACGAGTCAAACGAGTCAAGCGAGCCAAGCGAGCCAAGCGAGTCAAACGAGTCAAACGAGTCAAACGAGTCAAACGAGTCAAACGGGTCGAACAGGACAATCGAGTCAAGCTAGTTGAACGAGTCAAACGAGTCAAACGAGTCAAACGAGTCAAGCGAGTTGAACGAGTCCAACGAGTCAAACGAATCAAACGAGTCAAACGAGTCAAACGAGTCAAACGTGTCTCAAACGGGTCAAAAGGGTCGAACAGGACAATCGATTCAAACGAGTTGAACGAGTCAAACGAGTCAAACGTGTCAAACGGGTCAAAAGGGTCGAACAGGTCAATCGAGTCAAACGAGTCAAACGAGTCAAACGAGTCAAACGAGTCAAACGAGTCAAACGAGTCAAACGAGTCAAACGAGTCAAACGAGTCAAACGAGTCAAACGAGTCAAACGAGTCAAACGAGTCAAACGAGTCAAACGAGTCAAACGAGTCAAACGAGTCAAACGAGTCAAACGAGTCAAACGAGTCAAACGAGTCAAACGAGTCAAACGAGTCAAACGAGTCAAACGAGTCAAACGAGTCAAACGAGTCAAACGAGTCAAACGAGTCAAACGAGTCAAACGAGTCAAACGAGTCAAACGAGTCAAACGAGTCAAACGAGTCAAACGAGTCAAACGAGTCAAACGAGTCAAACGAGTCAAACGAGTCAAACGAGTCAAACGAGTCAAACGAGTCAAACGAGTCAAACGAGTCAAACGAGTCAAACGAGTCAAACGAGTCAAACGAGTCAAACGAGTCAAACGAGTCAAACGAGTCAAACGAGTCAAACGAGTCAAACGAGTCAAACGAGTCAAACGAGTCAAACGAGTCAAACGAGTCAAACGAGTCAAACGAGTCAAACGAGTCAAACGAGTCAAACGAGTCAAACGAGTCAAACGAGTCAAACGAGTCAAACGAGTCAAACGAGTCAAACGAGTCAAACGAGTCAAACGAGTCAAACGAGTCAAACGAGTCAAACGAGTCAAACGAGTCAAACGAGTCAAACGAGTCAAACGAGTCAAACGAGTCAAACGAGTCAAACGAGTCAAACGAGTCAAACGAGTCAAACGAGTCAAACGAGTCAAACGAGTCAAACGAGTCAAACGAGTCAAACGAGTCAAACGAGTCAAACGAGTCAAACGAGTCAAACGAGTCAAACGAGTCAAACGAGTCAAACGAGTCAAACGAGTCAAACGAGTCAAACGAGTCAAACGAGTCAAACGAGTCAAACGAGTCAAACGAGTCAAACGAGTCAAACGAGTCAAACGAGTCAAACGAGTCAAACGAGTCAAACGAGTCAAACGAGTCAAACGAGTCAAACGAGTCAAACGAGTCAAACGAGTCAAACGAGTCAAACGAGTCAAACGAGTCAAACGAGTCAAACGAGTCAAACGAGTCAAACGAGTCAAACGAGTCAAACGAGTCAAACGAGTCAAACGAGTCAAACGAGTCAAACGAGTCAAACGAGTCAAACGAGTCAAACGAGTCAAACGAGTCAAACGAGTCAAACGAGTCAAACGAGTCAAACGAGTCAAACGAGTCAAACGAGTCAAACGAGTCAAACGAGTCAAACGAGTCAAACGAGTCAAACGAGTCAAACGAGTCAAACGAGTCAAACGAGTCAAACGAGTCAAACGAGTCAAACGAGTCAAACGAGTCAAACGAGTCAAACGAGTCAAACGAGTCAAACGAGTCAAACGAGTCAAACGAGTCAAACGAGTCAAACGAGTCAAACGAGTCAAACGAGTCAAACGAGTCAAACGAGTCAAACGAGTCAAACGAGTCAAACGAGTCAAACGAGTCAAACGAGTCAAACGAGTCAAACGAGTCAAACGAGTCAAACGAGTCAAACGAGTCAAACGAGTCAAACGAGTCAAACGAGTCAAACGAGTCAAACGAGTCAAACGAGTCAAACGAGTCAAACGAGTCAAACGAGTCAAACGAGTCAAACGAGTCAAACGAGTCAAACGAGTCAAACGAGTCAAACGAGTCAAACGAGTCAAACGAGTCAAACGAGTCAAACGAGTCAAACGAGTCAAACGAGTCAAACGAGTCAAACGAGTCAAACGAGTCAAACGAGTCAAACGAGTCAAACGAGTCAAACGAGTCAAACGAGTCAAACGAGTCAAACGAGTCAAACGAGTCAAACGAGTCAAACGAGTCAAACGAGTCAAACGAGTCAAACGAGTCAAACGAGTCAAACGAGTCAAACGAGTCAAACGAGTCAAACGAGTCAAACGAGTCAAACGAGTCAAACGAGTCAAACGAGTCAAACGAGTCAAACGAGTCAAACGAGTCAAACGAGTCAAACGAGTCAAACGAGTCAAACGAGTCAAACGAGTCAAACGAGTCAAACGAGTCAAACGAGTCAAACGAGTCAAACGAGTCAAACGAGTCAAACGAGTCAAACGAGTCAAACGAGTCAAACGAGTCAAACGAGTCAAACGAGTCAAACGAGTCAAACGAGTCAAACGAGTCAAACGAGTCAAACGAGTCAAACGAGTCAAACGAGTCAAACGAGTCAAACGAGTCAAACGAGTCAAACGAGTCAAACGAGTCAAACGAGTCAAACGAGTCAAACGAGTCAAACGAGTCAAACGAGTCAAACGAGTCAAACGAGTCAAACGAGTCAAACGAGTCAAACGAGTCAAACGAGTCAAACGAGTCAAACGAGTCAAACGAGTCAAACGAGTCAAACGAGTCAAACGAGTCAAACGAGTCAAACGAGTCAAACGAGTCAAACGAGTCAAACGAGTCAAACGAGTCAAACGAGTCAACCGAGCCAAGCGAGCCAAGCGAGCCAAGCGAGCCAAGCGAGCCAAGCGAGCCAAGCGAGCCAAGCGAGCCAAGCGAGCCAAGCGAGCCAAGCGAGCCAAGCGAGCCAAGCGAGCCAAGCGAGCCAAGCGAGCCAAGCCCAAGCGAGCCAAGCGAGCCAAGCGAGCCAAGCGAGCCAAGCGAGCCAAGCGAGCCAAGCGAGCCAAGCGAGCCAAGCGAGCCAAGCGAGCCAAGCGAGCCAAGCGAGCCAAGCGAGCCAAACCAGCCAAGCGAGCCAAGCGAGCCAAGCGAGCCAAACCAGCCAAGCGAGCCAAGCGAGCCAAGCGAGCCAAGCGAGCCAAGCGAGCCATACGAGCCAAACGAGCCAAGCGAGTCAAACGAGGCAAACGAGGCAAACGAGTCAAACGAGTCAAACGAGTCAAGCGAGCCAAGCGAGCCAAGCGAGTCAAACGAGTCAAACGAGTCAAACGAGTCAAACGAGTCAAACGGGTCGAACAGGACAATCGAGTCAAGCGAGTTGAACGAGTCAAACGAGTCAAACGAGTCAAACGAGTCAAGCGAGTTGAACGAGTCCAACGAGTCAAACGAATCAAACGAGTCAAACGAGTCAAACGAGTCAAACGTGTCTCAAACGGGTCAAAAGGGTCGAACAGGACAATCGATTCAAACGAGTTGAACGAGTCAAACGAGTCAAACGTGTCAAACGGGTCAAAAGGGTCGAACAGGTCAATCGAGTCAAACGAGTCAAACGAGTCAAACGAGTCAAACGAGTCAAACGAGTCAAACGAGTCAAACGAGTCAAACGAGTCAAACGAGTCAAACGAGTCAAACGAGTCAAACGAGTCAAACGAGTCAAACGAGTCAAACGAGTCAAACGAGTCAAACGAGCCAAGCGAGCCAAGCGAGCCAAGCGAGCCAAGCGAGCCAAACGAGCCAAGCGAGCCAAACGAGCCAAGCGAGCCAAACGAGCCAAGCGAGCCAAGCGAGTCAAGCGAGCCAAGCGAGCCAAGCGAGCCAAGCGAGCCAAGCGAGCCAAACGAGCCAAACGAGCCAAACGAGCCAAGCGAGCAGCGCAAGCGAGCCAAGCGAGCCAAGCGAGCCAAGCGAGCCAAGCGAGCCAAGCGAGCCAAGCGAGCCAAGCGAGCCAAGCGAGCCAAGCGACCCAAGCGAGCCAAGCGAGCCAAGCGAGCCAAGCGAGCCAAGCGAGCCAAGCGAGCCAAACGAGCCAACGAGCCAAACGAGCCAAACGATCCAAACGATCCAAACGAGCCAAGCGAGCCAAGCGAGCCAAGCGAGCCAAGCGAGTCAAACGAGCCAAACGAGCCAAACGAGCCAAACGAGCCAAACGAGCCAAACGAGCCAAACGAGCCAAGCGAGACAAGCGAGTCAAGCGAGCCAAGCGAGCCAAGCGAGCCAAGCGAGCCAAGCGAGCCAAGCGAGCCAAGCGAGCCAAGCGAGCCAAACGAGCCAAGCGAGCCAAGCGAGTCAAGCGAGCCAAACGAGTCAAACGAGTCAAACGAGTCAATGAGTCAAACGAGTCAAACGAGTCAAACGAGTCAAACGAGTCAAACGAGTCAAACGGGTCGAACAGGACAATCGAGTCAAGCGAGTTGAACGAGTCAAACGAGTCAAACGAGTCAAACGAGTCAAGCGAGTTGAACGAGTCCAACGAGTCAAACGAATCAAACGAGTCAAACGAGTCAAACGAGTCAAACGTGTCTCAAACGGGTCAAAAGGGTCGAACAGGACAATCGATTCAAACGAGTTGAACGAGTCAAACGAGTCAAACGTGTCAAACGGGTCAAAAGGGTCGAACAGGTCAATCGAGTCAAACGAGTCAAACGAGTCAAACGAGTCAAACGAGTCAAACGAGTCAAACGAGTCAAACGAGTCAAACGAGTCAAACGAGTCAAACGAGTCAAACGAGTCAAACGAGTCAAACGAGTCAAACGAGTCAAACGAGTCAAACGAGTCAAACGAGCCAAGCGAGCCAAGCGAGCCAAGCGAGCCAAGCGAGCCAAACGAGCCAAGCGAGCCAAACGAGCCAAGCGAGCCAAACGAGCCAAGCGAGCCAAGCGAGTCAAGCGAGCCAAGCGAGCCAAGCGAGCCAAGCGAGCCAAGCGAGCCAAGCGAGCCAAACGAGCCAAACGAGCCAAACGAGCCAAGCGAGCCAAGCGAGCCAAGCGAGCCAAGCGAGCCAAGCGAGCCAAGCGAGCCAAGCGAGCCAAGCGAGCCAAGCGAGCCAAGCGAGCCAAGCGAGCCAAGCGACCCAAGCGAGCCAAGCGAGCCAAGCGAGCCAAGCGAGCCAAGCGAGCCAAGCGAGCCAAACGAGCCAAACGAGCCAAACGAGCCAAACGATCCAAACGATCCAAACGAGCCAAGCGAGCCAAGCGAGCCAAGCGAGCCAAGCGAGTCAAACGAGCCAAACGAGCCAAACGAGCCAAACGAGCCAAACGAGCCAAACGAGCCAAACGAGCCAAGCGAGACAAGCGAGTCAAGCGAGCCAAGCGAGCCAAGCGAGCCAAGCGAGCCAAGCGAGCCAAGCGAGCCAAGCGAGCCAAGCGAGCTAAGCGAGCCAAGCGAGCCAAACGAGCCAAGCGAGCCAAGCGAGTCAAGCGAGCCAAACGAGTCAAACGAGTCAAACGAGTCAATGAGTCAAACGAGTCAAACGAGTCAAACGAGTCAAACGAGTCAAACGAGTCAAACGAGTCAAACGAGTCAAACGAGTCAAACGAGTCAAACGAGTCAAACGAGTCAAACGAGTCAAACGAGTCAAACGAGTCAAACGAGTCAAACGAGTCAAACGAGTCAAACGAGTCAAACGAGTCAAACGAGTCAAACGAGTCAAACGAGTCAAACGAGTCAAACGAGTCAAACGAGTCAAACGAGTCAAACGAGTCAAACGAGTCAAACGAGTCAAACGAGTCAAACGAGTCAAACGAGTCAAACGAGTCAAACGAGTCAAACGAGTCAAACGAGTCAAACGAGTCAAACGAGTCAAACGAGTCAAACGAGTCAAACGAGTCAAACGAGTCAAACGAGTCAAACGAGTCAAACGAGTCAAACGAGTCAAACGAGTCAAACGAGTCAAACGAGTCAAACGAGTCAAACGAGCCAAACGAGCCAAACGAGTCAAACGAGCCAAACGAGCCAAACGAGTCAAACGAGTCAAACGAGTCAAACGAGTCAAACGAGTCAAACGAGTCAAACGAGTCAAACGAGTCAAACGAGTCAAACGAGTCAAACGAGTCAAACGAGTCAAACGAGTCAAACGAGTCAAACGAGTCAAACGAGTCAAACGAGTCAAACGAGTCAAACGAGTCAAACGAGTCAAACGAGTCAAACGAGTCAAACGAGTCAAACGAGTCAAACGAGTCAAACGAGTCAAACGAGTCAAACGAGTCAAACGAGTCAAACGAGTCAAACGAGTCAAACGAGTCAAACGAGTCAAACGAGTCAAACGAGTCAAACGAGTCAAACGAGTCAAACGAGTCAAACGAGTCAAACGAGTCAAACGAGTCAAACGAGTCAAACGAGTCAAACGAGTCAAACGAGTCAAACGAGTCAAACGAGTCAAACGAGTCAAACGAGTCAAACGAGTCAAACGAGTCAAACGAGTCAAACGAGTCAAACGAGTCAAACGAGTCAAACGAGTCAAACGAGTCAAACGAGTCAAACGAGTCAAACGAGTCAAACGAGTCAAACGAGTCAAACGAGTCAAACGAGTCAAACGAGTCAAACGAGTCAAACGAGTCAAACGAGTCAAACGAGTCAAACGAGTCAAACGAGTCAAACGAGTCAAACGAGTCAAACGAGTCAAACGAGTCAAACGAGTCAAACGAGTCAAACGAGTCAAACGAGTCAAACGAGTCAAACGAGTCAAACGAGTCAAACGAGTCAAACGAGTCAAACGAGTCAAACGAGTCAAACGAGTCAAACGAGTCAAACGAGTCAAACGAGTCAAACGAGTCAAACGAGTCAAACGAGTCAAACGAGTCAAACGAGTCAAACGAGTCAAACGAGTCAAACGAGTCAAACGTGTCTCAAACGGGTCAAAAGGGTCGAACAGGACAATCGATTCAAACGAGTTGAACGAGTCAAACGAGTCAAACGTGTGAAACGGGTCAAAAGGGTCGAACAGGTCAATCGAGTCAAACGAGTCAAACGAGTCAAACGAGTCAAACGAGTCAATCGAGTCAAACGAGTCAAACGAGCCAAACGAGCCAAGCGAGCCAAACGAGCCAAGCGAGCCAAGCGAGCCAAGCGAGCCAAGCGAGTCAAGCGAGCCAAGCGAGACAAGCGAGCCAAGCGAGCCAAGCGAGCCAAGCGAGCCAAGCGAGCCAAGCGAGCCAAGCGAGCCAAGCGAGCCAAGCGAGCCAAGCGAGCCAAGCGAGCCAAGCGAGCCAAGCGAGCCAAGCGAGTCAAACGAGTCAAACGAGTCAAACGAGTCAAACGAGTCAAACGAGTCAAACGGGTCGAACAGGACAATCGAGTCAAGCGAGTTGAACGAGTCAAACGAGTCAAACTAGTCAAACGAGTCAAGCGAGTTGAACGAGTCCAACGAGTCAAACGAGTCAAACGAGTCAAACGAGTCAAACGAGTCAAACGTGTCTCAAACGGGTCAAAAGGGTCGAACAGGACAATCGATTCAAACGAGTTGAACGAGTCAAACGAGTCAAACGTGTCAAACGGGTCAAAAGGGTCGAACAGGTCAAACGAGTCAAACGAGTCAAACGAGTCAAACGAGTCAAACGAGTCAAACGAGTCAAACGAGTCAAACGAGTCAAACGAGTCAAACGAGTCAAACGAGTCAAACGAGTCAAACGAGTCAAACGAGTCAAACGAGTCAAACGAGTCAAACGAGTCAAACGAGTCAAACGAGTCAAACGAGTCAAACGAGTCAAACGAGTCAAACGAGTCAAACGAGTCAAACGAGTCAAACGAGTCAAACGAGTCAAACGAGTCAAACGAGTCAAACGAGTCAAACGAGTCAAACGAGTCAAACGAGTCAAACGAGTCAAACGAGTCAAACGAGTCAAACGAGTCAAACGAGTCAAACGAGTCAAACGAGTCAAACGAGTCAAACGAGTCAAACGAGTCAAACGAGTCAAACGAGTCAAACGAGTCAAACGAGTCAAACGAGTCAAACGAGTCAAACGAGTCAAACGAGTCAAACGAGTCAAACGAGTCAAACGAGTCAAACGAGTCAAACGAGTCAAACGAGTCAAACGAGTCAAACGAGTCAAACGAGTCAAACGAGTCAAACGAGTCAAACGAGTCAAACGAGTCAAACGAGTCAAACGAGTCAAACGAGTCAAACGAGCCAAACGAGCCAAGCGAGCCAAGCGAGCCAAGCGAGCCAAGCGAGCCAAGCGAGCCAAGCGAGCCAAGCGAGCCAAGCGAGCCAAGCGAGCCAAGCGAGCCAAGCGAGCCAAGCGAGCCAAGCGAGCCAAGCGAGCCAAGCGAGCCAAGCGAGCCAAGCGAGCCAAGCGAGCCAAGCGAGCCAAGCGAGCCAAGCGAGCCAAGCGAGCCAAGCGAGCCAAGCGAGCCAAGCGAGCCAAGCGAGCCAAGCGAGCCAAGCGAGCCAAGCGAGCCAAGCGAGCCAAGCGAGCCAAGCGAGCCAAGCGAGCCAAGCGAGCCAAGCGAGCCAAGCGAGCCAAGCGAGCCAAACGAGCCAAGCGAGCCAAACGAGCCAAACGAGCCAAACGAGCCAAACGAGCCAAACGAGCCAAACGAGCCAAACGAGCCAAACGAGCCAAACGAGTCAAACGAGTCAAACGAGTCAAACGAGTCAAACGAGTCAAACGAGTCAAACGAGTCAAACGAGTCAAACGAGTCAAACGAGTCAAACGAGTCAAACGAGTCAAACGAGTCAAACGAGTCAAACGAGTCAAACGAGTCAAACGAGTCAAACGAGTCAAACGAGTCAAACGAGTCAAACGAGTCAAACGAGTCAAACGAGTCAAACGAGTCAAACGAGTCAAACGAGTCAAACGAGTCAAACGAGTCAAACGAGTCAAACGAGTCAAACGAGTCAAACGAGTCAAACGAGTCAAACGAGTCAAACGAGTCAAACGAGTCAAACGAGTCAAACGAGTCAAACGAGTCAAACGAGTCAAACGAGTCAAACGAGTCAAACGAGTCAAACGAGTCAAACGAGTCAAACGAGTCAAACGAGTCAAACGAGTCAAACGAGTCAAACGAGTCAAACGAGTCAAACGAGTCAAACGAGTCAAACGAGTCAAACGAGTCAAACGAGTCAAACGAGTCAAACGAGTCAAACGAGTCAAACGAGTCAAACGAGTCAAACGAGTCAAACGAGTCAAACGAGTCAAACGAGTCAAACGAGTCAAACGTGTCTCAAACGGGTCAAAAGGGTCGAACAGGACAATCGATTCAAACGAGTTGAACGAGTCAAACGAGTCAAACGTGTCAAACGGGTCAAAAGGGTCGAACAGGTCAATCGAGTCAAACGAGTCAAACGAGTCAAACGAGTCAAACGAGTCAAACGAGTCCAACGAGTCAAACGAGTCAAACGAGTCAAACGAGTCAAACGAGTCAAACGAGTCAAACGAGTCAAACGAGTCAAACGAGTCAAACGAGTCAAACGAGTCAAACGAGTCAAACGAGTCAAACGAGTCAAACGAGTCAAACGAGTCAAACGAGTCAAACGAGTCAAACGAGTCAAACGAGTCAAACGAGTCAAACGAGTCAAACGAGTCAAACGAGTCAAACGAGTCAAACGAGTCAAACGAGTCAAACGAGTCAAACGAGTCAAACGAGTCAAACGAGTCAAACGAGTCAAACGAGTCAAACGAGTCAAACGAGTCAAACGAGTCAAACGAGTCAAACGAGTCAAACGAGTCAAACGAGTCAAACGAGTCAAACGAGTCAATCGAGTCAATCGAGTCAAACGAGTCAATCGAGTCAAACGAGTCAAACGAGTCAAACGAGTCCAACGAGTCCAACGAGTCCAACGAGTCCAACGAGTCCAACGAGTCCAACGAGTCCAACGAGTCCAACGAGTCCAACGAGTCCAACGAGTCAAACGAGTCAAACGAGTCAAACGAGTCAAACGAGTCAAACGAGTCAAACGAGTCAAACGAGTCAAACGAGTCAAACGAGTCAAACGAGTCAAACGAGTCAAACGAGTCAAACGAGTCAAACGAGTCAAACGAGTCAAACGAGTCAAACGAGTCAAACGAGTCAAACGAGTCAAACGAGTCAAACGAGTCAAACGAGTCAAACGAGTCAAACGAGTCAAACGAGTCAAACGAGTCAAACGAGTCAAACGAGTCAAACGAGTCAAACGAGTCAAACGAGTCAAACGAGTCAAACGAGTCAAACGAGTCAAACGAGTCAAACGAGTCAAACGAGTCAAACGAGTCAAACGAGTCAAACGAGTCAAACGAGTCAAACGAGTCAAACGAGTCAAACGAGTCAAACGAGTCAAACGAGTCAAACGAGTCAAACGAGTCAAACGAGTCAAACGAGTCAAACGAGTCAAACGAGTCAAACGAGTCAAACGAGTCAAACGAGTCAAACGAGTCAAACGAGTCAAACGAGTCAAACGAGTCAAACGAGTCAAACGAGTCAAACGAGTCAAACGAGTCAAACGAGTCAAACGAGTCAAACGAGTCAAACGAGTCAAACGAGTCAAACGAGTCAAACGAGTCAAACGAGTCAAACGAGCCAAACGAGCCAAACGAGCCAAACGAGCCAAGCGAGCCAAGCGAGCCAAGCGAGCCAAGCGAGCCAAGCGAGCCAAGCGAGCCAAGCGAGCCAAACGAGCCAAACGAGCCAAGCGAGTCACACGAGGCAAACGAGGCAAACGAGTCAAACGAGTCAAACGAGTCAAGCGAGCCAAGCGAGCCAAGCGAGTCAAACGAGTCAAACGAGTCAAACGAGTCAAACGAGTCAAACGGGTCGAACAGGACAATCGAGTCAAGCGAGTTGAACGAGTCAAACGAGTCAAACGAGTCAAACGAGTCAAGCGAGTTGAACGAGTCCAACGAGTCAAACGAATCAAACGAGTCAAACGAGTCAAACGAGTCAAACGTGTCTCAAACGGGTCAAAAGGGTCGAACAGGACAATCGATTCAAACGAGTTGAACGAGTCAAACGAGTCAAACGTGTCAAACGGGTCAAAAGGGTCGAACAGGTCAATCGAGTCAAACGAGTCAAACGAGTCAAACGAGTCAAACGAGTCAAACGAGTCAAACGAGTCAAACGAGTCAAACGAGTCAAACGAGTCAAACGAGTCAAACGAGTCAAACGAGTCAAACGAGTCAAACGAGTCAAACGAGTCAAACGAGTCAAACGAGTCAAACGAGTCAAACGAGTCAAACGAGTCAAACGAGTCAAACGAGTCAAACGAGTCAAACGAGTCAAACGAGTCAAACGAGTCAAACGAGTCAAACGAGTCAAACGAGTCAAACGAGTCAAACGAGTCAAACGAGTCAAACGAGTCAAACGAGTCAAACGAGTCAAACGAGTCAAACGAGTCAAACGAGTCAAACGAGTCAAACGAGTCAAACGAGTCAAACGAGTCAAACGAGTCAAACGAGTCAAACGAGTCAAACGAGTCAAACGAGTCAAACGAGTCAAACGAGTCAAACGAGTCAAACGAGTCAAACGAGTCAAACGAGTCAAACGAGTCAAACGAGTCAAACGAGTCAAACGAGTCAAACGAGTCAAACGAGTCAAACGAGTCAAACGAGTCAAACGAGTCAAACGAGTCAAACGAGTCAAACGAGTCAAACGAGTCAAACGAGTCAAACGAGTCAAACGAGTCAAACGAGTCAAACGAGTCAAACGAGTCAAACGAGTCAAACGAGTCAAACGAGTCAAACGAGTCAAACGAGTCAAACGAGTCAAACGAGTCAAACGAGTCAAACGAGTCAAACGAGTCAAACGAGTCAAACGAGTCAAACGAGTCAAACGAGTCAAACGAGTCAAACGAGTCAAACGAGTCAAACGAGTCAAACGAGTCAAACGAGTCAAACGAGTCAAACGAGTCAAACGAGTCAAACGAGTCAAACGAGTCAAACGAGTCAAACGAGTCAAACGAGTCAAACGAGTCAAACGAGTCAAACGAGTCAAACGAGTCAAACGAGTCAAACGAGTCAAACGAGTCAAACGAGTCAAACGAGTCAAACGAGTCAAACGAGTCAAACGAGTCAAACGAGTCAAACGAGTCAAACGAGTCAAACGAGTCAAACGAGTCAAACGAGTCAAACGAGTCAAACGAGTCAAACGAGTCAAACGAGTCAAACGAGTCAAACGAGTCAAACGAGTCAAACGAGTCAAACGAGTCAAACGAGTCAAACGAGTCAAACGAGTCAAACGAGTCAAACGAGTCAAACGAGTCAAACGAGTCAAACGAGTCAAACGAGTCAAACGAGTCAAACGAGTCAAACGAGTCAAACGAGTCAAACGAGTCAAACGAGTCAAACGAGTCAAACGAGTCAAACGAGTCAAACGAGTCAAACGAGTCAAACGAGTCAAACGAGTCAAACGAGTCAAACGAGTCAAACGAGTCAAACGAGTCAAACGAGTCAAACGAGTCAAACGAGTCAAACGAGTCAAACGAGTCAAACGAGTCAAACGAGTCAAACGAGTCAAACGAGTCAAACGAGTCAAACGAGTCAAACGAGTCAAACGAGTCAAACGAGTGTCGTGTACCCGGGAGAATGCAAATACAAATACTTGTATAAAAATGTCCTTTATTACAAGCAAGTCGAACTAGTTGCTGGTTAGATGTACAAACGAGATCTGAGCTAAAGACGTACGGAGGTAAAGAACGTGGACACAACGGAGAATCCTATTGGTAGTTACTATTGCGAGGGTGTGGAAAATGAAGCTAGGATTGGTCATTGAGTAAGGGAGAAAGGGATGGTTTGAAGCAAGTTCGGTTGTGACTAAGACGTAACTTTCACTTTTGAAGGAGGCCTTAGGACCCACGGCCTAATCCGCTTGTTTACGGGTAAGTCACGTTCGCTCGGAAGTGACTAAGGGTCTTAGAGGGTGACGATAACCAGATGTGTATGAAGGAAGGAAAAGTCGCGAAGTAGGTATCTAACACCTCCCTCCTTAAGATTAATTTACGGTTCTTAAAGTAAATTAATTCTATTCTGTTCCTATCTTTGAACTGTTTCTATGAATTATCTAGCTATCGATATAGAAATTTATAATACGTAATATGACTAAATTATTACATAATTTATAATACATAATACGATAATATGATTAATACAAATAATGAAATACTAATAACAAAATAGAATGATATATGATTAATTAAAATGGAATAACATGTGAATAATAAAATGCGAATTATAAAATAGAATAATAGAATATGCGTGTATGATAGAGTATATGTGATAAAAATAGTACAACGCGTGAGTAATAAAATAGATTGATTAAATAAAATACAATGCTAATAATAGAATAAAATAACTCATGAGTAAAAAAATACGGATAAGAAAATTAAACAATACCAGAAATGATACAACATGTAGATAATAAAATATAATAATAAAATAAAATAATATGCAAATAGTAGAGTAATAAGAAATAAAGTACTACGAAAGTAAAGTATTACTATAAAATGTCTGCAACAAATATTCTCTGGTTCTTGACAACGCTAATCAATGCATACAATGTTTACAAAAGTTTTAATTGCACGAACATATTTTCCTTCAGGAAAACGATCACTTTCACAATTTCAGTCCATATTCACGGAAGGTGCACGTGACGTAGATTTCCGTAATCCATGATATTCAATGGGCCTGGTAGGAGTACTGCTTCGGCTGCGGTCCTCGACCAGATGGATTGACTGGGGGTAAACTTCTTCTTCTTCCGAAATCTGCGATAACTGCATTCTCGTGCCAGGTGTGGCATTGATGTTGGTATTGATGATTTTAAAACAACAACTATCGCTTGTTGTCCTTCCCTCCCTCATGAAGCAGAGATATTTGTTGATTAAACGGGATAAACCGCACCAGCGTAAGATGTTGACGGTGATTATCATACCGATTATAGATACTATTACGCTTAGGGTGATGGTATACCAGTGATTCTGATGAACAACAACCGGTTTATTCAACTGTTCCTGCAGTAATGTGTCTAACTGCATTAGTTTATGATTACTGTATTTAAATTCTTCAACTTTCATGCTGGTGGCTTTAATCGGTGCTAATCGTACTGGTATAATTGTAGAATTCTTAAAATCCGTAAAACAGCAATCGTCTTCCACGATATTATATGGTATAGATTTATGACTGCGATTTGTTGTGACATCCTGCGTTGGTTCCAGGACGACGATCTGTGTATAACCCTTGCATCGCGGGTCAATCTGAATGATTCCGGTAGCTCTTAACTCGATGTCTTCAATGTGTGTTGACGAACATGACAGCGTTAATTCCAGCGGTTGACTGATAACGAATAACCATTCGTTATTTTCGAGGTAGTGCCACGTCTCAAAATCAGCCTGGACTGTACGAGTATTACAGGACGTTGGTATTCTCCGAATGGTAGATGTAAGCAGAATTGCTTCACAGGATGGTTGACCAGATATAGCTTGTATATGATTGACAAGACAGATGCGTTCCTGTCCACTAACTTTGGTACATTTATCCAAACTTCGAAGCTGTGCATAATACACCTTATTTGTACTCAATAAGATATAGGGATAATTTGGTTCAATGTAAGAATAAGTATCGGGATGATTATGAGGAACAGGGAGAGGTAATGTTTCGTATAGATCGTAAGGCAACTCATCAACTAGCGGAATTCTAATAATGAAAACTAATTTGTTGTTAACGTGTGTGACATCTAACTTACTCAATTTACTATATTTATACATGTTAGAATACGTTAATGATATAGGCCACTGCTGTCCACTTTGTAAAGTGATGTTGTTCAGTTCGTTAAAAAGATCCTGTGAAGATATTATTTGTGGATGTAATATTTCATTTCTTGCCAACGTTACAGACGAGATTAATAGACTATAATAATTATCGAGGTTTACAGTCATTTGAGATAATAAGAATATTTGCTCCGAGATAATATGTCGTACGTAAAGATCATTCAATAAGTTGGAGGTCGAGCTTGAAAAATCATTGAATAGCTTTATATTACTATTGAGCTTATCTTCGTCAGCTTTAAGACCTTGAATAGATGCATTAAAGTTCTGAATCGTATTAGTTATTACGGCAATTTGCTGCTTCATTAGCAACTGTACATTCCTATTGTCATGGATAACTGATTCGATTGCTTCTTTATAGAATTTGGCATCTTTGGCGTCAGGAGTACCGAATAGCCAATGTAAAACATAAGATGTGCCATCAAATAATCCTCTCTTAGAGATATTGTTCCCTGAATTCGATTTATTAGCTGACATGAAATTTATGATTTGGATTTTGCCCTTAATCGCTGAGATGCGTGAGTTAATAGTTTGGAAAGAATTCTGACAAAAATACGCATTGACATCGCTTACAGTTTGATTCGGCTTCCATATGCACATATTTAAAGATTTAGTATAAGACTTAAGCAATTGATCATATTGTTGATTAGCTGTGGCAAGATCAACGTACGTTAATAAGGTATATTTTGAATTAGCCAACCGCACACTGCCCAAGTGATTATAATATAACCCTACATGATTTCCCATCCGGAAGATTTTATAATAAAGTTGGGTAGTTCCCAGGAAATGGGTAGGAATAAATAAAGTAAAGATTACGAATAGGATGACTAGGAAATAGTGCCGGTCAGTCATCTTGATCGCCTGAAACAGATGGTTTCAGCAAATTAGTGTGATACGTCACTAGTTTTCCATTTTTTAATATTTGGACGGTATTATTGGAATTAATTTTAGTTATTTTGTAAGGACCCTTAAAATTCGGACAAAGCTTCTTATTCAATCCTGCCTTATGTTGCTTATTCAAAACATATACCATATCATCAATTTTATACGAATGAATAATGATTTTATTATCATAATAAGATTTCGATTTTAACTTAGATTGGATCATATTATCCCTTGCTACCTTTTGTGTATGATTTAATTTTTGTTTTAAATTAATTACATAATCATCGTATGAGTAATTCAACGAGGGTTCTTGAGTTATGCTATTGGGCAGGTACGGCTTACTACCGAAAAGAACCTCATACGGCGTATGCCCAGTTGATTTGTGGACGTGAGTATTATATGCCATCATAGCAAAACCTATAAACTCATCCCAATCTGTCTGTTTGTCGTTAATAAAATGTTTAAGATATTCCTTCAAAGTCAAATGAGACCTTTCCAAAGCGCCATTAGTTTGAGGGTGATAAGGGGAAGATAATATGTGTTTCGTATTAAATAATTTCGTTAAATCCTTCATTAGACGAGATGTGAAATCGGTTCCTTGATCAGAAAGTATGGTTTTTGGAATCCCGAATAATGTAATAAACTTGGATAATTCCATAGCAATTGTCTGTGATTCGTGATTAGGTATAGGAGCAGCATATGAAAATTTAGTCAAGTCATCTTGCATGGTCAATATAAATCGATTATTATTAATAGTCTGTGGAAGAGGCCCAACAACATCAATCGCAAGCCTTTCGAAGGGTATGGTAGATGTAGAGGTAATTTCCATAGGAGCCTTAGAAGGTCTAAAATTCGTCTTATTAACTTGACAAGATGCGCATTTCTTTACATATCTTTTGATGTCTTTTTTCATCTTATCCCATTTATAAAATTCTTTAATTCTCTTATATGTCCTGAGAAATCCCGAATGACCAGCTAATTTTGAGTCATGATTATCTTGCAAAATTTTCAAAATTTCATCCTCTGATTTCGGTGTGATTCTTTGATTATCTAAAATAATAGGTGCAATATTGGTATCCTTGAAAATATAATATACTATTTCGCAAAACATATCCTTCTTTATATTTTTGTTGTTTATCGTTACATCATGGATATAAAGATTGCCTGAATAACTCTTTTCTTCCAAATGAGTTTTTAAATTGCGTAATGAATAAAATATCGCTTTATAATCTAATTTATCAAAATGAAACTGCTTACAAATGCAAAGATAGGAAGTCTGAGAATTCTTAACAAGTGCAATGAAAGAGTTTAAATCATCAGGTTCCTTAATGTTCGATAAATCATACTGATCTCGCATCGCTTCCGAAAATAAATTATTCTCATCAAGATCTCGTGAATAAAACAATACATTGGGAAAGTATTTAAACTTGTCACAAGGCATCGATTTAACCTTGGGAATTTCGAGTGTTTTATAATGATACTGTATAAAGTTCTCAAAAGAATCATTGCCATGTACAAT
Source organism: Andrena haemorrhoa (assembly GCA_910592295.1). NCBI lineage: Eukaryota > Metazoa > Arthropoda > Insecta > Hymenoptera > Andrenidae > Andrena > Andrena haemorrhoa. The sequence goes on from CAJUZA010000227.1 coordinate 101,613, forward strand.
ATTAACACAAGGAGGACGAGATAACGCATCCGCATTTGAATTAAGTTTCCCTGCTTTGTAAACGATTTTATAATCATATTCCTCCAACTTCAGTCGCCAACGTACTAGTCGACTGCCCGGGTCCTTAGAATTGAAAAGCCAAATTAAGGGTTTATGATCAGTTACTATAGTAAATTTCCTGCCATATAAATAAGGTCTGAAATAATTAATGCTCCATATTATGGCAAGTAACTCCTTTTCTATTGTACTATAATTTTGCTCACTACCATTTAATGTACGCGAAGCATATGCAATAGGCAAATCCTTTCCAATCACACCCTGACTCAATACTGAACCTATAGCGTAATTAGAAGCATCCGTAGTAAGAATAAATTCCTTATTAAAGTCGGGATATTGAAGAATCGGCTGAGTTATTAATATATTACGAAACTTGTCAAAAGATGCTTGTTGATCACTGGTCCACTCAAATGGTATATCTTTTCTTAACAGGATTGTGAGAGACTTAGCTATTCCAGCAAAACCTTCTATAAATCTTCTATAATAGCCAACAAGTCCTAAAAAACTCTTAACATCCTGTTGATTTTTAGGAATTGAAAATTTTCTTATTGCGTCAGTTTTCATCGGATTCGGCTCAACACCTTTATCTGATATAATGTGGCCTAAATATGCAACTTCTCGTCGCATAAACTCACATTTTTCGGGTTGTAATTTTAAATTGTTACTTCTAAGACGATCAAAAATAGATATTAATTTTTTAGAATGCTCCTCTATGGATGATGCATAAATGACAATATCGTCAAGATATACAAAACACTGAAGCCCTTGTAAACCAGATAAAATAGTATTCATCAATCTTTGAAACGTCGCAGGAGCGTTCTTGAGTCCGAACGGCATTCTCGTAAACTCATAATGGCCTAAGGGTGTTGTAAAAGCTGTTTTCTCCCGATCGCGGTCATGCATGGGGATCTGATGGAACCCTGATGCTAAATCTAGAGTAGTAAAATATTTAGAATGGCCCAATTGATCTAAAATATCAGTGATATTTGGTAACGGATATGCATCACCGACTGTGACGTCATTTAATTTTCTGAAATCAATAACAATTCTCCACTTTTTCTTACCAGAGGCATCGAGTTTCTTTGGAACTATCCACAAAGGGGCTGACCACGGAGAAATAGAGGGTATTATAATACCTTGCTTAAGCATCTTATCAATCTGTTTGTTGACCTCCGCTTTATGAACTTCAGGATATCTATAGGTCTTAGTATGAATAGGAGCAGGATTTGTAACACTAATTTCATGTTGAATCGCATTCGTGGTTGTTAGTACATCGTCAGAGAAATAGAAAATATCATTATATTTGGTACAAATGTCTATTACTGCCTTCTTTTCCTCAGCGTTTAAATGATCCAATCTTAAATTCTCTCGCAGAAGATTTGTACGGCTTACCGGACCAGTATTTGAATTATTCAATGATAAAATTATAGAATCTCGCGGAAGTGGTTCCAAACGTACTGAAATAGGCTCTATCCGTTGATCTATTATCCTTGTATTCAAGATCGTAGCATAGGCTTTATTATTTTTATTAACCTTAGTAATAGCTTTAGACAAATAAACTCCTCTCCTTAACTGTATTCGCGGAATAATGCCCTCTTTAATTTCAGGATTTTCTACCTGGATTTCAATAAGTGTTTCTGTTCTAGCCTTAAGATTGATTAAATGTACTTCTTCACGCCCAGAATTTTCGCGATTTAATGGAATTGGTACCGTTACCGACCTAAGGGTTAAAGTCTGTGACTCATAGTCAATTGTCGCTGACTCTTTTTGCAAAAAATCCTTCCCTAACAAGCCGTCAAATGGGACGTTTGTTGCTTCATTTAGGATGTAGAATTTAATTTCAATAAAATCGTCATACAACCGCACAGGTATACGGCAACTTCCAACGGTTTCTACGGGATTATTCGCACTAAGACCGTGTAGTACTAACTTATCCTTCGAATCAAACACAGTATCCGGGTGTAATTTACAAGCCTTAATGAGAGACACATTCGCGCCCGTGTCAATTAAGAATTTAAAAACGTTGTCAGAATTCTTCGCATTTGGAGAAAAAATTCGAATAAAATCAAGGTTATCATTAGATATTGAAACATTTAACTCTCGAACACCATTAATTGAGATATTCGGTCCTCCGTTGTGGTGTTCGTCACGGGGGACTCGTTCGAGTTTAAATTAACGGTTGCGTTATTTGATTGTTGCATGTTACGTGCTGGGTTCAATTGTTGTTCCCGCTGACTATTAACGTATAATCTCTTCCTACATTCTGAAATAAGATGGCCCTGTTTTTTGCAATAACTACAAATTTTATTCTGATAAGATTGTGCGCTTTGGTGAGACTGACCCTGACTTTGACCTTGACGCGGATGCTGATATCGCTGCTGTTGGACAGGGGGTTGAGAATAGCGCTGCTGTTTATCATAGTATGTGTGACTTCGATTTGGAATTTGAATATTATTAACGACTCTGGACTGATCAGGATTTGATGATTTAAATCGACATTGTGAGGTATCATGATTAGTCTTGCCACAGATATTACAAGATTTTTGTTTCTGGAATTTGTGCATATTCAAAGCGCGCTCCTCCGAAACTGCCGCAGTGTGCGCGGAGTTTAAAGTATCAAATTCCTTCCATCTAAGCATCTGAGAGATTTGTGAAGAGCTATGATAAATAAATCGATTTAATGTAATTTCCTCCACAGCTTTTTTCTTTCCGGGAATTTCTAAAGGATCGCTCGAATATTGCTGAATGGCACTTAAAGCTCTCGAAGAAAGCTTCTGCAATCTCTGATAAAAAGAACTAATACCTTCCGAATATGATTGCTTACAACTATTTAGTTCCTCCATTACTTGACAATAATGTTTTTTATCCTGATATAACCTTTTCAATTGTTCTTTCAGCTCAGACCAACTATTAAACTTTTGAAAAGTAAGCTGTTCCTTGGCGTGTCCCGAAATTTTCGAAAGAATAAAATACAACAGCGGAATTTTCTGTCGATCTGTCGCGAGACTATCCGCATTATTGCAATTAGCTATAAATTGCCCAAGTTCGAAACGACTACCAGAGAACTCTTTTGGAATTAGATCAGTTAAAAATTCTATAGGAAGTTCCATTTGAGAAGAGTCATTGGAGGGATTTGGATTGTCAGAAGACTCTGGAGTAGACATTATAAGGAATATTGAGTACTAAGGTGATTACGAAGCAACGAAATTCGAAAAAAAAAATGTACCTGCGGTCTACCAGTGAAGGGGTCCTTGAGCGTGCCAATGGTTGACTTCCTTCTCTGCAGTGGATATCTGGATCCGTAGACACTTTCTCTTCAGGGTTGACACTGTTATTTCCCGTCACGAAGGATTAAAATCCACAGCGAAGAACACTTTAAATAAAGTTTCACTATTCTTTAACTGTTGACGAGTCCTACCAACTGCGCCAAATTTGTGTCGTGTACCCGGGAGAATGCAAATACAAATACTTGTATAAAAATGTCCTTTATTACAAGCAAGTCGAACTAGTTGCTGGTTAGATGTACAAACGAGATCTGAGCTAAAGACGTACGGAGGTAAAGAACGTGGACACAACGGAGAATCCTATTGGTAGTTACTATTGCGAGGGTGTGGAAAATGAAGCTAGGATTGGTCATTGAGTAAGGGAGAAAGGGATGGTTTGAAGCAAGTTCGGTTGTGACTAAGACGTAACTTTCACTTTTGAAGGAGGCCTTAGGACCCACGGCCTAATCCGCTTGTTTACGGGTAAGTCACGTTCGCTCGGAAGTGACTAAGGGTCTTAGAGGGTGACGATTACCAGATGTGTATGAAGGAAGGAAAAGTCGCGAAGTAGGTATCTAACACGAGTCAAACGAGTCAAACGAGTCAAACGAGTCAAACGAGTCAAACGAGTCAAACGAGTCAAACGAGTCAAACGAGTCAAACGAGTCAAACGAGTCAAACGAGTCAAACGAGTCAAACGAGTCAAACGAGTCAAACGGGTCGAACAGGACAATCGAGTCAAGCGAGTTGAACGAGTCAATCGAGTCAAACGAGTCAAACGAGTCAAACGAGTCAAACGAGTCAAACGAGTCAAACGAGTCAAACGAGTCAAACGAGTCAAACGAGTCAAACGAGTCAAACGAGTCAAACGAGTCAAACGAGTCAAACGAGTCAAACGAGTCAAACGAGTCAAACGAGTCAAACGAGTCAAACGAGTCAAACGAGTCAAACGAGTCAAACGAGTCAAACGAGTCAAACGAGTCAAACGAGTCAAACGAGTCAAACGAGTCAAACGAGTCAAACGAGTCAAACGAGTCAAACGAGTCAAACGAGTCAAACGAGTCAAACGAGTCAAACGAGTCAAACGAGCCAAACGTGCCAAACGAGCCAAACGAGTCAAACGAGCCAAACGTGCCAAACGAGCCAAACGAGCCAAACGAGCCAAACGAGCCAAACGAGCCAAACGAGCCAAACGAGCCAAACGAGCCAAACGAGCCAAACGAGCCAAACGAGCCAAACGAGCCAAACGAGCCAAACGAGCCAAACGAGCCAAACGAGCCAAACGAACCAAACCAGTCAAACGAGTCAAACGAGTCAAACGAGTCAAACGAGTCAAACGAGTCAAACGAGTCAAACGAGCCAAACGAGCCAAGCGAGCCAGGCGAGCCAAGCGAGCCAAGCGAGCCAAGCGAGCCAAGCGAGCCAAGCGAGCCAAGCGAGCCAAGCGAGCCAAGCGAGCCAAGCGAGACAAGCGAGCCAAGCGAGCCAAGCGAGCCAAGCGAGCCAAGCGAGCCAAGCGAGCCAAGCGAGCCAAGCGAGCCAAGCGAGCCAAGCGAGCCAAGCGAGCCAAGCGAGTCAAACGAGCCAAACGAGCCAAACGAGCCAAACGAGTCAAACGAGCCAAACGAGTCAAACGAGTCAAACGAGTCAAACGAGTCAAACGAGTCAAACGAGTCAAACGAGTCAAAAGAGTCAAACGAGTCAAACGAGTCAAACGAGTCAAACGAGTCAAACGAGTCAAACGAGTCAAACGAGTCAAACGAGTCAAACGAGTCAAACGAGTCAAACGAGTCAAACGAGTCAAACGAGTCAAACGAGTCAAACGAGTCAAACGAGTCAAACGAGTCAAACGAGTCAAACGAGTCAAACGAGTCAAACGAGTCAAACGAGTCAAACGAGTCAAACGAGTCAAACGAGTCAAACGAGTCAAACGAGTCAAACGAGTCAAACGAGTCAAACGAGTCAAACGAGCCAATCGAGTCAAACGAGTCAAACGAGCCAAACGAGCCAAACGAGTCAAACGAGTCAAACGAGTCAAACGAGTCAAACGAGTCAAACGAGTCAAACGAGTCGAACGAGTCAAACGAGTCAAACGAGTCAAACGAGTCAAACGAGTCAAACGAGTCAAACGAGTCAAACGAGTCAAACGAGTCAAACGAGTCAAACGGGTCGAACAGGACAATCGAGTCAAGCGAGTTGAACGAGTCAAGCGAGCCAAGCGAGCCAAGCGAGCCAAGCGAGCCAAGCGAGCCAAGCGAGCCAAGCGAGCCAAACGAGCCAAACGAGCCAAACGAGCCAAGCGAGCCAAGCGAGCCAAGCGAGCCAAGCGAGCCAAGCGAGCCAAGCGAGCCAAACGAGCCAAACGATCCAAACGAGCCAAGCGAGCCAAGCGAGCCAAGCGAGCCAAGCGAGTCAAACGAGCCAAACGAGCCAAACGAGCCAAACGAGCCAAACGAGCCAAACGAGCCAAACGAGCCAAGCGAGACAAGCGAGCCAAGCGAGCCAAACGAGCCAAACGAGCCAAACGAGTCACACGAGTCAAGCGAGCCAAGCGAGTCAAACGAGTCAAACGAGTCAAACGAGTCAAACGAGTCAAACGAGTCAAACGAGTCAAACGAGTCAAACGAGTCAAACGAGTCAAACGAGTCAAACGAGTCAAACGAGTCAAACGAGTCAAACGGGTCGAACAGGACAATCGAGTCAAGCGAGTTGAACGAGTCAATCGAGTCAAACGAGTCAAACGAGTCAAACGAGTCAAACGAGTCAAACGAGTCAAACGAGTCAAACGAGTCAAACGAGTCAAACGAGTCAAACGAGTCAAACGAGTCAAACGAGTCAAACGAGTCAAACGAGTCAAACGAGTCAAACGAGTCAAACGAGTCAAACGAGTCAAACGAGTCAAACGAGTCAAACGAGTCAAACGAGTCAAACGAGTCAAACGAGTCAAACGAGTCAAACGAGTCAAACGAGTCAAACGAGTCAAACGAGTCAAACGAGTCAAACGAGTCAAACGAGTCAAACGAGTCAAACGAGTCAAACGAGTCAAACGAGTCAAACGAGTCAAACGAGTCAAACGAGTCAAACGAGTCAAACGAGTCAAACGAGTCAAACGAGTCAAACGAGTCAAACGAGTCAAACGAGCCAAACGTGCCAAACGAGCCAAACGAGTCAAACGAGCCAAACGTGCCAAACGAGCCAAACGAGCCAAACGAGCCAAACGAGCCAAACGAGCCAAACGAGCCAAACGAGCCAAACGAGCCAAACGAGCCAAACGAGCCAAACGAGCCAAACGAGCCAAACGAGCCAAACGAGCCAAACGAGCCAAACGAGCCAAACGAGCCAAACGAGCCAAACGAACCAAACCAGTCAAACGAGTCAAACGAGTCAAACGAGTCAAACGAGTCAAACGAGTCAAACGAGTCAAACGAGCCAAACGAGCCAAGCGAGCCAAGCGAGCCAAGCGAGCCAAGCGAGCCAAGCGAGCCAAGCGAGCCAAGCGAGCCAAGCGAGCCAAGCGAGCCAAGCGAGACAAGCGAGCCAAGCGAGCCAAGCGAGCCAAGCGAGCCAAGCGAGCCAAGCGAGCCAAGCGAGCCAAGCGAGCCAAGCGAGCCAAGCGAGCCAAGCGAGTCAAACGAGCCAAACGAGCCAAACGAGCCAAACGAGTCAAACGAGCCAAACGAGTCAAACGAGTCAAACGAGTCAAACGAGTCAAACGAGTCAAACGAGTCAAACGAGTCAAAAGAGTCAAACGAGTCAAACGAGTCAAACGAGTCAAACGAGTCAAACGAGTCAAACGAGTCAAACGAGTCAAACGAGTCAAACGAGTCAAACGAGTCAAACGAGTCAAACGAGTCAAACGAGTCAAACGAGTCAAACGAGTCAAACGAGTCAAACGAGTCAAACGAGTCAAACGAGTCAAACGAGTCAAACGAGTCAAACGAGTCAAACGAGTCAAACGAGTCAAACGAGTCAAACGAGTCAAACGAGTCAAACGAGTCAAACGAGTCAAACGAGTCAAACGAGCCAATCGAGTCAAACGAGTCAAACGAGCCAAACGAGCCAAACGAGTCAAACGAGTCAAACGAGTCAAACGAGTCAAACGAGTCGAACGAGTCAAACGAGTCGAACGAGTCAAACGAGTCAAACGAGTCAAACGAGTCAAACGAGTCAAACGAGTCAAACGAGTCAAACGAGTCAAACGAGTCAAACGAGTCAAACGAGTCAAACGGGTCGAACAGGACAATCGAGTCAAGCGAGTTGAACGAGTCAAGCGAGCCAAGCGAGCCAAGCGAGCCAAGCGAGCCAAGCGAGCCAAGCGAGCCAAGCGAGCCAAACGAGCCAAACGAGCCAAACGAGCCAAGCGAGCCAAGCGAGCCAAGCGAGCCAAGCGAGCCAAGCGAGCCAAGCGAGCCAAACGAGCCAAACGATCCAAACGAGCCAAGCGAGCCAAGCGAGCCAAGCGAGCCAAGCGAGTCAAACGAGCCAAACGAGCCAAACGAGCCAAACGAGCCAAACGAGCCAAACGAGCCAAACGAGCCAAGCGAGACAAGCGAGCCAAGCGAGCCAAACGAGCCAAACGAGCCAAACGAGTCAAACGAGTCAAGCGAGCCAAGCGAGCCAAACGAGTCAAACGAGTCAAACGAGTCAAACGAGTCAAACGAGTCAAACGAGTCAAACGAGTCAAACGAGTCAAACGAGTCAAACGAGTCAAACGAGTCAAACGAGTCAAACGAGTCAAACGAGTCAAACGAGTCAAACGAGTCAAACGAGTCAAACGAGTCAAACGAGTCAAACGAGTCAAACGAGTCAAACGAGTCAAACGAGTCAAACGAGTCAAACGAGCCAATCGAGTCAAACGAGCCAATCGAGTCAAACGAGTCAAACGAGCCAAACGAGCCAAACGAGTCAAACGAGTCAAACGAGTCAAACGAGTCAAACGAGTCAAACGAGTCAAACGAGTCAAACGAGTCAAACGAGTCAAACGAGTCAAACGAGTCAAACGAGTCAAACGAGTCAAACGAGTCAAACGAGTCAAACGAGTCAAACGAGTCAAACGAGTCAAACGAGTCAAACGAGTCAAACGAGTCAAACGAGTCAAACGAGTCAAACGAGTCAAGCGAGCCAAGCGAGCCAAGCGAGCCAAGCGACCCAAGCGAGCCAAGCGAGCCAAGCGAGCCAAGCGAGCCAAGCGAGCCAAGCGAGCCAAGCGAGCCAAGCGAGCCAAGCGAGCCAAGCGAGCCAAGCGAGCCAAGCGAGTCAAACGAGGCAAACGAGGCAAACGAGTCAAACGAGTCAAACGAGTCAAGCGAGCCAAGCGAGCCAAGCGAGTCAAACGAGTCAAACGAGTCAAACGAGTCAAACGAGTCAAACGAGTCAAACGAGTCAAACGGGTCGAACAGGACAATCGAGTCAAGCGAGTTGAACGAGTCAAACGAGTCAAACGAGTCAAACGAGTCAAGCGAGTTGAACGAGTCCAACGAGTCAAACGAGTCAAACGAGTCAAACGAGTCAAACGAGTCAAACGTGTCTCAAACGGGTCAAAAGGGTCGAACAGGACAATCGATTCAAACGAGTTGAACGAGTCAAACGAGTCAAACGTGTCAAACGGGTCAAAAGGGTCGAACAGGTCAATCGAGTCAAACGAGTCAAACGAGTCAAACGAGTCAAACGAGTCAAACGAGTCAAACGAGTCAAACGAGTCAAACGAGTCAAACGAGTCAAACGAGTCAAACGAGTCAAACGAGTCAAACGAGTCAAACGAGTCAAACGAGTCAAACGAGTCAAACGAGTCAAACGAGTCAAACGAGTCAAACGAGTCAAACGAGTCAAACGAGTCAAACGAGTCAAACGAGTCAAACGAGTCAAACGAGTCAAACGAGTCAAACGAGTCAAACGAGTCAAACGAGTCAAACGAGTCAAGCGAGTTGAACGAGTCAAACGAGTCAAACGAGTCAAACGAGTCAAGCGAGTTGAACGAGTCCAACGAGTCAAACGAGTCAAACGAGTCAAACGAGTCAAACGAGTCAAACGTGTCTCAAACGGGTCAAAAGGGTCGAACAGGACAATCGATTCAAACGAGTTGAACGAGTCAAACGAGTCAAACGTGTCAAACGGGTCAAAAGGGTCGAACAGGTCAATCGAGTCAAACGAGTCAAACGAGTCAAACGAGTCAAACGAGTCAAACGAGTCAAACGAGTCAAACGAGTCAAACGAGTCAAACGAGTCAAACGAGTCAAACGAGTCAAACGAGTCAAACGAGTCAAACGAGTCAAACGAGTCAAACGAGTCAAACGAGTCAAACGAGTCAAACGAGGCAAACGAGCCAAGCGAGCCAAGCGAGCCAAGCGAGCCAAGCGAGCCAAGCGAGCCAAGCGAGCCAAGCGAGCCAAGCGAGCCAAGCGAGCCAAGCGAGCCAAGCGAGCCAAGCGAGCCAAGCGAGCCAAGCGAGCCAAGCGAGCCAAGCGAGCCAAGCGAGCCAAGCGAGCCAAGCGAGCCAAGCGAGCCAAGCGAGCCAAGCGAGCCAAACGAGCCAAGCGAGCCAAACCAGCCAAGCGAGCCAAGCGAGCCAAGCGAGCCAAGCGAGCCAAGCGAGCCAAGCGAGCCAAGCGAGCCAAGCGAGCCAAGCGAGCCAAGCGAGCCAAGCGAGCCAAGCGAGCCAAGCGAGCCAAACGAGCCAAACGAGCCAAGCGAGTCAAACGAGGCAAACGAGGCAAACGAGTTAAACGAGTCAAACGAGTCAAGCGAGCCAAGCGAGCCAAGCGAGTCAAACGAGTCAAACGAGTCAAACGAGTCAAACGAGTCAAACGGGTCGAACAGGACAATCGAGTCAAGCGAGTCAAACGAGTCAAACGAGTCAAACGAGTCAAACGAGTCAAGCGAGTTGAACGAGTCCAACGAGTCAAACGAATCAAACGAGTCAAACGAGTCAAACGAGTCAAACGTGTCTCAAACGGGTCAAAAGGGTCGAACAGGACAATCGATTCAAACGAGTTGAACGAGTCAAACGAGTCAAACGTGTCAAACGGGTCAAAAGGGTCGAACAGGTCAATCGAGTCAAACGAGTCAAACGAGTCAAACGAGTCAAACGAGTCAAACGAGTCAAACGAGTCAAACGAGTCAAACGAGTCAAACGAGTCAAACGAGTCAAACGAGTCAAACGAGTCAAACGAGTCAAACGGGTCGAACAGGACAATCGAGTCAAGCGAGTTGAACGAGTCAAACGAGTCAAACGAGTCAAACGAGTCAAGCGAGTTGAACGAGTCAAACGAGTCAAACGAGTCAAACGAGTCAAGCGAGTTGAACGAGTTGAACGAGTCAAACGAGTCAAACGAGTCAAACGAGTCAAACGAGTCAAACGAGTCAAACGAGTCAAACGAGTCAAACGAGTCAAACGAGTCAAACGAGTCAAACGAGTCAAACGAGTCAAACGAGTCAAACGAGTCAAACGAGTCAAACGAGTCAAACGAGTCAAACGAGTCAAACGAGTCAAACGAGTCAAACGAGTCAAACGAGTCAAACGAGTCAAACGAGTCAAACGAGTCAAACGAGTCAAACGAGTCAAACGAGTCAAACGAGTCAAACGAGTCAAACGAGTCAAACGAGTCAAACGAGTCAAACGAGTCAAACGAGTCAAACGAGTCAAACGAGTCAAACGAGTCAAACGAGTCAAACGAGTCAAACGAGTCAAACGAGTCAAACGAGTCAAACGAGTCAAACGAGTCAAACGAGTCAAACGAGTCAAACGAGTCAAACGAGTCAAACGAGTCAAACGAGTCAAACGAGTCAAACGAGTCAAACGAGTCAAACGTGTCTCAAACGGGTCAAAAGGGTCGAACAGGACAATCGATTCAAACGAGTTGAACGAGTCAAACGAGTCAAACGTGTCAAACGGGTCAAAAGGGTCGAACAGGTCAAGCGAGCCAAGCGAGCCAAGCGAGCCAAGCGAGCCAAGCGAGTCAAACGAGGCAAACGAGGCAAACGAGTCAAACGAGTCAAACGAGTCAAACGAGTCAAACGAGTCAAACGAGTCAAACGAGTCAAACGAGTCAAACGAGTCAAACGAGTCAAACGAGTCAAACGAGTCAAACGAGTCAAACGAGTCAAACGAGTCAAACGAGTCAAACGAGTCAAACGAGTCAAACGAGTCAAACGAGTCAAACGAGTCAAACGAGTCAAACGAGTCAAACGAGTCAAACGAGTCAAACGAGTCAAACGAGTCAAACGAGTCAAACGAGTCAAACGAGTCAAACGAGTCAAACGAGTCAAACGAGTCAAACGAGTCAAACGAGTCAAACGAGTCAAACGAGTCAAACGAGTCAAACGAGTCAAACGAGTCAAACGAGTCAAACGAGTCAAACGAGTCAAACGAGTCAAACGAGTCAAACGAGTCAAACGAGTCAAACGAGTCAAACGAGTCAAACGAGTCTAACGAGTCAAACGAGTCAAACGAGTCAAACGAGTCAAACGAGTCAAACGAGTCAAACGAGTCAAACGAGTCAAACGAGTCAAACGAGTCAAACGAGTCAAACGAGTCAAACGAGTCAAACGAGTCAAACGAGTCAAACGAGTCAAACGAGTCAAACGAGTCAAACGAGTCAAACGAGTCAAACGAGTCAAACGAGTCAAACGAGTCAAACGTGTCTCAAACGGGTCAAAAGGGTCGAACAGGACAATCGATTCAAACGAGTTGAACGAGTCAAACGAGTCAAACGTGTCAAACGGGTCAAAAGGGTCGAACAGGTCAAGCGAGCCAAGCGAGCCAAGCGAGCCAAGCGAGCCAAGCGAGTCAAACGAGGCAAACGAGGCAAACGAGTCAAACGAGTCAAACGAGTCAAACGAGTCAAACGAGTCAAACGAGTCAAACGAGTCAAACGAGTCAAACGAGTCAAACGAGTCAAACGAGTCAAACGAGTCAAACGAGTCAAACGAGTCAAACGAGTCAAACGAGTCAAACGAGTCAAACGAGTCAAACGAGTCAAACGAGTCAAACGAGTCAAACGAGTCAAACGAGTCAAACGAGTCAAACGAGTCAAACGAGTCAAACGAGTCAAACGAGTCAAACGAGTCAAACGAGTCAAACGAGTCAAACGAGTCAAACGAGTCAAACGAGTCAAACGAGTCAAACGAGTCAAACGAGTCAAACGAGTCAAACGAGTCAAACGAGTCAAACGAGTCAAACGAGTCAAACGAGTCAAACGAGTCAAACGAGTCAAACGAGTCAAACGAGTCAAACGAGTCAAACGAGTCTAACGAGTCAAACGAGTCAAACGAGTCAAACGAGTCAAACGAGTCAAACGAGTCAAACGAGTCAAACGAGTCAAACGAGTCAAACGAGTCAAACGAGTCAAACGAGTCAAACGAGTCAAACGAGTCAAACGAGTCAAACGAGTCAAACGAGTCAAACGAGTCAAACGAGTCAAACGAGTCAAACGAGTCAAACGAGTCAAACGAGTCAAACGAGTCAAACGAGTCAAACGAGTCAAACGAGTCAAACGAGTCAAACGAGTCAAACGAGTCAAACGAGTCAAACGAGTCAAACGAGTCAAACGAGTCAAACGAGTCAAACGAGTCAAACGAGTCAAACGAGTCAAACGAGTCAAACGAGTCAAACGAGTCAAACGAGTCAAACGAGTCAAACGAGTCAAACGAGTCAAACGAGTCAAACGAGTCAAACGAGTCAAACGAGTCAAACGAGTCAAACGAGTCAAACGAGTCAAACGAGTCAAACGAGTCAAACGAGTCAAACGAGTCAAACGAGTCAAACGAGTCAAACGAGTCAAACGAGTCAAACGAGTCAAACGAGTCAAACGAGTCAAACGAGTCAAACGAGTCAAACGAGTCAAACGAGTCAAACGAGTCAAACGAGTCAAACGAGTCAAACGAGTCAAACGAGTCAAACGAGTCAAACGAGTCAAACGAGTCAAACGAGTCAAACGAGTCAAACGAGTCAAACGAGTCAAACGAGTCAAACGAGTCAAACGAGTCAAACGAGTCAAACGAGTCAAACGAGTCAAACGAGTCAAACGAGTCAAACGAGTCAAACGAGTCAAACGAGTCAAACGAGTCAAACGAGTCAAACGAGTCAAACGAGTCAAACGAGTCAAACGAGTCAAACGAGTCAAACGAGTCAAACGAGTCAAACGAGTCAAACGAGTCAAACGAGTCAAACGAGTCAAGCGAGCCAAGCGAGCCAAGCGAGTCAAACGAGTCAAACGAGTCAAACGAGTCAAACGAGTCAAACGGGTCGAACAGGACAATCGAGTCAAGCGAGTTGAACGAGTCAAAAGAGTCAAACGAGTCAAACGAGTCAAGCGAGTTGAACGAGTCCAACGAGTCAAACGAGTCAAACGAGTCAAACGAGTCAAACGAGTCAAACGTGTCTCAAACGGGTCAAAAGGGTCGAACAGGACAATCGATTCAAACGAGTTGAACGAGTCAAACGAGTCAAACGTGTCAAACGGGTCAAAAGGGTCGAACAGGTCAATCGAGTCAAACGAGTCAAACGAGTCAAACGAGTCAAACGAGTCAAACGAGTCAAACGAGTCAAACGAGTCAAACGAGTCAAACGAGTCAAACGAGTCAAACGAGTCAAACGAGTCAAACGAGTCAAACGAGTCAAACGAGTCAAACGAGTCAAACGAGTCAAACGAGTCAAACGAGTCAAACGAGTCAAACGAGTCAAACGAGTCAAACGAGTCAAACGAGTCAAACGAGTCAAACGAGTCAAACGAGTCAAACGAGTCAAACGAGCCAAGCGAGCCAAGCGAGCCAAGCGAGCCAAGCGAGCCAAGCGAGCCAAGCGAGCCAAGCGAGCCAAGCGAGCCAAGCGAGCCAAGCGAGCCAAGCGAGCCAAGCGAGCCAAGCGAGCCAAGCGAGCCAAGCGAGCCAAGCGAGCCAAGCGAGCCAAGCGAGCCAAGCGAGCCAAACGAGCCAAGCGAGCCAAACGAGCCAAGCGAGCCAAACCAGCCAAGCGAGCCAAGCGAGCCAAGCGAGCCAAGCGAGCCAAGCGAGCCAAGCGAGCCAAGCGAGCCAAGCGAGCCAAGCGAGCCAAGCGAGCCAAGCGAGCCAAACGAGCCAAACGAGCCAAGCGAGTCAAACGAGGCAAACGAGGCAAACGAGTCAAACGAGTCAAACGAGTCAAGCGAGCCAAGCGAGCCAAGCGAGTCAAACGAGTCAAACGAGTCAAACGAGTCAAACGAGTCAAACGGGTCGAACAGGACAATCGAGTCAAGCGAGTTGAACGAGTCAAACGAGTCAAACGAGTCAAACGAGTCAAGCGAGTTGAACGAGTCCAACGAGTCAAACGAATCAAACGAGTCAAACGAGTCAAACGAGTCAAACGTGTCTCAAACGGGTCAAAAGGGTCGAACAGGACAATCGATTCAAACGAGTTGAACGAGTCAAACGAGTCAAACGTGTCAAACGGGTCAAAAGGGTCGAACAGGTCAATCGAGTCAAACGAGTCAAACGAGTCAAACGAGTCAAACGAGTCAAACGAGTCAAACGAGTCAAACGAGTCAAACGAGTCAAACGAGTCAAACGAGTCAAACGAGTCAAACGAGTCAAACGGGTCGAACAGGACAATCGAGTCAAGCGAGTTGAACGAGTCAAACGAGTCAAACGAGTCAAACGAGTCAAACGAGTCAAACGAGTCAAACGAGTCAAACGAGTCAAACGAGTCAAACGAGTCAAACGAGTCAAACGAGTCAAACGAGTCAAACGAGTCAAACGAGTCAAACGAGTCAAACGAGTCAAACGAGTCAAACGAGTCAAACGAGTCAAACGAGTCAAACGAGTCAAACGAGTCAAACGAGTCAAACGAGTCAAACGAGTCAAACGAGTCAAACGAGTCAAACGAGTCAAACGAGTCAAACGAGTCAAACGAGTCAAACGAGTCAAACGAGTCAAACGAGTCAAACGAGTCAAACGAGTCAAACGAGTCAAACGAGTCAAACGAGTCAAACGAGTCAAACGAGTCAAACGAGTCAAACGAGTCAAACGAGTCAAACGAGCCAAACGAGCCAAACGAGCCAAACGAGCCAAGCGAGCCAAGCGAGCCAAGCGAGCCAAGCGAGCCAAGCGAGCCAAGCGAGCCAAGCGAGCCAAGCGAGCCAAGCGAGCCAAGCGAGCCAAGCGAGCCAAGCGAGCCAAGCGAGCCAAGCGAGCCAAGCGAGCCAAGCGAGCCAAACGAGCCAAGCGAGCCAAACCAGCCAAGCGAGCCAAGCGAGCCAAGCGAGCCAAGCGAGCCAAGCGAGCCAAGCGAGCCAAGCGAGCCAAGCGAGCCAAGCGAGCCAAGCGAGCCAAACGAGCCAAACGAGCCAAGCGAGTCAAACGAGGCAAACGAGGCAAACGAGTCAAACGAGTCAAACGAGTCAAGCGAGCCAAGCGAGCCAAGCGAGTCAAACGAGTCAAACGAGTCAAACGAGTCAAACGAGTCAAACGGGTCGAACAGGACAATCGAGTCAAGCGAGTTGAACGAGTCAAACGAGTCAAACGAGTCAAACGAGTCAAGCGAGTTGAACGAGTCCAACGAGTCAAACGAATCAAACGAGTCAAACGAGTCAAACGAGTCAAACGTGTCTCAAACGGGTCAAAAGGGTCGAACAGGACAATCGATTCAAACGAGTTGAACGAGTCAAACGAGTCAAACGTGTCAAACGGGTCAAAAGGGTCGAACAGGTCAATCGAGTCAAACGAGTCAAACGAGTCAAACGAGTCAAACGAGTCAAACGAGTCAACCGAGTCAAACGAGTCAAACGAGTCAAACGAGTCAAACGAGTCAAACGGGTCGAACAGGACAATCGAGTCAAGCGAGTTGAACGAGTCAAACGAGTCAAACGAGTCAAACGAGTCAAGCGAGTTGAACGAGTCAAACGAGTCAAACGAGTCAAACGAGTCAAACGAGTCAAACGAGTCAAACGAGTCAAACGAGTCAAACGAGTCAAACGAGTCAAACGAGTCAAACGAGTCAAACGAGTCAAACGAGTCAAACGAGTCAAACGAGTCAAACGAGTCAAACGAGTCAAACGAGTCAAACGAGTCAAACGAGTCAAACGAGTCAAACGAGTCAAACGAGTCAAACGAGTCAAACGAGTCAAACGAGTCAAACGAGTCAAACGAGTCAAACGAGTCAAACGAGTCAAACGAGTCAAACGAGTCAAACGAGTCAAACGAGTCAAACGAGTCAAACGAGTCAAACGAGTCAAACGAGTCAAACGAGTCAAACGAGTCAAACGAGTCAAACGAGTCAAACGAGTCAAACGAGTCAAACGAGTCAAACGAGTCAAACGAGTCAAACGAGTCAAACGAGTCAAACGAGTCAAACGAGTCAAACGAGTCAAACGAGTCAAACGAGTCAAACGAGTCAAACGAGTCAAACGAGTCAAACGAGTCAAACGAGTCAAACGAGTCAAACGAGTCAAACGAGTCAAACGAGTCAAACGAGTCAAACGAGTCAAACGAGTCAAACGAGTCAAACGAGGCAAACGAGTCAAACGAGTCAAACGAGCCAAGCGAGCCAAGCGAGCCAAGCGAGTCAAACGAGTCAAACGAGTCAAACGAGTCAAACGAGTCAAACGAGTCAAACGAGTCAAAGGAGTCAAACGAGTCAAACGAGTCAAACGAGTCAAACGAGTCAAACGAGTCAAACGAGTCAAACGAGTCAAACGAGTCAAACGAGGCAAACGAGTCAAACGAGTCAAACGAGTCAAGCGAGCCAAGCGAGCCAAGCGAGTCAAACGAGTCAAACGAGTCAAACGAGTCAAACGAGTCAAACGAGTCAAACGAGTCAAACGAGCCAAGCGAGCCAAGCGAGCCAAGCGAGCCAAGCGAGCCAAGCGAGCCAAGCGAGCCAAGCGAGCCAAGCGAGCCAAGCGAGCCAAGCGAGCCAAGCGAGCCAAGCGAGCCAAGCGAGCCAAGCGAGCCAAACCAGCCAAGCGAGCCAAGCGAGCCAAGCGAGCCAAACCAGCCAAGCGAGCCAAGCGCGCCAAGCGAGCCAAGCGAGCCAAGCGAGCCAAGCGAGCCAAGCGAGCCAAACGAGCCAAACGAGCCAAGCGAGTCAAACGAGGCAAACGAGGCAAACGAGTCAAACGAGTCAAACGAGTCAAGCGAGCCAAGCGAGCCAAGCGAGTCAAACGAGTCAAACGAGTCAAACGAGTCAAACGAGTCAAACGGGTCGAACAGGACAATCGAGTCAAGCGAGTTGAACGAGTCAAACGAGTCAAACGAGTCAAACGAGTCAAGCGAGTTGAACGAGTCCAACGAGTCAAACGAATCAAACGAGTCAAACGAGTCAAACGAGTCAAACGTGTCTCAAACGGGTCAAAAGGGTCGAACAGGACAATCGATTCAAACGAGTTGAACGAGTCAAACGAGTCAAACGTGTCAAACGGGTCAAAAGGGTCGAACAGGTCAATCGAGTCAAACGAGTCAAACGAGTCAAACGAGTCAAACGAGTCAAACGAGTCAAACGAGTCAAACGAGTCAAACGAGTCAAACGAGTCAAACGAGTCAAACGAGTCAAACGAGTCAAACGAGTCAAACGAGTCAAACGAGTCAAACGAGTCAAACGAGTCAAACGAGCCAAGCGAGCCAAGCGAGCCAAGCGAGCCAAGCGAGCCAAACGAGCCAAGCGAGCCAAACGAGCCAAGCGAGCCAAACGAGCCAAGCGAGCCAAACGAGCCAAGCGAGCCAAGCGAGTCAAGCGAGCCAAGCGAGCCAAGCGAGCCAAGCGAGCCAAGCGAGCCAAGCGAGCCAAGCGAGCCAAGCGAGCCAAACGAGCCAAACGAGCCAAACGAGCCAAGCGAGCCAAGCGAGCCAAGCGAGCCAAGCGAGCCAAGCGAGCCAAGCGAGCCAAGCGAGCCAAGCGAGCCAAGCGAGCCAAGCGAGCCAAGCGAGCCAAGCGAGCCAAGCGAGCCAAGCGAGCCAAGCGAGCCAAGCGAGCCAAGCGAGCCAAACGAGCCAAACGAGCCAAGCGAGTCAAACGAGGCAAACGAGGCAAACGAGTCAAACGAGTCAAACGAGTCAAGCGAGCCAAGCGAGCCAAGCGAGTCAAACGAGTCAAACGAGTCAAACGAGTCAAACGAGTCAAACGGGTCGAACAGTACAATCGAGTCAAGCGAGTTGAACGAGTCAAACGAGTCAAACGAGTCAAACGAGTCAAACGAGTCAAACGAGTCAAACGAGTCAAACGAGTCAAACGAGTCAAACGAGTCAAACGAGTCAAACGAGTCAAACGAGTCAAACGAGTCAAACGAGTCAAACGAGTCAAACGAGTCAAACGAGTCAAACGAGTCAAACGAGTCAAACGAGTCAAACGAGTCAAACGAGTCAAACGAGTCAAACGAGTCAAACGAGTCAAACGAGTCAAACGAGTCAAACGAGTCAAACGAGTCAAACGAGTCAAACGAGTCAAACGAGTCAAACGAGTCAAACGAGTCAAACGAGTCAAACGAGTCAAACGAGTCAAACGAGTCAAACGAGTCAAACGAGTCAAACGAGTCAAACGAGTCAAACGAGTCAAACGAGTCAAACGAGTCAAACGAGTCAAACGAGTCAAACGAGTCAAACGAGTCAAACGAGTCAAACGAGTCAAACGAGTCAAACGAGTCAAACGAGTCAAACGAGTCAAACGAGTCAAACGAGTCAAACGAGTCAAACGAGTCAAACGAGTCAAACGAGTCAAACGAGTCAAACGAGTCAAACGAGTCAAACGAGTCAAACGAGTCAAACGAGTCAAACGAGTCAAACGAGTCAAACGAGTCAAACGAGTCAAACGAGTCAAACGAGGCAAACGAGTCAAACGAGTCAAACGAGCCAAGCGAGCCAAGCGAGCCAAGCGAGTCAAACGAGTCAAACGAGTCAAACGAGTCAAACGAGTCAAACGAGTCAAACGAGTCAAACGAGTCAAACGAGTCAAACGAGTCAAACGAGTCAAACGAGTCAAACGAGTCAAACGAGTCAAACGAGTCAAACGAGGCAAACGAGTCAAACGAGTCAAACGAGTCAAGCGAGCCAAGCGAGCCAAGCGAGTCAAGCGAGTCAAACGAGTCAAACGAGTCAAACGAGTCAAACGAGTCAAACGAGTCAAACGAGTCAAACGAGCCAAGCGAGCCAAGCGAGCCAAACGAGGCAAACGAGGCAAACGAGTCAAACGAGTCAAACGAGTCAAGCGAGCCAAGCGAGCCAAGCGAGTCAAACGAGTCAAACGAGTCAAACGAGTCAAACGAGTCAAACGGGTCGAACAGGACAATCGAGTCAAGCGAGTTGAACGAGTCAAACGAGTCAAACGAGTCAAACGAGTCAAGCGAGTTGAACGAGTCCAACGAGTCAAACGAATCAAACGAGTCAAACGAGTCAAACGAGTCAAACGTGTCTCAAACGGGTCAAAAGGGTCGAACAGGACAATCGATTCAAACGAGTTGAACGAGTCAAACGAGTCAAACGTGTCAAACGGGTCAAAAGGGTCGAACAGGTCAATCGAGTCAAACGAGTCAAACGAGTCAAACGAGTCAAACGAGTCAAACGAGTCAAACGAGTCAAACGAGTCAAACGAGTCAAACGAGTCAAACGAGTCAAACGAGTCAAACGAGTCAAACGAGTCAAACGAGTCAAACGAGTCAAACGAGTCAAACGAGTCAAACGAGTCAAACGAGTCAAACGAGTCAAACGAGTCAAACGAGCCAAGCGAGCCAAGCGAGCCAAGCGAGCCAAGCGAGCCAAACGAGCCAAGCGAGCCAAACGAGCCAAGCGAGCCAAACGAGCCAAGCGAGCCAAACGAGCCAAGCGAGCCAAGCGAGTCAAGCGAGCCAAGCGAGCCAAGCGAGCCAAGCGAGCCAAGCGAGCCAAGCGAGCCAAGCGAGCCAAGCGAGCCAAACGAGCCAAACGAGCCAAACGAGCCAAGCGAGCCAAGCGAGCCAAGCGAGCCAAGCGAGCCAAGCGAGCCAAGCGAGCCAAGCGAGCCAAGCGAGCCAAGCGAGCCAAGCGAGCCAAGCGAGCCAAGCGAGCCAAGCGAGCCAAGCGAGCCAAGCGAGCCAAACGAGCCAAACGAGCCAAGCGAGTCAAACGAGGCAAACGAGGCAAACGAGTCAAACGAGTCAAACGAGTCAAGCGAGCCAAGCGAGCCAAGCGAGTCAAACGAGTCAAACGAGTCAAACGAGTCAAACGAGTCAAACGGGTCGAACAGTACAATCGAGTCAAGCGAGTTGAACGAGTCAAACGAGTCAAACGAGTCAAACGAGTCAAACGAGTCAAACGAGTCAAACGAGTCAAACGAGTCAAACGAGTCAAACGAGTCAAACGAGTCAAACGAGTCAAACGAGTCAAACGAGTCAAACGAGTCAAACGAGTCAAACGAGTCAAACGAGTCAAACGAGTCAAACGAGTCAAACGAGTCAAACGAGTCAAACGAGTCAAACGAGTCAAACGAGTCAAACGAGTCAAACGAGTCAAACGAGTCAAACGAGTCAAACGAGTCAAACGAGTCAAACGAGTCAAACGAGTCAAACGAGTCAAACGAGTCAAACGAGTCAAACGAGTCAAACGAGTCAAACGAGTCAAACGAGTCAAACGAGTCAAACGAGTCAAACGAGTCAAACGAGTCAAACGAGTCAAACGAGTCAAACGAGTCAAACGAGTCAAACGAGTCAAACGAGTCAAACGAGTCAAACGAGTCAAACGAGTCAAACGAGTCAAACGAGTCAAACGAGTCAAACGAGTCAAACGAGTCAAACGAGTCAAACGAGTCAAACGAGTCAAACGAGTCAAACGAGTCAAACGAGTCAAACGAGTCAAACGAGTCAAACGAGTCAAACGAGTCAAACGAGTCAAACGAGTCAAACGAGTCAAACGAGTCAAACGAGTCAAACGAGTCAAACGAGTCAAACGAGTCAAACGAGTCAAACGAGTCAAACGAGTCAAACGTGTCTCAAACGGGTCAAAAGGGTCGAACAGGACAATCGATTCAAACGAGTTGAACGAGTCAAACGAGTCAAACGTGTCAAACGGGTCAAAAGGGTCGAACAGGTCAATCGAGTCAAACGAGTCAAACGAGTCAAACGAGTCAAACGAGTCAAACGAGTCAAACGAGTCAAACGAGTCAAACGAGTCAAACGAGTCAAACGAGTCAAACGAGTCAAACGAGTCAAACGAGTCAAACGAGTCAAACGAGTCAAACGAGTCAAACGAGTCAAACGAGTCAAACGAGTCAAACGAGTCAAACGAGTCAAACGAGTCAAACGAGTCAAACGAGTCAAACGAGTCAAACGAGTCAAACGAGTCAAACGAGTCAAACGAGTCAAACGAGTCAAACGAGTCAAACGAGTCAAACGAGTCAAACGAGTCAAACGAGTCAAACGAGTCAAACGAGTCAAACGAGTCAAACGAGTCAAACGAGTCAAACGAGTCAAACGAGTCAAACGAGTCAAACGAGTCAAACGAGTCAAACGAGTCAAACGAGTCAAACGAGTCAAACGAGTCAAACGAGTCAAACGAGTCAAACGAGTCAAACGAGTCAAACGAGTCAAACGAGTCAAACGAGTCAAACGAGTCAAACGAGTCAAACGAGTCAAACGAGTCAAACGAGTCAAACGAGTCAAACGAGTCAAACGAGTCAAACGAGTCAAACGAGTCAAACGAGTCAAACGAGTCAAACGAGTCAAACGAGTCAAACGAGTCAAACGAGTCAAACGAGTCAAACGAGTCAAACGAGTCAAACGAGTCAAACGAGTCAAACGAGTCAAACGAGTCAAACGAGTCAAACGAGTCAAACGAGTCAAACGAGTCAAACGAGTCAAACGAGTCAAACGAGTCAAACGAGTCAAACGAGTCAAACGAGTCAAACGAGTCAAACGAGTCAAACGAGTCAAACGAGTCAAACGAGTCAAACGAGTCAAACGAGTCAAACGAGTCAAACGAGTCAAACGAGTCAAACGAGTCAAACGAGTCAAACGAGTCAAACGAGTCAAACGAGTCAAACGAGTCAAACGAGTCAAACGAGTCAAACGAGTCAAACGAGTCAAACGAGTCAAACGAGTCAAACGAGTCAAACGAGTCAAACGAGTCAAACGAGTCAAACGAGTCAAACGAGTCAAACGAGTCAAACGAGTCAAACGAGTCAAACGAGTCAAACGAGTCAAACGAGTCAAACGAGTCAAACGAGTCAAACGAGTCAAACGAGTCAAACGAGTCAAACGAGTCAAACGAGTCAAACGAGTCAAACGAGTCAAACGAGTCAAACGAGTCAAACGAGTCAAACGAGTCAAACGAGTCAAACGAGTCAAACGAGTCAAACGAGTCAAACGAGTCAAACGAGTCAAACGAGTCAAACGAGTCAAACGAGTCAAACGAGTCAAACGAGTCAAACGAGTCAAACGAGTCAAACGAGTCAAACGAGTCAAACGAGTCAAACGAGTCAAACGAGTCAAACGAGTCAAACGAGTCAAACGAGTCAAACGAGTCAAACGAGTCAAACGAGTCAAACGAGTCAAACGAGTCAAACGAGTCAAACGAGTCAAACGAGTCAAACGAGTCAAACGAGTCAAACGAGTCAAACGAGTCAAACGAGTCAAACGAGTCAAACGAGTCAAACGAGTCAAACGAGTCAAACGAGTCAAACGAGTCAAACGAGTCAAACGAGTCAAACGAGTCAAACGAGTCAAACGAGTCAAACGAGTCAAACGAGTCAAACGAGTCAAACGAGTCAAACGAGTCAAACGAGTCAAACGAGTCAAACGAGTCAAACGAGTCAAACGAGTCAAACGAGTCAAACGAGTCAAACGAGTCAAACGAGTCAAACGAGTCAAACGAGTCAAACGAGTCAAACGAGTCAAACGAGTCAAACGAGTCAAACGAGTCAAACGAGTCAAACGAGTCAAACGAGTCAAACGAGTCAAACGAGTCAAACGAGTCAAACGAGTCAAACGAGTCAAACGAGTCAAACGAGTCAAACGAGTCAAACGAGTCAAACGAGTCAAACGAGTCAAACGAGTCAAACGAGTCAAACGAGTCAAACGAGTCAAACGAGTCAAACGAGTCAAACGAGTCAAACGAGTCAAACGAGTCAAACGAGTCAAACGAGTCAAACGAGTCAAACGAGTCAAACGAGTCAAACGAGTCAAACGAGTCAAACGAGTCAAACGAGTCAAACGAGTCAAACGAGTCAAACGAGTCAAACGAGTCAAACGAGTCAAACGAGTCAAACGAGTCAAACGAGTCAAACGAGTCAAACGAGTCAAACGAGTCAAACGAGTCAAACGAGTCAAACGAGTCAAACGAGTCAAACGAGTCAAACGAGTCAAACGAGTCAAACGAGTCAAACGAGTCAAACGAGTCAAACGAGTCAAACGAGTCAAACGAGTCAAACGAGTCAAACGAGTCAAACGAGTCAAACGAGTCAAACGAGTCAAACGAGTCAAACGAGTCAAACGAGTCAAACGAGTCAAACGAGTCAAACGAGTCAAACGAGTCAAACGAGTCAAACGAGTCAAACGAGTCAAACGAGTCAAACGAGTCAAACGAGTCAAACGAGTCAAACGAGTCAAACGAGTCAAACGAGTCAAACGAGTCAAACGAGTCAAACGAGTCAAACGAGTCAAACGAGTCAAACGAGTCAAACGAGTCAAACGAGCCAAACGAGCCAAGCGAGTCAAACGAGGCAAACGAGGCAAACGAGTCAAACGAGTCAAACGAGTCTAGCGAGCCAAGCGAGCCAAGCGAGTCAAACGAGTCAAACGAGTCAAACGAGTCAAACGAGTCAAACGGGTCGAACAGGACAATCGAGTCAAGCGAGTTGAACGAGTCAAACGAGTCAAACGAGTCAAACGAGTCAAGCGAGTTGAACGAGTCCAACGAGTCAAACGAATCAAACGAGTCAAACGAGTCAAACGAGTCAAACGTGTCTCAAACGGGTCAAAAGGGTCGAACAGGACAATCGATTCAAACGAGTTGAACGAGTCAAACGAGTCAAACGTGTCAAACGGGTCAAAAGGGTCGAACAGGTCAATCGAGTCAAACGAGTCAAACGAGTCAAACGAGTCAAACGAGTCAAACGAGTCAAACGAGTCAAACGAGTCAAACGAGTCAAACGAGTCAAACGAGTCAAACGAGTCAAACGAGTCAAACGAGTCAAACGAGTCAAACGAGTCAAACGAGTCAAACGAGTCAAACGAGTCAAACGAGTCAAACGAGTCAAACGAGTCAAACGAGTCAAACGGGTCAAACGAGTCAAACGAGTCAAACGAGTCAAACGAGTCAAACGAGTCAAACGAGTCAAACGAGTCAAGCGAGTCAAGCGAGCCAAGCGAGCCAAGCGAGCCAAGCGAGCCAAGCGAGCCAAGCGAGCCAAGCGAGCCAAGCGAGCCAAGCGAGCCAAGCGAGCCAAGCGAGCCAAACCAGCCAAGCGAGCCAAACCAGCCAAGCGAGCCAAACCAGCCAAGCGAGCCAAGCGAGCCAAGCGAGCCAAACCAGCCAAGCGAGCCAAGCGAGCCAAGCGAGCCAAGCGTGCCAAGCGAGCCAAGCGAGCCAAGCGAGCCAAGCGAGCCAAGCGAGCCAAGCGAGCCAAACGAGCCAAACGAGCCAAGCGAGTCAAACGAGGCAAACGAGGCAAACGAGTCAAACGAGTCAAACGAGTCAAGCGAGCCAAGCGAGCCAAGCGAGTCAAACGAGTCAAACGAGTCAAACGAGTCAAACGAGTCAAACGGGTCGAACAGGACAATCGAGTCAAGCGAGTTGAACGAGTCAAACGAGTCAAACGAGTCAAACGAGTCAAGCGAGTTGAACGAGTCCAACGAGTCAAACGAATCAAACGAGTCAAACGAGTCAAACGAGTCAAACGTGTCTCAAACGGGTCAAAAGGGTCGAACAGGACAATCGATTCAAACGAGTTGAACGAGTCAAACGAGTCAAACGTGTCAAACGGGTCAAAAGGGTCGAACAGGTCAATCGAGTCAAACGAGTCAAACGAGTCAAACGAGTCAAACGAGTCAAACGAGTCAAACGAGTCAAACGAGTCAAACGAGTCAAACGAGTGTCGTGTACCCGGGAGAATGCAAATACAAATACTTGTATAAAAATGTCCTTTATTACAAGCAAGTCGAACTAGTTGCTGGTTAGATGTACAAACGAGATCTGAGCTAAAGACGTACGGAGGTAAAGAACGTGGACACAACGGAGAATCCTATTGGTAGTTACTATTGCGAGGGTGTGGAAAATGAAGCTAGGATTGGTCATTGAGTAAGGGAGAAAGGGATGGTTTGAAGCAAGTTCGGTTGTGACTAAGACGTAACTTTCACTTTTGAAGGAGGCCTTAGGACCCACGGCCTAATCCGCTTGTTTACGGGTAAGTCACGTTCGCTCGGAAGTGACTAAGGGTCTTAGAGGGTGACGATAACCAGATGTGTATGAAGGAAGGAAAAGTCGCGAAGTAGGTATCTAACACCTCCCTCCTTAAGATTAATTTACGGTTCTTAAAGTAAATTAATTCTATTCTGTTCCTATCTTTGAACTGTTTCTATGAATTATCTAGCTATCGATATAGAAATTTATAATACGTAATATGACTAAATTATTACATAATTTATAATACATAATACGATAATATGATTAATACAAATAATGAAATACTAATAACAAAATAGAATGATATATGATTAATTAAAATGGAATAACATGTGAATAATAAAATGCGAATTATAAAATAGAATAATAGAATATGCGTGTATGATAGAGTATATGTGATAAAAATAGTACAACGCGTGAGTAATAAAATAGATTGATTAAATAAAATACAATGCTAATAATAGAATAAAATAACTCATGAGTAAAAAAATACGGATAAGAAAATTAAACAATACCAGAAATGATACAACATGTAGATAATAAAATATAATAATAAAATAAAATAATATGCAAATAGTAGAGTAATAAGAAATAAAGTACTACGAAAGTAAAGTATTACTATAAAATGTCTGCAACAAATATTCTCTGGTTCTTGACAACGCTAATCAATGCATACAATGTTTACAAAAGTTTTAATTGCACGAACATATTTTCCTTCAGGAAAACGATCACTTTCACAATTTCAGTCCATATTCACGGAAGGTGCACGTGACGTAGATTTCCGTAATCCATGATATTCAATAGGGCCCTTTACACGGACGTTCCCGGCGCGCGTTCCCGGCGTGCGTTCCGGCTTGCGGCACGCAAAAGTACGTGAACGCCGGAGCGACGCTCCTGCGTGCGCGCCAGAAGATTATACTCGCCACTACTTAGAGACAACGGGTTCGGCCTCACATTTCTACGTCGACTCCATTCACATGTTTTTTCCACGATCCACCGCAGTGGTGTATTGTGTACTACCTGTTCGATGTATATCATCGATTTGCGAAACGATCGGTGATAGGTATACCTTGATATAGGTATACCTTGATAGGTATACCTGGCTTATAGAGGATATCATAAATGCTATTACTGTAGGGTACACTGAAACATCTGTTTTTACGAAGCTACATTTGGTTGATCTGAAGGTGCTATAAATTATGGAAATGGTTTATGACTCAGTTATAACGACTGTAAAATTTTACAAGGGTACTTTAAAATATCCAAATGTTTCCCCGGCAATGCGATGGCAAATGAAATTGCAGGTAACACATTCACTGTTGTGACGATCATAATTATTACTATTGACGGCAATAATTACCAAGTCATTGCTTGTTTTAATATAAAAACTAATATTGATAGACAATAAATACACATAGGTATGCAAGCGATGTTATATGTAGGATAAATGATGAAGAGGTGTAATGTGCAAGATGTTTTGAAGAAAGGGGGTAGTCTTCTGATGGCACGTGATGCAGGTCAAATTTTTCACCCACGCTCTTGCTTGGCGCGCAAGAAAGCACCACACTCCTGCCCGCGCGCCAGAAAGCACCACGCTCCTGGCCGCGCTCCATACTCGACTCCAGAAGAGTTTACGTAAGAGACAGAAAAGGTAGTTAGAAAAGGAAAACGGCACTTGAAACCAACGGTTCGGCGTGGCGCGTGGATTTCCGACAGTTTTGAAATCCTGGAGCGCGCGCCGAGCCTGGCAGCCGATCCTGGCAGCCAAGACTCCAGAGGCAACGCCGTCGATAAGCCGTGCCTCGATGGGTTTCGAGGACTTGGACCCTCGAGACCAGGGGGGCCGTGCAATGTTGCCCCCTAAGACGTGACGAATCAAAAATTCTACATTTCTCACCGGATCTTGGCGAAAGTGACGTGAATCGTTTCCTTATGTTTTCCCGATGAAAATGATCCAAAAACGACACAAATCGGATTGTAATTAAGGAATCTTCATAATAAATTGATTCCCATAACTTCGTTAAAAATAGCTCGATTTATATGAAAGTTGGTAGGCATAATTTTCATTTGAAAAACATGAGAAATCCCTCGGTATCGCTTCCATATCGATACGATAAAGAATAAAGTATACAATTTTTCTGAAACAGGTATGAATCCTTGGCCGACCGCAGCGAATCGAGGTCGGCGACCCACAGTCGAGGGTGAAATAAGTCGTTACAGCGTATTAAGAAATTCTTTATTCTTCATCGTATCGATATGAAAGTAACACTAATGGATTCCTCGCGTTCTCCCAATTAAAATTATCACAAATATCATGCAAATCGGACTACTTTTACACAATCAATAAACGTACTAATGGACTAATTTCTGTACCTATTTAAAAATTATATGAAAATACTATATTTACTTAGTGTTCCGTGTTGCGGACAAAAGCGGGCTCATAGCGAAGCGAAAATTGATTTCTCGTTTACAGCGGGCGATTTAATAATTTTCGAAGCCAAATTCATTTATTCGTTTACAACTAGACAATTGCTTCTTTCCGAAGGTTTCGTCGGGAAACATTTGTCTGCCAGATGTCGAAAAGGGGCAATCGACATCGTGCCGTTTTTCAGGTTTTTCGAATTTGTTCCCTCTGATTTAAATGAGTATATTGCCCCATCGGCGGGTTCCACCGCTGACCCACGGACAATACGGTTATAAACCGCGACCATGTCGAGACTCTGGCCGATCCATCTGGCTAGTTTTGGTAAGCAGATGTCTAATTTTCACCCTCTACGTTGCGAAGAGGGAGAGGGGGTTCCTCCTACACCGTCGAACTCACAGAGAGAAGGTTCCTCCTCTCCAAGGTAAATTTGGCCAATCAGCAAGGTTCTTTGCTCGTTCTGGTCATCGTTCGGACCACGGAATCCGAGCAGCCTTCATAAAACAAAGTTTTCACAATTAATTTGATTACCGTAAGGATCACAGAGTCTACATCGATCTAATCATGGATTTGGATAAGTTACACTCTCGTCGGGCTCCTGGATGAGCCAGGTATCATTGGTGTCACTTCCATATCGATACGATAAGAGGGTGTGGTAACAAAATGCCTACTCCTTTTATGATTTGTATTGTTTGTGTAAAAGTACTCCGATTTGCACGACATTTTGGATAATTTTAATTGGGAGAACACCAGGAATCCATTGGTGTTACTTTCATATCGATACAATAAAGAATAAGGAATTTCTTAATACGTGTAATGAATATTTCACCCACCACTGCGGGTCGCCGACCTCGATTCGTTGTGGTCGGCCGAGGATTCACACCTCTTTCAGAAAAACTGTATTTTTTATTCTTTATCGTATCGATATGGAAGTGATACCGATGGATTCCTTACGTTTTTAAATGAAAAATATACCAAATTTCATATAAATCGGACTATTTTTAACGAAGCTAACGAGTACTTTGGGTATCGAACTGCTTAAAACTCATGAGAAAAGACTGGTATCACGCCCATCACTAATCAATACGCCTCACGGAGAATAGACACAGGAAGAAAAGAGGTCTTAAAGACGAATCCCTTATCGCTCGAGTATAAACACGCGTTGGAATATCAAAACAAAAACTAGCTACACGTATGCGCTGCGAGAGAAGGTAAGCCGTTGGAGGGAGATTATTTTATGAACAATCGTACCTGCAAGGATGCAGACGCCGCCTGTTTAAGTTAAGTTTACACCTCTTCATAGTAATATCTCCTCCCTATGGCTGACATTTCCTTGCACGCAATCGTCGCGCGTCCTTCCGCAGGCGGCACCCCGCGTGAATTTCCTGTTCCCGGGTCTCTCCGCAAAGTGTATTGGCCCTCGTCGCGAGTAATCGCGTGTAATTTTTTTAGTACATAAGTGCGTGGGTAAGATTGTATAGATTAAGAGTTTGTTTTACATCAGGTGTTTATGAAAATATACTAGTAGCCGCTTTCTGATGAACGCGGCGGATTGATTGCAAGGTATTCAGTGGAACCACGTGTATTTCTACATACTTATAATAAAACTGAATTTTGTTTATCAATGTCAGAAAACAAGATATTCTAATTACCTACGCCAGATATTCATCATTTTTAAGCATGACTCTTAAGACTCGGTATATTTAAGTTTATATCTTGCGCCTGGCGAACATTTGGCAATTCTAATTGCCATACTCCTGGGACTCTTCACAATTCCGTCACTGATGGGCTTCATCCCACGACGTCTTTATTGCTGGACTAAACCTTCAGAACCCCAGGACAATGGTCAAATAAGGAAATACCTCGCGGAACTTGCACATCTGGCCGCCAAACGTAAACTAAAGACGTATTTACAACCCTTGATTTTTATTACCCGACCGCCGTTCGGGAAGCGTTTTGCATTTCCGCCTGAGCTCAAGTCAGCCCCTTTTGTCACGCTTTGACCAATTATATTTTGCCATAACCACCTCCACTCGAAATTTGACCTATGGAGGGAGGAATCAATGCTTACTTTTTAACTGAAAACACGGAGAAAAGGCAGAATCAAACGAAAAGTCGAAGTGTCAATACCGTGTTCGTATAGTTCGGCTACGATAGTGACTTTCTGCGTGTTTACTTCCAATTATGACGGACGACACAAAGTGGAGTAATGAAGCAGTAACAGGGCTCCTTAGTTT
Organism: Andrena haemorrhoa; assembly: GCA_910592295.1. Taxonomy (NCBI): domain Eukaryota; kingdom Metazoa; phylum Arthropoda; class Insecta; order Hymenoptera; family Andrenidae; genus Andrena; species Andrena haemorrhoa. The sequence continues at coordinate 131,924 of CAJUZA010000227.1, forward strand.
ATATAGAACTATGCCTTGTCTCTGGAAAATCAAATCCGAGGAACATAAAAACCGTAATATGCGCAGGGACTGTTACGAAAAACTAATTGCATATTGCAAAACCATCTTTCCGGAGGCAAACAAGGATTTTGTTACCAAAAAAATTCAACGTCTCCGTGGATCATTCCGGAAGGAACACAATAAAGTATTGGCATCCAGAAGGTCTGGCAACGGGGGCAGAGGATGTCTATGTACCAACACTCTGGTACTACGATTTATTGGTATTCACGAAGGACCAAGACACTCCAAGTGCCAGTATTTCAAATATTGAAGAGGAGACATCTCTCATGAACGAGGCGGTAGCGATGCGAGACGAACCCGAAGAAAATGAGGTTCACGATGAAGTTAGGGATAACATGGACGACACCGATATGCAGCCTCACAATCAAGTAAGTTTATTTATGACCTCATTTATTTTATTACTACACTCCTCAAAAAAAAAAATAAGCGACGACTTTTCTGTGTAAAATTAGTATTCATTGGTGGTTGTAAGTACTTTTTTGCCCGAGTTATTCAAGTTTGAATAAAAAAAGTCCCTTTCGCTTTAAGTGCTCCTACAAAGCCAGGAAATCATTGTAGAACGTTCCACAATAGACCAATAAAAAGATCAGTCTTTCCTCTTTAAGACGCATAGTTTGCTTTTTTTCATTTCAATTAACATTTCGGTGAACCAAGTCCATTTGAAAATATGTTTAAAAATTGTACTTTTGTTTTTTCTTCAAGGGAGTACTCTAGTGTAGAGAACGCGCAATATAACTTTGCCCCCAAGTGGTCACTGAGTAAGCCATACGTGCGGGAGTCTGACCGTCAGCGTTCTTTTAATTCGATTCTAAAAACATACTATCGCACACACATGAGTTTCACAGTGACCTGTTACTTTGTATGATACTCGTCGATGTGCGGTCGCATGTTTTTCGAATCGAATTAAAAGAACTCCGACCGCCGGATTCTTTCGCACGTACGGCTAACTCATGGCCTACTCAGTGACCGCTCGGAGGGAAAGTCGTATTGCGCGGATCTGTAAATGCCTATTTTTCAACACCATTTTCGGGAATTTATTTAACAAAAACTATAAGTTCATACTATCTGGCATTTTGCCTGCATATTAATGTCTGTTTGAAGCAATACTCAGAATTTGTTGAGCTTTCTTATCGCATATACAGACAGGTACATATAGTCGGTACCGCAAGCTTCTTCAAAAAAATTGCAGATAGTCGTTGGTGTGACAACTGTTAGAGTGATTTAAAATGACAAAATTAAGACTTATTTTCTTTATTATGGTTGTTGCTATGGCTGGAACCACGGACGAGTTACTATCTTGTAAAATATTAATTCTACACAACAAAACAAGCTAAATGTCTAGCAGAAATCGAACATTGTTATTAAAATGCTGTCACTGCAAACTTTTATTCTTAGGGAGCCTCTGTGGCTCCAACTACGTGGAAATATCATTTCAATGTAGTACTGAAGGTAAACAAGAAACGGAATATAATTTTACAATGGACACAGACAAGAAAGGAAACACATGGTTGTCTTTTTATGAAATTATAGTTTATTAGGGTGACTAAGTATGTAGGTATTACAATTGCACAGAGATGTGCAGAATTACAATTGAGTTACTTCATGAATTATTGCAAAATGATTGCAAACTAATTCAATTAAATCGTATTCAAACAATAATATTAACGCATGCGCGTTATAATGCTTCAAAAAGTAGTGGTCACTGGTTTGGGGGGTGAATGTGCACCTCTGGATCAGTGGAGATTTGTTAAAAAAAATTGCTACAAAATTGTTTATAACATTGAAAAAGATGTTTCGACGATTCGATTGTATAGAGTTTCACGTATAGGCATGGGCCTACTCACTACTCTGCCGCTTTGGTTGTATGTACCCGAATGGTGGGGTCTGGCACAGTGGCCCAAACTAGGTCAATGCACCTTGCACTACCTTCTGTCCCTTTAAACGTCGAAGTGTGTTTTTTTACGTTTAGGGGTACGCACTGTGCCAGACCACACCATTTGGGTAGATACTGCCAAAGCGGCAGAGTAGTGGTAGGTTCATGCCTATACGTGCAACTCTATGCAAGCGAATCGTTGAAACATCATTTTCAATGTTATAAACAATTGTGTAGCAATTTTTTGGGGGAGATGCACATTTACCCCCCAAAGCAGTGACCATTACTTTTTCAACACTCTGTACAGCAGGGATGCACAGACCGCGGCCCTCCGGAGATTTGCTGGCGGTCCGCTCACCATGTGTTATTTTAATTTTAACAAGTCATAATATATGATACATATAAATAAAACAAATAGTATATGATAGGTAAGATTCATGTTTTTTGGCGGCCCTCCCATAAGTCACAGTGAATCTAAATGGCCCTCGGTCTTAATAAGTCTGTACATCCCTGTTGTACAGTGTACACAAATGATTATTATTAACATATAAATTAATACTATTTAACACATTAAATTCGCTTGTACAACACATGAGAGAATGTAAATACAAGAAAGGGCATATCGCTAACTGAAGTTTGTTACACGAGTACATATTATAGTCATATAGACATGAAAGATAAATATAAACAATTCATGTAATTCAATTATGGCGTAATGAAATTGTTATGTAATTAAATTACAGTGTAATTTAAATAGCATAACTGTACAATTGCACGATGCTCGCTCGACTTCATTTAAGCTCTTTCATCCTCTTCTTATTCCCATACATACAATTGTTCCTCTCCCACTCTGTCATCTGCTCTTGCTCCTTTTGACAATTATCCTATCACGCACTCATGCCACTCTTACATCTCTCTCTCTCTCTCTCTCTCTCTCTCTCTCTCTCTCTCTCTCTCTCTCTCTCTCTCTCTCTCTCTCTCTCTCTCTCTCTCTCTCTCTCTCTCTCTCTCTCTCTGTCTGTTTCATTGGTTCCCCACGACTCACTCAGAAAGAGAGGTTTTTTTGATATCCGCAACCGATTACATTCGTTTTCGGATGTTTTAGACGAGCAAAAAATAAGGAATACATGTTTTTCTTGTATTGGTGCGTAAACATACTTGTGGGGTGAAAGAACCCTTCAAAGTTCATAAGAAGAGGTACAAAAGTAACATCATGCATACGGCAACTTATGACGCAAATGAAATATATATGTATTAGGTTTTATTCAACACAATGTTATAATATTCTTTAAACTAACAATAGGATCTTTTGTACCTCTTCTAATGAACTATGAGTGTTGGTTTCACCCTTTAAATATGCAAACGAGCTGATATAAGAAAAACACGTACATATTTTTTATTTTTGGCTCCTCTAAAACACATCCAAAAACCACAGCAATCGGAGACGTAGAACCTAGAAATGTCTCCTCGTGAGGCACACGGTACACATAATACCCTGTATGGCACAGTCTATTAAGGAGTCATGCCTACCTGTGTGGTCTGAACACACAATTATTTTGGGTTTTTTTTTAAAACCTGAAGTCTTTTTTAAATAAACGGTTGTGTATTCGGAAGTATATATTTTAAAGTTCTCGTAGTTTTCTTGCAATGCAATATATAAATGAATAATGGAATTATAGGCGATCTCCAGGAATTTTTTTTTATTTAAGCTCTTTATGGTGACCGTGTCTGTAGCTTTGACTTCGTTCATCAGAAACAAAAAATTCGACCAAATTTAGTTAGTATATTAAATTATAAAGTGCTTAATCGTTCATTATCCCGAAAAATTAATTTCCAATAAAATGGCGGCTGTTCATAGTAAAAGTATCGACTTTCGCCATAGAATCGCTGTCATTTTTCATTATCTTACATCAATTTTCATCTATAAAATAAAATGTACGCAACGAAATTAAAGAAGCCACTATTAAGCACTATATAATCTAATATACTAACTAAATTTGGTTGAATTTTTTTATTTCTGATCAACCAGGTCGAAGCTACAGTCATGGTCACCATAAAGTGCTTAAATAAAAAAAGCACTGCCGAGAGATCGCCTATAATTATTTTATTTATTTATATATTATATTGCAAAAAACTACAAGAACTTTAAAATATATACTTTCGAATACACAACCGTTTATTTAAAAAAGTCTTCAATTTTTTTAAAAAAACAATCCCAAAATAATTGTGTTTTCAGACCACTCAGGTAGGCAAGACCCCTTAATACATGAAACACTTACGCTCTATACGCAATCAACATATCTTCCTGCCATGGAACACTTCCTTCTCCTACAAAATACTCTTTGTATCTGTCCCTATTTTGTTTGGCAGAGTTATTTATATTCCTATGATTAACGGGTTGCAAATTATCCATCTGTACTCCATCGTTTTGACAATTTCCCTCCTGCACACTCCTGTTGTTCGTTATATATGCTGCACTCCGTCTCCGTAAGAAATTATGGAGAACGCAAGTAGCCAATACGACATAGGATATATTTTCCACCTTCATATTGATTGCTGTATGTAACACTCGAAATCGCGAGGATAGTATACCGAATGTATTTTCGACTACGTTCCTAGCTCGCGATAATCTATAATTATAAATTCTTTTATCGTGGTCAAGTTCTCTTTGCGCATAAGGCTTTAAAAAATTGTTCGTTAAAGCAAACGCTTCATCGCCTAAAAAGGCGAAGTTTAAATTGTTTACTGTTTCATTATTTCCCGGCAAATTCAACTGGCCGTTATTTAAACATTTCATAAATTGTGTGTGTTCGAGAACACCCCCATCCGATATCCTTCCATTTTTGCCGACGTCGACAAAAATAAATTCGTAATTAGAATCGACTAACGCCATTAGTACGATACTATAATAATTTTTATAATTATAATAAAAAGCTCCAGAATCAGGTGGTGGAACAATTCGGATGTGTTTTCCATCCATAGCACCTCCGCAGTTGACGAAATCCCATTTATTATGAAACCCTTCCGCTATTTTCTTCCACTCGTCCTTGGTATTCGGGAACTATGAAAAAACAAAATAAAATACAAGGATAAAAAAATTAAATAAAGATGATGTTAGCAGCGAAGCATCTGTGGCGTGACCTGCTCACAGTACTCGCGTTTTATGAACAACAGACTTTTGTTTTTTAATATTTTTTGCTATTTCTTATTTTATTAAATTATTTGTGTTTTTTGTTTGAAGGACGAAGAAGTGCAGCCATGTGGAAGCACGACGAAACGACCGGGTGGCGACATCAGTCGTTTCACCAAAAAAAAGAAGTCAAATGATGACAGCGTGGTTGAAATCCTAAAAACTTGCGCTGTCGCATTGAATAAGCCTACCACCAGTAAAATAGATATAAGCGAATATGAAGCGTCGGGCATAAAATTGGCGAAACAATTAGCCCGAATGGACCCGGAGCAAGCCATCTATGCAGACAGCATAATTTCAGCTGTATTAAGAAAAGGGCTCCTAAAACAATTACAACCGCATACGGATATATGCGAAAACGAATGCAAACAATATGGTTTCCGTCCTCGAGCAGATTGATTAGAATATTCAACATATACAATTTCTGTAATAAAGTATTATTGTTAGTCTACACGTATTATTAATTTGTAACCCTTACCTTTAAGAACTCTGTACGTAGGGCATGATACAGTGCTTTGCACGTCTCAGGAATTATTTTTGATAACGAAGGAGCTGATATTCCAGTTGTAAATTTCAAATCTTCATAAGAACGTCCCGTTGCCAAAAATCTTAACGTGGCGATGAGACGTTGCTCTGCGGTAATGCTTTGCCTCATAACGGTGTCCATTTTTTTAATTTTGTTTTTAACTAAGCTGAGGAGATGATGAAACGCTTCAGCATCCATCCTCAAATAATTCCGGTAGTCATCTGGATAATTGTCTCTCAGCTCTCGAAGAAGGGGCTGATCATTACAATTTCCGCGGTATTTTTTTACCCAAACCTGGCGGTTTCTTCTTCTGTTTCTTCTTCGGTCTGCTACTGTTAAATGCACAGCAGCAGCAGCAACAACAACAGCAGCTAGGTTCCGGTCACGGTTGTTATTCACCGCAAACATGATAACACTTTTGCTCACAGCCTTTTGTAAACCGCGTTCTTCACACAGGCTTCTTACACTTGATGTGGTTCGATGTAAAGATAATCACACACCTAACCCAACTCAATGTAGATTGTCCACAAATAACAGTTAACAATAACAATTAACAATAACAATTAAAAATAACAATTAACAATCACAAATAATAGAAACAATTAACAGTACCAAATAATGGTAATAATTAACAGTAACAATTAAGAGTAAAAATTAACAGAAATAATTAAGAGTAACAATTAATAGTAATAAATTAACAGTAAAAATGGAGAAACAGTAAGAATGCGTGCGCGGTACGTGGTGTCTGAGAGCCGGTTCGAGACCAAGTGTCCGCTCCATGAATTTTCGCCGGTTAAAAAGGAAAGACAAGACAGAGTTAGAGATAGCGAATAGAAAAAGATAGCGATACCCTAAAACGAAGATGAAATAGCACAGAACAGAGAAAAACATAGAGAGGGTGGAGAGAAAGCGTGGGTTAAGAAAACTGTCATTCGGCGCGTAAAGGTCTGGGCGCCAAATGTTCCTGACTGTGACTAGGCCTGTGCGAACCCTTGAAACTTAGTAGGTATATGTAAGCAGAAACGGCAGGAAGAGTACATACATATAAAGGGGTAAAAGTGAAAGTTAGAAATAGCTCCAGAAACAGAAAAAAGAAATATGGCAAAAACGTAGTTTAGTATGAAAGTTGTATTTTTGTGTATCCATCACTCTATTCTGATAGCCAATGGACAAAGTATCTAACCATGCAAACAGATATGTCGTATTCATGTTACTTACAAAAAATTGATCTAAAGTTGACCTTTCGTAATCTAACGAGAATCGTGCCAATTTTCAAACCAGAATGTCGATCTTTTTCATAATTTCTGTAGATATGTATAAGTTTATATCTCATATATTTTGAATGTGTATAGTTTAAGCTTATTTATGACATAAATACTAAGTCGGTTGGTGCAAAATTAGACTTTTGCGTCTTAAAAAACCAGCGAATTTTTTTTTTTTAAGAAATCGATGTCCGTTTTAGAAACTGCCGTTTTTGTTAATTTTCAGCATTACTCATTTAATCTACTTCGGGCGATAGCCACACTTATACAGATTGCACAAATGTTATAATTTTCTATTTCAGACAACTACAACGGTTGCTTTTATGCTGTGAGTGCGCATGGGAGTTTTGTAAGGCGCTCCATTTTAAGCTCTATAACTCCGGATATAACCATTATTTTTGCATACAATTTTTTTACATATTCCCTAAAGATTGCCCAATGAAGCCACAAAGCTGCAAATTCGCGTTCACTTCCTACCGCTTGTAGCGGCTCGCAGAGGCATGGCTGCCATGCTCCGCGCGCGCTCCAGGATTTCTTTTTTCTGTTCCAGGAGCTATTTCTAACTTTCACTTTTACCCCTTTATATGTATGTACCTACCTCTTCCTGCCGTTTCTGCTTACATATACCTACTAAGTTTCAAGGGTTCGCACAGGCCTGGTCACCGTCAGGAACATTTGGCGACCAGACCTTTGCGCGCCGATGGACAGTTTTCTTATCCCACGCTTTCTCTCCACCCTCTCTATGTTGCTCGTTCTAGTCATCGTTCGGACCACGGAATCCGAGCAGCCTTCATAAAACAAAGTTTTCACAATTATTTTGATCACCGTACGGATCACAGAGTCTACATCGATCAATCATGCTTTTGGATAAATTACACTCTCGTCGGACTCCAGGGTGAGCCAGGAATCCATTTGTCACGTCCACATCGATACGATAAGAGAGTGCGTTTAAGAAATGCCTACTCCTTTTATAATTTGTATTGATTGTGTAAAAGTAGTCCGATTTGCATGATATTTGTGATAATTTTAATTGGGAGAATGCGAGGAATCCAGTGGTGTTACTTTCATATCGATACGATGAAGAGTAAAGAATTTCTTAATACGCTGTATTAATATTAAACACCCTCGACTGTGGGTCGCCGACCCCGATTCGCTGCGGTCGGCCAAGGATTCATACCTGTTTCAGAAAAATTGTATACTTTATTCTTTATCGTATCGATATGGAAGTGATACCGAGGGATTTCTCATGTTTTTCAAATGAAAATTATGCCTACCAACTTTCATATAAATCGAACTATTTTTAACGAAGTGATGGGATTCAATTTATTATGAAGATTCCTTAATTACAATCCGATTTGTGTCGTTTTTGGACCATTTTCATCGGGAAAACATAAGGAAACGATTCACGTCACTTTCGCCAAGATCCGGTGAGAAATGTAGAATTTTTGATTCGTCACGTCTTAGGGGGCAACATTGCACGGCCCCCCTGGTCTCGAGGGTCCAAGTCCTCGAAACCCATCGAGGCACGGCTTATCGACGGCGTTGCCTCTGGAGTCTTGGCTGCCAGGATCGGCTGCCAGGCTCGGCGCGCGCTCCAGGATTTCAAAACTGTCGGAAATCCACGCGCCACGTCGAACCCTTGGTTTCAAGTGCCGTTTTCCTTTTCTAACTACCTTTTCTGTCTCTTACGTAAACTCTTCTGGAGTCGAGCTTGGAGCGCGGCTAGGAGCGTGGTGCTTTCTGGCGCGCGGGCAGGAGTGTGGTGCTTTCTTGCGCGCCACGCAAGAGCGTGGGTGAAAAATTTGACCTGCATCACGTGCCATCAGAAGACTACCCCCTTTCTTCAAAACATCTTGCACATTACACCTCTTCATCATTTATCCTACATATAACATCACTTGCATACCTATGTGTATTTATTATCTATCAATATTAGTTTTTATATTAAAACAAGCAATGACGTGGTAATTATTGCCGTCAATAGTAATATTTATGATCGTCACAACAGTGAATGTGTTACCTGCAATTTCATTTGCCATCGCATTGCCGGGGAAACATTTGGATATTTTAATGTACCCTTGTAAAATTTTACAGTCGTTATAACTGAGTCATAAACCATTTCCATAATTTATAGCACCTTCAGGTCAACCAAATGTAGCTTCGTAAAAACAGATGTTTCAGTGTACCCTACAGTAATAGCATTTATGATATCCTCTATAAGCCAGATATATCAAGGTATACCTATCACCGATCGTTTCGCAAATCGATGATATACATCGAACAGGTAGTACACAATACACCACTGCGGTGGATCGTGGAAAAAACATGTGAATGGAGTCGACGTAGAAATGTGAGGCCGAACCCGTTGTCTCTAAGTAGTGGCGAGTATAACCTTCTGGCGCGCACGCAGGAGCGTCGCTCCGGCGTTCACGTACTTTTGCGTGCCGCAAGCCGGAACGCACGCCGGGAACGCGCGCCGGGAACGTCCGTGTAAAGGGCCCTAATGGGCCTGGTAGGAGTACTGCTTCGGCTGCGGTCCTCGACCAGATGGATTGACTGGGGGTAAACTTCTTCTTCTTCCGAAATCTGCGATAACTGCATTCTCGTGCCAGGTGTGGCATTGATGTTGGTATTGATGATTTTAAAACAACAACTATCGCTTGTTGTCCTTCCCTCCCTCATGAAGCAGAGATATTTGTTGATTAAACGGGATAAACCGCACCAGCGTAAGATGTTGACGGTGATTATCATACCGATTATAGATACTATTACGCTTAGGGTGATGGTATACCAGTGATTCTGCTGAACAACAACCGGTTTATTCAACTGTTCCTGCAGTAATGTGTCTAACTGCATTAGTTTATGATTACTGTATTTAAATTCTTCAACTTTCATGCTGGTGGCTTTAATCGGTGCTAATCGTACTGGTATAATTGTAGAATTCTTAAAATCCGTAAAACAGCAATCGTCTTCCACGATATTATATGGTATAGATTTATGACTGCGATTTGTTGTGACATCCTGCGTTGGTTCCAGGACGACGATCTGTGTATAACCCTTGCATCGCGGGTCAATCTGAATGATTCCGGTAGCTCTTAACTCGATGTCTTCAATGTGTGTTGACGAACATGACAGCGTTAATTCCAGCGGTTGACTGATAACGAATAACCATTCGTTATTTTCGAGGTAGTGCCACGTCTCAAAATCAGCCTGGACTGTACGAGTATTACAGGACGTTGGTATTCTCCGAATGGTAGATGTAAGCAGAATTGCTTCACAGGATGGTTGACCAGATATAGCTTGTATATGATTGACAAGACAGATGCGTTCCTGTCCACTAACTTTGGTACATTTATCCAAACTTCGAAGCTGTGCATAATACACCTTATTTGTACTCAATAAGATATAGGGATAATTTGGTTCAATGTAAGAATAAGTATCGGGATGATTATGAGGAACAGGGAGAGGTAATGTTTCGTATAGATCGTAAGGCAACTCATCAACTAGCGGAATTCTAATAATGAAAACTAATTTGTTGTTAACGTGTGTGACATCTAACTTACTCAATTTACTATATTTATACATGTTAGAATACGTTAATGATATAGGCCACTGCTGTCCACTTTGTAAAGTGATGTTGTTCAGTTCGTTAAAAAGATCCTGTGAAGATATTATTTGTGGATGTAATATTTCATTTCTTGCCAACGTTACAGACGAGATTAATAGACTATAATAATTATCGAGGTTTACAGTCATTTGAGATAATAAGAATATTTGCTCCGAGATAATATGTCGTACGTAAAGATCATTCAATAAGTTGGAGGTCGAGCTTGAAAAATCATTGAATAGCTTTATATTACTATTGAGCTTATCTTCGTCAGCTTTAAGACCTTGAATAGATGCATTAAAGTTCTGAATCGTATTAGTTATTACGGCAATTTGCTGCTTCATTAGCAACTGTACATTCCTATTGTCATGGATAACTGATTCGATTGCTTCTTTATAGAATTTGGCATCTTTGGCGTCAGGAGTACCGAATAGCCAATGTAAAACATAAGATGTGCCATCAAATAATCCTCTCTTAGAGATATTGTTCCCTGAATTCGATTTATTAGCTGACATGAAATTTATGATTTGGATTTTGCCCTTAATCGCTGAGATGCGTGAGTTAATAGTTTGGAAAGAATTCTGACAAAAATACGCATTGACATCGCTTACAGTTTGATTCGGCTTCCATATGCACATATTTAAAGATTTAGTATAAGACTTAAGCAATTGATCATATTGTTGATTAGCTGTGGCAAGATCAACGTACGTTAATAAGGTATATTTTGAATTAGCCAACCGCACACTGCCCAAGTGATTATAATATAACCCTACATGATTTCCCATCCGGAAGATTTTATAATAAAGTTGGGTAGTTCCCAGGAAATGGGTAGGAATAAATAAAGTAAAGATTACGAATAGGATGACTAGGAAATAGTGCCGGTCAGTCATCTTGATCGCCTGAAACAGATGGTTTCAGCAAATTAGTGTGATACGTCACTAGTTTTCCATTTTTTAATATTTGGACGGTATTATTGGAATTAATTTTAGTTATTTTGTAAGGACCCTTAAAATTCGGACAAAGCTTCTTATTCAATCCTGCCTTATGTTGCTTATTCAAAACATATACCATATCATCAATTTTATACGAATGAATAATGATTTTATTATCATAATAAGATTTCGATTTTAACTTAGATTGGATCATATTATCCCTTGCTACCTTTTGTGTATGATTTAATTTTTGTTTTAAATTAATTACATAATCATCGTATGAGTAATTCAACGAGGGTTCTTGAGTTATGCTATTGGGCAGGTACGGCTTACTACCGAAAAGAACCTCATACGGCGTATGCCCAGTTGATTTGTGGACGTGAGTATTATATGCCATCATAGCAAAACCTATAAACTCATCCCAATCTGTCTGTTTGTCGTTAATAAAATGTTTAAGATATTCCTTCAAAGTCAAATGAGACCTTTCCAAAGCGCCATTAGTTTGAGGGTGATAAGGGGAAGATAATATGTGTTTCGTATTAAATAATTTCGTTAAATCCTTCATTAGACGAGATGTGAAATCGGTTCCTTGATCAGAAAGTATGGTTTTTGGAATCCCGAATAATGTAATAAACTTGGATAATTCCATAGCAATTGTCTGTGATTCGTGATTAGGTATAGGAGCAGCATATGAAAATTTAGTCAAGTCATCTTGCATGGTCAATATAAATCGATTATTATTAATAGTCTGTGGAAGAGGCCCAACAACATCAATCGCAAGCCTTTCGAAGGGTATGGTAGATGTAGAGGTAATTTCCATAGGAGCCTTAGAAGGTCTAAAATTCGTCTTATTAACTTGACAAGATGCGCATTTCTTTACATATCTTTTGATGTCTTTTTTCATCTTATCCCATTTATAAAATTCTTTAATTCTCTTATATGTCCTGAGAAATCCCGAATGACCAGCTAATTTTGAGTCATGATTATCTTGCAAAATTTTCAAAATTTCATCCTCTGATTTCGGTGTGATTCTTTGATTATCTAAAATAATAGGTGCAATATTGGTATCCTTGAAAATATAATATACTATTTCGCAAAACATATCCTTCTTTATATTTTTGTTGTTTATCGTTACATCATGGATATAAAGATTGCCTGAATAACTCTTTTCTTCCAAATGAGTTTTTAAATTGCGTAATGAATAAAATATCGCTTTATAATCTAATTTATCAAAATGAAACTGCTTACAAATGCAAAGATAGGAAGTCTGAGAATTCTTAACAAGTGCAATGAAAGAGTTTAAATCATCAGGTTCCTTAATGTTCGATAAATCATACTGATCTCGCATCGCTTCCGAAAATAAATTATTCTCATCAAGATCTCGTGAATAAAACAATACGTTGGGAAAGTATTTAAACTTGTCACAAGGCATCGATTTAACCTTGGGAATTTCGAGTGTTTTATAATGATACTGTATAAAGTTCTCAAAAGAATCATTGCCATGTACAATATTAACACAAGGAGGACGAGATAACGCATCCGCATTTGAATTAAGTTTCCCTGCTTTGTAAACGATTTTATAATCATATTCCTCCAACTTCAGTCGCCAACGTACTAGTCGACTGCCCGGGTCCTTAGAATTGAAAAGCCAAATTAAGGGTTTATGATCAGTTACTATAGTAAATTTCCTGCCATATAAATAAGGTCTGAAATAATTAATGCTCCATATTATGGCAAGTAACTCCTTTTCTATTGTACTATAATTTTGCTCACTACCATTTAATGTACGCGAAGCATATGCAATAGGCAAATCCTTTCCAATCACACCCTGACTCAATACTGAACCTATAGCGTAATTAGAAGCATCCGTAGTAAGAATAAATTCCTTATTAAAGTCGGGATATTGAAGAATCGGCTGAGTTATTAATATATTACGAAACTTGTCAAAAGATGCTTGTTGATCACTGGTCCACTCAAATGGTATATCTTTTCTTAACAGGATTGTGAGAGACTTAGCTATTCCAGCAAAACCTTCTATAAATCTTCTATAATAGCCAACAAGTCCTAAAAAACTCTTAACATCCTGTTGATTTTTAGGAATTGAAAATTTTCTTATTGCGTCAGTTTTCATCGGATTCGGCTCAACACCTTTATCTGATATAATGTGGCCTAAATATGCAACTTCTCGTCGCATAAACTCACATTTTTCGGGTTGTAATTTTAAATTGTTACTTCTAAGACGATCAAAAATAGATATTAATTTTTTAGAATGCTCCTCTATGGATGATGCATAAATGACAATATCGTCAAGATATACAAAACACTGAAGCCCTTGTAAACCAGATAAAATAGTATTCATCAATCTTTGAAACGTCGCAGGAGCGTTCTTGAGTCCGAACGGCATTCTCGTAAACTCATAATGGCCTAAGGGTGTTGTAAAAGCTGTTTTCTCCCGATCGCGGTCATGCATGGGGATCTGATGGAACCCTGATGCTAAATCTAGAGTAGTAAAATATTTAGAATGGCCCAATTGATCTAAAATATCAGTGATATTTGGTAACGGATATGCATCACCGACTGTGACGTCATTTAATTTTCTGAAATCAATAACAATTCTCCACTTTTTCTTACCAGAGGCATCGAGTTTCTTTGGAACTATCCACAAAGGGGCTGACCACGGAGAAATAGAGGGTATTATAATACCTTGCTTAAGCATCTTATCAATCTGTTTGTTGACCTCCGCTTTATGAACTTCAGGATATCTATAGGTCTTAGTATGAATAGGAGCAGGATTTGTAACACTAATTTCATGTTGAATCGCATTCGTGGTTGTTAGTACATCGTCAGAGAAATAGAAAATATCATTATATTTGGTACAAATGTCTATTACTGCCTTCTTTTCCTCAGCGTTTAAATGATCCAATCTTAAATTCTCTCGCAGAAGATTTGTACGGCTTACCGGACCAGTATTTGAATTATTCAATGATAAGTGGTTCCAAACGTACTGAAATAGGCTCTATCCGTTGATCTATTATCCTTGTATTCAAGATCGTAGCATAGGCTTTATTATTTTTATTAACCTTAGTAATAGCTTTAGACAAATAAACTCCTCTCCTTAACTGTATTCGCGGAATAATGCCCTCTTTAATTTCAGGATTTTCTACCTGGATTTCAATAAGTGTTTCTGTTCTAGCCTTAAGATTGATTAAATGTACTTCTTCACGCCCAGAATTTTCGCGATTTAATGGAATTGGTACCGTTACCGACCTAAGGGTTAAAGTCTGTGACTCATAGTCAATTGTCGCTGACTCTTTTTGCAAAAAATCCTTCCCTAACAAGCCGTCAAATGGGACGTTTGTTGCTTCATTTAGGATGTAGAATTTAATTTCAATAAAATCGTCATACAACCGCACAGGTATACGGCAACTTCCAACGGTTTCTACGGGATTATTCGCACTAAGACCGTGTAGTACTAACTTATCCTTCGAATCAAACACAGTATCCGGGTGTAATTTACAAGCCTTAATGAGAGACACATTCGCGCCCGTGTCAATTAAGAATTTAAAAACGTTGTCAGAATTCTTCGCATTTGGAGAAAAAATTCGAATAAAATCAAGGTTATCATTAGATATTGAAACATTTAACTCTCGAACACCATTAATTGAGATATTCGGTCCTCCGTTGTGGTGTTCGTCACGGGGGACTCGTTCGAGTTTAAATTAACGGTTGCGTTATTTGATTGTTGCATGTTACGTGCTGGGTTCAATTGTTGTTCCCGCTGACTATTAACGTATAATCTCTTCCTACATTCTGAAATAAGATGGCCCTGTTTTTTGCAATAACTACAAATTTTATTCTGATAAGATTGTGCGCTTTGGTGAGACTGACCCTGACTTTGACCTTGACGCGGATGCTGATATCGCTGCTGTTGGACAGGGGGTTGAGAATAGCGCTGCTGTTTATCATAGTATGTGTGACTTCGATTTGGAATTTGAATATTATTAACGACTCTGGACTGATCAGGATTTGATGATTTAAATCGACATTGTGAGGTATCATGATTAGTCTTGCCACAGATATTACAAGATTTTTGTTTCTGGAATTTGTGCATATTCAAAGCGCGCTCCTCCGAAACTGCCGCAGTGTGCGCGGAGTTTAAAGTATCAAATTCCTTCCATCTAAGCATCTGAGAGATTTGTGAAGAGCTATGATAAATAAATCGATTTAATGTAATTTCCTCCACAGCTTTTTTCTTTCCGGGAATTTCTAAAGGATCGCTCGAATATTGCTGAATGGCACTTAAAGCTCTCGAAGAAAGCTTCTGCAATCTCTGATAAAAAGAACTAATACCTTCCGAATATGATTGCTTACAACTATTTAGTTCCTCCATTACTTGACAATAATGTTTTTTATCCTGATATAACCTTTTCAATTGTTCTTTCAGCTCAGACCAACTATTAAACTTTTGAAAAGTAAGCTGTTCCTTGGCGTGTCCCGAAATTTTCGAAAGAATAAAATACAACAGCGGAATTTTCTGTCGATCTGTCGCGAGACTATCCGCATTATTGCAATTAGCTATAAATTGCCCAAGTTCGAAACGACTACCAGAGAACTCTTTTGGAATTAGATCAGTTAAAAATTCTATAGGAAGTTCCATTTGAGAAGAGTCATTGGAGGGATTTGGATTGTCAGAAGACTCTGGAGTAGACATTATAAGGAATATTGAGTACTAAGGTGATTACGAAGCAACGAAATTCGAAAAAAAAAATGTACCTGCGGTCTACCAGTGAAGGGGTCCTTGAGCGTGCCAATGGTTGACTTCCTTCTCTGCAGTGGATATCTGGATCCGTAGACACTTTCTCTTCAGGGTTGACACTGTTATTTCCCGTCACGAAGGATTAAAATCCACAGCGAAGAACACTTTAAATAAAGTTTCACTATTCTTTAACTGTTGACGAGTCCTACCAACTGCGCCAAATTTGTGTCGTGTACCCGGGAGAATGCAAATACAAATACTTGTATAAAAATGTCCTTTATTACAAGCAAGTCGAACTAGTTGCTGGTTAGATGTACAAACGAGATCTGAGCTAAAGACGTACGGAGGTAAAGAACGTGGACACAACGGAGAATCCTATTGGTAGTTACTATTGCGAGGGTGTGGAAAATGAAGCTAGGATTGGTCATTGAGTAAGGGAGAAAGGGATGGTTTGAAGCAAGTTCGGTTGTGACTAAGACGTAACTTTCACTTTTGAAGGAGGCCTTAGGACCCACGGCCTAATCCGCTTGTTTACGGGTAAGTCACGTTCGCTCGGAAGTGACTAAGGGTCTTAGAGGGTGACGATTACCAGATGTGTATGAAGGAAGGAAAAGTCGCGAAGTAGGTATCTAACACGAGTCAAACGAGTCAAACGAGTCAAACGAGTCAAACGAGTCAAACGAGTCAAACGAGTCAAACGAGTCAAACGAGTCAAACGAGTCAAACGAGTCAAACGAGTCAAACGAGTCAAACGAGTCAAACGGGTCGAACAGGACAATCGAGTCAAGCGAGTTGAACGAGTCAATCGAGTCAAACGAGTCAAACGAGTCCAACGAGTCAAACGAGTCAAACGAGTCAAACGAGTCAAACGAGCCAAGCGAGCCAAGCGAGACAAGCGAGCCAAGCGAGCCAAGCGAGCCAAGCGAGACAAGCGAGCCAAACGAGCCAAACGAGCCAAACGAGCCAAACGAGCCAAACGAGCCAAGCGAGCCAAGCGAGCCAAGCGAGCGAAGCGAGCCAAGCGAGCCAAGCGAGCCAAGCCAGCCAAGCGAGCCAAGCGAGCCAAGCGAGCCAAGCGAGCCAAGCGAGCCAAGCGAGCCAAGCGAGCCAAGCGAGCCAAGCGAGCCAAGCGAGCCAAGCGAGCCAAGCGAGCCAAGCGAGCCAAGCGAGCCAAGCGAGCCAAGCGAGCCAAACGAGCCAAACGAGCCAAGCGAGCCAAGCGAGCCAAGCGAGCCAAGCGAGCCAAGCGAGCCAAGCGAGCCAAGCGAGCCAAGCGAGCCAAGCGAGCCAAGCGAGCCAAGCGAGCCAAGCGAGCCAAGCGAGCCAAGCGAGCCAAGCGAGCCAAGCGAGTCAAACGAGGCAAACGAGGCAAACGAGTCAAACGAGTCAAACAGGTCAAGCGAGCCAAGCGAGCCAAGCGAGTCAAACGAGTCAAACGAGTCAAACGAGTCAAACGAGTCAAACGGGTCGAACAGGACAATCGAGTCAAGCGAGTTGAACGAGTCAAACGAGTCAAACGAGTCAAACGAGTCAAGCGAGTTGAACGAGTCCAACGAGTCAAACGAGTCAAACGAGTCAAACGAGTCAAACGAGTCAAACGTGTCTCAAACGGGTCAAAAGGGTCGAACAGGACAATCGATTCAAACGAGTTGAACGAGTCAAACGAGTCAAACGTGTCAAACGGGTCAAAAGGGTCGAACAGGTCAATCGAGTCAAACGAGTCAAACGAGTCAAACGAGTCAAACGAGTCAAACGAGTCAAACGAGTCAAACGAGTCAAACGAGTCAAACGAGTCAAACGAGTCAAACGAGTCAAACGAGTCAAACGAGTCAAACGAGTCAAACGAGTCAAACGAGTCAAACGAGTCAAACGAGTCAAACGAGTCAAACGAGTCAAACGAGTCAAACGAGTCAAACGAGTCAAACGAGTCAAACGAGTCAAACGAGTCAAACGAGTCAAACGAGTCAAACGAGTCAAACGAGTCAAACGAGTCAAACGAGTCAAACGAGTCAAACGAGTCAAACGAGTCAAACGAGTCAAACGAGTCAAACGAGTCAAACGAGTCAAACGAGTCAAACGAGTCAAACGAGTCAAACGAGTCAAACGAGTCAAACGAGTCAAACGAGTCAAACGAGTCAAACGAGTCAAACGAGTCAAACGAGTCAAACGAGTCAAACGAGTCAAACGAGTCAAACGAGTCAAACGAGTCAAACGAGTCAAACGAGTCAAACGAGTCAAACGAGTCAAACGAGTCAAACGAGTCAAACGAGTCAAACGAGTCAAACGAGTCAAACGAGTCAAACGAGTCAAACGAGTCAAACGAGTCAAACGAGTCAAACGAGTCAAACGAGTCAAACGAGTCAAACGAGTCAAACGAGTCAAACGAGTCAAACGAGTCAAACGAGTCAAACGAGTCAAACGAGTCAAACGAGTCAAACGAGTCAAACGAGTCAAACGAGTCAAACGAGTCAAACGAGTCAAACGAGTCAAACGAGTCAAACGAGTCAAACGAGTCAAACGAGTCAAACGAGTCAAACGAGTCAAACGAGTCAAACGAGTCAAACGAGTCAAACGAGTCAAACGAGTCAAACGAGTCAAACGAGTCAAACGAGTCAAACGAGTCAAACGAGTCAAACGAGTCAAACGAGTCAAACGAGTCAAACGAGTCAAACGAGTCAAACGAGTCAAACGAGTCAAACGAGTCAAACGAGTCAAACGAGTCAAACGAGTCAAACGAGTCAAACGAGTCAAACGAGTCAAACGAGTCAAACGAGTCAAACGAGTCAAACGAGTCAAACGAGTCAAACGAGTCAAACGAGTCAAACGAGTCAAACGAGTCAAACGAGTCAAACGAGTCAAACGAGTCAAACGAGTCAAACGAGTCAAACGAGTCAAACGAGTCAAACGAGTCAAACGAGTCAAACGAGTCAAACGAGTCAAACGAGTCAAACGAGTCAAACGAGTCAAACGAGTCAAACGAGTCAAACGAGTCAAACGAGTCAAACGAGTCAAACGAGTCAAACGAGTCAAACGAGTCAAACGAGTCAAACGAGTCAAACGAGTCAAACGAGTCAAACGAGTCAAACGAGTCAAACGAGTCAAACGAGTCAAACGAGTCAAACGAGTCAAACGTGTCTCAAACGGGTCAAAAGGGTCGAACAGGACAATCGATTCAAACGAGTTGAACGAGTCAAACGAGTCAAACGTGTCAAACGGGTCAAAAGGGTCGAACAGGTCAATCGAGTCAAACGAGTCAAGCGAGTCAAACGAGTCAAACGAGTCAAACGAGTCAAACGAGTCAAACGAGTCAAACGAGCCAAACGAGCCAAGCGAGCCAAACGAGCCAAGCGAGCCAAGCGAGCCAAGCGAGCCAAGCGAGTCAAGCGAGCCAAGCGAGTCAAGCGAGACAAGCGAGACAAGCGAGCCAAGCGAGCCAAGCGAGCCAAGCGAGACAAGCGAGCCAAACGAGCCAAGCGAGCCAAGCGAGCCAAGCGAGCCAAACGAGCCAAACGAGCCAAACGAGCCAAACGAGCCAAACGAGCCAAGCGAGCCAAGCGAGCCAAACGAGTCAAACGAGTCAAACGAGTCAATCGAGTCAAACGAGTCAAACGAGCCAAACGAGCCAAGCGAGTCAAGCGAGCCAAGCGAGCCAAGCGAGCCAAGCGAGCCAAGCGAGCCAAGCGAGCCAAGCGAGCCAAGCGAGCCAAGCGAGCCAAGCGAGCCAAGCGAGCCAAGCGAGCCAAGCGAGCCAAGCGAGTCAAACGAGGCAAACGAGGCAAACGAGTCAAACGAGTCAAACGAGTCAAACGAGTCAAGCGAGTCAAACGAGTCAAACGAGTCAATCGAGTCATTCGAGTCAAACGAGCCAAACGAGCCAAACGAGCCAAACGAGCCAAGCGAGCCAAGCGAGCCAAGCGAGCCAAGCGAGCCAAGCGAGCCAAGCGAGCCAAGCGAGCCAAGCGAGCCAAGCGAGCCAAGCGAGCCAAGCGAGCCAAGCGAGCCAAGCGAGCCAAGCGAGCCAAGCGAGCCAAGCGAGCCAAGCGAGCCAAGCGAGCCAAGCGAGCCAAGCGAGCCAAGCGAGCCAAGCGAGACAACCGAGCCAAACGAGTCAAACGAGTCAAACGAGTCAAACGAGTCAAACGAGTCAAACGAGTCAAACGAGTCAAACGAGTCAAACGAGTCAAACGAGTCAAACGAGTCAAACGAGTCAAACGAGTCAAACGAGTCAAACGAGTCAAACGAGTCAAACGAGTCAAACGAGTCAAACGAGTCAAACGAGTCAAACGAGTCAAACGAGTCAAACGAGTCAAACGAGTCAAACGAGTCAAACGAGTCAAACGAGTCAAACGAGTCAAACGAGTCAAACGAGTCAAACGAGTCAAACGAGTCAAACGAGTCAAACGAGTCAAACGAGTCAAACGAGTCAAACGAGTCAAACGAGTCAAACGAGTCAAACGAGTCAAACGAGTCAAACGAGTCAAACGAGTCAAACGAGTCAAACGAGTCAAACGAGTCAAACGAGTCAAACGAGTCAAACGAGTCAAACGAGTCAAACGAGTCAAACGAGTCAAACGAGTCAAACGAGTCAAACGAGTCAAACGAGTCAAACGAGTCAAACGAGTCAAACGAGTCAAACGAGTCAAACGAGTCAAACGAGTCAAACGAGTCAAACGAGTCAAACGAGTCAAACGAGTCAAACGAGTCAAACGAGTCAAACGAGTCAAACGAGTCAAACGAGTCAAACGAGTCAAACGAGTCAAACGAGTCAAACGAGTCAAACGAGTCAAACGAGTCAAACGAGTCAAACGAGTCAAACGAGTCAAACGAGTCAAACGAGTCAAACGAGTCAAACGAGTCAAACGAGTCAAACGAGTCAAACGAGTCAAACGAGTCAAACGAGTCAAACGAGTCAAACGAGTCAAACGAGTCAAACGAGTCAAACGAGTCAAACGAGTCAAACGAGTCAAACGAGTCAAACGAGTCAAACGAGTCAAACGAGTCAAACGAGTCAAACGAGTCAAACGAGTCAAACGAGTCAAACGAGTCAAACGAGTCAAACGAGTCAAACGAGTCAAACGAGTCAAACGAGTCAAACGAGTCAAACGAGTCAAACGAGTCAAACGAGTCAAACGAGTCAAACGAGTCAAACGAGTCAAACGAGTCAAACGAGTCAAACGAGTCAAACGAGCCAAACGAGTCAAACGAGTCAAACGAGTCAAACGAGTCAAACGAGTCAAACGAGTCAAACGAGTCAAACGAGTCAAACGAGTCAAACGAGTCAAACGAGTCAAACGAGTCAAACGAGTCAAACGAGTCAAACGAGCCAAACGAGTCAAGCGAGCCAAGCGAGCCAAGCGAGCGAAGCGAGCCAAGCGAGCCAAGCGAGCCAAGCGAGCCAAGCGAGCCAAGCGAGCCAAGCGAGCCAAGCGAGCCAAGCGAGTCAAACGAGGCAAACGAGGCAAACGAGTCAAACGAGTCAAACGAGTCAAGCGAGCCAAGCGAGCCAAGCGAGTCAAACGAGCCAAGCGAGTCAAACGAGTCAAACGAGTCAAACGAGTCAAACGAGTCAAACGAGTCAAACGAGTCAAACGAGTCAAACGAGTCAAACGAGTCAAACGAGTCAAACGAGTCAAACGAGTCAAACGAGTCAAACGAGTCAAACGAGTCAAACGAGTCAAACGAGTCAAACGAGTCAAACGAGTCAAACGAGTCAAACGAGTCAAACGAGTCAAACGAGTCAAACGAGTCAAACGAGTCAAACGAGTCAAACGAGTCAAACGAGTCAAACGAGTCAAACGAGTCAAACGAGTCAAACGAGTCAAACGAGTCAAACGAGTCAAACGGGTCGAACAGGACAATCGAGTAAAGCGAGTTGAACGAGTCAAACGAGTCAAACGAGTCAAACGAGTCAAGCGAGTTGAACGAGTCCAACGAGTCAAACGAGTCAAACGAGTCAAACGAGTCAAACGAGTCAAACGAGTCAAACGAGTCAAACGAGTCAAACGAGTCAAACGAGTCAAACGAGTCAAACGAGTCAAGCGAGCCAAGCGAGCCAAGCGAGCCAAGCGACCCAAGCGAGCCAAGCGAGCCAAGCGAGCCAAGCGAGCCAAGCGAGCCAAGCGAGCCAAGCGAGCCAAGCGAGCCAAGCGAGCCAAGCGAGTCAAACGAGGCAAACGAGGCAAACGAGTCAAACGAGTCAAACGAGTCAAGCGAGCCAAGCGAGCCAAGCGAGTCAAACGAGTCAAACGAGTCAAACGAGTCAAACGAGTCAAACGGGTCGAACAGGACAATCGAGTCAAGCGAGTTGAACGAGTCAAACGAGTCAAACGAGTCAAACGAGTCAAGCGAGTTGAACGAGTCCAACGAGTCAAACGAGTCAAACGAGTCAAACGAGTCAAACGAGTCAAACGAGTCAAACGAGTCAAACGAGTCAAACGAGTCAAACGAGTCAAACGAGTCAAACGAGTCAAACGAGTCAAACGAGTCAAACGAGTCAAACGAGTCAAACGAGTCAAACGAGTCAAACGAGTCAAACGAGTCAAACGAGTCAAACGAGTCAAACGAGTCAAACGAGTCAAACGAGTCAAACGAGTCAAACGAGTCAAACGAGTCAAACGAGTCAAACGAGTCAAACGAGTCAAACGAGTCAAACGAGTCAAACGAGTCAAACGAGTCAAACGAGTCAAACGAGTCAAACGAGTCAAACGAGTCAAACGAGTCAAACGAGTCAAACGAGTCAAACGAGTCAAACGAGTCAAACGAGTCAAACGAGTCAAACGAGTCAAACGAGTCAAACGAGTCAAACGAGTCAAACGAGTCAAACGAGTCAAACGAGTCAAACGAGTCAAACGAGTCAAACGAGTCAAACGAGTCAAACGAGTCAAACGAGTCAAACGAGTCAAACGAGTCAAACGAGTCAAACGAGTCAAACGAGTCAAACGAGTCAAACGAGTCAAACGAGTCAAACGAGTCAAACGAGTCAAACGAGTCAAACGAGTCAAACGAGTCAAACGAGTCAAACGAGTCAAACGAGTCAAACGAGTCAAACGAGTCAAACGAGTCAAACGAGTCAAACGAGTCAAACGAGTCAAACGAGTCAAACGAGCCAAGCGAGCCAAGCGAGCCAAGCGAGCCAAGCGAGTCAAACGAGTCAAACGAGTCAAACGAGTCAAACGTGTCTCAAACGGGTCAAAAGGGTCGAACAGGACAATCGATTCAAACGAGTTGAACGAGTCAAACGAGTCAAACGTGTCAAACGGGTCAAAAGGGTCGAACAGGTCAAGCGAGCCAAACGAGCCAAGCGAGCCAAGCGAGCCAAGCGAGTCAAACGAGGCAAACGAGGCAAACGAGTCAAGCGAGTCAACCGAGTCAAACGAGTAAAACGAGTCAATCGAGTCAAACGAGTCAAACGAGCCAAACGAGCCAAGCGAGCCAAACGAGCCAAGCGAGCCAAGCGAGCCAAGCGAGCCAAGCGAGCCAAGCGAGCCAAGCGAGCCAAGCGAGCCAAGCGAGCCAAGCGAGCCAAGCGAGCCAAGCGAGCCAAGCGAGCCAAGCGAGCCAAGCGAGCCAAGCGAGCCAAGCGAGCCAAGCGAGCCAAGCGAGCCAAGCGAGCCAAGCGAGCCAAGCGAGCCAAGCGAGCCAAGCGAGCCAAACGAGCCAAGCGAGCCAAGCGAGTCAAACGAGTCAAACGAGTCAAACGGGTCGAACAGGACAATCGAGTCAAGCGAGTTGAACGAGCCAAACGAGTCAAACGAGTCAAACGAGTCAAACGAGTCAAACGAGTCAAACGAGTCAAACGAGTCAAACGAGTCAAACGAGTCAAACGAGTCAAACGAGTCAAACGAGTCAAACGAGTCAAACGAGTCAAACGAGTCAAACGAGTCAAACGAGTCAAACGAGTCAAACGAGTCAAACGAGTCAAACGAGTCAAACGAGTCAAACGAGTCAAACGAGTCAAACGAGTCAAACGAGTCAAACGAGTCAAACGAGTCAAACGAGTCAAACGAGTCAAACGAGTCAAACGAGTCAAACGAGTCAAACGAGTCAAACGAGTCAAACGAGTCAAACGAGTCAAACGAGTCAAACGAGTCAAACGAGTCAAACGAGTCAAACGAGTCAAACGAGTCAAACGAGTCAAACGAGTCAAACGAGTCAAACGAGTCAAACGAGTCAAACGAGTCAAACGAGTCAAACGAGTCAAACGAGTCAAACGAGTCAAACGAGTCAAACGAGTCAAACGAGTCAAACGAGTCAAACGAGTCAAACGAGTCAAACGAGTCTAACGAGTCAAACGAGTCTAACGAGTCTAACGAGTCAAACGAGTCAAACGAGTCAAACGAGTCAAACGAGTCAAACGAGTCAAACGAGTCAAACGAGTCAAACGAGTCAAACGAGTCAAACGAGTCAAACGAGTCAAACGAGTCAAACGAGTCAAACGAGTCAAACGAGTCAAACGAGTCAAACGAGTCAAACGAGTCAAACGAGTCAAACGAGTCAAACGAGTCAAACGAGTCAAACGAGTCAAACGAGTCAAACGAGTCAAACGAGTCAAACGAGTCAAACGAGTCAAACGAGTCAAACGAGTCAAACGAGTCAAACGAGTCAAACGAGTCAAACGAGTCAAACGAGTCAAACGAGTCAAACGAGTCAAACGAGTCAAACGAGTCAAACGAGTCAAACGAGTCAAACGAGTCAAACGAGTCAAACGAGTCAAACGAGTCAAACGAGTCAAACGAGTCAAACGAGTCAAACGAGTCAAACGAGTCAAACGAGTCAAACGAGTCAAACGAGTCAAACGAGTCAAACGAGTCAAACGAGTCAAACGAGTCAAACGAGTCAAACGAGTCAAACGAGTCAAACGAGTCAAACGAGTCAAACGAGTCAAACGAGTCAAACGAGTCAAACGAGTCAAACGAGTCAAACGGGTCGAACAGGACAATCGAGTAAAGCGAGTTGAACGAGTCAAACGAGTCAAACGAGTCAAACGAGTCAAGCGAGTTGAACGAGTCCAACGAGTCAAACGAGTCAAACGAGTCAAACGAGTCAAACGAGTCAAACGAGTCAAACGAGTCAAACGAGTCAAACGAGTCAAACGAGTCAAACGAGTCAAACGAGTCAAACGAGTCAAGCGAGCCAAGCGAGCCAAGCGAGCCAAGCGACCCAAGCGAGCCAAGCGAGCCAAGCGAGCCAAGCGAGCCAAGCGAGCCAAGCGAGCCAAGCGAGCCAAGCGAGCCAAGCGAGCCAAGCGAGCCAAGCGAGTCAAACGAGGCAAACGAGGCAAACGAGTCAAACGAGTCAAACGAGTCAAGCGAGCCAAGCGAGCCAAGCGAGTCAAACGAGTCAAACGAGTCAAACGAGTCAAACGAGTCAAACGGGTCGAACAGGACAATCGAGTCAAGCGAGTTGAACGAGTCAAACGAGTCAAACGAGTCAAACGAGTCAAGCGAGTTGAACGAGTCCAACGAGTCAAACGAGTCAAACGAGTCAAACGAGTCAAACGAGTCAAACGAGTCAAACGAGTCAAACGAGTCAAACGAGTCAAACGAGTCAAACGAGTCAAACGAGTCAAACGAGTCAAACGAGTCAAACGAGTCAAACGAGTCAAACGAGTCAAACGAGTCAAACGAGTCAAACGAGTCAAACGAGTCAAACGAGTCAAACGAGTCAAACGAGTCAAACGAGTCAAACGAGTCAAACGAGTCAAACGAGTCAAACGAGTCAAACGAGTCAAACGAGTCAAACGAGTCAAACGAGTCAAACGAGTCAAACGAGTCAAACGAGTCAAACGAGTCAAACGAGTCAAACGAGTCAAACGAGTCAAACGAGTCAAACGAGTCAAACGAGTCAAACGAGTCAAACGAGTCAAACGAGTCAAACGAGTCAAACGAGTCAAACGAGTCAAACGAGTCAAACGAGTCAAACGAGTCAAACGAGTCAAACGAGTCAAACGAGTCAAACGAGTCAAACGAGTCAAACGAGTCAAACGAGTCAAACGAGTCAAACGAGTCAAACGAGTCAAACGAGTCAAACGAGTCAAACGAGTCAAACGAGTCAAACGAGTCAAACGAGTCAAACGAGTCAAACGAGTCAAACGAGTCAAACGAGTCAAACGAGTCAAACGAGTCAAACGAGTCAAACGAGTCAAACGAGTCAAACGAGTCAAACGAGTCAAACGAGTCAAACGAGTCAAACGAGTCAAACGAGTCAAACGAGTCAAACGAGTCAAACGAGTCAAACGAGTCAAACGAGTCAAACGAGTCAAACGAGTCAAACGAGTCAAACGAGCCAAGCGAGCCAAGCGAGCCAAGCGAGCCAAGCGAGTCAAACGAGTCAAACGAGTCAAACGAGTCAAACGTGTCTCAAACGGGTCAAAAGGGTCGAACAGGACAATCGATTCAAACGAGTTGAACGAGTCAAACGAGTCAAACGTGTCAAACGGGTCAAAAGGGTCGAACAGGTCAAGCGAGCCAAGCGAGCCAAGCGAGCCAAGCGAGCCAAGCGAGTCAAACGAGGCAAACGAGGCAAACGAGTCAAGCGAGTCAACCGAGTCAAACGAGTAAAACGAGTCAATCGAGTCAAACGAGTCAAACGAGCCAAACGAGCCAAGCGAGCCAAACGAGCCAAGCGAGCCAAGCGAGCCAAGCGAGCCAAGCGAGCCAAGCGAGCCAAGCGAGCCAAGCGAGCCAAGCGAGCCAAGCGAGCCAAGCGAGCCAAGCGAGCCAAGCGAGCCAAGCGAGCCAAGCGAGCCAAGCGAGCCAAGCGAGCCAAGCGAGCCAAGCGAGCCAAGCGAGCCAAACGAGCCAAGCGAGCCAAGCGAGTCAAACGAGTCAAACGAGTCAAACGGGTCGAACAGGACAATCGAGTCAAGCGAGTTGAACGAGCCAAACGAGTCAAACGAGTCAAACGAGTCAAACGAGTCAAACGAGTCAAACGAGTCAAACGAGTCAAACGAGTCAAACGAGTCAAACGAGTCAAACGAGTCAAACGAGTCAAACGAGTCAAACGAGTCAAACGAGTCAAACGAGTCAAACGAGTCAAACGAGTCAAACGAGTCAAACGAGTCAAACGAGTCAAACGAGTCAAACGAGTCAAACGAGTCAAACGAGTCAAACGAGTCAAACGAGTCAAACGAGTCAAACGAGTCAAACGAGTCAAACGAGTCAAACGAGTCAAACGAGTCAAACGAGTCAAACGAGTCAAACGAGTCAAACGAGTCAAACGAGTCAAACGAGTCAAACGAGTCAAACGAGTCAAACGAGTCAAACGAGTCAAACGAGTCAAACGAGTCAAACGAGTCAAACGAGTCAAACGAGTCAAACGAGTCAAACGAGTCAAACGAGTCAAACGAGTCAAACGAGTCAAACGAGTCAAACGAGTCAAACGAGTCAAACGAGTCAAACGAGTCAAACGAGTCAAACGAGTCAAACGAGTCAAACGAGTCAAACGAGTCAAACGAGTCAAACGAGTCAAACGAGTCAAACGAGTCAAACGAGTCAAACGAGTCAAACGAGTCAAACGAGTCAAACGAGTCAAACGAGTCAAACGAGTCAAACGAGTCAAACGAGTCAAACGAGTCAAACGAGTCAAACGAGTCAAACGAGTCAAACGAGTCAAACGAGTCAAACGAGTCAAACGAGTCAAACGAGTCAAACGAGTCTAACGAGTCAAACGAGTCTAACGAGTCTAACGAGTCAAACGAGTCAAACGAGTCAAACGAGTCAAACGAGTCAAACGAGTCAAACGAGTCAAACGAGTCAAACGAGTCAAACGAGTCAAACGAGTCAAACGAGTCAAACGAGTCAAACGAGTCAAACGAGTCAAACGAGTCAAACGAGTCAAACGAGTCAAACGAGTCAAACGAGTCAAACGAGTCAAACGAGTCAAACGAGTCAAACGAGTCAAACGAGTCAAACGAGTCAAACGAGTCAAACGAGTCAAACGAGTCAAACGAGTCAAACGAGTCAAACGAGTCAAACGAGTCAAACGAGTCAAACGAGTCAAACGAGTCAAACGAGTCAAACGAGTCAAACGAGTCAAACGAGTCAAACGAGTCAAACGAGTCAAACGAGTCAAACGAGTCAAACGAGTCAAACGAGTCAAACGAGTCAAACGAGTCAAACGAGTCAAACGAGTCAAACGAGTCAAACGAGTCAAACGAGTCAAACGAGTCAAACGAGTCAAACGAGTCAAACGAGTCAAACGAGTCAAACGAGTCAAACGAGTCAAACGAGTCAAACGAGTCAAACGAGTCAAACGAGTCAAACGAGTCAAACGAGTCAAACGAGTCAAACGAGTCAAACGAGTCAAACGAGTCAAACGAGTCAAACGAGTCAAACGAGTCAAACGAGTCAAACGAGTCAAACGAGTCAAACGAGTCAAACGAGTCAAACGAGTCAAACGAGTCAAACGAGTCAAACGAGTCAAACGAGTCAAACGAGTCAAACGAGTCAAACGAGTCAAACGAGTCAAACGAGTCAAACGAGTCAAACGAGTCAAACGAGTCAAACGAGTCAAACGAGTCAAACGAGTCAAACGAGTCAAACGAGTCAAACGAGTCAAACGAGTCAAACGAGTCAAACGAGTCAAACGAGTCAAACGAGTCAAACGAGTCAAACGAGTCAAACGAGTCAAACGAGTCAAACGAGTCAAACGAGTCAAACGAGTCAAACGAGTCAAACGAGTCAAACGAGTCAAACGAGTCAAACGAGTCAAACGAGTCAAACGAGTCAAACGAGTCAAACGAGTCAAACGAGTCAAACGAGTCAAACGAGTCAAACGTGTCTCAAACGGGTCAAAAGGGTAGAACAGGACAATCGATTCAAACGAGTTGAACGAGTCAAACGAGTCAAACGTGTCAAACGGGTCAAAAGGGTCGAACAGGTCAATCGAGTCAAACGAGTCAAACGAGTCAAACGAGTCAAACGAGTCAAACGAGTCAAACGAGTCAAACGAGTCAAACGAGTCAAACGAGTCAAACGAGTCAAACGAGTCAAACGAGTCAAACGAGTCAAACGAGTCAAACGAGTCAAACGAGTCAAACGAGTCAAACGAGTCAAACGAGTCAAACGAGTCAAACGAGTCAAACGAGTCAAACGAGTCAAACGAGTCAAACGAGTCAAACGAGTCAAACGAGTCAAACGAGTCAAACGAGTCAAACGAGTCAAACGAGTCAAACGAGTCAAACGAGTCAAACGAGTCAAACGAGTCAAACGAGTCAAACGAGTCAAACGAGTCAAACGAGTCAAACGAGTCAAACGAGTCAAACGAGTCAAACGAGTCAAACGAGTCAAACGAGTCAAACGAGTCAAACGAGTCAAACGAGTCAAACGAGTCAAACGAGTCAAACGAGTCAAACGAGTCAAACGAGTCAAACGAGTCAAACGAGTCAAACGAGTCAAACGAGTCAAACGAGTCAAACGAGTCAAACGAGTCAAACGAGTCAAACGAGTCAAACGAGTCAAACGAGTCAAACGAGTCAAACGAGTCAAACGAGTCAAACGAGTCAAACGAGTCAAACGAGTCAAACGAGTCAAACGAGTCAAACGTGTCTCAAACGGGTCAAAAGGGTCGAACAGGACAATCGATTCAAACGAGTTGAACGAGTCAAACGAGTCAAACGTGTCAAACGGGTCAAAAGGGTCGAACAGGTCAATCGAGTCAAACGAGTCAAGCGAGTCAAACGAGTCAAACGAGTCAAACGAGTCAATCGAGTCAAACGAGTCAAACGAGCCAAACGAGCCAAGCGAGCCAAACGAGCCAAGCGAGCCAAGCGAGCCAAGCGAGCCAAGCGAGTCAAGCGAGCCAAGCGAGCCAAGCGAGCCAAGCGAGCCAAGCGAGACAAGCGAGACAAGCGAGCCAAGCGAGCCAAGCGAGCCAAGCGAGCCAAGCGGGCCAAACGAGCCAAACGAGCCAAACGAGCCAAACGAGTCAAACGAGTCAAACGAGTCAAACGAGCGAAACGAGCGAAACGAGCCAAACGAGTCAAACGAGTCAAACGAGTCAATCGAGTCAAACGAGTCAAACGAGTCAAACGAGTCAAACGAGTCAAACGAGTCAAACGAGTCAAACGAGTCAAACGAGTCAAACGAGTCAAACGAGTCAAACGAGTCAAACGAGTCAAACGAGTCAAACGAGTCAAACGAGTCAAACGAGTCAAACGAGTCAAACGAGTCAAACGAGTCAAACGAGTCAAACGAGTCAAACGAGTCAAACGAGTCAAACGAGTCAAACGAGTCAAACGAGTCAAACGAGTCAAACGAGTCAAACGAGTCAAACGAGTCAAACGAGTCAAACGAGTCAAACGAGTCAAACGAGTCAAACGAGTCAAACGAGTCAAACGAGTCAAACGAGTCAAACGAGTCAAACGAGTCAAACGAGTCAAACGAGTCAAACGAGTCAAACGAGTCAAACGAGTCAAACGAGTCAAACGAGTCAAACGAGTCAAACGAGTCAAACGAGTCAAACGAGTCAAACGAGTCAAACGAGTCAAACGAGTCAAACGAGTCAAACGAGTCAAACGAGTCAAACGAGTCAAACGAGTCAAACGAGTCAAACGAGTCAAACGTGTCTCAAACGGGTCAAAAGGGTCGAACAGGACAATCGATTCAAACGAGTTGAACGAGTCAAACGAGTCAAACGTGTCAAACGGGTCAAAAGGGTCGAACAGGTCAATCGAGTCAAACGAGTCAAGCGAGTCAAACGAGTCAAACGAGTCAAACGAGTCAATCGAGTCAAACGAGTCAAACGAGCCAAACGAGCCAAGCGAGCCAAACGAGCCAAGCGAGCCAAGCGAGCCAAGCGAGCCAAGCGAGTCAAGCGAGCCAAGCGAGTCAAGCGAGCCAAGCGAGACAAGCGAGCCAAGCGAGCCAAGCGAGCCAAGCGAGACAAGCGAGCCAAACGAGCCAAGCGAGCCAAGCGAGCCAAGCGAGCCAAACGAGCCAAACGAGCCAAACGAGCCAAACGAGCCAAACGAGCCAAGCGAGCCAAGCGAGCCAAACGAGTCAAACGAGTCAAACGAGTCAATCGAGTCAAACGAGTCAAACGAGCCAAACGAGCCAAGCGAGTCAAGCGAGCCAAGCGAGCCAAGCGAGCCAAGCGAGCCAAGCGAGCCAAGCGAGCCAAGCGAGCCAAGCGAGTCAAACGAGGCAAACGAGGCAAACGAGTCAAACGAGTCAAACGAGTCAAACGAGTCAAGCGAGTCAAACGAGTCAAACGAGTCAATCGAGTCAATCGAGTCAAACGAGCCAAACGAGCCAAACGAGCCAAACGAGCCAAGCGAGCCAAGCGAGCCAAGCGAGCCAAGCGAGCCAAGCGAGCCAAGCGAGCCAAGCGAGCCAAGCGAGCCAAGCGAGCCAAGCGAGCCAAGCGAGCCAAGCGAGCTAAGCGAGCCAAGCGAGCCAAGCGAGCCAAGCGAGCCAAGCGAGTCAAGCGAGCCAAGCGAGACAAGCGAGACAAGCGAGCCAAGCGAGCCAAGCGAGCCAAGCGAGCCAAGCGAGCCAAACGAGCCAAACAAGCCAAACGAGCCAAACGAGTCAAACGAGTCAAACGAGTCAAACGAGCGAAACGAGCGAAACGAGCCAAACGAGTCAAACGAGTCAAACGAGTCAATCGAGTCAAACGAGTCAAACGAGTCAAACGAGTCAAACGAGTCAAACGAGTCAAACGAGTCAAACGAGTCAAACGAGTCAAACGAGTCAAACGAGTCAAACGAGTCAAACGAGTCAAACGAGTCAAACGAGTCAAACGAGTCAAACGAGTCAATCGAGTCAAACGAGTCAAACGAGTCAATCGAGTCAAACGAGTCAAACGAGTCAAACGAGTCAATCGAGTCAAACGAGTCAAACGAGTCAAACGAGTCAAACGAGTCCAACGAGTCCAACGAGTCCAACGAGTCAAACGAGTCAAACGAGGCAAACGAGGCAAACGAGGCAAACGAGGCAAACGAGGCAAACGAGGCAAACGAGGCAAACGAGGCAAACGAGGCAAACGAGGCAAACGAGTCAAACGAGTCAAACGAGTCAAACGAGTCAAACGAGTCAAACGAGTCAAACGAGTCAAACGAGTCAAACGAGTCAAACGAGTCAAACGAGTCAAACGAGTCAAACGAGTCAAACGAGTCAAACGAGTCAAACGAGTCAAACGAGTCAAACGAGTCAAACGAGTCAAACGAGTCAAACGAGTCAAACGAGTCAAACGAGTCAAACGAGTCAAACGAGTCAAACGAGTCAAACGAGTCAAACGAGTCAAACGAGTCAAACGAGTCAAACGAGTCAAACGAGTCAAACGAGTCAAACGAGTCAAACGAGTCAAACGAGTCAAACGAGTCAAACGAGTCAAACGAGTCAAACGAGTCAAACGAGTCAAACGAGTCAAACGAGTCAAACGAGTCAAACGAGTCAAACGAGTCAAACGAGTCAAACGAGTCAAACGAGTCAAACGAGTCAAACGAGTCAAACGAGTCAAACGAGTCAAACGAGTCAAACGAGTCAAACGAGTCAAACGAGTCAAACGAGTCAAACGAGTCAAACGAGTCAAACGAGTCAAACGAGTCAAACGAGTCAAACGAGTCAAACGAGTCAAACGAGTCAAACGAGTCAAACGAGTCAAACGAGTCAAACGAGTCAAACGAGTCAAACGAGTCAAACGAGTCAAACGAGTCAAACGAGTCAAACGAGTCAAACGAGTCTAACGAGTCAAACGAGTCAAACGAGTCAAACGAGTCAAACGAGTCAAACAGGACAATCGAGTCAAGCGAGTTGAACGAGTCAATCGAGTCAATCGAGTCAATCGAGTCAATCGAGTCAAACGAGTCAAACGAGTCAAACGAGTCAAACGAGTCAAACGAGTCAAACGAGTCAAACGAGTCAAACGAGTCAAACGAGTCAAACGAGTCAAACGAGTCAAACGAGTCAAACGAGTCAAACGAGTCAAACGAGTCAAACGAGTCAAACGAGTCAAACGAGTCAAACGAGTCAAACGAGTCAAACGAGTCAAACGAGTCAAACGAGTCAAACGAGTCAAACGAGTCAAACGAGTCAAACGAGTCAAACGAGTCAAACGAGTCAAACGAGTCAAACGAGTCAAACGAGTCAAACGAGTCAAACGAGTCAAACGAGTCAAACGAGTCAAACGAGTCAAACGAGTCAAACGAGTCAAACGAGTCAAACGAGTCAAACGAGTCAAACGAGTCAAACGAGTCAAACGAGTCAAACGAGTCAAACGAGTCAAACGAGTCAAACGAGTCAAACGAGTCAAACGAGTCAAACGAGTCAAACGAGTCAAACGAGTCAAACGAGTCAAACGAGTCAAACGAGTCAAACGAGTCAAACGAGTCAAACGAGTCAAACGAGTCAAACGAGTCAAACGAGTCAAACGAGTCAAACGAGTCAAACGAGTCAAACGAGTCAAACGAGTCAAACGAGTCAAACGAGTCAAACGAGTCAAACGAGTCAAACGAGTCAAACGAGTCAAACGAGTCAAACGAGTCAAACGAGTCAAACGAGTCAAACGAGTCAAACGAGTCAAACGAGTCAAACGAGTCAAACGAGTCAAACGAGTCAAGCGAGTCAAGCGAGCCAAGCGAGCCAAGCGAGTCAAACGAGTCAAACGAGTCAAACGAGTCAAACGAGTCAAACGGGTCGAACAGGACAATCGAGTCAAGCGAGTTGAACGAGTCAAAAGAGTCAAACGAGTCAAACGAGTCAAGCGAGTTGAACGAGTCCAACGAGTCAAACGAGTCAAACGAGTCAAACGAGTCAAACGAGTCAAACGTGTCTCAAACGGGTCAAAAGGGTCGAACAGGACAATCGATTCAAACGAGTTGAACGAGTCAAACGAGTCAAACGTGTCAAACGGGTCAAAAGGGTCGAACAGGTCAATCGAGTCAAACGAGTCAAACGAGTCAAACGAGTCAAACGAGTCAAACGAGTCAAACGAGTCAAACGAGTCAAACGAGTCAAACGAGTCAAACGAGTCAAACGAGTCAAACGAGTCAAACGAGTCAAACGAGTCAAACGAGTCAAACGAGTCAAACGAGTCAAACGAGTCAAACGAGTCAAACGAGTCAAACGAGTCAAACGAGTCAAACGAGTCAAACGAGTCAAACGAGCCAAGCGAGCCAAGCGAGCCAAGCGAGCCAAGCGAGCCAAGCGAGTCAAACGAGCCAAACGAGTCAAACGAGTCAAACGAGTCAAACGAGCCAAGCGAGCCAAGCGAGCCAAGCGAGCCAAGCGAGCCAAGCGAGCCAAGCGAGCCAAGCGAGCCAAGCGAGCCAAGCGAGCCAAGCGAGCCAAGCGAGCCAAGCGAGCCAAGCGAGCCAAGCGAGCCAAGAGCGCCAAGCGAGCCAAGCGAGCCAAGCGAGCCAAGCGAGCCAAGCGAGCCAAGCGAGCCAAGCGAGCCAAGCGAGCCAAGCGAGCCAAGCGAGCCAAGCGAGCCAAACGAGCCAAGCGAGCCAAGCGAGCCAAGCGAGCCAAGCGAGCCAAGCGAGCCAAGCGAGCCAAGCGAGCCAAGCGAGCCAAGCGAGCCAAGCGAGCCAAGCGAGCCAAGCGAGCCAAGCGAGCCAAGCGAGCCAAGCGAGCCAAGCGAGCCAAGCGAGCCAAGCGAGCCAAGCGAGCCAAACGAGCCAAGCGAGCCAAGCGAGCCAAGCGAGCCAAGCGAGCCAAGCGAGCCAAGCGAGCCAAGCGAGCCAAGCGAGCCAAGCGAGCCAAGCGAGGCAAACGAGGCAAACGAGTCAAGCGAGTCAAGCGAGTCAAGCGAGTCAAACGAGTCAATCGAGTCAAACGAGTCAAACGAGTCAAACGAGTCAATCGAGTCAAACGAGTCAAACGAGTCAAACGAGTCAAACGAGTCAAACGAGTCAAACGAGTCAAACGAGTCAAACGAGTCAAACGAGTCAAACGAGTCAAACGAGTCAAACGAGTCAAACGAGTCAAACGAGTCAAACGAGTCAAACGAGTCAAACGAGTCAAACGAGTCAAACGAGTCAAACGAGTCAAACGAGTCAAACGAGTCAAACGAGTCAAACGAGTCAAACGAGTCAAACGAGTCAAACGAGTCAAACGAGTCAAACGAGTCAAACGAGTCAAACGAGTCAAACGAGTCAAACGAGTCAAACGAGTCAAACGAGTCAAACGAGTCAAACGAGTCAAACGAGTCAAACGAGTCAAACGAGTCAAACGAGTCAAACGAGTCAAACGAGTCAAACGAGTCAAACGAGTCAAACGAGTCAAACGAGTCAAACGAGTCAAACGAGTCAAACGAGTCAAACGAGTCAAACGAGTCAAACGAGTCAAACGAGTCAAACGAGTCAAACGAGTCAAACGAGTCAAACGAGTCAAACGAGTCAAACGAGTCAAACGAGTCAAACGAGTCAAACGAGTCAAACGAGTCAAACGAGTCAAACGAGTCAAACGAGTCAAACGAGTCAAACGAGTCAAACGAGTCAAACGAGTCAAACGAGTCAAACGAGTCAAACGAGTCAAACGAGTCAAACGAGTCAAACGAGTCAAACGAGTCAAACGAGTCAAACGAGTCAAACGAGTCAAACGAGTCAAACGAGTCAAACGAGTCAAACGAGTCAAACGAGTCAAACGAGTCAAACGAGCCAAACGAGCCAAGCGAGCCAAGCGAGCCAAGCGAGCCAAGCGAGCCAAGCGAGCCAAGCGAGCCAAGCGAGCCAAGCGAGCCAAGCGAGCCAAGCGAGCCAAGCGAGCCAAGCGAGCCAAGCGAGCCAAGCGAGCCAAGCGAGCCAAGCGAGCCAAGCGAGCCAAGCGAGCCAAGCGAGCCAAGCGAGCCAAGCGAGCCAAGCGAGCCAACCGAGCCAAGCGAGCCAAGCGAGCCAAGCGAGCCAAGCGAGCCAAGCGAGCCAAGCGAGCCAAGCGAGCCAAGCGAGCCAAGCGAGCCAAGCGAGCCAAGCGAGCCAAGCGAGCCAAGCGAGCCAAGCGAGCCAAGCGAGCCAAGCGAGCCAAGCGAGCCAAGCGAGCCAAGCGAGCCAAGCGAGCCAAGCGAGCCAAGCGAGCCAAGCGAGCCAAGCGAGCCAAGCGAGCCAAGCGAGCCAAGCGAGCCAAGCGAGCCAAGCGAGCCAAGCGAGCCAAGCGAGCCAAGCGAGCCAAGCGAGCCAAGCGAGCCAAGCGAGCCAAGCGAGCCAAACGAGTCAAACGAGTCAAACGAGTCAAACGAGTCAAACGAGTCAAACGAGTCAAACGAGTCAAACGAGTGTCGTGTACCCGGGAGAATGCAAATACAAATACTTGTATAAAAATGTCCTTTATTACAAGCAAGTCGAACTAGTTGCTGGTTAGATGTACAAACGAGATCTGAGCTAAAGACGTACGGAGGTAAAGAACGTGGACACAACGGAGAATCCTATTGGTAGTTACTATTGCGAGGGTGTGGAAAATGAAGCTAGGATTGGTCATTGAGTAAGGGAGAAAGGGATGGTTTGAAGCAAGTTCGGTTGTGACTAAGACGTAACTTTCACTTTTGAAGGAGGCCTTAGGACCCACGGCCTAATCCGCTTGTTTACGGGTAAGTCACGTTCGCTCGGAAGTGACTAAGGGTCTTAGAGGGTGACGATAACCAGATGTGTATGAAGGAAGGAAAAGTCGCGAAGTAGGTATCTAACACCTCCCTCCTTAAGATTAATTTACGGTTCTTAAAGTAAATTAATTCTATTCTGTTCCTATCTTTGAACTGTTTCTATGAATTATCTAGCTATCGATATAGAAATTTATAATACGTAATATGACTAAATTATTACATAATTTATAATACATAATACGATAATATGATTAATACAAATAATGAAATACTAATAACAAAATAGAATGATATATGATTAATTAAAATGGAATAACATGTGAATAATAAAATGCGAATTATAAAATAGAATAATAGAATATGCGTGTATGATAGAGTATATGTGATAAAAATAGTACAACGCGTGAGTAATAAAATAGATTGATTAAATAAAATACAATGCTAATAATAGAATAAAATAACTCATGAGTAAAAAAATACGGATAAGAAAATTAAACAATACCAGAAATGATACAACATGTAGATAATAAAATATAATAATAAAATAAAATAATATGCAAATAGTAGAGTAATAAGAAATAAAGTACTACGAAAGTAAAGTATTACTATAAAATGTCTGCAACAAATATTCTCTGGTTCTTGACAACGCTAATCAATGCATACAATGTTTACAAAAGTTTTAATTGCACGAACATATTTTCCTTCAGGAAAACGATCACTTTCACAATTTCAGTCCATATTCACGGAAGGTGCACGTGACGTAGATTTCCGTAATCCATGATATTCAATGGGCCTGGTAGGAGTACTGCTTCGGCTGCGGTCCTCGACCAGATGGATTGACTGGGGGTAAACTTCTTCTTCTTCCGAAATCTGCGATAACTGCATTCTCGTGCCAGGTGTGGCATTGATGTTGGTATTGATGATTTTAAAACAACAACTATCGCTTGTTGTCCTTCCCTCCCTCATGAAGCAGAGATATTTGTTGATTAAACGGGATAAACCGCACCAGCGTAAGATGTTGACGGTGATTATCATACCGATTATAGATACTATTACGCTTAGGGTGATGGTATACCAGTGATTCTGCTGAACAACAACCGGTTTATTCAACTGTTCCTGCAGTAATGTGTCTAACTGCATTAGTTTATGATTACTGTATTTAAATTCTTCAACTTTCATGCTGGTGGCTTTAATCGGTGCTAATCGTACTGGTATAATTGTAGAATTCTTAAAATCCGTAAAACAGCAATCGTCTTCCACGATATTATATGGTATAGATTTATGACTGCGATTTGTTGTGACATCCTGCGTTGGTTCCAGGACGACGATCTGTGTATAACCCTTGCATCGCGGGTCAATCTGAATGATTCCGGTAGCTCTTAACTCGATGTCTTCAATGTGTGTTGACGAACATGACAGCGTTAATTCCAGCGGTTGACTGATAACGAATAACCATTCGTTATTTTCGAGGTAGTGCCACGTCTCAAAATCAGCCTGGACTGTACGAGTATTACAGGACGTTGGTATTCTCCGAATGGTAGATGTAAGCAGAATTGCTTCACAGGATGGTTGACCAGATATAGCTTGTATATGATTGACAAGACAGATGCGTTCCTGTCCACTAACTTTGGTACATTTATCCAAACTTCGAAGCTGTGCATAATACACCTTATTTGTACTCAATAAGATATAGGGATAATTTGGTTCAATGTAAGAATAAGTATCGGGATGATTATGAGGAACAGGGAGAGGTAATGTTTCGTATAGATCGTAAGGCAACTCATCAACTAGCGGAATTCTAATAATGAAAACTAATTTGTTGTTAACGTGTGTGACATCTAACTTACTCAATTTACTATATTTATACATGTTAGAATACGTTAATGATATAGGCCACTGCTGTCCACTTTGTAAAGTGATGTTGTTCAGTTCGTTAAAAAGATCCTGTGAAGATATTATTTGTGGATGTAATATTTCATTTCTTGCCAACGTTACAGACGAGATTAATAGACTATAATAATTATCGAGGTTTACAGTCATTTGAGATAATAAGAATATTTGCTCCGAGATAATATGTCGTACGTAAAGATCATTCAATAAGTTGGAGGTCGAGCTTGAAAAATCATTGAATAGCTTTATATTACTATTGAGCTTATCTTCGTCAGCTTTAAGACCTTGAATAGATGCATTAAAGTTCTGAATCGTATTAGTTATTACGGCAATTTGCTGCTTCATTAGCAACTGTACATTCCTATTGTCATGGATAACTGATTCGATTGCTTCTTTATAGAATTTGGCATCTTTGGCGTCAGGAGTACCGAATAGCCAATGTAAAACATAAGATGTGCCATCAAATAATCCTCTCTTAGAGATATTGTTCCCTGAATTCGATTTATTAGCTGACATGAAATTTATGATTTGGATTTTGCCCTTAATCGCTGAGATGCGTGAGTTAATAGTTTGGAAAGAATTCTGACAAAAATACGCATTGACATCGCTTACAGTTTGATTCGGCTTCCATATGCACATATTTAAAGATTTAGTATAAGACTTAAGCAATTGATCATATTGTTGATTAGCTGTGGCAAGATCAACGTACGTTAATAAGGTATATTTTGAATTAGCCAACCGCACACTGCCCAAGTGATTATAATATAACCCTACATGATTTCCCATCCGGAAGATTTTATAATAAAGTTGGGTAGTTCCCAGGAAATGGGTAGGAATAAATAAAGTAAAGATTACGAATAGGATGACTAGGAAATAGTGCCGGTCAGTCATCTTGATCGCCTGAAACAGATGGTTTCAGCAAATTAGTGTGATACGTCACTAGTTTTCCATTTTTTAATATTTGGACGGTATTATTGGAATTAATTTTAGTTATTTTGTAAGGACCCTTAAAATTCGGACAAAGCTTCTTATTCAATCCTGCCTTATGTTGCTTATTCAAAACATATACCATATCATCAATTTTATACGAATGAATAATGATTTTATTATCATAATAAGATTTCGATTTTAACTTAGATTGGATCATATTATCCCTTGCTACCTTTTGTGTATGATTTAATTTTTGTTTTAAATTAATTACATAATCATCGTATGAGTAATTCAACGAGGGTTCTTGAGTTATGCTATTGGGCAGGTACGGCTTACTACCGAAAAGAACCTCATACGGCGTATGCCCAGTTGATTTGTGGACGTGAGTATTATATGCCATCATAGCAAAACCTATAAACTCATCCCAATCTGTCTGTTTGTCGTTAATAAAATGTTTAAGATATTCCTTCAAAGTCAAATGAGACCTTTCCAAAGCGCCATTAGTTTGAGGGTGATAAGGGGAAGATAATATGTGTTTCGTATTAAATAATTTCGTTAAATCCTTCATTAGACGAGATGTGAAATCGGTTCCTTGATCAGAAAGTATGGTTTTTGGAATCCCGAATAATGTAATAAACTTGGATAATTCCATAGCAATTGTCTGTGATTCGTGATTAGGTATAGGAGCAGCATATGAAAATTTAGTCAAGTCATCTTGCATGGTCAATATAAATCGATTATTATTAATAGTCTGTGGAAGAGGCCCAACAACATCAATCGCAAGCCTTTCGAAGGGTATGGTAGATGTAGAGGTAATTTCCATAGGAGCCTTAGAAGGTCTAAAATTCGTCTTATTAACTTGACAAGATGCGCATTTCTTTACATATCTTTTGATGTCTTTTTTCATCTTATCCCATTTATAAAATTCTTTAATTCTCTTATATGTCCTGAGAAATCCCGAATGACCAGCTAATTTTGAGTCATGATTATCTTGCAAAATTTTCAAAATTTCATCCTCTGATTTCGGTGTGATTCTTTGATTATCTAAAATAATAGGTGCAATATTGGTATCCTTGAAAATATAATATACTATTTCGCAAAACATATCCTTCTTTATATTTTTGTTGTTTATCGTTACATCATGGATATAAAGATTGCCTGAATAACTCTTTTCTTCCAAATGAGTTTTTAAATTGCGTAATGAATAAAATATCGCTTTATAATCTAATTTATCAAAATGAAACTGCTTACAAATGCAAAGATAGGAAGTCTGAGAATTCTTAACAAGTGCAATGAAAGAGTTTAAATCATCAGGTTCCTTAATGTTCGATAAATCATACTGATCTCGCATCGCTTCCGAAAATAAATTATTCTCATCAAGATCTCGTGAATAAAACAATACGTTGGGAAAGTATTTAAACTTGTCACAAGGCATCGATTTAACCTTGGGAATTTCGAGTGTTTTATAATGATACTGTATAAAGTTCTCAAAAGAATCATTGCCATGTACAATATTAACACAAGGAGGACGAGATAACGCATCCGCATTTGAATTAAGTTTCCCTGCTTTGTAAACGATTTTATAATCATATTCCTCCAACTTCAGTCGCCAACGTACTAGTCGACTGCCCGGGTCCTTAGAATTGAAAAGCCAAATTAAGGGTTTATGATCAGTTACTATAGTAAATTTCCTGCCATATAAATAAGGTCTGAAATAATTAATGCTCCATATTATGGCAAGTAACTCCTTTTCTATTGTACTATAATTTTGCTCACTACCATTTAATGTACGCGAAGCATATGCAATAGGCAAATCCTTTCCAATCACACCCTGACTCAATACTGAACCTATAGCGTAATTAGAAGCATCCGTAGTAAGAATAAATTCCTTATTAAAGTCGGGATATTGAAGAATCGGCTGAGTTATTAATATATTACGAAACTTGTCAAAAGATGCTTGTTGATCACTGGTCCACTCAAATGGTATATCTTTTCTTAACAGGATTGTGAGAGACTTAGCTATTCCAGCAAAACCTTCTATAAATCTTCTATAATAGCCAACAAGTCCTAAAAAACTCTTAACATCCTGTTGATTTTTAGGAATTGAAAATTTTCTTATTGCGTCAGTTTTCATCGGATTCGGCTCAACACCTTTATCTGATATAATGTGGCCTAAATATGCAACTTCTCGTCGCATAAACTCACATTTTTCGGGTTGTAATTTTAAATTGTTACTTCTAAGACGATCAAAAATAGATATTAATTTTTTAGAATGCTCCTCTATGGATGATGCATAAATGACAATATCGTCAAGATATACAAAACACTGAAGCCCTTGTAAACCAGATAAAATAGTATTCATCAATCTTTGAAACGTCGCAGGAGCGTTCTTGAGTCCGAACGGCATTCTCGTAAACTCATAATGGCCTAAGGGTGTTGTAAAAGCTGTTTTCTCCCGATCGCGGTCATGCATGGGGATCTGATGGAACCCTGATGCTAAATCTAGAGTAGTAAAATATTTAGAATGGCCCAATTGATCTAAAATATCAGTGATATTTGGTAACGGATATGCATCACCGACTGTGACGTCATTTAATTTTCTGAAATCAATAACAATTCTCCACTTTTTCTTACCAGAGGCATCGAGTTTCTTTGGAACTATCCACAAAGGGGCTGACCACGGAGAAATAGAGGGTATTATAATACCTTGCTTAAGCATCTTATCAATCTGTTTGTTGACCTCCGCTTTATGAACTTCAGGATATCTATAGGTCTTAGTATGAATAGGAGCAGGATTTGTAACACTAATTTCATGTTGAATCGCATTCGTGGTTGTTAGTACATCGTCAGAGAAATAGAAAATATCATTATATTTGGTACAAATGTCTATTACTGCCTTCTTTTCCTCAGCGTTTAAATGATCCAATCTTAAATTCTCTCGCAGAAGATTTGTACGGCTTACCGGACCAGTATTTGAATTATTCAATGATAAAATTATAGAATCTCGCGGAAGTGGTTCCAAACGTACTGAAATAGGCTCTATCCGTTGATCTATTATCCTTGTATTCAAGATCGTAGCATAGGCTTTATTATTTTTATTAACCTTAGTAATAGCTTTAGACAAATAAACTCCTCTCCTTAACTGTATTCGCGGAATAATGCCCTCTTTAATTTCAGGATTTTCTACCTGGATTTCAATAAGTGTTTCTGTTCTAGCCTTAAGATTGATTAAATGTACTTCTTCACGCCCAGAATTTTCGCGATTTAATGGAATTGGTACCGTTACCGACCTAAGGGTTAAAGTCTGTGACTCATAGTCAATTGTCGCTGACTCTTTTTGCAAAAAATCCTTCCCTAACAAGCCGTCAAATGGGACGTTTGTTGCTTCATTTAGGATGTAGAATTTAATTTCAATAAAATCGTCATACAACCGCACAGGTATACGGCAAC
Source organism: Andrena haemorrhoa (assembly GCA_910592295.1). Classification (NCBI taxonomy): domain Eukaryota; kingdom Metazoa; phylum Arthropoda; class Insecta; order Hymenoptera; family Andrenidae; genus Andrena; species Andrena haemorrhoa. Next base: position 174,935 of record CAJUZA010000227.1, read on the forward strand.
TTCCAACGGTTTCTACGGGATTATTCGCACTAAGACCGTGTAGTACTAACTTATCCTTCGAATCAAACACAGTATCCGGGTGTAATTTACAAGCCTTAATGAGAGACACATTCGCGCCCGTGTCAATTAAGAATTTAAAAACGTTGTCAGAATTCTTCGCATTTGGAGAAAAAATTCGAATAAAATCAAGGTTATCATTAGATATTGAAACATTTAACTCTCGAACACCATTAATTGAGATATTCGGTCCTCCGTTGTGGTGTTCGTCACGGGGGACTCGTTCGAGTTTAAATTAACGGTTGCGTTATTTGATTGTTGCATGTTACGTGCTGGGTTCAATTGTTGTTCCCGCTGACTATTAACGTATAATCTCTTCCTACATTCTGAAATAAGATGGCCCTGTTTTTTGCAATAACTACAAATTTTATTCTGATAAGATTGTGCGCTTTGGTGAGACTGACCCTGACTTTGACCTTGACGCGGATGCTGATATCGCTGCTGTTGGACAGGGGGTTGAGAATAGCGCTGCTGTTTATCATAGTATGTGTGACTTCGATTTGGAATTTGAATATTATTAACGACTCTGGACTGATCAGGATTTGATGATTTAAATCGACATTGTGAGGTATCATGATTAGTCTTGCCACAGATATTACAAGATTTTTGTTTCTGGAATTTGTGCATATTCAAAGCGCGCTCCTCCGAAACTGCCGCAGTGTGCGCGGAGTTTAAAGTATCAAATTCCTTCCATCTAAGCATCTGAGAGATTTGTGAAGAGCTATGATAAATAAATCGATTTAATGTAATTTCCTCCACAGCTTTTTTCTTTCCGGGAATTTCTAAAGGATCGCTCGAATATTGCTGAATGGCACTTAAAGCTCTCGAAGAAAGCTTCTGCAATCTCTGATAAAAAGAACTAATACCTTCCGAATATGATTGCTTACAACTATTTAGTTCCTCCATTACTTGACAATAATGTTTTTTATCCTGATATAACCTTTTCAATTGTTCTTTCAGCTCAGACCAACTATTAAACTTTTGAAAAGTAAGCTGTTCCTTGGCGTGTCCCGAAATTTTCGAAAGAATAAAATACAACAGCGGAATTTTCTGTCGATCTGTCGCGAGACTATCCGCATTATTGCAATTAGCTATAAATTGCCCAAGTTCGAAACGACTACCAGAGAACTCTTTTGGAATTAGATCAGTTAAAAATTCTATAGGAAGTTCCATTTGAGAAGAGTCATTGGAGGGATTTGGATTGTCAGAAGACTCTGGAGTAGACATTATAAGGAATATTGAGTACTAAGGTGATTACGAAGCAACGAAATTCGAAAAAAAAAATGTACCTGCGGTCTACCAGTGAAGGGGTCCTTGAGCGTGCCAATGGTTGACTTCCTTCTCTGCAGTGGATATCTGGATCCGTAGACACTTTCTCTTCAGGGTTGACACTGTTATTTCCCGTCACGAAGGATTAAAATCCACAGCGAAGAACACTTTAAATAAAGTTTCACTATTCTTTAACTGTTGACGAGTCCTACCAACTGCGCCAAATTTGTGTCGTGTACCCGGGAGAATGCAAATACAAATACTTGTATAAAAATGTCCTTTATTACAAGCAAGTCGAACTAGTTGCTGGTTAGATGTACAAACGAGATCTGAGCTAAAGACGTACGGAGGTAAAGAACGTGGACACAACGGAGAATCCTATTGGTAGTTACTATTGCGAGGGTGTGGAAAATGAAGCTAGGATTGGTCATTGAGTAAGGGAGAAAGGGATGGTTTGAAGCAAGTTCGGTTGTGACTAAGACGTAACTTTCACTTTTGAAGGAGGCCTTAGGACCCACGGCCTAATCCGCTTGTTTACGGGTAAGTCACGTTCGCTCGGAAGTGACTAAGGGTCTTAGAGGGTGACGATTACCAGATGTGTATGAAGGAAGGAAAAGTCGCGAAGTAGGTATCTAACACGAGTCAAACGAGTCAAACGAGTCAAACGAGTCAAACGAGTCAAACGAGTCAAACGAGTCAAACGAGTCAAACGAGTCAAACGAGTCAAACGAGTCAAACGAGTCAAACGAGTCAAACGAGTCAAACGAGTCAAACGAGTCAAACGAGTCAAACGAGTCAAACGAGTCAAACGAGTCAAACGAGTCAAACGAGTCAAACGAGTCAAACGGGTCGAACAGGACAATCGAGTCAAGCGAGTTGAACGAGTCAATCGAGTCAAACGAGTCAAACGAGTCCAACGAGTCAAACGAGTCAAACGAGTCAAACGAGTCAAACGAGTCAAACGAGTCAAACGAGTCAAACGAGTCAAACGAGTCAAACGAGTCAAACGAGTCAAACGAGTCAAACGAGTCAAACGAGTCAAACGAGTCAAACGAGTCAAACGAGTCAAACGAGTCAAACGAGTCAAACGAGTCAAACGAGTCAAACGAGTCAAACGAGTCAAACGAGCCAAGCGAGCCAAGCGAGCCAAGCGAGCCAAGCGAGCCAAACGAGCCAAACGAGCCAAACGAGCCAAACGAGTCAAACGAGTCAAACGAGTCAAACGGGTCGAACAGGACAATCGAGTCAAGCGAGTTGAACGAGTCAAACGAGTCAAACGAGTCAAACGAGTCAAACGAGTTGAACGAGTCCAACGAGTCAAACGAGTCAAACGAGTCAAACGAGTCAAACGAGTCAAACGAGTCAAACGAGTCAAACGAGTCAAACGAGTCAAACAGGACAATCGAGTCAAACAGGACAATCGAGTCAAGCGAGTTGAACGAGTCAATCGAGTCAATCGAGTCAAACGAGTCAAACGAGTCAAACGAGTCAAACGAGTCAAACGAGTCAAACGAGTCAAACGAGTCAAACGAGTCAAACGAGTCAAACGAGTCAAACGAGTCAAACGAGTCAAACGAGTCAAACGAGTCAAACGAGTCAAACGAGTCAAACGAGTCAAACGAGTCAAACGAGTCAAACGAGTCAAACGAGTCAAACGAGTCAAACGAGTCAAACGAGTCAAACGAGTCAAACGAGTCAAACGAGTCAAACGAGTCAAACGAGTCAAACGAGTCAAACGAGTCAAACGAGTCAAACGAGTGTCGTGTACCCGGGAGAATGCAAATACAAATACTTGTATAAAAATGTCCTTTATTACAAGCAAGTCGAACTAGTTGCTGGTTAGATGTACAAACGAGATCTGAGCTAAAGACGTACGGAGGTAAAGAACGTGGCCACAACGGAGAATCCTATTGGTAGTTACTATTGCGAGGGTGTGGAAAATGAAGCTAGGATTGGTCATTGAGTAAGGGAGAAAGGGATGGTTTGAAGCAAGTTCGGTTGTGACTAAGACGTAACTTTCACTTTTGAAGGAGGCCTTAGGACCCACGGCCTAATCCGCTTGTTTACGGGTAAGTCACGTTCGCTCGGAAGTGACTAAGGGTCTTAGAGGGTGACGATAACCAGATGTGTATGAAGGAAGGAAAAGTCGCGAAGTAGGTATCTAACACCTCCCTCCTTAAGATTAATTTACGGTTCTTAAAGTAAATTAATTCTATTCTGTTCCTATCTTTGAACTGTTTCTATGAATTATCTAGCTATCGATATAGAAATTTATAATACGTAATATGACTAAATTATTACATAATTTATAATACATAATACGATAATATGATTAATACAAATAATGAAATACTAATAACAAAATAGAATGATATATGATTAATTAAAATGGAATAACATGTGAATAATAAAATGCGAATTATAAAATAGAATAATAGAATATGCGTGTATGATAGAGTATATGTGATAAAAATAGTACAACGCGTGAGTAATAAAATAGATTGATTAAATAAAATACAATGCTAATAATAGAATAAAATAACTCATGAGTAAAAAAATACGGATAAGAAAATTAAACAATACCAGAAATGATACAACATGTAGATAATAAAATATAATAATAAAATAAAATAATATGCAAATAGTAGAGTAATAAGAAATAAAGTACTACGAAAGTAAAGTATTACTATAAAATGTCTGCAACAAATATTCTCTGGTTCTTGACAACGCTAATCAATGCATACAATGTTTACAAAAGTTTTAATTGCACGAACATATTTTCCTTCAGGAAAACGATCACTTTCACAATTTCAGTCCATATTCACGGAAGGTGCACGTGACGTAGATTTCCGTAATCCATGATATTCAATGGGCCTGGTAGGAGTACTGCTTCGGCTGCGGTCCTCGACCAGATGGATTGACTGGGGGTAAACTTCTTCTTCTTCCGAAATCTGCGATAACTGCATTCTCGTGCCAGGTGTGGCATTGATGTTGGTATTGATGATTTTAAAACAACAACTATCGCTTGTTGTCCTTCCCTCCCTCATGAAGCAGAGATATTTGTTGATTAAACGGGATAAACCGCACCAGCGTAAGATGTTGACGGTGATTATCATACCGATTATAGATACTATTACGCTTAGGGTGATGGTATACCAGTGATTCTGCTGAACAACAACCGGTTTATTCAACTGTTCCTGCAGTAATGTGTCTAACTGCATTAGTTTATGATTACTGTATTTAAATTCTTCAACTTTCATGCTGGTGGCTTTAATCGGTGCTAATCGTACTGGTATAATTGTAGAATTCTTAAAATCCGTAAAACAGCAATCGTCTTCCACGATATTATATGGTATAGATTTATGACTGCGATTTGTTGTGACATCCTGCGTTGGTTCCAGGACGACGATCTGTGTATAACCCTTGCATCGCGGGTCAATCTGAATGATTCCGGTAGCTCTTAACTCGATGTCTTCAATGTGTGTTGACGAACATGACAGCGTTAATTCCAGCGGTTGACTGATAACGAATAACCATTCGTTATTTTCGAGGTAGTGCCACGTCTCAAAATCAGCCTGGACTGTACGAGTATTACAGGACGTTGGTATTCTCCGAATGGTAGATGTAAGCAGAATTGCTTCACAGGATGGTTGACCAGATATAGCTTGTATATGATTGACAAGACAGATGCGTTCCTGTCCACTAACTTTGGTACATTTATCCAAACTTCGAAGCTGTGCATAATACACCTTATTTGTACTCAATAAGATATAGGGATAATTTGGTTCAATGTAAGAATAAGTATCGGGATGATTATGAGGAACAGGGAGAGGTAATGTTTCGTATAGATCGTAAGGCAACTCATCAACTAGCGGAATTCTAATAATGAAAACTAATTTGTTGTTAACGTGTGTGACATCTAACTTACTCAATTTACTATATTTATACATGTTAGAATACGTTAATGATATAGGCCACTGCTGTCCACTTTGTAAAGTGATGTTGTTCAGTTCGTTAAAAAGATCCTGTGAAGATATTATTTGTGGATGTAATATTTCATTTCTTGCCAACGTTACAGACGAGATTAATAGACTATAATAATTATCGAGGTTTACAGTCATTTGAGATAATAAGAATATTTGCTCCGAGATAATATGTCGTACGTAAAGATCATTCAATAAGTTGGAGGTCGAGCTTGAAAAATCATTGAATAGCTTTATATTACTATTGAGCTTATCTTCGTCAGCTTTAAGACCTTGAATAGATGCATTAAAGTTCTGAATCGTATTAGTTATTACGGCAATTTGCTGCTTCATTAGCAACTGTACATTCCTATTGTCATGGATAACTGATTCGATTGCTTCTTTATAGAATTTGGCATCTTTGGCGTCAGGAGTACCGAATAGCCAATGTAAAACATAAGATGTGCCATCAAATAATCCTCTCTTAGAGATATTGTTCCCTGAATTCGATTTATTAGCTGACATGAAATTTATGATTTGGATTTTGCCCTTAATCGCTGAGATGCGTGAGTTAATAGTTTGGAAAGAATTCTGACAAAAATACGCATTGACATCGCTTACAGTTTGATTCGGCTTCCATATGCACATATTTAAAGATTTAGTATAAGACTTAAGCAATTGATCATATTGTTGATTAGCTGTGGCAAGATCAACGTACGTTAATAAGGTATATTTTGAATTAGCCAACCGCACACTGCCCAAGTGATTATAATATAACCCTACATGATTTCCCATCCGGAAGATTTTATAATAAAGTTGGGTAGTTCCCAGGAAATGGGTAGGAATAAATAAAGTAAAGATTACGAATAGGATGACTAGGAAATAGTGCCGGTCAGTCATCTTGATCGCCTGAAACAGATGGTTTCAGCAAATTAGTGTGATACGTCACTAGTTTTCCATTTTTTAATATTTGGACGGTATTATTGGAATTAATTTTAGTTATTTTGTAAGGACCCTTAAAATTCGGACAAAGCTTCTTATTCAATCCTGCCTTATGTTGCTTATTCAAAACATATACCATATCATCAATTTTATACGAATGAATAATGATTTTATTATCATAATAAGATTTCGATTTTAACTTAGATTGGATCATATTATCCCTTGCTACCTTTTGTGTATGATTTAATTTTTGTTTTAAATTAATTACATAATCATCGTATGAGTAATTCAACGAGGGTTCTTGAGTTATGCTATTGGGCAGGTACGGCCTACTACCGAAAAGAACCTCATACGGCGTATGCCCAGTTGATTTGTGGACGTGAGTATTATATGCCATCATAGCAAAACCTATAAACTCATCCCAATCTGTCTGTTTGTCGTTAATAAAATGTTTAAGATATTCCTTCAAAGTCAAATGAGACCTTTCCAAAGCGCCATTAGTTTGAGGGTGATAAGGGGAAGATAATATGTGTTTCGTATTAAATAATTTCGTTAAATCCTTCATTAGACGAGATGTGAAATCGGTTCCTTGATCAGAAAGTATGGTTTTTGGAATCCCGAATAATGTAATAAACTTGGATAATTCCATAGCAATTGTCTGTGATTCGTGATTAGGTATAGGAGCAGCATATGAAAATTTAGTCAAGTCATCTTGCATGGTCAATATAAATCGATTATTATTAATAGTCTGTGGAAGAGGCCCAACAACATCAATCGCAAGCCTTTCGAAGGGTATGGTAGATGTAGAGGTAATTTCCATAGGAGCCTTAGAAGGTCTAAAATTCGTCTTATTAACTTGACAAGATGCGCATTTCTTTACATATCTTTTGATGTCTTTTTTCATCTTATCCCATTTATAAAATTCTTTAATTCTCTTATATGTCCTGAGAAATCCCGAATGACCAGCTAATTTTGAGTCATGATTATCTTGCAAAATTTTCAAAATTTCATCCTCTGATTTCGGTGTGATTCTTTGATTATCTAAAATAATAGGTGCAATATTGGTATCCTTGAAAATATAATATACTATTTCGCAAAACATATCCTTCTTTATATTTTTGTTGTTTATCGTTACATCATGGATATAAAGATTGCCTGAATAACTCTTTTCTTCCAAATGAGTTTTTAAATTGCGTAATGAATAAAATATCGCTTTATAATCTAATTTATCAAAATGAAACTGCTTACAAATGCAAAGATAGGAAGTCTGAGAATTCTTAACAAGTGCAATGAAAGAGTTTAAATCATCAGGTTCCTTAATGTTCGATAAATCATACTGATCTCGCATCGCTTCCGAAAATAAATTATTCTCATCAAGATCTCGTGAATAAAACAATACGTTGGGAAAGTATTTAAACTTGTCACAAGGCATCGATTTAACCTTGGGAATTTCGAGTGTTTTATAATGATACTGTATAAAGTTCTCAAAAGAATCATTGCCATGTACAATATTAACACAAGGAGGACGAGATAACGCATCCGCATTTGAATTAAGTTTCCCTGCTTTGTAAACGATTTTATAATCATATTCCTCCAACTTCAGTCGCCAACGTACTAGTCGACTGCCCGGGTCCTTAGAATTGAAAAGCCAAATTAAGGGTTTATGATCAGTTACTATAGTAAATTTCCTGCCATATAAATAAGGTCTGAAATAATTAATGCTCCATATTATGGCAAGTAACTCCTTTTCTATTGTACTATAATTTTGCTCACTACCATTTAATGTACGCGAAGCATATGCAATAGGCAAATCCTTTCCAATCACACCCTGACTCAATACTGAACCTATAGCGTAATTAGAAGCATCCGTAGTAAGAATAAATTCCTTATTAAAGTCGGGATATTGAAGAATCGGCTGAGTTATTAATATATTACGAAACTTGTCAAAAGATGCTTGTTGATCACTGGTCCACTCAAATGGTATATCTTTTCTTAACAGGATTGTGAGAGACTTAGCTATTCCAGCAAAACCTTCTATAAATCTTCTATAATAGCCAACAAGTCCTAAAAAACTCTTAACATCCTGTTGATTTTTAGGAATTGAAAATTTTCTTATTGCGTCAGTTTTCATCGGATTCGGCTCAACACCTTTATCTGATATAATGTGGCCTAAATATGCAACTTCTCGTCGCATAAACTCACATTTTTCGGGTTGTAATTTTAAATTGTTACTTCTAAGACGATCAAAAATAGATATTAATTTTTTAGAATGCTCCTCTATGGATGATGCATAAATGACAATATCGTCAAGATATACAAAACACTGAAGCCCTTGTAAACCAGATAAAATAGTATTCATCAATCTTTGAAACGTCGCAGGAGCGTTCTTGAGTCCGAACGGCATTCTCGTAAACTCATAATGGCCTAAGGGTGTTGTAAAAGCTGTTTTCTCCCGATCGCGGTCATGCATGGGGATCTGATGGAACCCTGATGCTAAATCTAGAGTAGTAAAATATTTAGAATGGCCCAATTGATCTAAAATATCAGTGATATTTGGTAACGGATATGCATCACCGACTGTGACGTCATTTAATTTTCTGAAATCAATAACAATTCTCCACTTTTTCTTACCAGAGGCATCGAGTTTCTTTGGAACTATCCACAAAGGGGCTGACCACGGAGAAATAGAGGGTATTATAATACCTTGCTTAAGCATCTTATCAATCTGTTTGTTGACCTCCGCTTTATGAACTTCAGGATATCTATAGGTCTTAGTATGAATAGGAGCAGGATTTGTAACACTAATTTCATGTTGAATCGCATTCGTGGTTGTTAGTACATCGTCAGAGAAATAGAAAATATCATTATATTTGGTACAAATGTCTATTACTGCCTTCTTTTCCTCAGCGTTTAAATGATCCAATCTTAAATTCTCTCGCAGAAGATTTGTACGGCTTACCGGACCAGTATTTGAATTATTCAATGATAAAATTATAGAATCTCGCGGAAGTGGTTCCAAACGTACTGAAATAGGCTCTATCCGTTGATCTATTATCCTTGTATTCAAGATCGTAGCATAGGCTTTATTATTTTTATTAACCTTAGTAATAGCTTTAGACAAATAAACTCCTCTCCTTAACTGTATTCGCGGAATAATGCCCTCTTTAATTTCAGGATTTTCTACCTGGATTTCAATAAGTGTTTCTGTTCTAGCCTTAAGATTGATTAAATGTACTTCTTCACGCCCAGAATTTTCGCGATTTAATGGAATTGGTACCGTTACCGACCTAAGGGTTAAAGTCTGTGACTCATAGTCAATTGTCGCTGACTCTTTTTGCAAAAAATCCTTCCCTAACAAGCCGTCAAATGGGACGTTTGTTGCTTCATTTAGGATGTAGAATTTAATTTCAATAAAATCGTCATACAACCGCACAGGTATACGGCAACTTCCAACGGTTTCTACGGGATTATTCGCACTAAGACCGTGTAGTACTAACTTATCCTTCGAATCAAACACAGTATCCGGGTGTAATTTACAAGCCTTAATGAGAGACACATTCGCGCCCGTGTCAATTAAGAATTTAAAAACGTTGTCAGAATTCTTCGCATTTGGAGAAAAAATTCGAATAAAATCAAGGTTATCATTAGATATTGAAACATTTAACTCTCGAACACCATTAATTGAGATATTCGGTCCTCCGTTGTGGTGTTCGTCACGGGGGACTCGTTCGAGTTTAAATTAACGGTTGCGTTATTTGATTGTTGCATGTTACGTGCTGGGTTCAATTGTTGTTCCCGCTGACTATTAACGTATAATCTCTTCCTACATTCTGAAATAAGATGGCCCTGTTTTTTGCAATAACTACAAATTTTATTCTGATAAGATTGTGCGCTTTGGTGAGACTGACCCTGACTTTGACCTTGACGCGGATGCTGATATCGCTGCTGTTGGACAGGGGGTTGAGAATAGCGCTGCTGTTTATCATAGTATGTGTGACTTCGATTTGGAATTTGAATATTATTAACGACTCTGGACTGATCAGGATTTGATGATTTAAATCGACATTGTGAGGTATCATGATTAGTCTTGCCACAGATATTACAAGATTTTTGTTTCTGGAATTTGTGCATATTCAAAGCGCGCTCCTCCGAAACTGCCGCAGTGTGCGCGGAGTTTAAAGTATCAAATTCCTTCCATCTAAGCATCTGAGAGATTTGTGAAGAGCTATGATAAATAAATCGATTTAATGTAATTTCCTCCACAGCTTTTTTCTTTCCGGGAATTTCTAAAGGATCGCTCGAATATTGCTGAATGGCACTTAAAGCTCTCGAAGAAAGCTTCTGCAATCTCTGATAAAAAGAACTAATACCTTCCGAATATGATTGCTTACAACTATTTAGTTCCTCCATTACTTGACAATAATGTTTTTTATCCTGATATAACCTTTTCAATTGTTCTTTCAGCTCAGACCAACTATTAAACTTTTGAAAAGTAAGCTGTTCCTTGGCGTGTCCCGAAATTTTCGAAAGAATAAAATACAACAGCGGAATTTTCTGTCGATCTGTCGCGAGACTATCCGCATTATTGCAATTAGCTATAAATTGCCCAAGTTCGAAACGACTACCAGAGAACTCTTTTGGAATTAGATCAGTTAAAAATTCTATAGGAAGTTCCATTTGAGAAGAGTCATTGGAGGGATTTGGATTGTCAGAAGACTCTGGAGTAGACATTATAAGGAATATTGAGTACTAAGGTGATTACGAAGCAACGAAATTCGAAAAAAAAAATGTACCTGCGGTCTACCAGTGAAGGGGTCCTTGAGCGTGCCAATGGTTGACTTCCTTCTCTGCAGTGGATATCTGGATCCGTAGACACTTTCTCTTCAGGGTTGACACTGTTATTTCCCGTCACGAAGGATTAAAATCCACAGCGAAGAACACTTTAAATAAAGTTTCACTATTCTTTAACTGTTGACGAGTCCTACCAACTGCGCCAAATTTGTGTCGTGTACCCGGGAGAATGCAAATACAAATACTTGTATAAAAATGTCCTTTATTACAAGCAAGTCGAACTAGTTGCTGGTTAGATGTACAAACGAGATCTGAGCTAAAGACGTACGGAGGTAAAGAACGTGGACACAACGGAGAATCCTATTGGTAGTTACTATTGCGAGGGTGTGGAAAATGAAGCTAGGATTGGTCATTGAGTAAGGGAGAAAGGGATGGTTTGAAGCAAGTTCGGTTGTGACTAAGACGTAACTTTCACTTTTGAAGGAGGCCTTAGGACCCACGGCCTAATCCGCTTGTTTACGGGTAAGTCACGTTCGCTCGGAAGTGACTAAGGGTCTTAGAGGGTGACGATTACCAGATGTGTATGAAGGAAGGAAAAGTCGCGAAGTAGGTATCTCACACGAGTCAAACGAGTCAAACGAGTCAAACGAGTCAAACGAGTCAAACGAGTCAAACGAGTCAAACGAGTCAAACGAGTCAAACGAGTCAAACGAGTCAAACGAGTCAAACGAGTCAAACGAGTCAAACGAGTCAAACGGGTCGAACAGGACAATCGAGTCAAGCGAGTTGAACGAGTCAATCGAGTCAAACGAGTCAAACGAGTCAAACGAGTCAAACGAGTCAAACGAGTCAAACGAGTCAAACGAGTCAAACGAGTCAAACGAGTCAAACGAGTCAAACGAGTCAAACGAGTCAAACGAGTCAAACGAGTCAAACGAGTCAAACGAGTCAAACGAGTCAAACGAGTCAAACGAGTCAAACGAGTCAAACGAGTCAAACGAGTCAAACGAGTCAAACGAGTCAAACGAGTCAAACGAGTCAAACGAGTCAAACGAGTCAAACGAGTCAAACGAGTCAAACGAGTCAAACGAGTCAAACGAGCCAAACGTGCCAAACGAGCCAAACGAGTCAAACGAGCCAAACGTGCCAAACGAGCCAAACGAGCCAAACGAGCCAAACGAGCCAAACGAGCCAAACGAGCCAAACGAGCCAAACGAGCCAAACGAGCCAAACGAGCCAAACGAGCCAAACGAGCCAAACGAGCCAAACGAGCCAAACGAACCAAACCAGTCAAACGAGTCAAACGAGTCAAACGAGTCAAACGAGTCAAACGAGTCAAACGAGTCAAACGAGCCAAACGAGCCAAGCGAGCCAGGCGAGCCAAGCGAGCCAAGCGAGCCAAGCGAGCCAAGCGAGCCAAGCGAGCCAAGCGAGCCAAGCGAGCCAAGCGAGCCAAGCGAGACAAGCGAGCCAAGCGAGCCAAGCGAGCCAAGCGAGCCAAGCGAGCCAAGCGAGCCAAGCGAGCCAAGCGAGCCAAGCGAGCCAAGCGAGCCAAGCGAGCCAAGCGAGTCAAACGAGCCAAACGAGCCAAACGAGCCAAACGAGTCAAACGAGCCAAACGAGTCAAACGAGTCAAACGAGTCAAACGAGTCAAACGAGTCAAACGAGTCAAACGAGTCAAAAGAGTCAAACGAGTCAAACGAGTCAAACGAGTCAAACGAGTCAAACGAGTCAAACGAGTCAAACGAGTCAAACGAGTCAAACGAGTCAAACGAGTCAAACGAGTCAAACGAGTCAAACGAGTCAAACGAGTCAAACGAGTCAAACGAGTCAAACGAGTCAAACGAGTCAAACGAGTCAAACGAGTCAAACGAGTCAAACGAGTCAAACGAGTCAAACGAGTCAAACGAGTCAAACGAGTCAAACGAGTCAAACGAGTCAAACGAGTCAAACGAGTCAAACGAGTCAAACGAGCCAATCGAGTCAAACGAGTCAAACGAGCCAAACGAGCCAAACGAGTCAAACGAGTCAAACGAGTCAAACGAGTCAAACGAGTCAAACGAGTCAAACGAGTCGAACGAGTCAAACGAGTCAAACGAGTCAAACGAGTCAAACGAGTCAAACGAGTCAAACGAGTCAAACGAGTCAAACGAGTCAAACGAGTCAAACGAGTCAAACGGGTCGAACAGGACAATCGAGTCAAGCGAGTCAAGCGAGCCAAGCGAGCCAAGCGAGCCAAGCGAGCCAAGCGAGCCAAGCGAGCCAAGCGAGCCAAACGAGCCAAACGAGCCAAACGAGCCAAGCGAGCCAAGCGAGCCAAGCGAGCCAAGCGAGCCAAGCGAGCCAAGCGAGCCAAACGAGCCAAACGATCCAAACGAGCCAAGCGAGCCAAGCGAGCCAAGCGAGCCAAGCGAGTCAAACGAGCCAAACGAGCCAAACGAGCCAAACGAGCCAAACGAGCCAAACGAGCCAAACGAGCCAAGCGAGACAAGCGAGCCAAGCGAGCCAAACGAGCCAAACGAGCCAAACGAGTCACACGAGTCAAGCGAGCCAAGCGAGTCAAACGAGTCAAACGAGTCAAACGAGTCAAACGAGTCAAACGAGTCAAACGAGTCAAACGAGTCAAACGAGTCAAACGAGTCAAACGAGTCAAACGAGTCAAACGGGTCGAACAGGACAATCGAGTCAAGCGAGTTGAACGAGTCAATCGAGTCAAACGAGTCAAACGAGTCAAACGAGTCAAACGAGTCAAACGAGTCAAACGAGTCAAACGAGTCAAACGAGTCAAACGAGTCAAACGAGTCAAACGAGTCAAACGAGTCAAACGAGTCAAACGAGTCAAACGAGTCAAACGAGTCAAACGAGTCAAACGAGTCAAACGAGTCAAACGAGTCAAACGAGTCAAACGAGTCAAACGAGTCAAACGAGTCAAACGAGTCAAACGAGTCAAACGAGTCAAACGAGTCAAACGAGTCAAACGAGTCAAACGAGTCAAACGAGTCAAACGAGTCAAACGAGTCAAACGAGTCAAACGAGTCAAACGAGTCAAACGAGTCAAACGAGTCAAACGAGTCAAACGAGTCAAACGAGCCAAACGTGCCAAACGAGCCAAACGAGTCAAACGAGCCAAACGTGCCAAACGAGCCAAACGAGCCAAACGAGCCAAACGAGCCAAACGAGCCAAACGAGCCAAACGAGCCAAACGAGCCAAACGAGCCAAACGAGCCAAACGAGCCAAACGAGCCAAACGAGCCAAACGAGCCAAACGAGCCAAACGAGCCAAACGAGCCAAACGAGCCAAACGAACCAAACCAGTCAAACGAGTCAAACGAGTCAAACGAGTCAAACGAGTCAAACGAGTCAAACGAGTCAAACGAGCCAAACGAGCCAAGCGAGCCAAGCGAGCCAAGCGAGCCAAGCGAGCCAAGCGAGCCAAGCGAGCCAAGCGAGCCAAGCGAGCCAAGCGAGCCAAGCGAGACAAGCGAGCCAAGCGAGCCAAGCGAGCCAAGCGAGCCAAGCGAGCCAAGCGAGCCAAGCGAGCCAAGCGAGCCAAGCGAGTCAAACGAGCCAAACGAGCCAAACGAGCCAAACGAGTCAAACGAGCCAAACGAGTCAAACGAGTCAAACGAGTCAAACGAGTCAAACGAGTCAAACGAGTCAAACGAGTCAAAAGAGTCAAACGAGTCAAACGAGTCAAACGAGTCAAACGAGTCAAACGAGTCAAACGAGTCAAACGAGTCAAACGAGTCAAACGAGTCAAACGAGTCAAACGAGTCAAACGAGTCAAACGAGTCAAACGAGTCAAACGAGTCAAACGAGTCAAACGAGTCAAACGAGTCAAACGAGTCAAACGAGTCAAACGAGTCAAACGAGTCAAACGAGTCAAACGAGTCAAACGAGTCAAACGAGTCAAACGAGTCAAACGAGTCAAACGAGTCAAACGAGTCAAACGAGTCAAACGAGCCAATCGAGTCAAACGAGTCAAACGAGCCAAACGAGCCAAACGAGTCAAACGAGTCAAACGAGTCAAACGAGTCAAACGAGTCGAACGAGTCAAACGAGTCGAACGAGTCAAACGAGTCAAACGAGTCAAACGAGTCAAACGAGTCAAACGAGTCAAACGAGTCAAACGAGTCAAACGAGTCAAACGAGTCAAACGAGTCAAACGGGTCGAACAGGACAATCGAGTCAAGCGAGTTGAACGAGTCAAGCGAGCCAAGCGAGCCAAGCGAGCCAAGCGAGCCAAGCGAGCCAAGCGAGCCAAGCGAGCCAAACGAGCCAAACGAGCCAAACGAGCCAAGCGAGCCAAGCGAGCCAAGCGAGCCAAGCGAGCCAAGCGAGCCAAGCGAGCCAAACGAGCCAAACGATCCAAACGAGCCAAGCGAGCCAAGCGAGCCAAGCGAGCCAAGCGAGTCAAACGAGCCAAACGAGCCAAACGAGCCAAACGAGCCAAACGAGCCAAACGAGCCAAACGAGCCAAGCGAGACAAGCGAGCCAAGCGAGCCAAACGAGCCAAACGAGCCAAACGAGTCAAACGAGTCAAGCGAGCCAAGCGAGCCAAACGAGTCAAACGAGTCAAACGAGTCAAACGAGTCAAACGAGTCAAACGAGTCAAACGAGTCAAACGAGTCAAACGAGTCAAACGAGTCAAACGAGTCAAACGAGTCAAACGAGTCAAACGAGTCAAACGAGTCAAACGAGTCAAACGAGTCAAACGAGTCAAACGAGTCAAACGAGTCAAACGAGTCAAACGAGTCAAACGAGCCAATCGAGTCAAACGAGCCAATCGAGTCAAACGAGTCAAACGAGCCAAACGAGCCAAACGAGTCAAACGAGTCAAACGAGTCAAACGAGTCAAACGAGTCAAACGAGTCAAACGAGTCAAACGAGTCAAACGAGTCAAACGAGTCAAACGAGTCAAACGAGTCAAACGAGTCAAACGAGTCAAACGAGTCAAACGAGTCAAACGAGTCAAACGAGTCAAACGAGTCAAACGAGTCAAACGAGTCAAACGAGTCAAACGAGTCAAACGAGTCAAGCGAGCCAAGCGAGCCAAGCGAGCCAAGCGACCCAAGCGAGCCAAGCGAGCCAAGCGAGCCAAGCGAGCCAAGCGAGCCAAGCGAGCCAAGCGAGCCAAGCGAGCCAAGCGAGCCAAGCGAGCCAAGCGAGCCAAGCGAGTCAAACGAGGCAAACGAGGCAAACGAGTCAAACGAGTCAAACGAGTCAAGCGAGCCAAGCGAGCCAAGCGAGTCAAACGAGTCAAACGAGTCAAACGAGTCAAACGAGTCAAACGAGTCAAACGAGTCAAACGGGTCGAACAGGACAATCGAGTCAAGCGAGTTGAACGAGTCAAACGAGTCAAACGAGTCAAACGAGTCAAGCGAGTTGAACGAGTCCAACGAGTCAAACGAGTCAAACGAGTCAAACGAGTCAAACGAGTCAAACGTGTCTCAAACGGGTCAAAAGGGTCGAACAGGACAATCGATTCAAACGAGTTGAACGAGTCAAACGAGTCAAACGTGTCAAACGGGTCAAAAGGGTCGAACAGGTCAATCGAGTCAAACGAGTCAAACGAGTCAAACGAGTCAAACGAGTCAAACGAGTCAAACGAGTCAAACGAGTCAAACGAGTCAAACGAGTCAAACGAGTCAAACGAGTCAAACGAGTCAAACGAGTCAAACGAGTCAAACGAGTCAAACGAGTCAAACGAGTCAAACGAGTCAAACGAGTCAAACGAGTCAAACGAGTCAAACGAGTCAAACGAGTCAAACGAGTCAAACGAGTCAAACGAGTCAAACGAGTCAAACGAGTCAAACGAGTCAAACGAGTCAAACGAGTCAAACGAGTCAAGCGAGTTGAACGAGTCAAACGAGTCAAACGAGTCAAACGAGTCAAGCGAGTTGAACGAGTCCAACGAGTCAAACGAGTCAAACGAGTCAAACGAGTCAAACGAGTCAAACGTGTCTCAAACGGGTCAAAAGGGTCGAACAGGACAATCGATTCAAACGAGTTGAACGAGTCAAACGAGTCAAACGTGTCAAACGGGTCAAAAGGGTCGAACAGGTCAATCGAGTCAAACGAGTCAAACGAGTCAAACGAGTCAAACGAGTCAAACGAGTCAAACGAGTCAAACGAGTCAAACGAGTCAAACGAGTCAAACGAGTCAAACGAGTCAAACGAGTCAAACGAGTCAAACGAGTCAAACGAGTCAAACGAGTCAAACGAGTCAAACGAGTCAAACGAGTCAAACGAGTCAAACGAGTCAAACGAGGCAAACGAGCCAAGCGAGCCAAGCGAGCCAAGCGAGCCAAGCGAGCCAAGCGAGCCAAGCGAGCCAAGCGAGCCAAGCGAGCCAAGCGAGCCAAGCGAGCCAAGCGAGCCAAGCGAGCCAAGCGAGCCAAGCGAGCCAAGCGAGCCAAGCGAGCCAAGCGAGCCAAGCGAGCCAAGCGAGCCAAGCGAGCCAAGCGAGCCAAACGAGCCAAGCGAGCCAAACCAGCCAAGCGAGCCAAGCGAGCCAAGCGAGCCAAGCGAGCCAAGCGAGCCAAGCGAGCCAAGCGAGCCAAGCGAGCCAAGCGAGCCAAGCGAGCCAAGCGAGCCAAGCGAGCCAAGCGAGCCAAACGAGCCAAACGAGCCAAGCGAGTCAAACGAGGCAAACGAGGCAAACGAGTTAAACGAGTCAAACGAGTCAAGCGAGCCAAGCGAGCCAAGCGAGTCAAACGAGTCAAACGAGTCAAACGAGTCAAACGAGTCAAACGGGTCGAACAGGACAATCGAGTCAAGCGAGTTGAACGAGTCAAACGAGTCAAACGAGTCAAACGAGTCAAGCGAGTTGAACGAGTCCAACGAGTCAAACGAATCAAACGAGTCAAACGAGTCAAACGAGTCAAACGTGTCTCAAACGGGTCAAAAGGGTCGAACAGGACAATCGATTCAAACGAGTTGAACGAGTCAAACGAGTCAAACGTGTCAAACGGGTCAAAAGGGTCGAACAGGTCAATCGAGTCAAACGAG
The DNA here is from genome assembly GCA_910592295.1 of Andrena haemorrhoa. NCBI lineage: Eukaryota > Metazoa > Arthropoda > Insecta > Hymenoptera > Andrenidae > Andrena > Andrena haemorrhoa. The sequence goes on from CAJUZA010000227.1 coordinate 192,967, forward strand.
TCAAACGAGTCAAACGAGTCAAACGAGTCAAACGAGTCAAACGAGTCAAACGAGTCAAACGAGTCAAACGAGTCAAACGAGTCAAACGAGTCAAACGAGTCAAACGAGTCAAACGGGTCGAACAGGACAATCGAGTCAAGCGAGTTGAACGAGTCAAACGAGTCAAACGAGTCAAACGAGTCAAGCGAGTTGAACGAGTCAAACGAGTCAAACGAGTCAAACGAGTCAAGCGAGTTGAACGAGTTGAACGAGTCAAACGAGTCAAACGAGTCAAACGAGTCAAACGAGTCAAACGAGTCAAACGAGTCAAACGAGTCAAACGAGTCAAACGAGTCAAACGAGTCAAACGAGTCAAACGAGTCAAACGAGTCAAACGAGTCAAACGAGTCAAACGAGTCAAACGAGTCAAACGAGTCAAACGAGTCAAACGAGTCAAACGAGTCAAACGAGTCAAACGAGTCAAACGAGTCAAACGAGTCAAACGAGTCAAACGAGTCAAACGAGTCAAACGAGTCAAACGAGTCAAACGAGTCAAACGAGTCAAACGAGTCAAACGAGTCAAACGAGTCAAACGAGTCAAACGAGTCAAACGAGTCAAACGAGTCAAACGAGTCAAACGAGTCAAACGAGTCAAACGAGTCAAACGAGTCAAACGAGTCAAACGAGTCAAACGAGTCAAACGAGTCAAACGAGTCAAACGAGTCAAACGAGTCAAACGAGTCAAACGAGTCAAACGAGTCAAACGAGTCAAACGAGTCAAACGAGTCAAACGTGTCTCAAACGGGTCAAAAGGGTCGAACAGGACAATCGATTCAAACGAGTTGAACGAGTCAAACGAGTCAAACGTGTCAAACGGGTCAAAAGGGTCGAACAGGTCAAGCGAGCCAAGCGAGCCAAGCGAGCCAAGCGAGCCAAGCGAGTCAAACGAGGCAAACGAGGCAAACGAGTCAAACGAGTCAAACGAGTCAAACGAGTCAAACGAGTCAAACGAGTCAAACGAGTCAAACGAGTCAAACGAGTCAAACGAGTCAAACGAGTCAAACGAGTCAAACGAGTCAAACGAGTCAAACGAGTCAAACGAGTCAAACGAGTCAAACGAGTCAAACGAGTCAAACGAGTCAAACGAGTCAAACGAGTCAAACGAGTCAAACGAGTCAAACGAGTCAAACGAGTCAAACGAGTCAAACGAGTCAAACGAGTCAAACGAGTCAAACGAGTCAAACGAGTCAAACGAGTCAAACGAGTCAAACGAGTCAAACGAGTCAAACGAGTCAAACGAGTCAAACGAGTCAAACGAGTCAAACGAGTCAAACGAGTCAAACGAGTCAAACGAGTCAAACGAGTCAAACGAGTCAAACGAGTCAAACGAGTCAAACGAGTCTAACGAGTCAAACGAGTCAAACGAGTCAAACGAGTCAAACGAGTCAAACGAGTCAAACGAGTCAAACGAGTCAAACGAGTCAAACGAGTCAAACGAGTCAAACGAGTCAAACGAGTCAAACGAGTCAAACGAGTCAAACGAGTCAAACGAGTCAAACGAGTCAAACGAGTCAAACGAGTCAAACGAGTCAAACGAGTCAAACGAGTCAAACGTGTCTCAAACGGGTCAAAAGGGTCGAACAGGACAATCGATTCAAACGAGTTGAACGAGTCAAACGAGTCAAACGTGTCAAACGGGTCAAAAGGGTCGAACAGGTCAAGCGAGCCAAGCGAGCCAAGCGAGCCAAGCGAGCCAAGCGAGTCAAACGAGGCAAACGAGGCAAACGAGTCAAACGAGTCAAACGAGTCAAACGAGTCAAACGAGTCAAACGAGTCAAACGAGTCAAACGAGTCAAACGAGTCAAACGAGTCAAACGAGTCAAACGAGTCAAACGAGTCAAACGAGTCAAACGAGTCAAACGAGTCAAACGAGTCAAACGAGTCAAACGAGTCAAACGAGTCAAACGAGTCAAACGAGTCAAACGAGTCAAACGAGTCAAACGAGTCAAACGAGTCAAACGAGTCAAACGAGTCAAACGAGTCAAACGAGTCAAACGAGTCAAACGAGTCAAACGAGTCAAACGAGTCAAACGAGTCAAACGAGTCAAACGAGTCAAACGAGTCAAACGAGTCAAACGAGTCAAACGAGTCAAACGAGTCAAACGAGTCAAACGAGTCAAACGAGTCAAACGAGTCAAACGAGTCAAACGAGTCAAACGAGTCAAACGAGTCTAACGAGTCAAACGAGTCAAACGAGTCAAACGAGTCAAACGAGTCAAACGAGTCAAACGAGTCAAACGAGTCAAACGAGTCAAACGAGTCAAACGAGTCAAACGAGTCAAACGAGTCAAACGAGTCAAACGAGTCAAACGAGTCAAACGAGTCAAACGAGTCAAACGAGTCAAACGAGTCAAACGAGTCAAACGAGTCAAACGAGTCAAACGAGTCAAACGAGTCAAACGAGTCAAACGAGTCAAACGAGTCAAACGAGTCAAACGAGTCAAACGAGTCAAACGAGTCAAACGAGTCAAACGAGTCAAACGAGTCAAACGAGTCAAACGAGTCAAACGAGTCAAACGAGTCAAACGAGTCAAACGAGTCAAACGAGTCAAACGAGTCAAACGAGTCAAACGAGTCAAACGAGTCAAACGAGTCAAACGAGTCAAACGAGTCAAACGAGTCAAACGAGTCAAACGAGTCAAACGAGTCAAACGAGTCAAACGAGTCAAACGAGTCAATCGAGTCAAACGAGTCAAACGAGTCAATCGAGTCAATCGAGTCAAACGAGTCAAACGAGTCAAACGAGTCAAACGAGTCAAACGAGGCAAACGAGTCAAACGAGTCAAACGAGTCAAACGAGTCAAACGAGGCAAACGAGTCAAACGAGTCAAACGAGTCAAACGAGTCAACGAGTCAAACGAGTCAAACGAGTCAAACGAGTCTGTTCGAAAATGACAATCTTGATCTTGAATGTTCAAAATGACAACTTTTCATTTTCATCAAGATCAAGCTCGAACTCAAAGCTCTCAAAACGCCTCATCCTCTCAGAAGTAGCAAAAATATTTGATCCGCTCGGCTTTTTATCACCCGTCATAATTCGAGCAAAAATACTGTTGCAAGAGTTATGGCTACACAAGCTCAGTTGGGACGATCCACTGCCATCCCAAGTCACATCTCATTGGCTCGACATCAGAGAAGATCTCACCGGCCTGGCCAGGCTCTCAATTCCGAGGTGGTTCAACACCTTCTCCGACTCAACAGTGGAACTGCATGGATTCTCTGATGCCTCTCAGCTTGCCATGGCAGCTGCAATTTACATTACCGTAACATCACCGTCCACAAATCACAAAGTGTCGACACTCGTGTGCTCCAAGACAAAGGTAGCACCGCTCAAGAAGCTCACAATCCCACGGCTCGAGCTTACTGCAGCATTAATGCTTGCAAAGCTCACAAAGTATGTTCAAGCTACTCTTCAGCTCAACATTGATACTACTCATCTGTGGACGGATTCTCAAGTAACATTAATATGGATCAAATCTCACGCCTCGCGCTGGAAGGATTATGTGAGGAACCGTGTCTCCCAAATTCAAGAACTCACCCCAACGGCACAATGGAGACACGTTCCAGGAACATCCAATCCAGCTGATTGCGCCTCTCGAGGCTTAACAACAGCTCAACTTGAACATCACCAACTATGGTGGACGGGACCACCATGGCTTTCTCAACCCAGTGACTCATGGCCATCACAATCATCAGTGAAGGACGACTCGAGTGCACTAGAGGCTCGTCCTGGAATCTCCAATCTGCTCAACATCCAACAGATCAAATATCATTGGGATCTCATTTACAAATACTCTTCTCTTAACAAGCTCATTCGCATTACCTCAGTTTGTTTCAGAATTCTCTCCAAGCTGAAGAGATCGACGATCTCATTGCCAATCATTACACAATCACCAGAGGACTTGGACAAGGCCAGGATCTTCTGGATCAAAGCAACTCAAGCTCTGCATTTCAAATACGAACTCAAAACGCTCAGCTCCAACTCCAAGTTACCTTCATCTCATGCTTTCAATCGACTCACTGCATTCATCGACGAGAAGGGAGTGATTCGGGTTGGAGGCCGACTCAACAACACTCACATGGGTTATGGAAGTAAGCACCCTGCAATCTTGCCTCGACATTCACGTCTGTCTCATTTGATTATAGATCATGCTCACAAAGCCACTCTTCATGGTGGAACTCAGCTCACGCTCGCTCACATCAGGCAAGATTACTGGATCGTAGGAGGACGAGCTCCAGTGAAATCTCATGTCCTGCGTTGTGTTGTGTGTGCTCGGCAAAGGGGGATCCGTGCCCATCAGTTGATGGGCCAACTACCTCTTTCACGAGTCACACCCTCACAACCATTCACTCACACTGGACTCGACTATGCTGGTCCAATCACTCTCAAGACGTGGAAAGGGCGAGGCGCCAAGACTCACAAGGGCTGGATCTGCGTGTTCGTTTGCCTTACCACGTCAGCTGTTCATTTGGAGCTGGTGACAGACTACTCCACAGAAGGATTCATCGCAACGTACAGGCGTTTCATCTCAAGGAGAGGCATTCCACACCGGCTTTATTCCGACTGTGGAACCAACTTCGTTGGAGCGGACGTTATTCTCAAGAAAATGTTCACTCAGGGCTCACAGGAGTGTCATCGACTCAATCAGCTGTTTGTCACCGACAACACTGAGTGGTGTTTTAATCCACCAGCCGCGCCCCACATGGGGGGCAAATGGGAAGCGGTCGTGAAGTCCACGAAACATCATCTTCGACGAGCCGTCAGTGAGACAGTACTCACATACGAAGAATTCAGCACACTTCTTACGCAAATCGAAGCATTGCTCAACTCACGACCGCTCGAACCTCTCAGCGATGACCCTGAGGATATCTCAACACTCACGCCAGCTCATTTCCTCATTGGACATTCACTCTCTGCTCTACCCGAACCCTCTGTGGAGCATTCAACACCTTCGCCATCTGCAAGATGGCAGCTCATTCAAAAGAAGACTCAACAGTTCTGGACTCAATGGTCGTCTCACTATTTACAAAGGCAGCTTTCCATCTCAAAGTGGCATCATCCATCCAATGACATAAGAGTCGGCTCCCTAGTGCTCATCACCGATGAGCGATTTCCTCCAAGCAAGTGGCCACTTGCTCGGGTTCTCACCATGCATCCAGGGAAGGATGGGCTCACCCGAGTCGTGTCTCTCAAGACGGCGACCACCATTCTCACCAGACCAATTGCAAAATTGGCAGTGTTGCCTGTTTCAGATTCATCATCAACATCTTCAATCAGCTGTTGATGGGGGGAGCATGTTTGAGATTCAGCTACTTCATCTCACCGCCACACTCACGATCTCAGCAGCACCTCCCGGGCGCAACATTCACGGCGGATCCACAATCGATCACGTAGCTCAGATCACGTCGCGCCGATCGATCAACCAATCACGCGTCACCACGTCTGTCAAGTTTCGAGAATATTCGGGACGGTGGTAACGGTCGCTAGCTTCGACCAGGTCTTACTCACTCTTGTTCACAACGTGTAATAGATACGTCGCGTCGCGAATTTAATTTGTCCAACTAACGTTCTCAGTACGCGCATGAAAAGACGTTCGTCTCTCGGTCGTTTTTGCATCGGATTGTGAATTTAGTGCTCACACAATTATTTCAACTGAATATTTCTCAACTAGCTCACTTCTTAATCTCAATTGCTCACCTACAGTCAAACTCTATCATCGATTGTGGATCTCCGCGAGTGAAGCACGTGGTGGTTCGCGACATTCTCACTTTTCGTTCTCATATCACCTTCTCACAAACCATTACTCTCTCAAGACCAATCCCACGCTCAATCACACTACAGTGTAATTTTAGAATAAACAGACTATCGTCACTAGAGAGTATCCTATGCAAATCTTCAGTTATCTCACCGTCCTTCCACCTAACCTCACTTTCACCAGCGCGCTCATCCCATCAAGCTTTCGCTAGAATTCTCAACAGAGTCAAACGAGTCAAACGAGTCAAACGAGTCAAACGAGTCAAACGAGTCAAACGAGTCAAACGAGTCAAACGAGTCAAACGAGTCAAACGAGTCAAACGAGTCAAACGAGTCAAACGAGTCAAACGAGTCAAACGAGTCAAAAGAGTCAAACGAGTCAAACGAGTCAAACGAGTCAAACGAGTCAAACGAGTCAAACGAGTCAAACGAGTCAAACGAGTCAAACGAGCCAAACGAGCCAAGCGAGCCAAACGAGCCAAGCGAGCCAAGCGAGCCAAGCGAGCCAAGCGAGCCAAGCGAGCCAAGCGAGCCAAGCGAGCCAAGCGAGTCAAACGAGCCAAACGAGCCAAACGAGCCAAACGAGCCAAACGAGCCAAACGAGCCAAACGAGTCAAACGAGTCAAACGAGTCAAACGAGTCAAACGAGTCAAACGAGTCAAACGAGTCAAACGAGTCAAACGAGTCAAACGAGTCAAACGAGTCAAACGAGTCAAACGAGTCAAACGAGTCAAACGAGTCAAACGAGTCAAACGAGTCAAACGAGTCAAACGAGTCAAACGAGTCAAACGAGTCAAACGAGTCAAACGAGTCAAACGAGTCAAACGAGTCAAACGAGTCAAACGAGTCAAACGAGTCAAACGAGTCAAACGAGTCAAACGAGTCAAACGAGTCAAACGAGTCAAACGAGTCAAACGAGTCAAACGAGTCAAACGAGTCAAACGAGTCAAACGAGTCAAACGAGTCAAACGAGTCAAACGAGTCAAACGAGTCAAACGAGTCAAACGAGTCAAACGAGTCAAACGAGTCAAACGAGTCAAACGAGTCAAACGAGTCAAACGAGTCAAACGAGTCAAACGAGTCAAACGAGTCAAACGTGTCAAACGGGTCTAACGGGTCGAACAGGACAATCGAGTCAAACGAGTCAAACGAGTCAAACGAGTCAAACGAATCAAACGAGCCAAACGAGCCAAACGAGTCAAACGAGCCAAACGAGTCAAACGAGTCAAACGAGTCAAACGAGTCAAACGAGTCAAACGAGTCAAACGAGTCAAACGAGTCAAACGAGTCAAACGAGTCAAACGAGTCAAACGAGTCAAACGAGTCAAACGAGTCAAACGAGTCAAACGAGTCAAACGAGTCAAACGAGTCAAACGAGTCAAACGAGTCAAACGAGTCAAACGAGTCAAACGAGTCAAACGAGTCAAACGAGTCAAACGAGTCAAACGAGTCAAACGAGTCAAACGAGTCAAACGAGTCAAACGAGTCAAACGAGTCAAACGAGTCAAACGAGTCAAACGAGTCAAACGAGTCAAACGAGTCAAACGAGTCAAACGAGTCAAACGAGTCAAACGAGTCAAACGAGTCAAACGAGTCAAACGAGTCAAACGAGTCAAACGAGTCAAACGAGTCAAACGAGTCAAACGAGTCAAACGAGTCAAACGAGTCAAACGAGTCAAACGAGTCAAACGAGTCAAACGAGTCAAACGAGTCAAACGAGTCAAACGAGTCAAACGAGTCAAACGAGTCAAACGAGTCAAACGAGTCAAACGAGTCAAACGAGTCAAACGAGTCAAACGAGTCAAACGAGTCAAACGAGTCAAACGAGTCAAACGAGTCAAACGAGTCAAACGAGTCAAACGAGTCAAACGAGTCAAACGAGTCAAACGAGTCAAACGAGTCAAACGAGTCAAACGAGTCAAACGAGTCAAACGAGTCAAACGAGTCAAACGAGTCAAACGAGTCAAACGAGTCAAACGAGTCAAACGAGTCAAACGAGTCAAACGAGTCAAACGAGTCAAACGAGTCAAACGAGTCAAACGAGTCAAACGAGTCAAACGAGCCAAACGAGCCAAACGAGTCAAACGAGTCAAACGAGTCAAACGAGTCAAACGAGTCAAACGAGTCAAACGAGTCAAACGAGTCAAGCGAGTCAAACGAGTCAAACGAGCCAAACGAGCCAAACGAGTCAAACGAGCCAAACGAGTCAAACGAGCCAAACGAGTCAAACGAGCCAAACGAGCCAAACGAGCCAAACGAGTCAAACGAGTCAAACGAGTCAAACGAGTCAAACGAGTCAAACGAGCCAAACGAGCCAAACGAGCCAAACGAGTCAAACGTGTCAAACGAGTCAAACGAGTCAAACGAGTCAAACGAGTCAAACGAGTCAAACGAGTCAAACGAGTCAAACGAGTCAAACGAGTCAAACGAGTCAAACGAGTCAAACGTGTCAAACGGGTCTAACGGGTCGAACAGGACAATCGAGTCAAACGAGTCAAACGAGTCAAACGAGTCAAACGAATCAAACGAGCCAAACGAGCCAAACGAGTCAAACGAGTCAAACGAGTCAAACGAGCCAAACGAGTCAAACGAGCCAAACGAGCCAAACGAGCCAAGCGAGCCAAGCGAGCCAAGCGAGCCAAGCGAGCCAAGCGAGCCAAGCGAGCCAAGCGAGCCAAGCGAGCCAAGCGAGCCAAGCGAGCCAAGCGAGCCAAGCGAGCCAAGCGAGCCAAGCGAGCCAAGCGAGCCAAGCGAGCCAAGCGAGCCAAGCGAGCCAAGCGAGCCAAGCGAGCCAAGCGAGCCAAGCGAGCCAAGCGAGCCAAGCGAGCCAAGCGAGTCAAACGAGTCAAACGAGTGAAACGAGTCAAACGGGTCAAACGAGTCAATCGAGTCAAACGAGTCAAACGAGTCAAACGAGTTACTCGAGTCAATCGGGTCAAGCGAGTCAAACGAGTCAAACGAGTCAAACGAGTCAAACGAGTCAAACGAGTCAAACGAGTAAAACGAGTCAAACGAGTCAATCGAGTCAAACGAGTCAAACGAGTCAAACGAGTCAAACGAGTCAAACGAGTCAAACGAGTCAAACGAGTCAAACGAGTCAAACGAGTCAAACGAGTCAAACGTGTCAAACGGGTCAAACGGGTCGAACAGGACAATCGAGTCAAACGAGTCAAACGAGTCAAACGAGTCAAACGAGTCAAACGAGTCAAGCGAGTCAAGCGAGTCAAGCGAGTCAAGCGAGTCAAGCGAGTCAAGCGAGTCAAACGAGTCAAACGAGTCAAACGAGTCAAACGAGTCAAACGAGTCAAACGAGTCAAACGAGTCAAACGAGTCAAACGAGTCAAACGAGTCAAACGAGTCAAACGAGTCAAACGAGTCAAACGAGTCAAACGAGTCAAACGTGTCAAACGGGTCTAACGGGTCGAACAGGACAATCGAGTCAAACGAGTCAAACGAGTCAAACGAGTCAAACGAGTCAAACGAGTCAAGCGAGTCAAACGAGTCAAACGAGTCAATCGAGTCAAACGAGTCAAACGACTCAAACGAGTCAAACGAGCCAAACGAGTCAAACGAGCCAAACGAGTCAAACGAGCCAAACGAGCCAAACGAGCCAAACGAGCCAAACGACCCAAACGAGTCAAACGAGTCAAACGAGTCAAACGAGTCAATCGAGTCAAACGAGTCAATCGAGTCAAACGAATCAAACGAGCCAAACGAGCCAAACGAGCCAAACGAGCCAAACGAGTCAAACGAGCCAAACGAGTCAAACGAGCCAAACGAGTCAAACGAGCCAAACGAGTCAAACGAGCCAAACGAGTCAAACGAGCCAAACGAGCCAAGCGAGCCAAGCGAGCCAAGCGAGCCAAGCGAGCCAAGCGAGCCAAGCGAGCCAAGCGAGCCAAACGAGCCAAGCGAGCCAAGCGAGCCAAGCGAGCCAAGCGAGCCAAGCGAGCCAAGCGAGCCAAGCGAGCCTAGCGAGCCAAGCGAGCCAAGCGAGCCAAGCGAGCCAAGCGAGCCAAGCGAGCCAAGCGAGCCAAGCGAGCCAAGCGAGCCAAGCGAGTCAAACGAGTGAAACGAGTCAAACGGGTCAAACGAGTCAATCGAGTCAAACGAGTCAAACGAGTCAAACGAGTTACTCGAGTCAATCGGGTCAAGCGAGTCAAACGAGTCGAACGAGTCGAACGAGTCGAACGAGTCGAACGAGTCGAACGAGTCGAACGAGTCGAACGAGTCGAACGAGTCGAACGAGTCGAACGAGTCGAACGAGTCGAACGAGTCGAACGAGTCGAACGAGTCGAACGAGTCGAACGAGTCGAACGAGTCGAACGAGTCGAACGAGTCGAACGAGTCGAACGAGTCGAACGAGTCGAACGAGTCGAACGAGTCGAACGAGTCGAACGAGTCGAACGAGTCGAACGAGTCGAACGAGTCGAACGAGTCGAACGAGTCGAACGAGTCGAACGAGTCGAACGAGTCGAACGAGTCGAACGAGTCGAACGAGTCGAACGAGTCGAACGAGTCGAACGAGTCGAACGAGTCGAACGAGTCGAACGAGTCGAACGAGTCGAACGAGTCGAACGAGTCGAACGAGTCGAACGAGTCGAACGAGTCGAACGAGTCGAACGAGTCGAACGAGTCGAACGAGTCGAACGAGTCGAACGAGTCGAACGAGTCGAACGAGTCGAACGAGTCGAACGAGTCGAACGAGTCGAACGAGTCGAACGAGTCGAACGAGTCGAACGAGTCGAACGAGTCGAACGAGTCGAACGAGTCGAACGAGTCGAACGAGTCGAACGAGTCGAACGAGTCGAACGAGTCGAACGAGTCGAACGAGTCGAACGAGTCGAACGAGTCGAACGAGTCGAACGAGTCGAACGAGTCGAACGAGTCGAACGAGTCGAACGAGTCGAACGAGTCGAACGAGTCGAACGAGTCGAACGAGTCGAACGAGTCGAACGAGTCGAACGAGTCGAACGAGTCGAACGAGTCGAACGAGTCGAACGAGTCGAACGAGTCGAACGAGTCGAACGAGTCGAACGAGTCGAACGAGTCGAACGAGTCGAACGAGTCGAACGAGTCGAACGAGTCGAACGAGTCGAACGAGTCGAACGAGTCGAACGAGTCGAACGAGTCGAACGAGTCGAACGAGTCGAACGAGTCGAACGAGTCGAACGAGTCGAACGAGTCGAACGAGTCGAACGAGTCGAACGAGTCGAACGAGTCGAACGAGTCGAACGAGTCGAACGAGTCGAACGAGTCGAACGAGTCGAACGAGTCGAACGAGTCGAACGAGTCGAACGAGTCGAACGAGTCGAACGAGTCGAACGAGTCGAACGAGTCGAACGAGTCGAACGAGTCGAACGAGTCGAACGAGTCGAACGAGTCGAACGAGTCGAACGAGTCGAACGAGTCGAACGAGTCGAACGAGTCGAACGAGTCGAACGAGTCGAACGAGTCGAACGAGTCGAACGAGTCGAACGAGTCGAACGAGTCGAACGAGTCGAACGAGTCGAACGAGTCGAACGAGTCGAACGAGTCGAACGAGTCGAACGAGTCGAACGAGTCGAACGAGTCGAACGAGTCGAACGAGTCGAACGAGTCGAACGAGTCGAACGAGTCGAACGAGTCGAACGAGTCGAACGAGTCGAACGAGTCGAACGAGTCGAACGAGTCGAACGAGTCGAACGAGTCGAACGAGTCGAACGAGTCGAACGAGTCGAACGAGTCGAACGAGTCGAACGAGTCGAACGAGTCGAACGAGTCGAACGAGTCGAACGAGTCGAACGAGTCGAACGAGTCGAACGAGTCGAACGAGTCGAACGAGTCGAACGAGTCGAACGAGTCGAACGAGTCGAACGAGTCGAACGAGTCGAACGAGTCGAACGAGTCGAACGAGTCGAACGAGTCGAACGAGTCGAACGAGTCGAACGAGTCGAACGAGTCGAACGAGTCGAACGAGTCGAACGAGTCGAACGAGTCGAACGAGTCGAACGAGTCGAACGAGTCGAACGAGTCGAACGAGTCGAACGAGTCGAACGAGTCGAACGAGTCGAACGAGTCGAACGAGTCGAACGAGTCGAACGAGTCGAACGAGTCGAACGAGTCGAACGAGTCGAACGAGTCGAACGAGTCGAACGAGTCGAACGAGTCGAACGAGTCGAACGAGTCGAACGAGTCGAACGAGTCGAACGAGTCGAACGAGTCGAACGAGTCGAACGAGTCGAACGAGTCGAACGAGTCGAACGAGTCGAACGAGTCGAACGAGTCGAACGAGTCGAACGAGTCGAACGAGTCGAACGAGTCGAACGAGTCGAACGAGTCGAACGAGTCGAACGAGTCGAACGAGTCGAACGAGTCGAACGAGTCGAACGAGTCGAACGAGTCGAACGAGTCGAACGAGTCGAACGAGTCGAACGAGTCGAACGAGTCGAACGAGTCGAACGAGTCGAACGAGTCGAACGAGTCGAACGAGTCGAACGAGTCGAACGAGTCGAACGAGTCGAACGAGTCGAACGAGTCGAACGAGTCGAACGAGTCGAACGAGTCGAACGAGTCGAACGAGTCGAACGAGTCGAACGAGTCGAACGAGTCGAACGAGTCGAACGAGTCGAACGAGTCGAACGAGTCGAACGAGTCGAACGAGTCGAACGAGTCGAACGAGTCGAACGAGTCGAACGAGTCGAACGAGTCGAACGAGTCGAACGAGTCGAACGAGTCGAACGAGTCGAACGAGTCGAACGAGTCGAACGAGTCGAACGAGTCGAACGAGTCGAACGAGTCGAACGAGTCGAACGAGTCGAACGAGTCGAACGAGTCGAACGAGTCGAACGAGTCGAACGAGTCGAACGAGTCGAACGAGTCGAACGAGTCGAACGAGTCGAACGAGTCGAACGAGTCGAACGAGTCGAACGAGTCGAACGAGTCGAACGAGTCGAACGAGTCGAACGAGTCGAACGAGTCGAACGAGTCGAACGAGTCGAACGAGTCGAACGAGTCGAACGAGTCGAACGAGTCGAACGAGTCGAACGAGTCGAACGAGTCGAACGAGTCGAACGAGTCGAACGAGTCGAACGAGTCGAACGAGTCGAACGAGTCGAACGAGTCGAACGAGTCGAACGAGTCGAACGAGTCGAACGAGTCGAACGAGTCGAACGAGTCGAACGAGTCGAACGAGTCGAACGAGTCGAACGAGTCGAACGAGTCGAACGAGTCGAACGAGTCGAACGAGTCGAACGAGTCGAACGAGTCGAACGAGTCGAACGAGTCGAACGAGTCGAACGAGTCGAACGAGTCGAACGAGTCGAACGAGTCGAACGAGTCGAACGAGTCGAACGAGTCGAACGAGTCGAACGAGTCAAACGTGTCGAACGGGTCTAACGAGTCGAACAGGACAATCGAGTCAAACGAGTCAAACGAGTCAAACGAGTCAAACGAATCAAACGAGCCAAACGAGCCAAACGAGCCAAACGAGTCAAACGAGTCAAACGAGTCAAACGAGTCAAACGAGTCAAACGAGTCAAACGAGTCAAACGAGCCAAACGAGTCAAACGAGCCAAACGAGTCAAACGAGTCAAACGAGTCAAACGAGTCAAACGAGTCAAACGAGTCAAACGAGTCAAACGAGTCAAACGAGTCAAACGAGTCAAACGAGTCAAACGAGTCAAACGAGTCAAACGAGTCAAACGAGTCAAACGAGTCAAACGAGTCAAACGAGTCAAACGAGTCAAACGAGTCAAACGAGTCAAACGAGTCAAACGAGTCAAACGAGTCAAACGAGTCAAACGAGTCAAACGAGTCAAACGAGTCAAACGAGTCAAACGAGTCAAACGAGTCAAACGAGTCAAACGAGTCAAACGAGTCAAACGAGTCAAACGAGTCAAACGAGTCAAACGAGTCAAACGAGTCAAACGAGTCAAACGAGTCAAACGAGTCAAACGAGTCAAACGAGTCAAACGAGTCAAACGAGTCAAACGAGTCAAACGAGTCAAACGAGTCAAACGAGTCAAACGAGTCAAACGAGTCAAACGAGTCAAACGAGTCAAACGAGTCAAACGAGTCAAACGAGTCAAACGAGTCAAACGAGTCAAACGAGTCAAACGAGTCAAACGAGTCAAACGAGTCAAACGAGTCAAACGAGTCAAACGAGTCAAACGAGTCAAACGAGTCAAACGAGTCAAACGAGTCAAACGAGTCAAACGAGTCAAACGAGTCAAACGAGTCAAACGAGTCAAACGAGTCAAACGAGTCAAACGAGTCAAACGAGTCAAACGAGTCAAACGAGTCAAACGAGTCAAACGAGTCAAACGAGTCAAACGAGTCAAACGAGTCAAACGAGTCAAACGAGTCAAACGAGTCAAACGAGTCAAACGAGTCAAACGAGTCAAACGAGTCAAACGAGTCAAACGAGTCAAACGAGTCAAACGAGTCAAACGAGTCAAACGAGTCAAACGAGTCAAACGAGCCAAACGAGCCAAACGAGCCAAACGAGTCAAACGAGTCAAACGAGTCAAACGAGTCAAACGAGTCAAGCGAGTCAAACGAGTCAAACGAGCCAAACGAGCCAAACGAGTCAAACGAGCCAAACGAGTCAAACGAGCCAAACGAGTCAAACGAGCCAAACGAGCCAAACGAGCCAAACGAGTCAAACGAGTCAAACGAGTCAAACGAGTCAAACGAGTCAAACGAGCCAAACGAGCCAAACGAGCCAAACGAGTCAAACGTGTCAAACGAGTCAAACGAGTCAAACGAGTCAAACGAGTCAAACGAGTCAAACGAGTCAAACGAGTCAAACGAGTCAAACGAGTCAAACGAGTCAAACGAGTCAAACGTGTCAAACGGGTCTAACGGGTCGAACAGGACAATCGAGTCAAACGAGTCAAACGAGTCAAACGAGTCAAACGAATCAAACGAGCCAAACGAGCCAAACGAGTCAAACGAGTCAAACGAGTCAAACGAGCCAAACGAGTCAAACGAGCCAAACGAGCCAAACGAGCCAAGCGAGCCAAGCGAGCCAAGCGAGCCAAGCGAGCCAAGCGAGCCAAGCGAGCCAAGCGAGCCAAGCGAGCCAAGCGAGCCAGGCGAGCCAAGCGAGCCAAGCGAGCCAAGCGAGCCAAGCGAGCCAAGCGAGCCAAGCGAGCCAAGCGAGCCAAGCGAGCCAAGCGAGCCAAGCGAGCCAAGCGAGCCAAGCGAGCCAAGCGAGCCAAGCGAGCCAAGCGAGCCAAGCGAGCCAAGCGAGTCAAACGAGTCAAACGAGTGAAACGAGTCAAACGGGTCAAACGAGTCAATCGAGTCAAACGAGTCAAACGAGTCAAACGAGTTACTCGAGTCAATCGGGTCAAGCGAGTCAAACGAGTCAAACGAGTCAAACGAGTCAAACGAGTCAAACGAGTCAAACGAGTAAAACGAGTCAAACGAGTCAATCGAGTCAAACGAGTCAAACGAGTCAAACGAGTCAAACGAGTCAAACGAGTCAAACGAGTCAAACGAGTCAAACGAGTCAAACGAGTCAAACGAGTCAAACGTGTCAAACGGGTCAAACGGGTCGAACAGGACAATCGAGTCAAACGAGTCAAACGAGTCAAACGAGTCAAACGAGTCAAACGAGTCAAGCGAGTCAAGCGAGTCAAGCGAGTCAAGCGAGTCAAGCGAGTCAAGCGAGTCAAACGAGTCAAACGAGTCAAACGAGTCAAACGAGTCAAACGAGTCAAACGAGTCAAACGAGTCAAACGAGTCAAACGAGTCAAACGAGTCAAACGAGTCAAACGAGTCAAACGAGTCAAACGAGTCAAACGAGTCAAACGTGTCAAACGGGTCTAACGGGTCGAACAGGACAATCGAGTCAAACGAGTCAAACGAGTCAAACGAGTCAAACGAGTCAAACGAGTCAAGCGAGTCAAACGAGTCAAACGAGTCAATCGAGTCAAACGAGTCAAACGACTCAAACGAGTCAAACGAGCCAAACGAGTCAAACGAGCCAAACGAGTCAAACGAGCCAAACGAGCCAAACGAGCCAAACGAGCCAAACGACCCAAACGAGTCAAACGAGTCAAACGAGTCAAACGAGTCAATCGAGTCAAACGAGTCAATCGAGTCAAACGAATCAAACGAGCCAAACGAGCCAAACGAGCCAAACGAGCCAAACGAGTCAAACGAGCCAAACGAGTCAAACGAGCCAAACGAGTCAAACGAGCCAAACGAGTCAAACGAGCCAAACGAGTCAAACGAGCCAAACGAGCCAAGCGAGCCAAGCGAGCCAAGCGAGCCAAGCGAGCCAAGCGAGCCAAACGAGCCAAGCGAGCCAAGCGAGCCAAGCGAGCCAAGCGAGCCAAGCGAGCCAAGCGAGCCAAGCGAGCCTAGCGAGCCAAGCGAGCCAAGCGAGCCAAGCGAGCCAAGCGAGCCAAGCGAGCCAAGCGAGCCAAGCGAGCCAAGCGAGCCAAGCGAGCCAAGCGAGCCAAGCGAGCCAAGCGAGTGAAACGAGTGAAACGAGTCAAACGGGTCAAACGAGTCAAACGAGTCAAACGAGTCAAACGAGTCAAACGAGTTACTCGAGTCAATCGGGTCAAGCGAGTCAAACGAGTCGAACGAGTCGAACGAGTCGAACGAGTCGAACGAGTCGAACGAGTCGAACGAGTCGAACGAGTCGAACGAGTCGAACGAGTCGAACGAGTCGAACGAGTCGAACGAGTCGAACGAGTCGAACGAGTCGAACGAGTCGAACGAGTCGAACGAGTCGAACGAGTCGAACGAGTCGAACGAGTCGAACGAGTCGAACGAGTCGAACGAGTCGAACGAGTCGAACGAGTCGAACGAGTCGAACGAGTCGAACGAGTCGAACGAGTCGAACGAGTCGAACGAGTCGAACGAGTCGAACGAGTCGAACGAGTCGAACGAGTCGAACGAGTCGAACGAGTCGAACGAGTCGAACGAGTCGAACGAGTCGAACGAGTCGAACGAGTCGAACGAGTCGAACGAGTCGAACGAGTCGAACGAGTCGAACGAGTCGAACGAGTCGAACGAGTCGAACGAGTCGAACGAGTCGAACGAGTCGAACGAGTCGAACGAGTCGAACGAGTCGAACGAGTCGAACGAGTCGAACGAGTCGAACGAGTCGAACGAGTCGAACGAGTCGAACGAGTCGAACGAGTCGAACGAGTCGAACGAGTCGAACGAGTCGAACGAGTCGAACGAGTCGAACGAGTCGAACGAGTCGAACGAGTCGAACGAGTCGAACGAGTCGAACGAGTCGAACGAGTCGAACGAGTCGAACGAGTCGAACGAGTCGAACGAGTCGAACGAGTCGAACGAGTCGAACGAGTCGAACGAGTCGAACGAGTCGAACGAGTCGAACGAGTCGAACGAGTCGAACGAGTCGAACGAGTCGAACGAGTCGAACGAGTCGAACGAGTCGAACGAGTCGAACGAGTCGAACGAGTCGAACGAGTCGAACGAGTCGAACGAGTCGAACGAGTCGAACGAGTCGAACGAGTCGAACGAGTCGAACGAGTCGAACGAGTCGAACGAGTCGAACGAGTCGAACGAGTCGAACGAGTCGAACGAGTCGAACGAGTCGAACGAGTCGAACGAGTCGAACGAGTCGAACGAGTCGAACGAGTCGAACGAGTCGAACGAGTCGAACGAGTCGAACGAGTCGAACGAGTCGAACGAGTCGAACGAGTCGAACGAGTCGAACGAGTCGAACGAGTCGAACGAGTCGAACGAGTCGAACGAGTCGAACGAGTCGAACGAGTCGAACGAGTCGAACGAGTCGAACGAGTCGAACGAGTCGAACGAGTCGAACGAGTCGAACGAGTCGAACGAGTCGAACGAGTCGAACGAGTCGAACGAGTCGAACGAGTCGAACGAGTCGAACGAGTCGAACGAGTCGAACGAGTCGAACGAGTCGAACGAGTCGAACGAGTCGAACGAGTCGAACGAGTCGAACGAGTCGAACGAGTCGAACGAGTCGAACGAGTCGAACGAGTCGAACGAGTCGAACGAGTCGAACGAGTCGAACGAGTCGAACGAGTCGAACGAGTCGAACGAGTCGAACGAGTCGAACGAGTCGAACGAGTCGAACGAGTCGAACGAGTCGAACGAGTCGAACGAGTCGAACGAGTCGAACGAGTCGAACGAGTCGAACGAGTCGAACGAGTCGAACGAGTCGAACGAGTCGAACGAGTCGAACGAGTCGAACGAGTCGAACGAGTCGAACGAGTCGAACGAGTCGAACGAGTCGAACGAGTCGAACGAGTCGAACGAGTCGAACGAGTCGAACGAGTCGAACGAGTCGAACGAGTCGAACGAGTCGAACGAGTCGAACGAGTCGAACGAGTCGAACGAGTCGAACGAGTCGAACGAGTCGAACGAGTCGAACGAGTCGAACGAGTCGAACGAGTCGAACGAGTCGAACGAGTCGAACGAGTCGAACGAGTCGAACGAGTCGAACGAGTCGAACGAGTCGAACGAGTCGAACGAGTCGAACGAGTCGAACGAGTCGAACGAGTCGAACGAGTCGAACGAGTCGAACGAGTCGAACGAGTCGAACGAGTCGAACGAGTCGAACGAGTCGAACGAGTCGAACGAGTCGAACGAGTCGAACGAGTCGAACGAGTCGAACGAGTCGAACGAGTCGAACGAGTCGAACGAGTCGAACGAGTCGAACGAGTCGAACGAGTCGAACGAGTCGAACGAGTCGAACGAGTCGAACGAGTCGAACGAGTCGAACGAGTCGAACGAGTCGAACGAGTCGAACGAGTCGAACGAGTCAAACGAGTCAAACGAGTCAAACGAGTCAAACGAGTCAAACGTGTCAAACGGGTCAAACGGGTCGAACAGGACAATCGAGTCAAACGAGTCAAACGAGTCAAACGAGTCAAACGAATCAAACGAGCCAAACGAGCCAAACGAGTCAAACGAGTCAAACGAGTCAAACGAGTCAAACGAGTCAAACGAGTCAAACGAGTCAAACGAGTCAAACGAGTCAAACGAGTCAAACGAGTCAAACGAGTCAAACGAGTCAAACGAGTCAAACGAGTCAAACGAGTCAAACGAGTCAAACGAGTCAAACGAGTCAAACGAGTCAAACGAGTCAAACGAGTCAAACGAGTCAAACGAGTCAAACGAGTCAAACGAGTCAAACGAGTCAAACGAGTCAAACGAGTCAAACGAGTCAAACGAGTCAAACGAGTCAAACGAGTCAAACGAGTCAAACGAGTCAAACGAGTCAAACGAGTCAAACGAGTCAAACGAGTCAAACGAGTCAAACGAGTCAA
The DNA here is from genome assembly GCA_910592295.1 of Andrena haemorrhoa. NCBI lineage: Eukaryota > Metazoa > Arthropoda > Insecta > Hymenoptera > Andrenidae > Andrena > Andrena haemorrhoa. The sequence goes on from CAJUZA010000227.1 coordinate 212,032, forward strand.
ACGAGTCAAACGAGTCAAACGAGTCAAACGAGTCAAACGAGTCAAACGAGTCAAACGAGTCAAGCGAGCCAAGCGAGCCAAGCGAGTCAAACGAGTCAAACGAGTCAAACGAGTCAAACGGGTCGAACAGGACAATCGAGTCAAGCGAGTCGAACGAGTCAAACGAGTCAAACGAGTCAAACGAGTCAAGCGAGTTGAACGAGTCCAACGAGTCAAACGAGTCAAACGAGTCAAACGAGTCAAACGAGTCAAACGAGTCAAACGAGTCGAACGAGTCGAACGAGTCGAACGAGTCGAACGAGTCGAACGAGTCAAACGAGTCAAACGAGTCAAACGAGTCAAACGAGTCAAACGAGTCAAACGAGTCAAACGAGTCAAACGAGTCAAACGAGTCAAACGAGTCAAACGAGTCAAACGAGTCAAACGAGTCAAACGAGTCAAACGAGCCAAGCGAGCCAAGCGAGCCAAGCGAGCCAAGCGAGCCAAGCGATCCAAGCGAGCCAAGCGAGCCTAGCGAGCCAAGCGAGCCAAGCGAGCCAAGCGAGCCAAGCGAGCCAAGCGAGCCAAGCGAGCCAAGCGAGCCAAGCGAGCCAAACGAGCCAAGCGAGCCAAACCAGCCAAGCGAGCCAAACCAGCCAAGCGAGCCAAGCGAGCCAAGCGAGCCAAGCGAGCCAAGCGAGCCAAGCGAGCCAAGCGAGCCAAGCGAGCCAAGCGAGCCAAGCGAGCCAAGCGAGCCAAGCGAGCCAAGCGAGCCAAGCGAGCCAAGCGAGCCAAGCGAGCCAAGCGAGCCAAGCGAGCCAAGCGAGCCAAGCGAGCCAAGCGAGCCAAGCGAGCCAAGCGACCCAAGCGACCCAAGCGAGCCAAGCGAGCCAAGCGAGCCAAGCGAGCCAAGCGACCCAAGCGACCCAAGCGAGCCAAGCGAGCCAAGCGAGCCAAGCGAGCCAAGCGAGCCAAGCGAGCCAAGCGAGCCAAGCGAGCCAAGCGAGCCAAGCGAGCCAAGCGAGCCAAGCGAGCCAAACGAGCCAAGCGAGCCAAACCAGCCAAGCGAGCCAAACCAGCCAAGCGAGCCAATCGAGCCAAGCGAGCCAAGCGAGCCAAGCGAGCCAAGCGAGCCAAGCGAGCCAAGCGAGCCAAGCGAGCCAAGCGAGCCAAGCGAGCCAAGCGAGCCAAGCGAGCCAAGCGAGCCAAGCGAGCCAAGCGAGCCAAGCGAGCCAAGCGAGCCAAGCGAGCCAAGCGAGCCAAGCGACCCAAGCGACCCAAGCGAGCCAAGCGAGCCAAGCGAGCCAAGCGAGCCAAGCGAGCCAAGCGAGCCAAGCGAGCCAAGCGAGCCAAGCGAGTCAAACGAGGCAAACGAGTCAAACGAGTCAAACGAGTCAAACGAGTCAAACGAGTCAAACGAGTCAAACGAGTCAAACGAGTCAAACGAGTCAAACGAGTCAAACGAGTCAAACGAGTCAAACGAGTCAAACGAGTCAAACGAGTCGAACGAGTCAAACGAGTCGAACGAGTCGAACGAGTCAAACGAGTCAAACGAGTCAAACGAGTCAAACGAGTCAAACGAGTCAAACGAGTCAAACGAGTCAAACGAGTCAAACGAGTCAAACGAGTCAAACGAGTCAAACGAGTCAAACGAGTCAAACGAGTCAAACGAGTCAAACGAGTCAAACGAGTCAAACGAGTCAAACGAGTCAAACGAGTCAAACGAGTCAAACGAGTCAAACGAGTCAAACGAGTCAAACGAGTCAAACGAGTCAAACGAGTCAAACGAGTCAAACGAGTCAAACGAGTCAAACGAGTCAAACGAGTCAAACGTGTCTCAAACAGGTCAAAAGGGTCGAACAGGACAATCGATTCAAACGAGTTGAACGAGTCAAACGAGTCAAACGTGTGAAACGGGTCAAAAGGGTCGAACAGGTCAATCGAGTCAAACGAGTCAAACGAGTCAAACGAGTCAAACGAGTCAATCGAGTCAAACGAGTCGAACGAGTCAAACGAGTCGAACGAGTCGAACGAGTCAAACGAGTCAAACGAGTCAAACGAGTCAAACGAGTCAAACGAGTCAAACGAGTCAAACGAGTCAAACGAGTCAAACGAGTCAAACGAGTCAAACGAGTCAAACGAGTCAAACGAGCCAAGCGAGCCAAGCGAGCCAAGCGAGCCAAGCGAGCCAAACGAGCCAAGCGAGCCAAGCGAGCCAAGCGAGCCAAGCGAGCCAAGCGAGCCAAGCGAGCCAAGCGAGCCAAGCGAGCAAAGCGAGCCAAGCGAGCCAAGCGAGCCAAACGAGCCAAGCGAGCCAAACGAGCCAAGCGCGCCAAGCGAGCCAAGCGAGCCAAGCGAGCCAAGCGAGCCAAGCGAGCCAAGCGAGCCAAGCGAGTCGAGCGAGTCGAGCGAGTCGAGCGAGTCGAGCGAGTCGAGCGAGTCGAGCGAGTCGAGCGAGTCGAGCGAGCCGAGCGAGTCGAGCGAGCCGAGCGAGTCGAGCGAGCCGAGCGAGTCGAGCGAGCCGAGCGAGCCGAGCGAGCCGAGCGAGCCGAGCGAGCCGAGCGAGCCGAGCGAGCCGAGCGAGCCGAGCGAGCCGAGCGAGCCGAGCGAGCCGAGCGAGCCGAGCGAGCCGAGCGAGCCGAGCGAGCCGAGCGAGCCGAGCGCGCCGAGCGAGCCGAGCGAGCCGAGCGAGCCGAGCGAGCCGAGCGAGCCGAGCGAGCCGAGCGAGCCGAGCGAGCCGAGCGAGCCGAGCGAGTCGAGCGAGCCGAGCGAGTCGAGCGAGCCGAGCGAGTCGAGCGAGCCGAGCGAGCCGAGCGAGCCGAGCGAGCCGAGCGAGTCGAGCGAGTCGAGCGAGCCGAGCGAGTCGAGCGAGTCGAGCGAGTCGAGCGAGTCGAGCGAGTCGAGCGAGTCGAGCGAGTCGAGCGAGTCGAGCGAGTCGAGCGAGTCGAGCGAGTCGAGCGAGTCGAGCGAGTCGAGCGAGTCGAGCGAGTCGAGCGAGTCGAGCGAGTCGAGCGAGTCGAGCGAGTCGAGCGAGTCGAGCGAGTCGAGCGAGTCGAGCGAGTCGAGCGAGTCGAGCGAGTCGAGCGAGTCGAGCGAGTCGAGCGAGTCGAGCGAGTCGAGCGAGTCGAGCGAGTCGAGCGAGTCGAGCGAGTCGAGCGAGTCGAGCGAGTCGAGCGAGTCGAGCGAGTCGAGCGAGTCGAACGAGTCGAACGAGTCGAACGAGTCGAACGAGTCGAACGAGTCGAACGAGTCGAACGAGTCGAACGAGTCGAACGAGTCAAACGAGTCGAACGAGTCGAACGAGTCAAACGAGTCAAACGAGTCAAACGAGTCAAACGAGTCAAACGAGTCAAACGTGTCTCAAACGGGTCAAAAGGGTCGAACAGGACAATCGATTCAAACGAGTTGAACGAGTCAAACGAGTCAAACGTGTGAAACGGGTCAAAAGGGTCGAACAGGTCAATCGAGTCAAACGAGTCAAACGAGTCAAACGAGTCAAACGAGTCAATCGAGTCAAACGAGTCAATCGAGTCAAACGAGTCAAACGAGCCAAACGAGCCAAGCGAGCCAAACGAGCCAAGTGAGCCAAGCGAGCCAAGCGAGCCAAGCGAGCCAAGCGAGCCAAGCGAGCCAAGCGAGGCAAACGAGCCAAGCGAGCCAAGCGAGCCAAGCGAGTCAAACGAGTCAAACGAGTCAAACGAGTCAAACGAGTCAAACGAGTCAAACGAGTCAAACGAGTCAAACGAGTCAAACGAGTCAAACGAGTCAAACGAGTCAAACGAGTCAAACGAGTCAAACGAGTCAAACGAGTCAAACGAGTCAAACGAGTCAAACGAGTCAAACGAGTCAAACGAGTCAAACGAGTCAAACGAGTCAAACGAGTCAAACGAGTCAAACGAGTCAAACGAGTCAAACGAGTCAAACGAGTCAAACGAGTCAAACGAGTCAAACGAGTCAAACGAGTCAAACGAGTCAAACGAGTCAAACGAGTCAAACGAGTCAAACGAGTCAAACGAGTCAAACGAGTCAAACGAGTCAAACGAGTCAAACGAGTCAAACGAGTCAAACGAGTCAAACGAGTCAAGCGAGCCAAGCGAGGCAAGCGAGTCAAACGAGTCAAACGAGTCAAACGAGTCAAACGAGTCAAACGGGTCGAACAGGACAATCGAGTCAAGCGAGTTGAACGAGTCAAACGAGTCAAACGAGTCAAACGAGTCAAGCGAGTTGAACGAGTCCAACGAGTCAAACGAGTCAAACGAGTCAAACGAGTCAAACGAGTCAAACGAGTCAAACGTGTCTCAAACGGGTCAAAAGGGTCGAACAGGACAATCGATTCAAACGAGTTGAACGAGTCAAACGAGTCAAACGTGTCAAACGGGTCAAAAGGGTCGAACAGGTCAATCGAGTCAAACGAGTCAAACGAGTCAAACGAGTCAAACGAGTCAAACGAGTCAAACGAGTCAAACGAGTCGAACGAGTCGAACGAGTCAAACGAGTCGAACGAGTCAAACGAGTCAAACGAGTCAAACGAGTCAAACGAGTCAAACGAGTCAAACGAGTCAAACGAGTCAAACGAGTCAAACGAGTCAAACGAGTCAAACGAGTCAAACGAGTCAAACGAGTCAAACGAGTCAAACGAGTCAAACGAGTCAAACGAGTCAAACGAGCCAAACGAGCCAAGCGAGCCAAGCGAGCCAAGCGAGCCAAGCGAGCCAAGCGAGCCAAGCGAGCCTAGCGAGCCAAGCGAGCCAAGCGAGCCAAGCGAGCCAAGCGAGCCAAGCGAGCCAAGCGAGCCAAGCGAGCCAAGCGAGCCAAGCGAGCCAAACGAGCCAAGCGAGCCAAACCAGCCAAGCGAGCCAAACCAGCCAAGCGAGCCAAGCGAGCCAAGCGAGCCAAGCGAGCCAAGCGAGCCAAGCGAGCCAAGCGAGCCAAGCGAGCCAAGCGAGCCAAGCGAGCCAAGCGAGCCAAGCGAGCCAAGCGAGCCAAGCGAGCCAAGCGAGCCAAGCGAGCCAAGCGACCCAAGCGAGCCAAGCGAGCCAAGCGAGCCAAGCGAGCCAAGCGAGCCAAGCGAGCCAAGCGAGCCAAGCGAGCCAAGCGAGTCAAGCGAGCCAAGCGAGTCAAGCGAGCCAAGCGAGACAAGCGAGCCAAGCGAGCCAAGCGAGTCAAGCGAGCCAAGCGAGTCAAGCGAGCCAAGCGAGACAAGCGAGCCAAGCGAGTCAAGCGAGCCAAGCGAGTCAAACGAGTCAAACGAGTCAAACGAGTCAAACGAGTCAAACGAGTCAAACGAGTCAAACGAGTCAAACGAGTCAAACGAGTCAAACGAGTCAAACGAGTCAAACGAGTCAAACGAGTCAAACGAGTCAAACGAGTCAAACGAGTCAAACGAGTCAAACGAGTCAAACGAGTCAAACGAGTCAAACGAGTCAAACGAGTCAAACGTGTCTCAAACAGGTCAAAAGGGTCGAACAGGACAATCGATTCAAACGAGTTGAACGAGTCAAACGAGTCAAACGTGTGAAACGGGTCAAAAGGGTCGAACAGGTCAATCGAGTCAAACGAGTCAAACGAGTCAAACGAGTCAAACGAGTCAATCGAGTCAAACGAGTCAAACGAGCCAAACGAGCCAAGCGAGCCAAACGAGCCAAGCGAGCCAAGCGAGCCAAGCGAGCCAAGCGAGTCAAGCGAGCCAAGCGAGTCAAGCGAGCCAAGCGAGACAAGCGAGCCAAGCGAGCCAAGCGAGTCAAGCGAGCCAAGCGAGTCAAGCGAGCCAAGCGAGACAAGCGAGCCAAGCGAGCCAAGCGAGCCAAGCGAGCCAAGCGAGCCAAGCGAGCCAAGCGAGCCAAGCGAGCCAAGCGAGCCAAGCGAGCCAAGCGAGCCAAGCGAGCCAAGCGAGCCAAGCGAGCCAAGCGAGCCAAGCGAGCCAAGCGAGCCAAGCGAGCCAAGCGAGCCAAGCGAGCCAAGCGAGCCAAGCGAGCCAAGCGAGCCAAGCGAGCCAAGCGAGCCAAGCGAGCCAAGCGAGCCAAGCGAGCCAAGCGAGCCAAGCGAGCCAAGCGAGCCAAGCGAGCCAAGCGAGCCAAGCGAGCCAAGCGAGCCAAGCGAGCCAAGCGAGCCAAGCGAGCCAAGCGAGCCAAGCGAGGCAAGCGAGTCAAACGAGTCAAACGAGTCAAACGGGTCGAACAGGACAATCGAGTCAAGCGAGTTGAACGAGTCAAACGAGTCAAACGAGTCAAACGAGTCAAACGAGTCAAACGAGTCAAACGAGTCAAACGAGTCAAACGAGTCAAACGAGTCAAACGAGTCAAACGAGTCAAACGAGTCAAACGAGTCAAACGAGTCAAACGAGTCAAACGAGTCAAACGAGTCAAACGAGTCAAACGAGTCAAACGAGTCAAACGAGTCAAACGAGTCAAACGAGTCAAACGAGTCAAACGAGTCAAACGAGTCAAACGAGTCAAACGAGTCAAACGAGTCAAACGAGTCAAACGAGTCAAACGAGTCAAACGTGTCTCAAACAGGTCAAAAGGGTCGAACAGGACAATCGATTCAAACGAGTTGAACGAGTCAAACGAGTCAAACGTGTGAAACGGGTCAAAAGGGTCGAACAGGTCAATCGAGTCAAACGAGTCAAACGAGTCAAACGAGTCAAACGAGTCAATCGAGTCAAACGAGTCGAACGAGTCAAACGAGTCGAACGAGTCGAACGAGTCAAACGAGTCAAACGAGTCAAACGAGTCAAACGAGTCAAACGAGTCAAACGAGTCAAACGAGTCAAACGAGTCAAACGAGTCAAACGAGTCAAACGAGTCAAACGAGTCAAACGAGCCAAGCGAGCCAAGCGAGCCAAGCGAGCCAAGCGAGCCAAGCGATCCAAGCGAGCCAAGCGAGCCTAGCGAGCCAAGCGAGCCAAGCGAGCCAAGCGAGCCAAGCGAGCCAAGCGAGCCAAGCGAGCCAAACCAGCCAAGCGAGCCAAACCAGCCAAGCGAGCCAAGCGAGCCAAGCGAGCCAAGCGAGCCAAGCGAGCCAAGCGAGCCAAGCGAGCCAAGCGAGCCAAGCGAGCCAAGCGAGCCAAGCGAGCCAAGCGAGCCAAGCGAGCCAAGCGAGCCAAGCGAGCCAAGCGAGCCAAGCGAGCCAAGCGAGCCAAGCGAGCCAAGCGAGCCAAGCGAGCCAAGCGAGCCAAGCGAGCCAAGCGAGGCAAGCGAGGCAAACGAGGCAAACGAGTCAAGCGATTCAACCGAGCCAAACGAGTCAAACGAGCCAAACGAGCCAAGCGAGCCAAACGAGCCAAGCGAGCCAAGCGAGCCAAGCGAGCCAAGCGAGCCAAGCGAGCCAAGCGAGCCAAGCGAGCCAAGCGAGCCAAGCGAGCCAAGCGAGCCAAGCGAGCCAAGCGAGCCAAGCGAGCCAAGCGAGCCAAGCGAGCCAAGCGAGCCAAGCGAGCCAAGCGAGCCAAGCGAGCCAAGCGAGCCAAGCGAGCCAAGCGAGCCAAGCGAGCCAAACGAGCCAAGCGAGCCAAGCGAGCCAAGCGATCCAAGCGAGCCAAGCGAGCCAAGCGAGCCAAGCGAGCCAAGCGAGCAAAGCGAGCCAAGCGAGCCAAGCGAGCCAAACGAGCCAAGCGAGCCAAACGAGCCAAGCGCGCCAAGCGAGCCAAGCGAGCCAAGCGAGCCAAGCGAGCCAAGCGAGCCAAGCGAGCCAAGCGAGTCGAGCGAGTCGAGCGAGTCGAGCGAGTCGAGCGAGCCGAGCGAGTCGAGCGAGTCGAGCGAGTCGAGCGAGCCGAGCGAGCCGAGCGAGCCGAGCGAGCCGAGCGAGCCGAGCGAGCCGAGCGAGCCGAGCGAGCCGAGCGAGCCGAGCGAGCCGAGCGAGCCGAGCGAGCCGAGCGAGCCGAGCGAGCCGAGCGAGCCGAGCGAGCCGAGCGAGCCGAGCGAGCCGAGCGAGCCGAGCGAGCCGAGCGAGCCGAGCGAGCCGAGCGAGCCGAGCGAGCCGAGCGAGCCGAGCGAGCCGAGCGAGCCGAGCGAGCCGAGCGAGCCGAGCGAGCGGAGCGCGCCGAGCGAGCCGAGCGAGCCGAGCGAGCCGAGCGAGCCGAGCGAGCCGAGCGAGCCGAGCGAGCCGAGCGAGTCGAGCGAGCCGAGCGAGTCGAGCGAGCCGAGCGAGTCGAGCGAGCCGAGCGAGCCGAGCGAGCCGAGCGAGCCGAGCGAGCCGAGCGAGTCGAGCGAGCCGAGCGAGTCGAGCGAGTCGAGCGAGTCGAGCGAGTCGAGCGAGTCGAGCGAGTCGAGCGAGTCGAGCGAGTCGAGCGAGTCGAGCGAGTCGAGCGAGTCGAGCGAGTCGAGCGAGTCGAGCGAGTCGAGCGAGTCGAGCGAGTCGAGCGAGTCGAGCGAGTCGAGCGAGTCGAGCGAGTCGAGCGAGTCGAGCGAGTCGAGCGAGTCGAGCGAGTCGAGCGAGTCGAGCGAGTCGAGCGAGTCGAGCGAGTCGAGCGAGTCGAGCGAGTCGAGCGAGTCGAGCGAGTCGAGCGAGTCGAGCGAGTCGAGCGAGTCGAGCGAGTCGAGCGAGTCGAGCGAGTCGAACGAGTCGAACGAGTCGAACGAGTCGAACGAGTCGAACGAGTCGAACGAGTCGAACGAGTCGAACGAGTCGAACGAGTCAAACGAGTCGAACGAGTCGAACGAGTCAAACGAGTCAAACGAGTCAAACGAGTCAAACGAGTCAAACGAGTCAAACGTGTCTCAAACGGGTCAAAAGGGTCGAACAGGACAATCGATTCAAACGAGTTGAACGAGTCAAACGAGTCAAACGTGTGAAACGGGTCAAAAGGGTCGAACAGGTCAATCGAGTCAAACGAGTCAAACGAGTCAAACGAGTCAAACGAGTCAATCGAGTCAAACGAGTCAATCGAGTCAAACGAGTCAAACGAGCCAAACGAGCCAAGCGAGCCAAACGAGCCAAGCGAGCCAAGCGAGCCAAGCGAGCCAAGCGAGCCAAGCGAGCCAAGCGAGCCAAGCGAGGCAAACGAGCCAAGCGAGCCAAGCGAGCCAAGCGAGTCAAACGAGTCAAACGAGTCAAACGAGTCAAACGAGTCAAACGAGTCAAACGAGTCAAACGAGTCAAACGAGTCAAACGAGTCAAACGAGTCAAACGAGTCAAACGAGTCAAACGAGTCAAACGAGTCAAACGAGTCAAACGAGTCAAACGAGTCAAACGAGTCAAACGAGTCAAACGAGTCAAACGAGTCAAACGAGTCAAACGAGTCAAACGAGTCAAACGAGTCAAACGAGTCAAACGAGTCAAACGAGTCAAACGAGTCAAACGAGTCAAACGAGTCAAACGAGTCAAACGAGTCAAACGAGTCAAACGAGTCAAACGAGTCAAACGAGTCAAACGAGTCAAACGAGTCAAACGAGTCAAACGAGTCAAACGAGTCAAACGAGTCAAACGAGTCAAGCGAGCCAAGCGAGCCAAGCGAGTCAAACGAGTCAAACGAGTCAAACGAGTCAAACGAGTCAAACGGGTCGAACAGGACAATCGAGTCAAGCGAGTTGAACGAGTCAAACGAGTCAAACGAGTCAAACGAGTCAAGCGAGTTGAACGAGTCCAACGAGTCAAACGAGTCAAACGAGTCAAACGAGTCAAACGAGTCAAACGAGTCAAACGTGTCTCAAACGGGTCAAAAGGGTCGAACAGGACAATCGATTCAAACGAGTTGAACGAGTCAAACGAGTCAAACGTGTCAAACGGGTCAAAAGGGTCGAACAGGTCAATCGAGTCAAACGAGTCAAACGAGTCAAACGAGTCAAACGAGTCAAACGAGTCAAACGAGTCAAACGAGTCGAACGAGTCGAACGAGTCAAACGAGTCGAACGAGTCAAACGAGTCAAACGAGTCAAACGAGTCAAACGAGTCAAACGAGTCAAACGAGTCAAACGAGTCAAACGAGTCAAACGAGTCAAACGAGTCAAACGAGTCAAACGAGTCAAACGAGTCAAACGAGTCAAACGAGTCAAACGAGTCAAACGAGTCAAACGAGCCAAACGAGCCAAGCGAGCCAAGCGAGCCAAGCGAGCCAAGCGAGCCAAGCGAGCCAAGCGAGCCTAGCGAGCCAAGCGAGCCAAGCGAGCCAAGCGAGCCAAGCGAGCCAAGCGAGCCAAGCGAGCCAAGCGAGCCAAGCGAGCCAAGCGAGCCAAACGAGCCAAGCGAGCCAAACCAGCCAAGCGAGCCAAACCAGCCAAGCGAGCCAAACCAGCCAAGCGAGCCAAGCGAGCCAAGCGAGCCAAGCGAGCCAAGCGAGCCAAGCGAGCCAAGCGAGCCAAGCGAGCCAAGCGAGCCAAGCGAGCCAAGCGAGCCAAGCGAGCCAAGCGAGCCAAGCGAGCCAAGCGAGCCAAGCGACCCAAGCGAGCCAAGCGAGCCAAGCGAGCCAAGCGAGCCAAGCGAGCCAAGCGAGCCAAGCGAGCCAAGCGAGCCAAGCGAGTCAAGCGAGCCAAGCGAGTCAAGCGAGCCAAGCGAGACAAGCGAGCCAAGCGAGCCAAGCGAGTCAAGCGAGCCAAGCGAGTCAAGCGAGCCAAGCGAGACAAGCGAGCCAAGCGAGTCAAGCGAGCCAAGCGAGTCAAACGAGTCAAACGAGTCAAACGAGTCAAACGAGTCAAACGAGTCAAACGAGTCAAACGAGTCAAACGAGTCAAACGAGTCAAACGAGTCAAACGAGTCAAACGAGTCAAACGAGTCAAACGAGTCAAACGAGTCAAACGAGTCAAACGAGTCAAACGAGTCAAACGAGTCAAACGAGTCAAACGAGTCAAACGAGTCAAACGTGTCTCAAACAGGTCAAAAGGGTCGAACAGGACAATCGATTCAAACGAGTTGAACGAGTCAAACGAGTCAAACGTGTGAAACGGGTCAAAAGGGTCGAACAGGTCAATCGAGTCAAACGAGTCAAACGAGTCAAACGAGTCAAACGAGTCAATCGAGTCAAACGAGTCAAACGAGCCAAACGAGCCAAGCGAGCCAAACGAGCCAAGCGAGCCAAGCGAGCCAAGCGAGCCAAGCGAGTCAAGCGAGCCAAGCGAGTCAAGCGAGCCAAGCGAGACAAGCGAGCCAAGCGAGCCAAGCGAGTCAAGCGAGCCAAGCGAGTCAAGCGAGCCAAGCGAGACAAGCGAGCCAAGCGAGCCAAGCGAGCCAAGCGAGACAAGCGAGCCAACCGAGCCAAACGAGCCAAACGAGCCAAACGAGCCAAAATAGCCAAGCGAGCCAAACGAGCCAAGCGAGCCAAGCGAGCCAAGCGAGCCAAGCGAGCCAAGCGAGCCAAGCGAGCCAAGCGAGCCAAGCGAGCCAAGCGAGCCAAGCGAGCCAAACGAGCCAAGCGAGCCAAGCGAGCCAAGCGAGCCAAGCGAGCCAAGCCAGCCAAGCGAGCCAAGCGAGCCAAGCGAGCCAAGCGAGCAAAGCGAGCCAAGCGAGCCAAGCGAGCCAAACGAGCCAAACGAGCCAAACGAGCCAAGCGAGCCAAGCGAGCCAAGCGAGCCAAGCGAGCCAAGCGAGCCAAGCGAGCCAAGCGAGCCAAGCGAGCCAAGCGAGCCAAGCGAGCCAAGCGACCCAAGCGAGCCAAGCGAGCCAAGCGAGCCAAGCGAGCCAAGCGAGCCAAGCGAGCCAAGCGAGCCAAGCGAGCCAAGCGAGTCAAACGAGGCAAACGAGGCAAACGAGTCAAACGAGTCAAACGAGTCAAGCGAGCCAAGCGAGCCAAGCGAGTCAAACGAGTCAAACGAGTCAAACGAGTCAAACGAGTCAAACGGGTCGAACAGGACAATCGAGTCAAGCGAGTTGAACGAGTCAAACGAGTCAAACGAGTCAAACGAGTCAAGCGAGTTGAACGAGTCCAACGAGTCAAACGAGTCAAACGAGTCAAACGAGTCAAACGTGTCTCAGACCGGTCAAAAGGGTCGAACAGGACAATCGATTCAAACGAGTTGAACGAGTCAAACGAGTCAAACGTGTCAAACGGGTCAAAAGGGTCGAACAGGTCAATCGAGTCAAACGAGTCAAACGAGTCAAACGAGTCAAACGAGTCAAACGAGTCAAACGAGTCAAACGAGTCAAACGAGTCAAACGAGTCAAACGAGTCAAACGAGTCAAACGAGTCAAACGAGTCAAACGAGTCAAACGAGTCAAACGAGTCAAACGAGTCAAACGAGTCAAACGAGTCAAACGAGTCAAACGAGTCAAACGAGTCAAACGAGTCAAACGAGTCAAACGAGTCAAACGAGTCAAACGAGTCAAACGAGTCAAACGAGTCAAACGAGTCAAACGAGTCAAACGAGTCAAACGAGTCAAACGAGTCAAACGAGTCAAACGAGTCAAACGAGTCAAACGAGTCAAACGAGTCAAACGAGTCAAACGAGTCAAACGAGTCAAACGAGTCAAACGAGTCAAACGAGTCAAACGAGTCAAACGAGTCAAACGAGTCAAACGAGTCAAACGAGTCAAACGAGTCAAACGAGTCAAACGAGTCAAACGAGTCAAACGAGTCAAACGAGTCAAACGAGTCAAACGAGTCAAACGAGTCAAACGAGTCAAACGAGTCAAACGAGTCAAACGAGTCAAACGAGTCAAACGAGTCAAACGAGTCAAACGAGTCAAACGAGTCAAACGAGTCAAACGAGTCAAACGAGTCAAACGAGTCAAACGAGTCAAACGAGTCAAACGAGTCAAACGAGTCAAACGAGTCAAACGAGTCAAACGAGTCAAACGAGTCAAACGAGTCAAACGAGTCAAACGAGTCAAACGAGTCAAACGAGTCAAACGAGTCAAACGAGCCAAGCGAGTCAAGCGAGTCAAGCGAGCCAAGCGAGTCAAGCGAGCCAAGCGAGACAAGCGAGCCAAGCGAGCCAAGCGAGCCAAGCGAGACAAGCGAGCCAACCGAGCCAAACGAGCCAAACGAGCCAAGCGAGCCAAACGAGCCAAGCGAGCGAAGCGAGCCAAGCGAGCGAAGCGAGCCAAGCGAGCGAAGCGAGCCAAGCGAGCCAAGCGAGCCAAGCGAGCCAAGCGAGCCAAGCGAGCCAAGCGAGCCAAGCGAGCCAAGCGAGGCAAACGAGGCAAACGAGTCAAACGAGTCAAACGAGTCAATCGAGTCAAACGAGTCAAACGAGCCAAACGAGCCAAGCGAGCCAAACGAGCCAAGCGAGCCAAGCGAGCCAAGCGAGCCAAGCGAGCCAAGCGAGCCAAGCGAGCCAAGCGAGCCAAGCGAGCCAAGCGAGCCAAGCGAGCCAAGCGAGCCAAGCGAGCCAAGCGAGCCAAGCGAGCCAAGCGAGCCAAGCGAGGCAAACGAGGCAAACGAGTCAAGCGATTCAACCGAGTCAAACGAGTCAAACGAGTCAATCGAGTCAAACGAGTCAAACGAGCCAAACGAGCCAAGCGAGCCAAACGAGCCAAGCGAGCCAAGCGAGCCAAGCGAGCCAAGCGAGCCAAGCGAGCCAAGCGAGCCAAGCGAGCCAAGCGAGCCAAGCGAGCCAAGCGAGCCAAGCGAGCCAAGCGAGCCAAGCGAGCCAAGCGAGCCAAGCGAGCCAAGCGAGCCAAGCGAGCCAAGCGAGCCAAGCGAGCCAAGCGAGCCAAGCGAGCCAAACGAGCCAAGCGAGCCAAGCGAGCCAAGCGAGCCAAGCGAGCCAAGCGAGCCAAGCGAGCAAAGCGAGCCAAGCGAGCCAAGCGAGCCAAACGAGCCAAGCGAGCCAAACGAGCCAAGCGCGCCAAGCGAGCCAAGCGAGCCAAGCGAGCCAAGCGAGCCAAGCGAGCCAAGCGAGCCAAGCGAGCCAAGCGAGCCGAGCGAGTCGAGCGAGTCGAGCGAGTCGAGCGAGTCGAGCGAGTCGAGCGAGTCGAGCGAGCCGAGCGAGCCGAGCGAGCCGAGCGAGCCGAGCGAGCCGAGCGAGCCGAGCGAGCCGAGCGAGCCGAGCGAGCCGAGCGAGCCGAGCGAGCCGAGCGAGCCGAGCGAGCCGAGCGAGCCGAGCGAGCCGAGCGAGCCGAGCGAGCCGAGCGAGCCGAGCGAGCCGAGCGAGCCGAGCGAGCCGAGCGAGCCGAGCGAGCCGAGCGAGCCGAGCGAGCCGAGCGAGCCGAGCGAGCCGAGCGAGCCGAGCGAGCCGAGCGAGCCGAGCGAGCCGAGCGAGCCAAACGAGCCAAGCGCGCCAAGCGAGCCAAGCGAGCCAAGCGAGCCAAGCGAGCCAAGCGAGCCCAGCGAGCCGAGCGAGTCGAGCGAGTCGAGCGAGTCGAGCGAGTCGAGCGAGTCGAGCGAGTCGAGCGAGTCGAGCGAGCCGAGCGAGTCGAGCGAGCCGAGCGAGCCGAGCGAGCCGAGCGAGCCGAGCGAGCCGAGCGAGCCGAGCGAGCCGAGCGAGCCGAGCGAGCCGAGCGAGCCGAGCGAGCCGAGCGAGCCGAGCGAGCCGAGCGAGCCGAGCGAGCCGAGCGAGCCGAGCGAGCCGAGCGAGCCGAGCGAGCCGAGCGAGCCGAGCGAGCCGAGCGAGCCGAGCGAGCCGAGCGAGCCGAGCGAGCCGAGCGAGCCGAGCGAGCCGAGCGAGCCGAGCGAGCCGAGCGAGCCGAGCGAGCCGAGCGAGCCGAGCGAGCCGAGCGAGCCGAGCGAGTCGAGCGAGCCGAGCGAGTCGAGCGAGTCGAGCGAGTCGAGCGAGTCGAACGAGTCGAACGAGTCGAACGAGTCAAACGAGTCAAACGAGTCAAACGAGTCAAACGAGTCAAACGAGTCAAACGAGTCAAACGTGTCTCAAACGGGTCAAAAGGGTCGAACAGGACAATCGATTCAAACGAGTTGAACGAGTCAAACGAGTCAAACGTGTGAAACGGGTCAAAAGGGTCGAACAGGTCAATCGAGTCAAACGAGTCAAACGAGTCAAACGAGTCAAACGAGTCAATCGAGTCAAACGAGTCAATCGAGTCAAACGAGTCAAACGAGTCAAACGTGTCTCAAACGGGTCAAAAGGGTCGAACAGGACAATCGATTCAAACGAGTTGAACGAGTCAAACGAGTCAAACGTGTGAAACGGGTCAAAAGGGTCGAACAGGTCAATCGAGTCAAACGAGTCAAACGAGTCAAACGAGTCAAACGAGTCAATCGAGTCAAACGAGTCAAACGAGTCAAACGAGTCAAACGAGTCAAACGAGCCAAACGAGCCAAACGAGCCAAGTGAGCCAAGCGAGCCAAGCGAGCCAAGCGAGCCAAGCGAGCCAAGCGAGCCAAGCGAGGCAAACGAGCCAAGCGAGCCAAGCGAGCCAAGCGAGTCAAACGAGTCAAACGAGTCAAACGAGTCAAACGAGTCAAACGAGTCAAACGAGTCAAACGAGTCAAACGAGTCAAACGAGTCAAACGAGTCAAACGAGTCAAACGAGTCAAACGAGTCAAACGAGTCAAACGAGTCAAACGAGTCAAACGAGTCAAACGAGTCAAACGAGTCAAACGAGTCAAACGAGTCAAACGAGTCAAACGAGTCAAACGAGTCAACCGAGTCAAACGAGTCAAACGAGTCAAACGAGTCAAACGAGTCAAACGAGTCAAACGAGTCAAACGAGTCAAACGAGTCAAACGAGTCAAACGAGTCAAACGAGTCAAACGAGTCAAACGAGTCAAACGAGTCAAACGAGTCAAACGAGTCAAACGAGTCAAACGTGTCTCAAACGGGTCAAAAGGGTCGAACAGGACAATCGATTCAAACGAGTTGAACGAGTCAAACGAGTCAAACGTGTGAAACGGGTCAAAAGGGTCGAACAGGTCAATCGAGTCAAACGAGTCAAACGAGTCAAACGAGTCAAACGAGTCAATCGAGTCAAACGAGTCAATCGAGTCAAACGAGTCAAACGAGTCAAACGTGTCTCAAACGGGTCAAAAGGGTCGAACAGGACAATCGATTCAAACGAGTTGAACGAGTCAAACGAGTCAAACGTGTGAAACGGGTCAAAAGGGTCGAACAGGTCAATCGAGTCAAACGAGTCAAACGAGTCAAACGAGTCAAACGAGTCAATCGAGTCAAACGAGTCAATCGAGTCAAACGAGTCAAACGAGCCAAACGAGCCAAGCGAGCCAAACGAGCCAAGTGAGCCAAGCGAGCCAAGCGAGCCAAGCGAGCCAAGCGAGCCAAGCGAGCCAAGCGAGGCAAACGAGCCAAGCGAGCCAAGCGAGCCAAGCGAGTCAAACGAGTCAAACGAGTCAAACGAGTCAAACGAGTCAAACGAGTCAAACGAGTCAAACGAGTCAAACGAGTCAAACGAGTCAAACGAGTCAAACGAGTCAAACGAGTCAAACGAGTCAAACGAGTCAAACGAGTCAAACGAGTCAAACGAGTCAAACGAGTCAAACGAGTCAAACGAGTCAAACGAGTCAAACGAGTCAAACGAGTCAAACGAGTCAACCGAGTCAAACGAGTCAAACGAGTCAAACGAGTCAAACGAGTCAAACGAGTCAAACGAGTCAAACGAGTCAAACGAGTCAAACGAGTCAAACGAGTCAAACGAGTCAAACGAGTCAAACGAGTCAAACGAGTCAAACGAGTCAAACGAGTCAAACGAGTCAAACGAGTCAAACGAGTCAAACGAGTCAAACGAGTCAAGCGAGCCAAGCGAGCCAAGCGAGTCAAACGAGTCAAACGAGTCAAACGAGTCAAACGGGTCGAACAGGACAATCGAGTCAAGCGAGTTGAACGAGTCAAACGAGTCAAACGAGTCAAACGAGTCAAGCGAGTTGAACGAGTCCAACGAGTCAAACGAGTCAAACGAGTCAAACGAGTCAAACGAGTCAAACGAGTCAAACGAGTCAAACGTGTCTCAAACGGGTCAAAAGGGTCGAACAGGACAATCGATTCAAACGAGTTGAACGAGTCAAACGAGTCAAACGAGTCAAACGAGTCAAACGAGTCAAACGAGTCAAACGAGTCAAACGAGTCAAACGAGTCAAACGAGTCAAACGAGTCAAACGAGTCAAACGAGTCAAACGAGTCAAGCGAGCCAAGCGAGCCAAGCGAGTCAAACGAGTCAAACGAGTCAAACGAGTCAAACGAGTCAAACGGGTCGAACAGGACAATCGAGTCAAGCGAGTTGAACGAGTCAAACGAGTCAAACGAGTCAAACGAGTCAAGCGAGTCGAACGAGTCCAACGAGTCAAACGAGTCAAACGAGTCAAACGAGTCAAACGAGTCAAACGAGTCAAACGTGTCTCAAACGGGTCAAAAGGGTCGAACAGGACAATCGATTCAAACGAGTTGAACGAGTCAAACGAGTCAAACGTGTCAAACGGGTCAAAAGGGTCGAACAGGTCAATCGAGTCAAACGAGTCAAACGAGTCAAACGAGTCAAACGAGTCAAACGAGTCAAACGAGTCAAACGAGTCGAACGAGTCGAACGAGTCAAACGAGTCAAACGAGTCAAACGAGTCAAACGAGTCAAACGAGTCAAACGAGTCAAACGAGTCAAACGAGTCAAACGAGTCAAACGAGTCAAACGAGTCAAACGAGTCAAACGAGTCAAACGAGTCAAACGAGTCAAACGAGTCAAACGAGTCAAACGAGTCAAACGAGTCAAACGAGTCAAACGAGTCAAACGAGCCAAACGAGCCAAGCGAGCCAAGCGAGCCAAGCGAGCCAAGCGAGCCAAGCGAGCCAAGCGAGCCTAGCGAGCCAAGCGAGCCAAGCGAGCCAAGCGAGCCAAGCGAGCCAAGCGAGCCAAGCGAGCCAAGCGAGCCAAGCGAGCCAAGCGAGCCAAACGAGCCAAGCGAGCCAAACCAGCCAAGCGAGCCAAACGAGCCAAGCGAGCCAAGCGAGCCAAGCGAGCCAAGCGAGCCAAGCGAGCCAAGCGAGCCAAGCGAGCCAAGCGAGCCAAGCGAGCCAAGCGAGCCAAGCGAGCCAAGCGAGCCAAGCGAGCCAAGCGAGCCAAGCGACCCAAGCGACCCAAGCGAGCCAAGCGAGCCAAGCGAGCCAAGCGAGCCAAGCGAGCCAAGCGAGCCAAGCGAGCCAAGCGAGTCAAGCGAGCCAAGCGAGTCAAGCGAGCCAAGCGAGACAAGCGAGCCAAGCGAGCCAAGCGAGTCAAGCGAGCCAAGCGAGTCAAGCGAGCCAAGCGAGACAAGCGAGCCAAGCGAGTCAAGCGAGCCAAGCGAGTCAAACGAGTCAAACGAGTCAAACGAGTCAAACGAGTCAAACGAGTCAAACGAGTCAAACGAGTCAAACGAGTCAAACGAGTCAAACGAGTCAAACGAGTCAAACGAGTCAAACGAGTCAAACGAGTCAAACGAGTCAAACGAGTCAAACGAGTCAAACGAGTCAAACGAGTCAAACGAGTCAAACGAGTCAAACGAGTCAAACGAGTCAAACGAGTCAAACGAGTCAAACGAGTCAAACGAGTCAAACGTGTCTCAAACAGGTCAAAAGGGTCGAACAGGACAATCGATTCAAACGAGTTGAACGAGTCAAACGAGTCAAACGTGTGAAACGGGTCAAAAGGGTCGAACAGGTCAATCGAGTCAAACGAGTCAAACGAGTCAAACGAGTCAAACGAGTCAATCGAGTCAAACGAGTCAAACGAGCCAAACGAGCCAAGCGAGCCAAACGAGCCAAGCGAGCCAAGCGAGCCAAGCGAGCCAAGCGAGTCAAGCGAGCCAAGCGAGCCAAGCGAGCCAAGCGAGACAAGCGAGCCAAGCGAGCCAAGCGAGTCAAGCGAGCCAAGCGAGTCAAGCGAGCCAAGCGAGACAAGCGAGCCAAGCGAGCCAAGCGAGCCAAGCGAGACAAGCGAGCCAACCGAGCCAAACGAGCCAAACGAGCCAAACGAGCCAAACGAGCCAAGCGAGCCAAACGAGCCAAGCGAGCCAAGCGAGCCAAGCGAGCCAAGCGAGCCAAGCGAGCCAAGCGAGCCAAGCGAGCCAAGCGAGCCAAGCGAGCCAAGCGAGCCAAGCGAGCCAAACGAGCCAAGCGAGCCAAGCGAGCCAAGCGAGCCAAGCGAGCCAAGCGAGCCAAGCGAGCCAAGCGAGCCAAGCGAGCCAAGCGAGCAAAGCGAGCCAAGCGAGCCAAGCGAGCCAAACGAGCCAAACGAGCCAAACGAGCCAAGCGAGCCAAGCGAGCCAAGCGAGCCAAGCGAGCCAAGCGAGCCAAGCGAGCCAAGCGAGCCAAGCGAGCCAAGCGAGCCAAGCGAGCCAAGCGACCCAAGCGAGCCAAGCGAGCCAAGCGAGCCAAGCGAGCCAAGCGAGCCAAGCGAGCCAAGCGAGCCAAGCGAGCCAAGCGAGTCAAACGAGGCAAACGAGGCAAACGAGTCAAACGAGTCAAACGAGTCAAGCGAGCCAAGCGAGCCAAGCGAGTCAAACGAGTCAAACGAGTCAAACGAGTCAAACGAGTCAAACGGGTCGAACAGGACAATCGAGTCAAGCGAGTTGAACGAGTCAAACGAGTCAAACGAGTCAAACGAGTCAAGCGAGTTGAACGAGTCCAACGAGTCAAACGAGTCAAACGAGTCAAACGAGTCAAACGTGTCTCAGACCGGTCAAAAGGGTCGAACAGGACAATCGATTCAAACGAGTTGAACGAGTCAAACGAGTCAAACGTGTCAAACGGGTCAAAAGGGTCGAACAGGTCAATCGAGTCAAACGAGTCAAACGAGTCAAACGAGTCAAACGAGTCAAACGAGTCAAACGAGTCAAACGAGTCAAACGAGTCAAACGAGTCAAACGAGTCAAACGAGTCAAACGAGTCAAACGAGTCAAACGAGTCAAACGAGTCAAACGAGTCAAACGAGTCAAACGAGTCAAACGAGTCAAACGAGTCAAACGAGTCAAACGAGTCAAACGAGTCAAACGAGTCAAACGAGTCAAACGAGTCAAACGAGTCAAACGAGTCAAACGAGTCAAACGAGTCAAACGAGTCAAACGAGTCAAACGAGTCAAACGAGTCAAACGAGTCAAACGAGTCAAACGAGTCAAACGAGTCAAACGAGTCAAACGAGTCAAACGAGTCAAACGAGTCAAACGAGTCAAACGAGTCAAACGAGTCAAACGAGTCAAACGAGTCAAACGAGTCAAACGAGTCAAACGAGTCAAACGAGTCAAACGAGTCAAACGAGTCAAACGAGTCAAACGAGTCAAACGAGTCAAACGAGTCAAACGAGTCAAACGAGTCAAACGAGTCAAACGAGTCAAACGAGTCAAACGAGTCAAACGAGTCAAACGAGTCAAACGAGTCAAACGAGTCAAACGAGTCAAACGAGTCAAACGAGTCAAACGAGTCAAACGAGTCAAACGAGTCAAACGAGTCAAACGAGTCAAACGAGTCAAACGAGTCAAACGAGTCAAACGAGTCAAACGAGTCAAACGAGTCAAACGAGTCAAACGAGTCAAACGAGTCAAACGAGTCAAACGAGTCAAACGAGTCAAACGAGTCAAACGAGTCAAACGAGTCAAACGAGTCAAACGAGTCAAACGAGTCAAACGAGTCAAACGAGTCAAACGAGTCAAACGAGTCAAACGAGTCAAACGAGTCAAACGAGTCAAACGAGTCAAACGAGTCAAACGAGTCAAACGAGTCAAACGAGTCAAACGAGTCAAACGAGTCAAACGAGTCAAACGAGTCAAACGAGTCAAACGAGTCAAACGAGTCAAACGAGTCAAACGAGTCAAACGAGTCAAACGAGTCAAACGAGTCAAACGAGTCAAACGAGTCAAACGAGTCAAACGAGTCAAACGAGTCAAACGAGTCAAACGAGTCAAACGAGTCAAACGAGTCAAACGAGTCAAACGAGTCAAACGAGTCAAACGAGTCAAACGAGTCAAACGAGTCAAACGAGTCAAACGAGTCAAACGAGTCAAACGAGTCAAACGAGTCAAACGAGTCAAACGAGTCAAACGAGTCAAACGAGTCAAACGAGTCAAACGAGTCAAACGAGTCAAACGAGTCAAACGAGTCAAACGAGTCAAACGAGTCAAACGAGTCAAACGAGTCAAACGAGTCAAACGAGTCAAACGAGTCAAACGAGTCAAACGAGTCAAACGAGTCAAACGAGTCAAACGAGTCAAACGAGTCAAACGAGTCAAACGAGTCAAACGAGTCAAACGAGTCAAACGAGTCAAACGAGTCAAACGAGTCAAACGAGTCAAACGAGTCAAACGAGTCAAACGAGTCAAACGAGTCAAACGAGTCAAACGAGTCAAACGAGTCAAACGAGTCAAACGAGTCAAACGAGTCAAACGAGTCAAACGAGTCAAACGAGTCAAACGAGTCAAACGAGTCAAACGAGTCAAACGAGTCAAACGAGTCAAACGAGTCAAACGAGTCAAACGAGTCAAACGAGTCAAACGAGTCAAACGAGTCAAACGAGTCAAACGAGTCAAACGAGTCAAACGAGTCAAACGAGTCAAACGAGTCAAACGAGTCAAACGAGTCAAACGAGTCAAACGAGTCAAACGAGTCAAACGAGTCAAACGAGTCAAACGAGTCAAACGAGTCAAACGAGTCAAACGAGTCAAACGAGTCAAACGAGTCAAACGAGTCAAACGAGTCAAACGAGTCAAACGAGTCAAACGAGTCAAACGAGTCAAACGAGTCAAACGAGTCAAACGAGTCAAACGAGTCAAACGAGTCAAACGAGTCAAACGAGTCAAACGAGTCAAACGAGTCAAACGAGTCAAACGAGTCAAACGAGTCAAACGAGTCAAACGAGTCAAACGAGTCAAACGAGTCAAACGAGTCAAACGAGTCAAACGAGTCAAACGAGTCAAACGAGTCAAACGAGTCAAACGAGTCAAACGAGTCAAACGAGTCAAACGAGTCAAACGAGTCAAACGAGTCAAACGAGTCAAACGAGTCAAACGAGTCAAACGAGTCAAACGAGTCAAACGAGTCAAACGAGTCAAACGAGTCAAACGAGTCAAACGAGTCAAACGAGTCAAACGAGTCAAACGAGTCAAACGAGTCAAACGAGTCAAACGAGTCAACCGAGTCAAGCGAGCCAAGCGAGCCAAGCGAGTCAAACGAGTCAAACGAGTCAAACGAGTCAAACGGGTCGAACAGGACAATCGAGTCAAGCGAGTTGAACGAGTCAAACGAGTCAAACGAGTCAAACGAGTCAAGCGAGTTGAACGAGTCCAACGAGTCAAACGAGTCAAACGAGTCAAACGAGTCAAACGAGTCAAACGAGTCAAACGAGTCAAACGTGTCTCAAACGGGTCAAAAGGGTCGAACAGGACAATCGATTCAAACGAGTTGAACGAGTCAAACGAGTCAAACGAGTCAAACGAGTCAAACGAGTCAAACGAGTCAAACGAGTCAAACGAGTCAAACGAGTCAAACGAGTCAAACGAGTCAAACGAGTCAAACGAGTCAAGCGAGCCAAGCGAGCCAAGCGAGTCAAACGAGTCAAACGAGTCAAACGAGTCAAACGAGTCAAACGGGTCGAACAGGACAATCGAGTCAAGCGAGTTGAACGAGTCAAACGAGTCAAACGAGTCAAACGAGTCAAGCGAGTTGAACGAGTCCAACGAGTCAAACGAGTCAAACGAGTCAAACGAGTCAAACGAGTCAAACGAGTCAAACGTGTCTCAAACGGGTCAAAAGGGTCGAACAGGACAATCGATTCAAACGAGTTGAACGAGTCAAACGAGTCAAACGTGTCAAACGGGTCAAAAGGGTCGAACAGGTCAATCGAGTCAAACGAGTCAAGCGAGCCAAGCGAGCCAAGCGAGCCAAGCGAGCCAAGCGAGCCAAGCGAGCCAAGCGAGCCAAGCAAGCCAAGCGAGCCAAACGAGCCAAGCGAGCCAAGCGAGCCAAGCGAGCCAAGCGAGCCAAGCGAGCCAAGCGAGCCAAGCGAGCCAAACGAGCCAAACGAGCCAAGCGAGCAAAGCGAGCCAAGCGAGCCAAGCGAGCCAAACGAGCCAAGCGAGCCAAGCGAGCCAAGCGAGCCAAGCGAGCCAAGCGAGCCAAGCGAGCCAAGCGAGCCAAGCGAGCCAAGCGAGCCAAGCGAGCCAAGCGAGCCAAGCGAGCCAAGCAAGCCAAGCGAGCCAAACGAGCCAAGCGAGCCAAACGAGCCAAGCGAGCCAAGCGAGCCAAGCGAGCCAAACGAGCCAAGCGAGCCAAACGAGCCAAGCGAGCCAAGCGAGCCAAGCGAGCCAAGCGAGCCAAGCGAGCCAAGCGAGCCAAGCGAGCCAAGCGAGCCAAGCGAGCCAAGCGAGCCAAACGAGCCAAACGAGCCAAACGAGCCAAGCGAGCCAAGCGAGCCAAGCGAGCCAAGCGAGCCAAGCGAGTCAAACGAGTCAAACGAGTCAAACGAGTCAAACGAGTCAAACGAGTCAAACGAGTCAAGCGAGCCAAGCGAGCCAAGCGAGTCAAACGAGTCAAACGAGTCAAACGAGTCAAACGAGTCAAACGGGTCGAACAGGACAATCGAGCCAAGCGAGCCAAGCGAGTCCATCGAGGCAAACGAGGCAAACGAGTCAAGCGAGTCAACCGAGTCAAACGAGTCAAACGAGTCAATCGAGTCAAACGAGTCAAACGAGCCAAACGAGCCAAGCGAGCCAAACGAGCCAAGCGAGCCAAGCGAGCCAAGCGAGCCAAGCGAGCCAAGCGAGCCAAGCGAGCCAAGCGAGCCAAGCGAGCCAAGCGAGCCAAGCGAGCCAAGCGAGCCAAGCGAGCCAAGCGAGCCAAGCGAGCCAAGCGAGCCAAGCGAGCCAAGCGAGCCAAGCGAGCCAAGCGAGCCAAGCGAGCCAAGCGAGCCAAGCGAGCCAAGCGAGCCAAGCGAGCCAAGCGAGCCAAGCGAGCCAAGCGAGCCAAGCGAGCCAAGCGAGCCAAACGAGCCAAACGAGCCAAGCGAGCCAAGCGAGCCAAGCGAGCCAAGCGAGCCAAGCGAGCCAAGCGAGCCAAGCGAGCCAAGCGAGCCAAGCGAGCCAAGCGAGCCAAGCGAGTCAAACGAGTCAAACGAGTCAAACGAGTCAAACGAGTCAAACGGGTCGAACAGGACAATCGAGTCAAGCGAGTTGAACGAGTCAAACGAGTCAAACGTGTCAAACGGGTCAAAAGGGTCGAACAGGTCAATCGATTC
Organism: Andrena haemorrhoa; assembly: GCA_910592295.1. Lineage (NCBI taxonomy): Eukaryota > Metazoa > Arthropoda > Insecta > Hymenoptera > Andrenidae > Andrena > Andrena haemorrhoa. The sequence continues at coordinate 236,035 of CAJUZA010000227.1, forward strand.
AAACGAGTTGAACGAGTCAAACGAGTCAAACGAGTCAAACGAGTCAAACGAGTCAAACGAGTCAAACGAGTCAAACGAGTCAAACGAGTCAAACGAGTCAAACGAGTCAAACGAGTCAAACGAGTCAAACGAGTCAAACGAGTCAAACGAGTCAAACGAGTCAAACGAGTCAAACGAGTCAAACGAGTCAAACGAGTCAAACGAGTCAAACGAGTCAAACGAGTCAAACGAGTCAAACGAGTCAAACGAGTCAAACGAGTCAAACGAGTCAAACGAGTCAAACGAGTCAAACGAGTCAAACGAGTCAAACGAGTCAAACGAGTCAAACGAGTCAAACGAGTCAAACGAGTCAAACGAGTCAAACGAGTCAAACGAGTCAAACGAGTCAAACGAGTCAAACGAGTCAAACGAGTCAAACGAGTCAAACGAGTCAAACGAGTCAAACGAGTCAAACGAGTCAAACGAGTCAAACGAGTCAAACGAGTCAAACGAGTCAAACGAGTCAAACGAGTCAAACGAGTCAAACGAGTCAAACGAGTCAAACGAGTCAAACGAGTCAAACGAGTCAAACGAGTCAAACGAGTCAAACGAGTCAAACGAGTCAAACGAGTCAAACGAGTCAAACGAGTCAAACGAGTCAAACGAGTCAAACGAGTCAAACGAGTCAAACGAGTCAAACGAGTCAAACGAGTCAAACGAGTCAAACGAGTCAAACGAGTCAAACGAGTCAAACGAGTCAAACGAGTCAAACGAGTCAAACGAGTCAAACGAGTCAAACGAGTCAAACGAGTCAAACGAGTCAAACGAGTCAAACGAGTCAAACGAGTCAAACGAGTCAAACGAGTCAAACGAGTCAAACGAGTCAAACGAGTCAAACGAGTCAAACGAGTCAAACGAGTCAAACGAGTCAAACGAGTCAAACGAGTCAAACGAGTCAAACGAGTCAAACGAGTCAAACGAGTCAAACGAGTCAAACGAGTCAAACGAGTCAAACGAGTCAAACGAGTCAAACGAGTCAAACGAGTCAAACGAGTCAAACGAGTCAAACGAGTCAAACGAGTCAAACGAGTCAAACGAGTCAAACGAGTCAAACGAGTCAAACGAGTCAAACGAGTCAAACGAGTCAAACGAGTCAAACGAGTCAAACGAGTCAAACGAGTCAAACGAGTCAAACGAGTCAAACGAGTCAAACGAGTCAAACGAGTCAAACGAGTCAAACGAGTCAAACGAGTCAAACGAGTCAAACGAGTCAAACGAGTCAAACGAGTCAAACGAGTCAAACGAGTCAAACGAGTCAAACGAGTCAAACGAGTCAAACGAGTCAAACGAGTCAAACGAGTCAAACGAGTCAAACGAGTCAAACGAGTCAAACGAGTCAAACGAGTCAAACGAGTCAAACGAGTCAAACGAGTCAAACGAGTCAAACGAGTCAAACGAGTCAAACGAGTCAAACGAGTCAAACGAGTCAAACGAGTCAAACGAGTCAAACGAGTCAAACGAGTCAAACGAGTCAAACGAGTCAAACGAGTCAAACGAGTCAAACGAGTCAAACGAGTCAAACGAGTCAAACGAGTCAAACGAGTCAAACGAGTCAAACGAGTCAAACGAGTCAAACGAGTCAAACGAGTCAAACGAGTCAAACGAGTCAAACGAGTCAAACGAGTCAAACGAGTCAAACGAGTCAAACGAGTCAAACGAGTCAAACGAGTCAAACGAGTCAACCGAGTCAAGCGAGCCAAGCGAGCCAAGCGAGTCAAACGAGTCAAACGAGTCAAACGAGTCAAACGGGTCGAACAGGACAATCGAGTCAAGCGAGTTGAACGAGTCAAACGAGTCAAACGAGTCAAACGAGTCAAGCGAGTTGAACGAGTCCAACGAGTCAAACGAGTCAAACGAGTCAAACGAGTCAAACGAGTCAAACGAGTCAAACGAGTCAAACGAGTCAAACGAGTCAAACGTGTCTCAAACGGGTCAAAAGGGTCGAACAGGACAATCGATTCAAACGAGTTGAACGAGTCAAACGAGTCAAACGAGTCAAACGAGTCAAACGAGTCAAACGAGTCAAACGAGTCAAACGAGTCAAACGAGTCAAACGAGTCAAACGAGTCAAACGAGTCAAACGAGTCAAACGAGTCAAGCGAGCCAAGCGAGCCAAGCGAGTCAAACGAGTCAAACGAGTCAAACGAGTCAAACGAGTCAAACGAGTCAAACGAGTCAAACGAGTCAAACGAGTCAAACGAGTCAAACGAGTCAAACGAGTCAAACGAGTCAAACGAGTCAAACGAGTCAAACGAGTCAAACGAGTCAAACGAGTCAAACGAGTCAAACGAGTCAAACGAGTCAAACGAGTCAAACGAGTCAAACGAGTCAAACGAGTCAAACGAGTCAAACGAGTCAAACGAGTCAAACGAGTCAAACGAGTCAAACGAGTCAAACGAGTCAAACGAGTCAAACGAGTCAAACGAGTCAAACGAGTCAAACGAGTCAAACGAGTCAAACGAGTCAAACGAGTCAAACGAGTCAAACGAGTCAAACGAGTCAAACGAGTCAAACGAGTCAAACGAGTCAAACGAGTCAAACGAGTCAAACGAGTCAAACGAGTCAAACGAGTCAAGCGAGCCAAGCGAGCCAAGCGAGTCAAACGAGTCAAACGAGTCAAACGAGTCAAACGGGTCGAACAGGACAATCGAGTCAAGCGAGTTGAACGAGTCAAACGAGTCAAACGAGTCAAACGAGTCAAGCGAGTTGAACGAGTCCAACGAGTCAAACGAGTCAAACGAGTCAAACGAGTCAAACGAGTCAAACGAGTCAAACGAGTCAAACGTGTCTCAAACGGGTCAAAAGGGTCGAACAGGACAATCGATTCAAACGAGTTGAACGAGTCAAACGAGTCAAACGAGTCAAACGAGTCAAACGAGTCAAACGAGTCAAACGAGTCAAACGAGTCAAACGAGTCAAACGTGTCAAACGGGTCAAAAGGGTCGAACAGGTCAATCGAGTCAAACGAGTCAAGCGAGCCAAGCGAGCCAAGCGAGCCAAGCGAGCCAAGCGAGCCAAGCGAGCCAAGCGAGCCAAGCAAGCCAAGCGAGCCAAACGAGCCAAGCGAGCCAAGCGAGCCAAGCGAGCCAAGCGAGCCAAGCGAGCCAAGCGAGCCAAACGAGCCAAACGAGCCAAGCGAGCAAAGCGAGCCAAGCGAGCCAAGCGAGCCAAACGAGCCAAGCGAGCCAAGCGAGCCAAGCGAGCCAAGCGAGCCAAGCGAGCCAAGCGAGCCAAGCGAGCCAAGCGAGCCAAGCGAGCCAAGCGAGCCAAGCGAGCCAAGCGAGCCAAGCAAGCCAAGCGAGCCAAACGAGCCAAGCGAGCCAAACCAGCCAAGCGAGCCAAGCGAGCCAAGCGAGCCAAACGAGCCAAGCGAGCCAAACGAGCCAAGCGAGCCAAGCGAGCCAAGCGAGCCAAGCGAGCCAAGCGAGCCAAGCGAGCCAAGCGAGCCAAGCGAGCCAAGCGAGCCAAGCGAGCCAAACGAGCCAAACGAGCCAAACGAGCCAAGCGAGCCAAGCGAGCCAAGCGAGCCAAGCGAGCCAAGCGAGTCAAACGAGCCAAACGAGTCAAACGAGTCAAACGAGTCAAACGAGTCAAACGAGTCAAACGAGCCAAGCGAGCCAAGCGAGTCAAACGAGTCAAACGAGTCAAACGAGTCAAACGAGTCAAACGGGTCGAACAGGACAATCGAGCCAAGCGAGCCAAGCGAGTCCATCGAGGCAAACGAGGCAAACGAGTCAAGCGAGTCAACCGAGTCAAACGAGTCAAACGAGTCAATCGAGTCAAACGAGTCAAACGAGCCAAACGAGCCAAGCGAGCCAAACGAGCCAAGCGAGCCAAGCGAGCCAAGCGAGCCAAGCGAGCCAAGCGAGCCAAGCGAGCCAAGCGAGCCAAGCGAGCCAAGCGAGCCAAGCGAGCCAAGCGAGCCAAGCGAGCCAAGCGAGCCAAGCGAGCCAAGCGAGCCAAGCGAGCCAAGCGAGCCAAGCGAGCCAAGCGAGCCAAGCGAGCCAAGCGAGCCAAGCGAGCCAAGCGAGCCAAGCGAGCCAAGCGAGCCAAGCGAGCCAAACGAGCCAAACGAGCCAAGCGAGCCAAGCGAGCCAAGCGAGCCAAGCGAGCCAAGCGAGCCAAGCGAGCCAAGCGAGCCAAGCGAGCCAAGCGAGTCAAACGAGTCAAACGAGTCAAACGAGTCAAACGAGTCAAACGGGTCGAACAGGACAATCGAGTCAAGCGAGTTGAACGAGTCAAACGAGTCAAACGTGTCAAACGGGTCAAAAGGGTCGAACAGGTCAATCGATTCAAACGAGTTGAACGAGTCAAACGAGTCAAACGAGTCAAACGAGTCAAACGAGTCAAACGAGTCAAACGAGTCAAACGAGTCAAACGAGTCAAACGAGTCAAACGAGTCAAACGAGTCAAACGAGTCAAACGAGTCAAACGAGTCAAACGAGTCAAACGAGTCAAACGAGTCAAACGAGTCAAACGAGTCAAACGAGTCAAACGAGTCAAACGAGTCAAACGAGTCAAACGAGTCAAACGAGTCAAACGAGTCAAACGAGTCAAACGAGTCAAACGAGTCAAACGAGTCAAACGAGTCAAACGAGTCAAACGAGTCAAACGAGTCAAACGAGTCAAACGAGTCAAACGAGTCAAACGAGTCAAACGAGTCAAACGAGTCAAACGAGTCAAACGAGTCAAACGAGTCAAACGAGTCAAACGAGTCAAACGAGTCAAACGAGTCAAACGAGTCAAACGAGTCAAACGAGTCAAACGAGTCAAACGAGTCAAACGAGTCAAACGAGTCAAACGAGTCAAACGAGTCAAACGAGTCAAACGAGTCAAACGAGTCAAACGAGTCAAACGAGTCAAACGAGTCAAACGAGTCAAACGAGTCAAACGAGTCAAACGAGTCAAACGAGTCAAACGAGTCAAACGAGTCAAACGAGTCAAACGAGTCAAACGAGTCAAACGAGTCAAACGAGTCAAACGAGTCAAACGAGTCAAACGAGTCAAACGAGTCAAACGAGTCAAACGAGTCAAACGAGTCAAACGAGTCAAACGAGTCAAACGAGTCAAACGAGTCAAACGAGTCAAACGAGTCAAACGAGTCAAACGAGTCAAACGAGTCAAACGAGTCAAACGAGTCAAACGAGTCAAACGAGTCAAACGAGTCAAACGAGTCAAACGAGTCAAACGAGTCAAACGAGTCAAACGAGTCAAACGAGTCAAACGAGTCAAACGAGTCAAACGAGTCAAACGAGTCAAACGAGTCAAACGAGTCAAACGAGTCAAACGAGTCAAACGAGTCAAACGAGTCAAACGAGTCAAACGAGTCAAACGAGTCAAACGAGTCAAACGAGTCAAACGAGTCAAACGAGTCAAACGAGTCAAACGAGTCAAACGAGTCAAACGAGTCAAACGAGTCAAACGAGTCAAACGAGTCAAACGAGTCAAACGAGTCAAACGAGTCAAACGAGTCAAACGAGTCAAACGAGTCAAACGAGTCAAACGAGTCAAACGAGTCAAACGAGTCAAACGAGTCAAACGAGTCAAACGAGTCAAACGAGTCAAACGAGTCAAACGAGTCAAACGAGTCAAACGAGCCAAACGAGTCAAACGAGTCAAACGAGTCAAACGAGTCAAACGAGTCAAACGAGTCAAACGAGTCAAACGAGTCAAACGAGTCAAACGAGTCAAACGAGTCAAACGAGTCAAACGAGTCAAACGAGTCAAGCGAGCCAAGCGAGCCAAGCGAGTCAAACGAGTCAAACGAGTCAAACGAGTCAAACGGGTCGAACAGGACAATCGAGTCAAGCGAGTTGAACGAGTCAAACGAGTCAAACGAGTCAAACGAGTCAAGCGAGTTGAACGAGTCCAACGAGTCAAACGAGTCAAACGAGTCAAACGAGTCAAACGAGTCAAACGAGTCAAACGAGTCAAACGTGTCTCAAACGGGTCAAAAGGGTCGAACAGGACAATCGATTCAAACGAGTTGAACGAGTCAAACGAGTCAAACGAGTCAAACGAGTCAAACGAGTCAAACGAGTCAAACGAGTCAAACGAGTCAAACGAGTCAAACGAGTCAAACGAGTCAAACGAGTCAAACGAGTCAAACGAGTCAAACGAGTCAAACGAGTCAAGCGAGCCAAGCGAGCCAAGCGAGTCAAACGAGTCAAACGAGTCAAACGAGTCAAACGAGTCAAACGGGTCGAACAGGACAATCGAGTCAAGCGAGTTGAACGAGTCAAACGAGTCAAACGAGTCAAACGAGTCAAGCGAGTTGAACGAGTCCAACGAGTCAAACGAGTCAAACGAGTCAAACGAGTCAAACGAGTCAAACGAGTCAAACGTGTCTCAAACGGGTCAAAAGGGTCGAACAGGACAATCGATTCAAACGAGTTGAACGAGTCAAACGAGTCAAACGGGTCAAACGGGTCAAAAGGGTCGAACAGGTCAATCGAGTCAAACGAGTCAAACGAGTCAAACGAGTCAAACGAGTCAAACGAGTCAAACGAGTCGAACGAGTCAAACGAGTCGAACGAGTCAAACGAGTCAAACGAGTCAAACGAGTCAAACGAGTCAAACGAGTCAAACGAGTCAAACGAGTCAAACGAGTCAAACGAGTCAAACGAGTCAAACGAGTCAAACGAGTCAAACGAGTCAAACGAGTCAAACGAGTCAAACGAGTCAAACGAGTCAAACGAGTCAAACGAGTCAAACGAGTCAAACGAGCCAAGCGAGCCAAGCGAGCCAAGCGAGCCAAGCGAGCCAAGCGATCCAAGCGAGCCAAGCGAGCCTAGCGAGCCAAGCGAGCCAAGCGAGCCAAGCGAGCCAAGCGAGCCAAGCGAGCCAAGCGAGCCAAGCGAGCCAAGCGAGCCAAGCGAGCCAAACGAGCCAAGCGAGCCAAACCAGCCAAGCGAGCCAAACCAGCCAAGCGAGCCAAACCAGCCAAGCGAGCCAAGCGAGCCAAGCGAGCCAAGCGAGCCAAGCGAGCCAAGCGAGCCAAGCGAGCCAAGCGAGCCAAGCGAGCCAAGCGAGCCAAGCGAGCCAAGCGAGCCAAGCGAGCCAAGCGAGCCAAGCGAGGCAAACGAGGCAAACGAGTCAAGCGATTCAACCGAGTCAAACGAGTCAAACGAGTCAATCGAGTCAAACGAGTCAAACGAGCCAAACGAGCCATGCGAGCCAAACGAGCCAAGCGAGCCAAGCGAGCCAAGCGAGCCAAGCGAGCCAAGCGAGCCAAGCGAGCCAAGCGAGCCAAGCGAGCCAAGCGAGCCAAGCGAGCCAAGCGAGCCTAGCGAGCCAAGCGAGCCAAGCGAGCCAAGCGAGCCAAGCGAGCCAAGCGAGCCAAGCGAGCCAAGCGAGCCAAGCAAGCCAAGCGAGCCAAACGAGCCAAGCGAGCCAAGCGAGCCAAGCGAGCCAAGCGAGCCAAGCGAGCCAAGCGAGCCAAACGAGCCAAACGAGCCAAGCGAGCAAAGCGAGCCAAGCGAGCCAAGCGAGCCAAACGAGCCAAGCGAGCCAAGCGAGCCAAGCGAGCCAAGCGAGCCAAGCGAGCCAAGCGAGCCAAGCGAGCCAAGCGAGCCAAGCGAGCCAAGCGAGCCAAGCGAGCCAAGCGAGCCAAGCAAGCCAAGCGAGCCAAACGAGCCAAGCGAGCCAAACCAGCCAAGCGAGCCAAGCGAGCCAAGCGAGCCAAGCGAGCCAAGCGAGACAAGCGAGCCAAGCGAGCCAAACGAGCCAAACGAGTCAAACGAGTCAAACGAGTCAAACGAGTCAAACGAGTCAAGCGAGCCAAGCGAGCCAAGCGAGTCAAACGAGTCAAACGAGTCAAACGAGTCAAACGAGTCAAACGAGTCAAACGAGTCAAACGAGTCAAACGAGTCAAACGAGTCAAACGAGTCAAACGAGTCAAACGAGTCAAACGAGTCAAACGAGTCAAACGAGTCAAACGAGTCAAACGAGTCAAACGAGTCAAACGAGTCAAACGAGTCAAACGAGTCAAACGAGCCAAACGAGCCAAGCGAGCCAAGCGAGCCAAGCGAGCCAAGCGAGCCAAGCGAGCCAAGCGATCCAAGCGAGCCAAGCGAGCCAAGCGAGCCAAGCGAGCCAAACGAGCCAAGCGAGCCAAACCAGCCAAGCGAGCCAAGCGAGCCAAGCGAGCCAAGCGAGCCAAGCGAGCCAAGCGAGCCAAGCGAGCCAAACGAGCCAAACGAGCCAAACGAGCCAAGCGAGCCAAGCGAGCCAAGCGAGCCAAGCGAGCCAAGCGAGCCAAGCGAGCCAAGCGAGTCAAACGAGTCAAACGAGTCAAACGAGTCAAGCGAGCCAAGCGAGCCAAGCGAGCCAAGCGAGCCAAGCGAGTCAAACGAGTCAAACGAGTCAAACGAGTCAAACGAGTCAAGCGAGCCAAGCGAGCCAAGCGAGTCAAACGAGTCAAACGAGTCAAACGAGTCAAACGAGTCAATCGAGTCAAACGAGTCAAACGAGCCAAACGAGCCAAGCGAGCCAAACGAGCCAAGCGAGCCAAGCGAGCCAAGCGAGACAAGCGAGCCAAGCGAGCCAAGCGAGCCAAGCGAGCCAAGCGAGCCAAGCGAGCCAAGCGAGCCAAGCGAGCCAAGCGAGCCAAGCGAGCCAAGCGAGCCAAGCGAGCCAAGCGAGCCAAGCGAGCCAAGCGAGCCAAGCGAGCCAAGCGAGCCAAGCGAGCCAAGCGAGCCAAGCGAGCCAAACGAGCCAAGCGAGCCAAACGAGCCAAGCGAGCCAAGCGAGCCAAGCGAGCCAAGCGAGCCAAGCGAGCCAAGCGAGCCAAGCGAGCAAAGCGAGCCAAGCGAGCCAAGCGAGCCAAGCGAGCCAAGCGAGTCAAACGAGGCAAACGAGGCAAACGAGGCAAACGAGGCAAACGAGTCAAACGAGTCAAACGAGTCAAACGAGTCAAACGAGTCAAACGAGTCAAACGAGTCAAACGAGTCAAACGAGTCAAACGAGTCAAACGAGTCAAACGAGTCAAACGAGTCAAACGAGTCAAACGAGTCAAACGAGTCAAACGAGTCAAACGAGTCAAACGAGTCAAACGAGTCAAACGAGTCAAACGAGTCAAACGAGTCAAACGAGTCAAACGAGTCAAACGAGTCAAACGAGTCAAACGAGTCAAACGAGTCAAACGAGTCAAACGAGTCAAACGAGTCAAACGAGTCAAACGAGTCAAACGAGTCAAACGAGTCAAACGAGTCAAACGAGTCAAACGAGTCAAACGAGTCAAACGAGTCAAACGAGTCAAACGAGTCAAACGAGTCAAACGAGTCAAACGAGTCAAACGAGTCAAACGAGTCAAACGAGTCAAACGAGTCAAACGAGTCAAACGAGTCAAACGAGTCAAACGAGTCAAACGAGTCAAACGAGTCAAACGAGTCAAACGAGTCAAACGAGTCAAACGTGTCTCAAACGGGTCAAAAGGGTCGAACAGGACAATCGATTCAAACGAGTTGAACGAGTCAAACGAGTCAAACGTGTGAAACGGGTCAAAAGGGTCGAACAGGTCAATCGAGTCAAACGAGTCAAACGAGTCAAACGAGTCAAACGAGTCAATCGAGTCAAACGAGTCAAACGAGCCAAACGAGCCAAGCGAGCCAAACGAGCCAAGCGAGCCAAGCGAGCCAAGCGAGCCAAGCGAGTCAAGCGAGCCAAGCGAGTCAAGCGAGCCAAGCGAGACAAGCGAGCCAAGCGAGCCAAGCGAGTCAAGCGAGCCAAGCGAGTCAAGCGAGCCAAGCGAGACAAGCGAGCCAAGCGAGCCAAGCGAGCCAAGCGAGACAAGCGAGCCAACCGAGCCAAACGAGCCAAACGAGCCAAACGAGCCAAACGAGCCAAACGAGCCAAACGAGCCAAGCGAGCCAAGCGAGCCAAGCGAGCGAAGCGAGCCAAGCGAGCCAAGCGAGCCAAGCGAGCCAAGCGAGCCAAGCGAGCCAAGCGAGCCAAGCGAGCCAAGCGAGCCAAGCGAGCCAAGCGAGCCAAGCGAGCCAAGCGAGCCAAGCGAGCCAAGCGAGCCAAGCGAGCCAAGCGAGCCAAGCGAGTCAAGCGATTCAACCGAGTCAAACGAGTCAAACGAGTCAATCGAGTCAAACGAGTCAAACAAGCCAAACGAGCCAAGCGAGCCAAACGAGCCAAGCGAGCCAAGCGAGCCAAGCGAGCCAAGCGAGCCAAGCGAGCCAAGCGAGCCAAGCGAGCCAAGCGAGCCAAGCGAGCCAAGCGAGCCAAGCGAGCCAAGCGAGCCAAGCGAGCCAAGCGAGCCAAGCGAGCCAAGCGAGCCAAGCGAGCCAAACGAGCCAAGCGAGCCAAGCGAGCAAAGCGAGCCAAGCGAGCCAAGCGAGCCAAACGAGCCAAACGAGCCAAACGAGCCAAGCGAGCCAAGCGAGCCAAGCGAGCCAAGCGAGCCAAGCGAGCCAAGCGAGCCAAGCGAGCCAAGCGAGCCAAGCGAGCCAAGCGAGCCAAGCGACCCAAGCGAGCCAAGCGAGCCAAGCGAGCCAAGCGAGCCAAGCGAGCCAAGCGAGCCAAGCGAGTCAAACGAGGCAAACGAGGCAAACGAGTCAAACGAGTCAAACGAGTCAAACGAGTCAAGCGAGCCAAGCGAGCCAAGCGAGTCAAACGAGTCAAACGAGTCAAACGAGTCAAACGAGTCAAACGGGTCGAACAGGACAATCGAGTCAAGCGAGTTGAACGAGTCAAACGAGTCAAACGAGTCAAACGAGTCAAGCGAGTTGAACGAGTCCAACGAGTCAAACGAGTCAAACGAGTCAAACGAGTCAAACGAGTCAAACGTGTCTCAGACCGGTCAAAAGGGTTGAACAGGACAATCGATTCAAACGAGTTGAACGAGTCAAACGAGTCAAACGTGTCAAACGGGTCAAAAGGGTCGAACAGGTCAATCGAGTCAAACGAGTCAAACGAGTCAAACGAGTCAAACGAGTCAAACGAGTCAAACGAGTCAAACGAGTCAAACGAGTCAAACGAGTCAAACGAGTCAAACGAGTCAAACGAGTCAAACGAGTCAAACGAGTCAAACGAGTCAAACGAGTCAAACGAGTCAAACGAGTCAAACGAGTCAAACGAGTCAAACGAGTCAAACGAGTCAAACGAGTCAAACGAGTCAAACGAGTCAAACGAGTCAAACGAGTCAAACGAGTCAAACGAGTCAAACGAGTCAAACGAGTCAAACGAGTCAAACGAGTCAAACGAGTCAAACGAGTCAAACGAGTCAAACGAGTCAAACGAGTCAAACGAGTCAAACGAGTCAAACGAGTCAAACGAGTCAAACGAGTCAAACGAGTCAAACGAGTCAAACGAGTCAAACGAGTCAAACGAGTCAAACGAGTCAAACGAGTCAAACGAGTCAAACGAGTCAAACGAGTCAAACGAGTCAAACGAGTCAAACGAGTCAAACGAGTCAAACGAGTCAAACGAGTCAAACGAGTCAAACGAGTCAAACGAGTCAAACGAGTCAAACGAGTCAAACGAGTCAAACGAGTCAAACGAGTCAAACGAGTCAAACGAGTCAAACGAGTCAAACGAGTCAAACGAGTCAAACGAGTCAAACGAGTCAAACGAGTCAAACGAGTCAAACGAGTCAAACGAGTCAAACGAGTCAAACGAGTCAAACGAGTCAAACGAGTCAAACGAGTCAAACGAGTCAAACGAGTCAAACGAGTCAAACGAGTCAAACGAGTCAAACGAGTCAAACGAGTCAAACGAGTCAAACGAGTCAAACGAGTCAAACGAGTCAAACGAGTCAAACGAGTCAAACGAGTCAAACGAGTCAAACGAGTCAAACGAGTCAAACGAGTCAAACGAGTCAAACGAGTCAAACGAGTCAAACGAGTCAAACGAGTCAAACGAGTCAAACGAGTCAAACGAGTCAAACGAGTCAAACGAGTCAAACGAGTCAAACGAGTCAAACGAGTCAAACGAGTCAAACGAGTCAAACGAGTCAAACGAGTCAAACGAGTCAAACGAGTCAAACGAGTCAAACGAGTCAAACGAGTCAAACGAGTCAAACGAGTCAAACGAGTCAAACGAGTCAAACGAGTCAAACGAGTCAAACGAGTCAAACGAGTCAAACGAGTCAAACGAGTCAAACGAGTCAAACGAGTCAAACGAGTCAAACGAGTCAAACGAGTCAAACGAGTCAAACGAGTCAAACGAGTCAAACGAGTCAAACGAGTCAAACGAGTCAAACGAGTCAAACGAGTCAAACGAGTCAAACGAGTCAAACGAGTCAAACGAGTCAAACGAGTCAAACGAGTCAAACGAGTCAAACGAGTCAAACGAGTCAAACGAGTCAAACGAGTCAAACGAGTCAAACGAGTCAAACGAGTCAAACGAGTCAAACGAGTCAAACGAGTCAAACGAGTCAAACGAGTCAAACGAGTCAAACGAGTCAAACGAGTCAAACGAGTCAAACGAGTCAAACGAGTCAAACGAGTCAAACGAGTCAAACGAGTCAAACGAGTCAAACGAGTCAAACGAGTCAAACGAGTCAAACGAGTCAAACGAGTCAAACGAGTCAAACGAGTCAAACGAGTCAAACGAGTCAAACGAGTCAAACGAGTCAAACGAGTCAAACGAGTCAAACGAGTCAAACGAGTCAAACGAGTCAAACGAGTCAAACGAGTCAAACGAGTCAAACGAGTCAAACGAGTCAAACGAGTCAAACGAGTCAAACGAGTCAAACGAGTCAAACGAGTCAAACGAGTCAAACGAGTCAAACGAGTCAAACGAGTCAAACGAGTCAAACGAGTCAAACGAGTCAAACGAGTCAAACGAGTCAAACGAGTCAAACGAGTCAAACGAGTCAAACGAGTCAAACGAGTCAAACGAGTCAAACGAGTCAAACGAGTCAAACGAGTCAAACGAGTCAAACGAGTCAAACGAGTCAAACGAGTCAAACGAGTCAAACGAGTCAAACGAGTCAAACGAGTCAAACGAGTCAAACGAGTCAAACGAGTCAAACGAGTCAAACGAGTCAAACGAGTCAAACGAGTCAAACGAGTCAAACGAGTCAAACGAGTCAAACGAGTCAAACGAGTCAAACGAGTCAAACGAGTCAAACGAGTCAAACGAGTCAAACGAGTCAAACGAGTCAAACGAGTCAAACGAGTCAAACGAGTCAAACGAGTCAAACGAGTCAAACGAGTCAAACGAGTCAAACGAGTCAAACGAGTCAAACGAGTCAAACGAGTCAAACGAGTCAAACGAGTCAAACGAGTCAAACGAGTCAAACGAGTCAAACGAGTCAAACGAGTCAAACGAGCCAAACGAGCCAAGCGAGCCAAGCGAGCCAAGCGAGCCAAGCGAGCCAAGCGAGCCAAGCGAGCCAAGCGAGCCAAGCGATCCAAGCGAGCCAAGCGAGCCTAGCGAGCCAAGCGAGCCAAGCGAGCCAAGCGAGCCAAGCGAGCCAAGCGAGCCAAGCGAGCCAAGCGAGCCAAGCGAGCCAAGCGAGCCAAACGAGCCAAGCGAGCCAAGCGAGCCAAGCGAGCCAAGCGAGCCAAGCGAGCCAAGCGAGCCAAGCGAGCCAAGCGAGCCAAGCGAGTCCATCGAGGCAAACGAGGCAAACGAGTCAAGCGATTCAACCGAGTCAAACGAGTCAAACGAGTCAAGCGAGTCAAACGAGTCAAACGAGCCAAACGAGCCAAGCGAGCCAAACGAGCCAAGCGAGCCAAGCGAGCCAAGCGAGCCAAGCGAGCCAAGCGAGCCAAGCGAGCCAAGCGAGTCCATCGAGGCAAACGAGGCAAACGAGTCAAGCGATTCAACCGAGTCAAACGAGTCAAACGAGTCAAACGAGTCAAACGAGTCAAACGAGCCAAACGAGCCAAGCGAGCCAAACGAGCCAAGCGAGCCAAGCGAGCCAAGCGAGCCAAGCGAGGCAAGCGAGCCAAGCGAGTCAAACGAGTCAAACGAGTCAAACGAGTCAAACGAGTCAAACGGGTCGAACAGGACAATCGAGTCAAACGAGTTGAACGAGTCAAACGAGTCAAACGTGTCAAACGGGTCAAAAGGGTCGAACAGGTCAATCGATTCAAACGAGTTGAACGAGTCAAACGAGTCAAACGTGTCAAACGGGTCAAAAGGGTCGAACAGGTCAATCGAGTCAAACGAGTCAAACGAGTCAAACGAGTCAAACGAGTCAAACGAGTCAAACGAGTCAAACGAGTCAAACGAGTCAAACGAGTCAAACGAGTCAAACGAGTCAAACGAGTCAAACGAGTCAAACGAGTCAAACGAGTCAAACGAGTCAAACGAGTCAAACGAGTCAAACGAGTCAAACGAGTCAAACGAGTCAAACGAGTCAAACGAGTCAAACGAGTCAAACGAGTCAAACGAGTCAAACGAGTCAAACGAGTCAAACGAGTCAAACGAGTCAAACGAGTCAAACGAGTCAAACGAGTCAAACGAGTCAAACGAGTCAAACGAGTCAAACGAGTCAAGCGAGCCAAACGAGCCAAGCGAGCCAAGCGAGCCAAGCGAGCCAAGCGAGCCAAGCGAGCCAAGCGAGCCAAGCGAGCCAAGCGAGCCAAGCGAGCCAAGCGAGTCCATCGAGGCAAACGAGGCAAACGAGTCAAGCGATTCAACCGAGTCAAACGAGTCAAACGAGTCAATCGAGTCAAACGAGTCAAACGAGCCAAACGAGCCAAGCGAGCCAAACGAGCCAAGCGAGCCAAGCGAGCCAAGCGAGCCAAGCGAGCCAAGCGAGCCAAGCGATCCAAGCGAGCCAAGCGAGCCTAGCGAGCCAAGCGAGCCAAGCGAGCCAAGCGAGCCAAGCGAGCCAAGCGAGCCAAGCGAGCCAAGCGAGCCAAGCGAGCCAAGCGAGCCAAACGAGCCAAGCGAGCCAAACCAGCCAAGCGAGCCAAACCAGCCAAGCGAGCCAAGCGAGCCAAGCGAGCCAAGCGAGCCAAGCGAGCCAAGCGAGCCAAGCGAGCCAAGCGAGCCAAGCGAGCCAAGCGAGCCAAGCGAGCCAAGCGAGCCAAGCGAGCCAAGCGAGCCAAGCGAGCCAAGCGAGCCAAACGAGCCAAGCGAGCCAAGCGAGCCAAGCGAGCCAAGCGAGCCAAGCGAGCCAAGCGAGCCAAGCGAGCCAAGCGAGTCCATCGAGGCAAACGAGGCAAACGAGTCAAGCGATTCAACCGAGTCAAACGAGTCAAACGAGTCAATCGAGTCAAACGAGTCAAACGAGCCAAACGAGCCAAGCGAGCCAAACGAGCCAAGCGAGCCAAGCGAGCCAAGCGAGCCAAGCGAGCCAAGCGAGCCAAGCGAGCCAAGCGAGCCAAGCGAGCCAAGCGAGCCAAGCGAGCCAAGCGAGCCAAGCGAGTCCATCGAGGCAAACGAGGCAAACGAGTCAAGCGATTCAACCGAGTCAAACGAGTCAAACGAGTCAAACGAGTCAAACGAGTCAAACGAGTCAAACGAGTCAAACGAGTCAAACGAGTCAAACGAGTCAAACGAGTCAAACGAGTCAAACGAGTCAAACGAGTCAAACGAGTCAAACGAGTCAAACGAGTCAAACGAGTCAAACGAGTCAAACGAGTCAAACGAGTCAAACGAGTCAAACGAGTCAAACGAGTCAAACGAGTCAAACGAGTCAAACGAGTCAAACGAGTCAAACGAGTCAAACGAGTCAAACGAGTCAAACGAGTCAAACGAGTCAAACGAGTCAAACGAGTCAAACGAGTCAAACGAGTCAAACGAGTCAAACGAGTCAAACGAGTCAAACGAGTCAAGCGAGTCAACCGAGTCAAACGAGTCAAACGAGTCAATCGAGTCAAACGAGTCAAACGAGTCAAACGAGTCAAACGAGTCAAACGAGTCAAACGAGTCAAACGAGTCAAACGAGTCAAGCGAGCCAAACGAGCCAAGCGAGCCAAGCGAGCCAAGCGAGCCAAGCGAGCCAAGCGAGCCAAGCGAGCCAAGCGAGCCAAGCGAGCCAAGCGAGCCAAGCGAGCCAAGCGAGCCAAGCGAGTCCATCGAGGCAAACGAGGCAAACGAGTCAAGCGATTCAACCGAGTCAAACGAGTCAAACGAGTCAAACGAGTCAAACGAGTCAAACGAGCCAAACGAGCCAAGCGAGCCAAACGAGCCAAGCGAGCCAAGCGAGCCAAGCGAGCCAAGCGAGCCAAGCGAGCCAAGCGAGCCAAGCGATCCAAGCGAGCCAAGCGAGCCTAGCGAGCCAAGCGAGCCAAGCGAGCCAAGCGAGCCAAGCGAGCCAAGCGAGCCAAGCGAGCCAAGCGAGCCAAACGAGCCAAGCGAGCCAAACCAGCCAAGCGAGCCAAACCAGCCAAGCGAGCCAAGCGAGCCAAGCGAGCCAAGCGAGCCAAGCGAGCCAAGCGAGCCAAGCGAGCCAAGCGAGCCAAGCGAGCCAAGCGAGCCAAGCGAGCCAAGCGAGCCAAGCGAGCCAAGCGAGCCAAGCGAGTCCATCGAGGCAAACGAGGCAAACGAGTCAAGCGATTCAACCGAGTCAAACGAGTCAAACGAGTCAATCGAGTCAAACGAGTCAAACGAGCCAAACGAGCCAAGCGAGCCAAACGAGCCAAGCGAGCCAAGCGAGCCAAGCGAGCCAAGCGAGCCAAGCGAGCCAAGCGAGCCAAGCGAGTCCATCGAGGCAAACGAGGCAAACGAGTCAAGCGAGTCAACCGAGTCAAACGAGTCAAACGAGTCAAACGAGTCAAACGAGTCAAACGAGCCAAACGAGCCAAGCGAGCCAAACGAGCCAAGCGAGCCAAGCGAGCCAAGCGAGCCAAGCGAGCCAAGCGAGCCAAGCGAGTCAAACGAGTCAAACGAGTCAAACGAGTCAAACGAGTCAAACGGGTCGAACAGGACAATCGAGTCAAGCGAGTTGAACGAGTCAAACGAGTCAAACGTGTCAAACGGGTCAAAAGGGTCGAACAGGTCAATCGATTCAAACGAGTTGAACGAGTCAAACGAGTCAAACGTGTCAAACGGGTCAAAAGGGTCGAACAGGTCAATCGAGTCAAACGAGTCAAACGAGTCAAACGAGTCAAACGAGTCAAACGAGTCAAACGAGTCAAACGAGTCAAACGAGTCAAACGAGTCAAACGAGTCAAACGAGTCAAACGAGTCAAACGAGTCAAACGAGTCAAACGAGTCAAACGAGTCAAACGAGTCAAACGAGTCAAACGAGTCAAACGAGTCAAACGAGTCAAACGAGTCAAACGAGTCAAACGAGTCAAACGAGTCAAACGAGTCAAACGAGTCAAACGAGTCAAACGAGTCAAACGAGTCAAACGAGTCAAACGAGTCAAACGAGTCAAACGAGTCAAACGAGTCAAACGAGTCAAACGAGTCAAACGAGTCAAACGAGTCAAACGAGTCAAACGAGTCAAACGAGTCAAACGAGTCAAACGAGTCAAACGAGTCAAACGAGTCAAACGAGTCAAACGAGTCAAACGAGTCAAACGAGTCAAACGAGTCAAACGAGTCAAACGAGTCAAACGAGTCAAACGAGTCAAACGAGTCAAACGAGTCAAACGAGTCAAACGAGTCAAACGAGTCAAACGAGTCAAACGAGTCAAACGAGTCAAACGAGTCAAACGAGTCAAACGAGTCAAACGAGTCAAACGAGTCAAACGAGTCAAACGAGTCAAACGAGTCAAACGAGTCAAACGAGTCAAACGAGTCAAACGAGTCAAACGAGTCAAACGAGTCAAACGAGTCAAACGAGTCAAACGAGTCAAACGAGTCAAACGAGTCAAACGAGTCAAACGAGTCAAACGAGTCAAACGAGTCAAACGAGTCAAACGAGTCAAACGAGTCAAACGAGTCAAACGAGTCAAACGAGTCAAACGAGTCAAACGAGTCAAACGAGTCAAACGAGTCAAACGAGTCAAACGAGTCAAACGAGTCAAACGAGTCAAACGAGTCAAACGAGTCAAACGAGTCAAACGAGTCAAACGAGTCAAACGAGTCAAACGAGTCAAACGAGTCAAACGAGTCAAACGAGTCAAACGAGTCAAACGAGTCAAACGAGTCAAACGAGCCAAACGAGTCAAGCGAGCCAAACGAGCCAAGCGAGCCAAGCGAGCCAAGCGAGCCAAGCGAGCCAAACGAGCCAAGCGAGCCAAGCGAGCCAAGCGAGCCAAGCGAGCCAAGCGAGCCAAGCGAGCCAAGCGAGCCAAGCGAGCCAAGCGAGCCAAGCGAGCCAAGCGAGCCAAGCGAGCCAAGCGAGCCAAGCGAGCCAAGCGAGCCAAGCGAGCCAAGCGAGCCAAGCGAGCCAAGCGAGCCAAGCGAGCCAAGCGAGCCAAGCGAGCCAAGCGAGCCAAGCGAGCCAAGCGAGCCAAGCGAGCCAAGCGAGCCAAGCGAGCCAAGCGAGCCAAGCGAGCCAAGCGAGCCAAGCGAGCCAAACGAGCCAAACGAGCCAAGCGAGCCAAGCGAGCCAAGCGAGCCAAGCGAGCCAAGCGAGCCAAGCGAGCCAAGCGAGCCAAGCGAGCCAAGCGAGCCAAGCGAGCCAAGCGAGCCAAGCGAGCCAAGCGAGCCAAGCGAGCCAAGCGAGTCCATCGAGGCAAACGAGTCAAACGAGTCAAGCGATTCAACCGAGTCAAACGAGTCAAACGAGTCAATCGAGTCAAACGAGTCAAACGAGCCAAACGAGCCAAGCGAGCCAAACGAGCCAAGCGAGCCAAGCGAGCCAAGCGAGCCAAGCGAGCCAAGCGAGCCAAGCGAGCCAAGCGAGCCAAGCGAGCCAAGCGAGCCAAGCGAGCCAAGCGAGCCAAGCGAGCCAAGCGAGCCAAGCGAGCCAAGCGAGCCAAGCGAGCCAAGCGAGCCAAGCGAGCCAAACGAGCCAAGCGAGCCAAACGAGCCAAGCGAGCCAAGCGAGCCAAGCGAGCCAAGCGAGCCAAGCGAGCCAAGCGAGCCAAGCGAGCCAAGCGAGCCAAGCGAGCCAAGCGAGCCAAGCGAGCCAAGCGAGCCAAGCGAGCCAAGCGAGCCAAGCGAGCCAAGCGAGCCAAACGAGCCAAACGAGCCAAGCGAGCCAAACGAGCCAAACGAGCCAAACGAGCCAAGCGAGCCAAGCGAGCCAAGCGAGCCAAGCGAGCCAAGCGAGTCAAACGAGTCAAACGAGTCAAACGAGTCAAACGAGTCAAACGAGTCAAACGAGTCAAGCGAGCCAAGCGAGCCAAGCGAGTCAAACGAGTCAAACGAGTCAAACGAGTCAAACGAGTCAAACGGGTCGAACAGGACAATCGAGCCAAGCGAGCCAAGCGAGTCCATCGAGGCAAACGAGGCAAACGAGTC
The DNA here is from genome assembly GCA_910592295.1 of Andrena haemorrhoa. NCBI lineage: Eukaryota > Metazoa > Arthropoda > Insecta > Hymenoptera > Andrenidae > Andrena > Andrena haemorrhoa. The sequence goes on from CAJUZA010000227.1 coordinate 255,343, forward strand.
AAGCGAGTCAACCGAGTCAAACGAGTCAAACGAGTCAATCGAGTCAAACGAGTCAAACGAGTCAAACGAGTCAAACGAGTCAAACGAGTCAAACGAGTCAAACGAGTCAAACGAGTCAAGCGAGCCAAACGAGCCAAGCGAGCCAAGCGAGCCAAGCGAGCCAAGCGAGCCAAGCGAGCCAAGCGAGCCAAGCGAGCCAAGCGAGCCAAGCGAGCCAAGCGAGCCAAGCGAGCCAAGCGAGTCCATCGAGGCAAACGAGGCAAACGAGTCAAGCGATTCAACCGAGTCAAACGAGTCAAACGAGTCAATCGAGTCAAACGAGTCAAACGAGCCAAACGAGCCAAGCGAGCCAAACGAGCCAAGCGAGCCAAGCGAGCCAAGCGAGCCAAGCGAGCCAAGCGAGCCAAGCGAGCCAAGCGATCCAAGCGAGCCAAGCGAGCCTAGCGAGCCAAGCGAGCCAAGCGAGCCAAGCGAGCCAAGCGAGCCAAGCGAGCCAAGCGAGCCAAGCGAGCCAAGCGAGCCAAACGAGCCAAGCGAGCCAAACCAGCCAAGCGAGCCAAACCAGCCAAGCGAGCCAAGCGAGCCAAGCGAGCCAAGCGAGCCAAGCGAGCCAAGCGAGCCAAGCGAGCCAAGCGAGCCAAGCGAGTCCATCGAGGCAAACGAGGCAAACGAGTCAAGCGATTCAACCGAGTCAAACGAGTCAAACGAGTCAATCGAGTCAAACGAGTCAAACGAGCCAAACGAGCCAAGCGAGCCAAACGAGCCAAGCGAGCCAAGCGAGCCAAGCGAGCCAAGCGAGCCAAGCGAGCCAAGCGAGCCAAGCGAGTCCATCGAGGCAAACGAGGCAAACGAGTCAAGCGATTCAACCGAGTCAAACGAGTCAAACGAGTCAAACGAGTCAAACGAGTCAAACGAGCCAAACGAGCCAAGCGAGCCAAACGAGCCAAGCGAGCCAAGCGAGCCAAGCGAGCCAAGCGAGCCAAGCGAGCCAAGCGAGTCAAACGAGTCAAACGAGTCAAACGAGTCAAACGAGTCAAACGGGTCGAACAGGACAATCGAGTCAAGCGAGTTGAACGAGTCAAACGAGTCAAACGTGTCAAACGGGTCAAAAGGGTCGAACAGGTCAATCGATTCAAACGAGTTGAACGAGTCAAACGAGTCAAACGTGTCAAACGGGTCAAAAGGGTCGAACAGGTCAATCGAGTCAAACGAGTCAAACGAGTCAAACGAGTCAAACGAGTCAAACGAGTCAAACGAGTCAAACGAGTCAAACGAGTCAAACGAGTCAAACGAGTCAAACGAGTCAAACGAGTCAAACGAGTCAAACGAGTCAAACGAGTCAAACGAGTCAAACGAGTCAAACGAGTCAAACGAGTCAAACGAGTCAAACGAGTCAAACGAGTCAAACGAGTCAAACGAGTCAAACGAGTCAAACGAGTCAAACGAGTCAAACGAGTCAAACGAGTCAAACGAGTCAAACGAGTCAAACGAGTCAAACGAGTCAAACGAGTCAAACGAGTCAAACGAGTCAAACGAGTCAAACGAGTCAAACGAGTCAAACGAGTCAAACGAGTCAAACGAGTCAAACGAGTCAAACGAGTCAAACGAGTCAAACGAGTCAAACGAGTCAAACGAGTCAAACGAGTCAAACGAGTCAAACGAGTCAAACGAGTCAAACGAGTCAAACGAGTCAAACGAGTCAAACGAGTCAAACGAGTCAAACGAGTCAAACGAGTCAAACGAGTCAAACGAGTCAAACGAGTCAAACGAGTCAAACGAGTCAAACGAGTCAAACGAGTCAAACGAGTCAAACGAGTCAAACGAGTCAAACGAGTCAAACGAGTCAAACGAGTCAAACGAGTCAAACGAGTCAAACGAGTCAAACGAGTCAAACGAGTCAAACGAGTCAAACGAGTCAAACGAGTCAAACGAGTCAAACGAGTCAAACGAGTCAAACGAGTCAAACGAGTCAAACGAGTCAAACGAGTCAAACGAGTCAAACGAGTCAAACGAGTCAAACGAGTCAAACGAGTCAAACGAGTCAAACGAGTCAAACGAGTCAAACGAGTCAAACGAGTCAAACGAGTCAAACGAGTCAAACGAGTCAAACGAGTCAAACGAGTCAAACGAGTCAAACGAGTCAAACGAGTCAAACGAGTCAAACGAGTCAAACGAGTCAAACGAGTCAAACGAGTCAAACGAGTCAAACGAGTCAAACGAGTCAAACGAGTCAAACGAGTCAAACGAGTCAAACGAGTCAAACGAGTCAAACGAGTCAAACGAGTCAAACGAGTCAAACGAGTCAAACGAGTCAAACGAGTCAAACGAGTCAAACGAGTCAAACGAGTCAAACGAGTCAAACGAGTCAAACGAGTCAAACGAGTCAAGCGAGTCAAGCGAGCCAAACGAGCCAAGCGAGCCAAGCGAGCCAAGCGAGCCAAGCGAGCCAAGCGAGCCAAGCGAGCCAAGCGAGCCAAGCGAGCCAAGCGAGCCAAGCGAGTCCATCGATGCAAACGAGGCAAACGAGTCAAGCGATTCAACCGAGTCAAACGAGTCAAACGAGTCAATCGAGTCAAACGAGTCAAACGAGCCAAACGAGCCAAGCGAGCCAAACGAGCCAAGCGAGCCAAACGAGCCAAGCGAGCCAAGCGAGCCAAGCGAGCCAAGCGAGCCAAGCGAGCCAAGCGAGCCAAGCGAGCCAAACGAGCCAAGCGAGCCAAACGAGCCAAGCGAGCCAAGCGAGCCAAGCGAGCCAAGCGAGCCAAGCGAGCCAAGCGAGCCAAGCGAGCCAAGCGAGCCAAGCGAGCCAAGCGAGCCAAGCGAGCCAAGCGAGCCAAGCGAGCCAAGCGAGCCAAGCGAGCCAAGCGAGCCAAGCGAGCCAAGCGAGCCAAGCGAGCCAAACGAGCCAAGCGAGCCAAACGAGCCAAACGAGCCAAACGAGCCAAGCGAGCCAAGCGAGCCAAGCGAGCCAAGCGAGCCAAGCGAGTCAAACGAGTCAAACGAGTCAAACGAGTCAAACGAGTCAAACGAGTCAAACGAGTCAAGCGAGCCAAGCGAGCCAAGCGAGTCAAACGAGTCAAACGAGTCAAACGAGTCAAACGAGTCAAACGGGTCGAACAGGACAATCGAGCCAAGCGAGCCAAGCGAGTCCATCGAGGCAAACGAGGCAAACGAGTCAAGCGAGTCAACCGAGTCAAACGAGTCAAACGAGTCAATCGAGTCAAACGAGTCAAACGAGTCAAACGAGTCAAACGAGTCAAACGAGTCAAACGAGTCAAACGAGTCAAACGAGTCAAGCGAGCCAAACGAGCCAAGCGAGCCAAGCGAGCCAAGCGAGCCAAGCGAGCCAAGCGAGCCAAGCGAGCCAAGCGAGCCAAGCGAGCCAAGCGAGCCAAGCGAGTCCATCGAGGCAAACGAGGCAAACGAGTCAAGCGATTCAACCGAGTCAAACGAGTCAAACGAGTCAATCGAGTCAAACGAGTCAAACGAGCCAAACGAGCCAAGCGAGCCAAACGAGCCAAGCGAGCCAAGCGAGCCAAGCGAGCCAAGCGAGCCAAGCGAGCCAAGCGAGCCAAGCGATCCAAGCGAGCCAAGCGAGCCTAGCGAGCCAAGCGAGCCAAGCGAGCCAAGCGAGCCAAGCGAGCCAAGCGAGCCAAGCGAGCCAAGCGAGCCAAGCGAGCCAAGCGAGCCAAGCGAGCCAAACGAGCCAAGCGAGCCAAACCAGCCAAGCGAGCCAAACCAGCCAAGCGAGCCAAGCGAGCCAAGCGAGCCAAGCGAGCCAAGCGAGCCAAGCGAGCCAAGCGAGCCAAGCGAGCCAAGCGAGCCAAGCGAGCCAAGCGAGCCAAGCGAGCCAAGCGAGTCCATCGAGGCAAACGAGGCAAACGAGTCAAGCGATTCAACCGAGTCAAACGAGTCAAACGAGTCAATCGAGTCAAACGAGTCAAACGAGCCAAACGAGCCAAGCGAGCCAAACGAGCCAAGCGAGCCAAGCGAGCCAAGCGAGCCAAGCGAGCCAAGCGAGCCAAGCGAGCCAAGCGAGTCCATCGAGGCAAACGAGGCAAACGAGTCAAGCGATTCAACCGAGTCAAACGAGTCAAACGAGTCAATCGAGTCAAACGAGTCAAACGAGCCAAACGAGCCAAGCGAGCCAAACGAGCCAAGCGAGCCAAGCGAGCCAAGCGAGCCAAGCGAGCCAAGCGAGCCAAGCGAGTCAAACGAGTCAAACGAGTCAAACGAGTCAAACGAGTCAAACGGGTCGAACAGGACAATCGAGTCAAGCGAGTTGAACGAGTCAAACGAGTCAAACGTGTCAAACGAGTCAAAAGGGTCGAACAGGTCAATCGATTCAAACGAGTTGAACGAGTCAAACGAGTCAAACGTGTCAAACGGGTCAAAAGGGTCGAACAGGTCAATCGAGTCAAACGAGTCAAACGAGTCAAACGAGTCAAACGAGTCAAACGAGTCAAACGAGTCAAACGAGTCAAACGAGTCAAACGAGTCAAACGAGTCAAACGAGTCAAACGAGTCAAACGAGTCAAACGAGTCAAACGAGTCAAACGAGTCAAACGAGTCAAACGAGTCAAACGAGTCAAACGAGTCAAACGAGTCAAACGAGTCAAACGAGTCAAACGAGTCAAACGAGTCAAACGAGTCAAACGAGTCAAACGAGTCAAACGAGTCAAACGAGTCAAACGAGTCAAACGAGTCAAACGAGTCAAACGAGTCAAACGAGTCAAACGAGTCAAACGAGTCAAACGAGTCAAACGAGTCAAACGAGTCAAACGAGTCAAACGAGTCAAACGAGTCAAACGAGTCAAACGAGTCAAACGAGTCAAACGAGTCAAACGAGTCAAACGAGTCAAACGAGTCAAACGAGTCAAACGAGTCAAACGAGTCAAACGAGTCAAACGAGTCAAACGAGTCAAGCGAGCCAAACGAGCCAAGCGAGCCAAGCGAGCCAAGCGAGCCAAGCGAGCCAAGCGAGCCAAGCGAGCCAAGCGAGCCAAGCGAGTCCATCGAGGCAAACGAGGCAAACGAGTCAAGCGATTCAACCGAGTCAAACGAGTCAAACGAGTCAAACGAGTCAAACGAGTCAAACGAGCCAAACGAGCCAAGCGAGCCAAACGAGCCAAGCGAGCCAAACGAGCCAAGCGAGCCAAGCGAGCCAAGCGAGCCAAGCGAGCCAAGCGAGCCAAGCGAGCCAAGCGAGCCAAGCGAGCCTAGCGAGCCAAGCGAGCCAAGCGAGCCAAGCGAGCCAAGCGAGCCAAGCGAGCCAAGCGAGCCAAGCGAGCCAAGCGAGCCAAGCGAGCCAAGCGAGCCAAACGAGCCAAGCGAGCCAAACCAGCCAAGCGAGCCAAGCGAGCCAAGCGAGCCAAGCGAGCCAAGCGAGCCAAGCGAGCCAAGCGAGCCAAGCGAGCCAAGCGAGCCAAGCGAGCCAAGCGAGCCAAGCGAGCCAAGCGAGCCAAGCGAGCCAAGCGAGCCAAGCGAGCCAAGCGAGCCAAGCGAGCCAAGCGAGCCAAGCGAGCCAAGCGAGCCAAGCGAGCCAAGCGAGTCCATCGAGGCAAACGAGGCAAACGAGTCAAGCGATTCAACCGAGCCAAACGAGTCAAACGAGTCAATCGAGTCAAACGAGTCAAACGAGCCAAACGAGCCAAGCGAGCCAAACGAGCCAAGCGAGCCAAGCGAGCCAAGCGAGCCAAGCGAGCCAAGCGAGCCAAGCGAGCCAAGCGAGCCAAGCGAGCCAAGCGAGCCAAGCGAGCCAAGCGAGTCCATCGAGGCAAACGAGGCAAACGAGTCAAGCGAGTCAACCGAGTCAAACGAGTCAAACGAGTCAATCGAGTCAAACGAGTCAAACGAGCCAAACGAGCCAAGCGAGCCAAACGAGCCAAGCGAGCCAAGCGAGCCAAGCGAGCCAAGCGAGCCAAGCGAGCCAAGCGAGCCAAGCGAGCCAAGCGAGCCAAGCGAGCCAAGCGAGCCAAGCGAGCCAAGCGAGCCAAGCGAGCCAAGCGAGCCAAGCGAGCCAAGCGAGCCAAGCGAGCCAAGCGAGCCAAGCGAGCCAAGCGAGCCAAGCGAGCCAAGCGAGCCAAGCGAGCCAAACGAGCCAAGCGAGCCAAACGAGCCAAGCGAGCCAAGCGAGCCAAGCGAGCCAAGCGAGCCAAGCGAGCCAAGCGAGCCAAGCGAGCCAAGCGAGCCAAGCGAGCCAAGCGAGCCAAGCGAGCCAAGCGAGCCAAGCGAGCCAAGCGAGCCAAGCGAGCCAAGCGAGCCAAGCGAGCCAAGCGAGCGAAGCGAGCCAAGCGAGCCAAGCGAGCCAAACGAGCCAAACGAGCCAAGCGAGCCAAACGAGCCAAACGAGCCAAACGAGCCAAGCGAGCCAAGCGAGCCAAGCGAGCCAAGCGAGCCAAGCGAGTCAAACGAGTCAAACGAGTCAAACGAGTCAAACGAGTCAAACGAGTCAAACGAGTCAAGCGAGCCAAGCGAGCCAAGCGAGTCAAACGAGTCAAACGAGTCAAACGAGTCAAACGAGTCAAACGGGTCGAACAGGACAATCGAGCCAAGCGAGCCAAGCGAGTCCATCGAGGCAAACGAGGCAAACGAGTCAAGCGAGTCAACCGAGTCAAACGAGTCAAACGAGTCAAACGAGTCAAACGAGTCAATCGAGTCAAACGAGTCAAACGAGCCAAACGAGCCAAGCGAGCCAAACGAGCCAAGCGAGCCAAGCGAGCCAAGCGAGCCAAGCGAGCCAAGCGAGCCAAGCGAGCCAAGCGAGCCAAGCGAGCCAAGCGAGCCAAGCGAGCCAAGCGAGCCAAGCGAGCCAAGCGAGCCAAGCGAGCCAAGCGAGCCAAGCGAGCCAAACGAGCCAAGCGAGCCAAGCGAGCCAAGCGAGCCAAGCGAGCCAAGCGAGCCAAGCGAGCCAAGCGAGCCAAGCGAGCCAAGCGAGCCAAACGAGCCAAACGAGCCAAGCGAGCCAAGCGAGCCAAGCGAGCCAAGCGAGCCAAGCGAGCCAAGCGAGCCAAGCGAGCCAAGCGAGCCAAGCGAGCCAAGCGAGCCAAGCGAGTCAAACGAGTCAAACGAGTCAAACGAGTCAAACGAGTCAAACGGGTCGAACAGGACAATCGAGTCAAGCGAGTTGAACGAGTCAAACGAGTCAAACGTGTCAAACGGGTCAAAAGGGTCGAACAGGTCAATCGATTCAAACGAGTTGAACGAGTCGAACGAGTCGAACGAGTCGAACGAGTCGAACGAGTCGAACGAGTCAAACGAGTCAAACGAGTCAAACGAGTCAAACGAGTCAAACGAGTCAAACGAGTCAAACGAGTCAAACGAGTCAAACGAGTCAAACGAGTCAAACGAGTCAAACGAGTCAAACGAGTCAAACGAGTCAAACGAGTCAAACGAGTCAAACGAGTCAAACGAGTCAAACGAGTCAAACGAGTCAAACGAGTCAAACGAGTCAAACGAGTCAAACGAGTCAAACGAGTCAAACGAGTCAAACGAGTCAAACGAGTCAAACGAGTCAAACGAGTCAAACGAGTCAAACGAGTCAAACGAGTCAAACGAGTCAAACGAGTCAAACGAGTCAAACGAGTCAAACGAGTCAAACGAGTCAAACGAGTCAAACGAGTCAAACGAGTCAAACGAGTCAAACGAGTCAAACGAGTCAAACGAGTCAAACGAGTCAAACGAGTCAAACGAGTCAAACGAGTCAAACGAGTCAAACGAGTCAAACGAGTCAAACGAGTCAAACGAGTCAAACGAGTCAAACGAGTCAAACGAGTCAAACGAGTCAAACGAGTCAAACGAGTCAAACGAGTCAAACGAGTCAAACGAGTCAAACGAGTCAAACGAGTCAAACGAGTCAAACGAGTCAAACGAGTCAAACGAGTCAAACGAGTCAAACGAGTCAAACGAGTCAAACGAGTCAAACGAGTCAAACGAGTCAAACGAGTCAAACGAGTCAAACGAGTCAAACGAGTCAAACGAGTCAAACGAGTCAAACGAGTCAAACGAGTCAAACGAGTCAAACGAGTCAAACGAGTCAAACGAGTCAAACGAGTCAAACGAGTCAAACGAGTCAAACGAGTCAAACGAGTCAAACGAGTCAAACGAGTCAAACGAGTCAAACGAGTCAAACGAGTCAAACGAGTCAAACGAGTCAAACGAGTCAAACGAGTCAAACGAGTCAAACGAGTCAAACGAGTCAAACGAGTCAAACGAGTCAAACGAGTCAAACGAGTCAAACGAGTCAAACGAGTCAAACGAGTCAAACGAGTCAAACGAGTCAAACGAGTCAAACGAGTCAAACGAGTCAAACGAGTCAAACGAGTCAAACGAGTCAAACGAGTCAAACGAGTCAAACGAGTCAAACGAGTCAAACGAGTCAAACGAGTCAAACGAGTCAAACGAGTCAAACGAGTCAAACGAGTCAAACGAGTCAAACGAGTCAAACGAGTCAAACGAGTCAAACGAGTCAAACGAGTCAAACGAGTCAAACGAGTCAAACGAGTCAAACGAGTCAAACGAGTCAAACGAGTCAAACGAGTCAAACGAGTCAAACGAGTCAAACGAGTCAAACGAGTCAAACGAGTCAAACGAGTCAAACGAGTCAAACGAGTCAAACGAGTCAAACGAGTCAAACGAGTCAAACGAGTCAAACGAGTCAAACGAGTCAAACGAGTCAAACGAGTCAAACGAGTCAAACGAGTCAAACGAGTCAAACGAGTCAAACGAGTCAAACGAGTCAAACGAGTCAAACGAGTCAAACGAGTCAAACGAGTCAAACGAGTCAAACGAGTCAAACGAGTCAAACGAGTCAAACGAGTCAAACGAGTCAAACGAGTCAAACGAGTCAAACGAGTCAAACGAGTCAAACGAGTCAAACGAGTCAAACGAGTCAAACGAGTCAAACGAGTCAAACGAGTCAAACGAGTCAAACGAGTCAAACGAGTCAAACGAGTCAAACGAGTCAAACGAGTCAAACGAGTCAAACGAGTCAAACGAGTCAAACGAGTCAAACGAGTCAAACGAGTCAAACGAGTCAAACGAGTCAAACGAGTCAAACGAGTCAAACGAGTCAAACGAGTCAAACGAGTCAAACGAGTCAAACGAGTCAAACGAGTCAAACGAGTCAAACGAGTCAAACGAGTCAAACGAGTCAAACGAGTCAAACGAGTCAAACGAGTCAAACGAGTCAAACGAGTCAAACGAGTCAAACGAGTCAAACGAGTCAAACGAGTCAAACGAGTCAAACGAGTCAAACGAGTCAAACGAGTCAAACGAGTCAAACGAGTCAAACGAGTCAAACGAGTCAAACGAGTCAAACGAGTCAAACGAGTCAAACGAGTCAAACGAGTCAAACGAGTCAAACGAGTCAAACGAGTCAAACGAGTCAAACGAGTCAAACGAGTCAAACGAGTCAAACGAGTCAAACGAGTCAAACGAGTCAAACGAGTCAAACGAGTCAAACGAGTCAAACGAGTCAAACGAGTCAAACGAGTCAAACGAGTCAAACGAGTCAAACGAGTCAAACGAGTCAAACGAGTCAAACGAGTCAAACGAGTCAAACGAGTCAAACGAGTCAAACGAGTCAAACGAGTCAAACGAGTCAAACGAGTCAAACGAGTCAAACGAGTCAAACGAGTCAAACGAGTCAAACGAGTCAAACGAGTCAAACGAGTCAAACGAGTCAAACGAGTCAAACGAGTCAAACGAGTCAAACGAGTCAAACGAGTCAAACGAGTCAAACGAGTCAAACGAGTCAAACGAGTCAAACGAGTCAAACGAGTCAAACGAGTCAAACGAGTCAAACGAGTCAAACGAGTCAAACGAGTCAAACGAGTCAAACGAGTCAAACGAGTCAAACGAGTCAAACGAGTCAAACGAGTCAAACGAGTCAAACGAGTCAAACGAGTCAAACGAGTCAAACGAGTCAAACGAGTCAAACGAGTCAAACGAGTCAAACGAGTCAAACGAGTCAAACGAGTCAAACGTGTCTCAAACGGGTCAAAAGGGTCGAACAGGACAATCGATTCAAACGAGTTGAACGAGTCAAACGAGTCAAACGAGTCAAACGAGTCAAACGTGTCTCAAACGGGTCAAAAGGGTCGAACAGGACAATCGATTCAAACGAGTTGAACGAGTCAAACGAGTCAAACGTGTCAAACGGGTCAAAAGGGTCGAACAGGTCAATCGAGTCAAACGAGTCAAACGAGTCAAACGAGTCAAACGAGTCAAACGAGTCAAACGAGTCAAACGAGTCAAACGAGTCAAACGAGTCAAACGAGTCAAACGAGTCAAACGAGTCAAACGAGTCAAACGAGTCGAACGAGTCGAACGAGTCGAACGAGTCGAACGAGTCGAACGAGTCGAACGAGTCGAACGAGTCGAACGAGTCGAACGAGTCGAACGAGTCGAACGAGTCGAACGAGTCGAACGAGTCGAACGAGTCGAACGAGTCAAACGAGTCGAACGAGTCAAACGAGTCGAACGAGTCAAACGAGTCAAACGAGTCAAACGAGTCAAACGAGTCAAACGAGTCAAACGAGTCAAACGAGTCAAACGAGTCAAACGAGTCAAACGAGTCAAACGAGTCAAACGAGTCAAACGAGCCAAACGAGCCAAGCGAGCCAAGCGAGCCAAGCGAGCCAAGCGAGCCAAGCGATCCAAGCGAGCCAAGCGAGCCAAGCGAGCCAAGCGAGCCAAGCGAGCCAAGCGAGCCAAGCGAGCCAAGCGAGCCAAGCGAGCCAAGCGAGCCAAGCGAGCCAAGCGAGCCAAGCGAGCCAAACGAGCCAAGCGAGCCAAACCAGCCAAGCGAGCCAAGCGAGCCAAGCTAGCCAAGCGAGCCAAGCGAGCCAAGCGAGCCAAGCGAGCCAAGCGAGCCAAGCGAGCCAAACGAGCCAAACGAGCCAAGCGAGCCAAGCGAGCCAAGCGAGCCAAGCGAGCCAAGCGAGCCAAGCGAGCCAAGCGAGCCAAGCGAGCCAAGCGAGCCAAGCGAGCCAAGCGAGCCAAACGAGGCAAACGAGGCAAACGAGGCAAACGAGTCAAACGAGTCAAACGAGTCAAGCGAGCCAAGCGAGCCAAGCGAGTCAAACGAGTCAAACGAGTCAAACGAGTCAAACGAGTCAAACGGGTCGAACAGGACAATCGAGTCAAGCGAGTTGAACGAGTCAAACGAGTCAAACGAGTCAAACGAGTCAAGCGAGTTGAACGAGTCCAACGACTCAAACGAGTCAAACGAGTCAAACGAGTCAAACGAGTCAAACGTGTCTCAAACGGGTCAAAAGGGTCGAACAGGACAATCGATTCAAACGAGTTGAACGAGTCAAACGAGTCAAACGTGTCAAACGGGTCAAAAGGGTCGAACAGGTCAAACGAGTCAAACGAGTCAAACGAGTCAAACGAGTCAAACGAGTCAAACGAGTCAAACGAGTCAAACGAGTCAAACGAGTCAAACGAGTCAAACGAGTCAAACGAGTCAAACGAGTCAAACGAGTCAAACGAGTCAAACGAGTCAAACGAGTCAAACGAGTCAAACGAGTCAAACGAGTCAAACGAGTCAAACGAGTCAAACGAGTCAAACGAGTCAAACGAGTCAAACGAGTCAAACGAGTCAAACGAGTCAAACGAGTCAAACGAGTCAAACGAGTCAAACGAGTCAAACGAGTCAAACGAGTCAAACGAGTCAAACGAGTCAAACGAGTCAAACGAGTCAAACGAGTCAAACGAGTCAAACGAGTCAAACGAGTCAAACGAGTCAAACGAGTCAAACGAGTCAAACGAGTCAAACGAGTCAAACGAGTCAAACGAGTCAAACGAGTCAAACGAGTCAAACGAGTCAAACGAGTCAAACGAGTCAAACGAGTCAAACGAGTCAAACGAGTCAAACGAGTCAAACGAGTCAAACGAGTCAAACGAGTCAAACGAGTCAAACGAGTCAAACGAGTCAAACGAGTCAAACGAGTCAAACGAGTCAAACGAGTCAAACGAGTCAAACGAGTCAAACGAGTCAAACGAGTCAAACGAGTCAAACGAGTCAAACGAGTCAAACGAGTCAAACGAGTCAAACGAGTCAAACGAGTCAAACGAGTCAAACGAGTCAAACGAGTCAAACGAGTCAAGCGAGCCAAGCGAGCCAAGCGAGTCAAACGAGTCAAACGAGTCAAACGAGTCAAACGAGTCAAACGGGTCGAACAGGACAATCGAGTCAAGCGAGTTGAACGAGTCAAACGAGTCAAACGAGTCAAACGAGTCAAGCGAGTTGAACGAGTCCAACGAGTCAAACGAGTCAAACGAGTCAAACGAGTCAAACGAGTCAAACGAGTCAAACGTGTCTCAAACGGGTCAAAAGGGTCGAACAGGACAATCGATTCAAACGAGTTGAACGAGTCAAACGAGTCAAACGTGTCAAACGGGTCAAAAGGGTCGAACAGGTCAATCGAGTCAAACGAGTCAAACGAGTCAAACGAGTCAAACGAGTCAAACGAGTCAAACGAGTCAAACGAGTCAAACGAGTCGAACGAGTCAAACGAGTCAAACGAGTCAAACGAGTCAAACGAGTCAAACGAGTCAAACGAGTCAAACGAGTCAAACGAGTCAAACGAGTCAAACGAGTCAAACGAGTCAAACGAGTCAAACGAGTCAAACGAGTCAAACGAGTCAAACGAGTCAAACGAGTCAAACGAGTCAAACGAGTCAAACGAGTCAAACGAGTCAAACGAGCCAAACGAGCCAAGCGAGCCAAGCGAGCCAAGCGAGCCAAGCGAGCCAAGCGAGCCAAGCGAGCCTAGCGAGCCAAGCGAGCCAAGCGAGCCAAGCGAGCCAAGCGAGCCAAGCGAGCCAAGCGAGCCAAGCGAGCCAAGCGAGCCAAGCGAGCCAAGCGAGCCAAGCGAGCCAAACGAGCCAAGCGAGCCAAGCGAGCCAAGCGAGCCAAGCGAGCCAAGCGAGCCAAGCGAGCCAAGCGAGCCAAGCGAGCAAAGCGAGCCAAGCGAGCCAAGCGAGCCAAACGAGCCAAACGAGCCAAACGAGCCAAGCGAGCCAAGCGAGCCAAGCGAGCCAAGCGAGCCAAGCGAGCCAAGCGAGCCAAGCGAGCCAAGCGAGCCAAGCGAGCCAAGCGAGCCAAGCGACCCAAGCGAGCCAAGCGAGCCAAGCGAGCCAAGCGAGCCAAGCGAGCCAAGCGAGCCAAGCGAGCCAAGCGAGCCAAGCGAGTCAAACGAGGCAAACGAGGCAAACGAGTCAAACGAGTCAAACGAGTCAAGCGAGCCAAGCGAGCCAAGCGAGTCAAACGAGTCAAACGAGTCAAACGAGTCAAACGAGTCAAACGGGTCGAACAGGACAATCGAGTCAAGCGAGTTGAACGAGTCAAACGAGTCAAACGAGTCAAACGAGTCAAGCGAGTTGAACGAGTCCAACGAGTCAAACGAGTCAAACGAGTCAAACGAGTCAAACGTGTCTCAGACCGGTCAAAAGGGTCGAACAGGACAATCGATTCAAACGAGTTGAACGAGTCAAACGAGTCAAACGTGTCAAACGGGTCAAAAGGGTCGAACAGGTCAATCGAGTCAAACGAGTCAAACGAGTCAAACGAGTCAAACGAGTCAAACGAGTCAAACGAGTCAAACGAGTCAAACGAGTCAAACGAGTCAAACGAGTCAAACGAGTCAAACGAGTCAAACGAGTCAAACGAGTCAAACGAGTCAAACGAGTCAAACGAGTCGAACGAGTCGAACGAGTCGAACGAGTCGAACGAGTCAAACGAGTCAAACGAGTCAAACGAGTCAAACGAGTCAAACGAGTCAAACGAGTCAAACGAGTCAAACGAGTCAAACGAGTCAAACGAGTCAAACGAGTCAAACGAGTCAAACGAGTCAAACGAGTCAAACGAGTCAAACGAGTCAAACGAGTCAAACGAGTCAAACGAGTCAAACGAGTCAAACGAGCCAAACGAGCCAAGCGAGCCAAGCGAGCCAAGCGAGCCAAGCGAGCCAAGCGAGCCAAGCGAGCCTAGCGAGCCAAGCGAGCCAAGCGAGCCAAGCGAGCCAAGCGAGCCAAGCGAGCCAAGCGAGCCAAGCGAGCCAAGCGAGCCAAGCGAGCCAAACGAGCCAAGCGAGCCAAACCAGCCAAGCGAGCCAAGCGAGCCAAGCGAGCCAAGCGAGCCAAGCGAGCCAAGCGAGCCAAGCGAGCCAAGCGAGCCAAGCGAGCCAAGCGAGCCAAGCGAGCCAAGCGAGCCAAGCGAGCCAAGCGAGCCAAGCGAGCCAAGCGAGCCAAGCGAGCCAAGCGACCCAAGCGAGCCAAGCGAGCCAAGCGAGCCAAGCGAGCCAAGCGAGCCAAGCGAGCCAAGCGAGCCAAGCGAGTCAAGCGAGCCAAGCGAGTCAAGCGAGCCAAGCGAGACAAGCGAGCCAAGCGAGCCAAGCGAGCCAAGCGAGACAAGCGAGCCAAGCGAGCCAAGCGAGTCAAGCGAGCCAAGCGAGTCAAGCGAGCCAAGCGAGACAAGCGAGCCAAGCGAGTCAAGCGAGCCAAGCGAGTCAAACGAGTCAAACGAGTCAAACGAGTCAAACGAGTCAAACGAGTCAAACGAGTCAAACGAGTCAAACGAGTCAAACGAGTCAAACGAGTCAAACGAGTCAAACGAGTCAAACGAGTCAAACGAGTCAAACGAGTCAAACGAGTCAAACGAGTCAAACGAGTCAAACGAGTCAAACGAGTCAAACGAGTCAAACGAGTCAAACGAGTCAAACGAGTCAAACGAGTCAAACGAGTCAAACGAGTCAAACGAGTCAAACGAGTCAAACGTGTCTCAAACAGGTCAAAAGGGTCGAACAGGACAATCGAGTCAAACGAGTCAAACGAGTCAAACGAGTCAAACGAGTCAAACGAGTCAAACGAGTCAAACGTGTGAAACGGGTCAAAAGGGTCGAACAGGTCAATCGAGTCAAACGAGTCAAACGAGTCAAACGAGTCAAACGAGTCAATCGAGTCAAACGAGTCAAACGAGCCAAACGAGCCAAGCGAGCCAAACGAGCCAAGCGAGCCAAGCGAGCCAAGCGAGCCAAGCGAGTCAAGCGAGCCAAGCGAGTCAAGCGAGCCAAGCGAGACAAGCGAGCCAAGCGAGCCAAGCGAGTCAAGCGAGCCAAGCGAGTCAAGCGAGCCAAGCGAGACAAGCGAGCCAAGCGAGCCAAGCGAGCCAAGCGAGACAAGCGAGCCAACCGAGCCAAACGAGCCAAACGAGCCAAACGAGCCAAACGAGCCAAGCGAGCCAAACGAGCCAAGCGAGCCAAGCGAGCCAAGCGAGCCAAGCGAGCCAAGCGAGCCAAGCGAGCCAAGCGAGCCAAGCGAGCCAAGCGAGCCAAACGAGCCAAGCGAGCCAAGCGAGCCAAGCGAGCCAAGCGAGCCAAGCGAGCCAAGCGAGCCAAGCGAGCCAAGCGAGCAAAGCGAGCCAAGCGAGCCAAGCGAGCCAAACGAGCCAAACGAGCCAAACGAGCCAAGCGAGCCAAGCGAGCCAAGCGAGCCAAGCGAGCCAAGCGAGCCAAGCGAGCCAAGCGAGCCAAGCGAGCCAAGCGAGCCAAGCGAGCCAAGCGACCCAAGCGAGCCAAGCGAGCCAAGCGAGCCAAGCGAGCCAAGCGAGCCAAGCGAGCCAAGCGAGCCAAGCGAGCCAAGCGAGTCAAACGAGGCAAACGAGGCAAACGAGTCAAACGAGTCAAACGAGTCAAGCGAGCCAAGCGAGCCAAGCGAGTCAAACGAGTCAAACGAGTCAAACGAGTCAAACGAGTCAAACGGGTCGAACAGGACAATCGAGTCAAGCGAGTTGAACGAGTCAAACGAGTCAAACGAGTCAAACGAGTCAAGCGAGTTGAACGAGTCCAACGAGTCAAACGAGTCAAACGAGTCAAACGAGTCAAACGTGTCTCAGACCGGTCAAAAGGGTCGAACAGGACAATCGATTCAAACGAGTTGAACGAGTCAAACGAGTCAAACGTGTCAAACGGGTCAAAAGGGTCGAACAGGTCAATCGAGTCAAACGAGTCAAACGAGTCAAACGAGTCAAACGAGTCAAACGAGTCAAACGAGTCAAACGAGTCAAACGAGTCAAACGAGTCAAACGAGTCAAACGAGTCAAACGAGTCAAACGAGTCAAACGAGTCAAACGAGTCAAACGAGTCAAACGAGTCAAACGAGTCAAACGAGTCAAACGAGTCAAACGAGTCAAACGAGTCAAACGAGTCAAACGAGTCAAACGAGTCAAACGAGTCAAACGAGTCAAACGAGTCAAACGAGTCAAACGAGTCAAACGAGTCAAACGAGTCAAACGAGTCAAACGAGTCAAACGAGTCAAACGAGTCAAACGAGTCAAACGAGTCAAACGAGTCAAACGAGTCAAACGAGTCAAACGAGTCAAACGAGTCAAACGAGTCAAACGAGTCAAACGAGTCAAACGAGTCAAACGAGTCAAACGAGTCAAACGAGTCAAACGAGTCAAACGAGTCAAACGAGTCAAACGAGTCAAACGAGTCAAACGAGTCAAACGAGTCAAACGAGTCAAACGAGTCAAACGAGTCAAACGAGTCAAACGAGTCAAACGAGTCAAACGAGTCAAACGAGTCAAACGAGTCAAACGAGTCAAACGAGTCAAACGAGTCAAACGAGTCAAACGAGCCAAACGAGTCAAACGAGTCAAACGAGTCAAACGAGTCAAACGAGTCAAACGAGTCAAACGAGTCAAACGAGTCAAACGAGTCAAACGAGTCAAACGAGTCAAACGAGTCAAGCGAGCCAAGCGAGCCAAGCGAGTCAAACGAGTCAAACGAGTCAAACGAGTCAAACGAGTCAAACGAGTCAAACGAGTCAAACGAGTCAAACGAGTCAAACGAGTCAAACGAGTCAAACGAGTCAAACGAGTCAAACGAGTCAAACGAGTCAAACGAGTCAAACGAGTCAAACGAGTCAAACGAGTCAAACGAGTCAAACGAGTCAAACGAGTCAAACGAGTCAAACGAGTCAAACGAGTCAAACGAGTCAAACGAGTCAAACGAGTCAAACGAGTCAAACGAGTCAAACGAGTCAAACGAGTCAAGCGAGCCAAACGAGCCAAGCGAGCCAAGCGAGCCAAGCGAGCCAAGCGAGCCAAGCGAGCCAAGCGAGTCCATCGAGGCAAACGAGGCAAACGAGTCAAGCGATTCAACCGAGTCAAACGAGTCAAACGAGTCAATCGAGTCAAACGAGTCAAACGAGCCAAACGAGCCAAGCGAGCCAAACGAGCCAAGCGAGCCAAACGAGCCAAGCGAGCCAAGCGAGCCAAGCGAGCCAAGCGAGCCAAGCGAGCCAAGCGAGCCAAGCGAGCCAAGCGAGCCAAGCGAGCCTAGCGAGCCAAGCGAGCCAAGCGAGCCAAGCGAGCCAAGCGAGCCAAGCGAGCCAAGCGAGCCAAGCGAGCCAAGCGAGCCAAGCGAGCCAAGCGAGCCAAACGAGCCAAGCGAGCCAAACCAGCCAAGCGAGCCAAGCGAGCCAAGCGAGCCAAGCGAGCCAAGCGAGCCAAGCGAGCCAAGCGAGCCAAGCGAGCCAAGCGAGCCAAGCGAGCCAAGCGAGCCAAGCGAGCCAAGCGAGCCAAGCGAGCCAAGCGAGCCAAGCGAGTCCATCGAGGCAAACGAGGCAAACGAGTCAAGCGATTCAACCGAGTCAAACGAGTCAAACGAGTCAATCGAGTCAAACGAGTCAAACGAGCCAAACGAGCCAAGCGAGCCAAGCGAGCCAAGCGAGCCAAGCGAGCCAAGCGAGCCAAGCGAGCCAAGCGAGCCAAGCGAGCCAAGCGAGCCAAGCGAGCCAAGCGAGCCAAGCGAGTCCATCGAGGCAAACGAGGCAAACGAGTCAAGCGATTCAACCGAGTCAAACGAGTCAAACGAGTCAAACGAGTCAAACGAGTCAAACGAGCCAAACGAGCCAAGCGAGCCAAACGAGCCAAGCGAGCCAAGCGAGCCAAGCGAGCCAAGCGAGCCAAGCGAGCCAAGCGAGCCAAGCGAGCCAAGCGAGCCAAGCGAGCCAAGCGAGCCAAGCGAGCCAAGCGAGCCAAGCGAGCCAAGCGAGCCAAGCGAGCCAAGCGAGCCAAACGAGCCAAGCGAGCCAAGCGAGCCAAGCGAGCCAAGCGAGCCAAGCGAGCCAAGCGAGCCAAGCGAGCCAAGCGAGCCAAACGAGCCAAGCGAGCCAAACGAGCCAAGCGAGCCAAGCGAGCCAAGCGAGCCAAGCGAGCCAAGCGAGCCAAGCGAGCCAAGCGAGCCAAGCGAGCCAAGCGAGCCAAGCGAGCCAAGCGAGCCAAGCGAGCCAAGCGAGCCAAGCGAGCCAAGCGAGCCAAGCGAGCCAAGCGAGCCAAGCGAGCCAAGCGAGCCAAGCGAGCCAAGCGAGCCAAGCGAGCCAAGCGAGCCAAGCGAGCCAAACGAGCCAAACGAGCCAAGCGAGCCAAGCGAGCCAAGCGAGCCAAGCGAGCCAAGCGAGCCAAGCGAGCCAAGCGAGCCAAGCGAGCCAAGCGAGCCAAGCGAGCCAAGCGAGTCAAACGAGTCAAACGAGTCAAACGAGTCAAACGAGTCAAACGAGTCAAACGAGTCAAACGAGTCAAACGAGTCAAACGAGTCAAACGAGTCAAACGAGTCAAACGAGTCAAACGAGTCAAGCGAGCCAAGCGAGCCAAGCGAGTCAAACGAGTCAAACGAGTCAAACGAGTCAAACGAGTCAAACGAGTCAAACGAGTCAAACGAGTCAAACGAGTCAAACGAGTCAAACGAGTCAAACGAGTCAAACGAGTCAAACGAGTCAAACGAGTCAAACGAGTCAAACGAGTCAAACGAGTCAAACGAGTCAAACGAGTCAAACGAGTCAAACGAGTCAAACGAGTCAAACGAGTCAAACGAGTCAAACGAGTCAAACGAGTCAAACGAGTCAAACGAGTCAAACGAGTCAAACGAGTCAAGCGAGCCAAACGAGCCAAGCGAGCCAAGCGAGCCAAGCGAGCCAAGCGAGCCAAGCGAGCCAAGCGAGCCAAGCGAGCCAAGCGAGCCGAGTCAAACGAGTCAAACGAGTCAATCGAGTCAAACGAGTCAAACGAGCCAAACGAGCCAAGCGAGCCAAACGAGCCAAGCGAGCCAAACGAGCCAAGCGAGCCAAGCGAGCCAAGCGAGCCAAGCGAGCCAAGCGAGCCAAGCGAGCCAAGCGAGCCAAGCGAGCCAAGCGAGCCTAGCGAGCCAAGCGAGCCAAGCGAGCCAAGCGAGCCAAGCGAGCCAAGCGAGCCAAGCGAGCCAAGCGAGCCAAGCGAGCCAAGCGAGCCAAGCGAGCCAAACGAGCCAAGCGAGCCAAACCAGCCAAGCGAGCCAAGCGAGCCAAGCGAGCCAAGCGAGCCAAGCGAGCCAAGCGAGCCAAGCGAGCCAAGCGAGCCAAGCGAGCCAAGCGAGCCAAGCGAGCCAAGCGAGCCAAGCGAGCCAAGCGAGCCAAGCGAGCCAAGCGAGTCCATCGAGGCAAACGAGGCAAACGAGTCAAGCGATTCAACCGAGTCAAACGAGTCAAACGAGTCAATCGAGTCAAACGAGTCAAACGAGCCAAACGAGCCAAGCGAGCCAAACGAGCCAAGCGAGCCAAGCGAGCCAAGCGAGCCAAGCGAGCCAAGCGAGCCAAGCGAGCCAAGCGAGCCAAGCGAGCCAAGCGAGCCAAGCGAGTCCATCGAGGCAAACGAGGCAAACGAGTCAAGCGATTCAACCGAGTCAAACGAGTCAAACGAGTCAATCGAGTCAAACGAGTCAAACGAGCCAAACGAGCCAAGCGAGCCAAACGAGCCAAGCGAGCCAAGCGAGCCAAGCGAGCCAAGCGAGCCAAGCGAGCCAAGCGAGCCAAGCGAGCCAAGCGAGCCAAGCGAGCCAAGCGAGCCAAGCGAGCCAAGCGAGCCAAGCGAGCCAAGCGAGCCAAGCGAGCCAAGCGAGCCAAGCGAGCCAAGCGAGCCAAGCGAGCCAAGCGAGCCAAGCGAGCCAAGCGAGCCAAGCGAGCCAAACGAGCCAAGCGAGCCAAACGAGCCAAGCGAGCCAAGCGAGCCAAGCGAGCCAAGCGAGCCAAGCGAGCCAAGCGAGCCAAGCGAGCCAAGCGAGCCAAGCGAGCCAAGCGAGCCAAGCGAGCCAAGCGAGCCAAGCGAGCCAAGCGAGCCAAGCGAGCCAAGCGAGCCAAGCGAGCGAAGCGAGCCAAGCGAGCCAAGCGAGCCAAACGAGCCAAACGAGCCAAGCGAGCCAAACGAGCCAAACGAGCCAAACGAGCCAAGCGAGCCAAGCGAGCCAAGCGAGCCAAGCGAGCCAAGCGAGTCAAACGAGTCAAACGAGTCAAACGAGTCAAACGAGTCAAACGAGTCAAGCGAGTCAAGCGAGCCAAGCGAGCCAAGCGAGTCAAACGAGTCAAACGAGTCAAACGAGTCAAACGAGTCAAACGGGTCGAACAGGACAATCGAGCCAAGCGAGCCAAGCGAGTCCATCGAGGCAAACGAGGCAAACGAGTCAAGCGAGTCAACCGAGTCAAACGAGTCAAACGAGTCAATCGAGTCAAACGAGTCAAACGAGCCAAACGAGCCAAGCGAGCCAAACGAGCCAAGCGAGCCAAGCGAGCCAAGCGAGCCAAGCGAGCCAAGCGAGCCAAGCGAGCCAAGCGAGCCAAGCGAGCCAAGCGAGCCAAGCGAGCCAAGCGAGCCAAGCGAGCCAAGCGAGCCAAGCGAGCCAAGCGAGCCAAGCGAGCCAAGCGAGCCAAGCGAGCCAAGCGAGCCAAGCGAGCCAAGCGAGCCAAGCGAGCCAAGCGAGCCAAGCGAGCCAAGCGAGCCAAGCGAGCCAAGCGAGCCAAACGAGCCAAACGAGCCAAGCGAGCCAAGCGAGCCAAGCGAGCCAAGCGAGCCAAGCGAGCCAAGCGAGCCAAGCGAGCCAAGCGAGCCAAGCGAGCCAAGCGAGCCAAGCGAGTCAAACGAGTCAAACGAGTCAAACGAGTCAAACGAGTCAAACGGGTCGAACAGGACAATCGAGTCAAGCGAGTTGAACGAGTCAAACGAGTCAAACGTGTCAAACGGGTCAAAAGGGTCGAACAGGTCAATCGATTCAAACGAGTTGAACGAGTCGAACGAGTCGAACGAGTCGAACGAGTCGAACGAGTCGAACGAGTCGAACGAGTCGAACGAGTCGAACGAGTCGAACGAGTCGAACGAGTCGAACGAGTCGAACGAGTCGAACGAGTCGAACGAGTCGAACGAGTCGAACGAGTCGAACGAGTCGAACGAGTCGAACGAGTCGAACGAGTCGAACGAGTCGAACGAGTCGAACGAGTCAAACGAGTCAAACGAGTCAAACGAGTCAAACGAGTCAAACGAGTCAAACGAGTCAAACGAGTCAAACGAGTCAAACGAGTCAAACGAGTCAAACGAGTCAAACGAGTCAAACGAGTCAAACGAGTCAAACGAGGCAAACGAGTCAAACGAGTCAAACGAGTCAAACGAGTCAAACGAGTCAAACGAGTCAAACGAGTCAAACGAGTCAAACGAGTCAAACGAGTCAAACGAGTCAAACGAGTCAAACGAGTCAAACGAGTCAAACGAGTCAAACGAGTCAAACGAGTCAAACGAGTCAAACGAGTCAAACGAGTCAAACGAGTCAAACGAGTCAAACGAGTCAAACGAGTCAAACGAGTCAAACGAGTCAAACGAGTCAAACGAGTCAAACGAGTCAAACGAGTCAAACGAGTCAAACGAGTCAAACGAGTCAAACGAGTCAAACGAGTCAAACGAGTCAAACGAGTCAAACGAGTCAAACGAGTCAAACGAGTCAAACGAGTCAAACGAGTCAAACGAGTCAAACGAGTCAAACGAGTCAAACGAGTCAAACGAGTCAAACGAGTCAAACGAGTCAAACGAGTCAAACGAGTCAAACGAGTCAAACGAGTCAAACGAGTCAAACGAGTCAAACGAGTCAAACGAGTCAAACGAGTCAAACGAGTCAAACGAGTCAAACGAGTCAAACGAGTCAAACGAGTCAAACGAGTCAAACGAGTCAAACGAGTCAAACGAGTCAAACGAGTCAAACGAGTCAAACGAGTCAAACGAGTCAAACGAGTCAAACGAGTCAAACGAGTCAAACGAGTCAAACGAGTCAAACGAGTCAAACGAGTCAAACGAGTCAAACGAGTCAAACGAGTCAAACGAGTCAAACGAGTCAAACGAGTCAAACGAGTCAAACGAGTCAAACGAGTCAAACGAGTCAAACGAGTCAAACGAGTCAAACGAGTCAAACGAGTCAAACGAGTCAAACGAGTCAAACGAGTCAAACGAGTCAAACGAGTCAAACGAGTCAAACGAGTCAAACGAGTCAAACGAGTCAAACGAGTCAAACGAGTCAAACGAGTCAAACGAGTCAAACGAGTCAAACGAGTCAAACGAGTCAAACGAGTCAAACGAGTCAAACGAGTCAAACGAGTCAAACGAGTCAAACGAGTCAAACGAGTCAAACGAGTCAAACGAGTCAAACGAGTCAAACGAGTCAAACGAGTCAAACGAGTCAAACGAGTCAAACGAGTCAAACGAGTCAAACGAGTCAAACGAGTCAAACGAGTCAAACGAGTCAAACGAGTCAAACGAGTCAAACGAGTCAAACGAGTCAAACGAGTCAAACGAGTCAAACGAGTCAAACGAGTCAAACGAGTCAAACGAGTCAAACGAGTCAAACGAGTCAAACGAGTCAAACGAGTCAAACGAGTCAAACGAGTCAAACGAGTCAAACGAGTCAAACGAGTCAAACGAGTCAAACGAGTCAAACGAGTCAAACGAGTCAAACGAGTCAAACGAGTCAAACGAGTCAAACGAGTCAAACGAGTCAAACGAGTCAAACGAGTCAAACGAGTCAAACGAGTCAAACGAGTCAAACGAGTCAAACGAGTCAAACGAGTCAAACGAGTCAAACGAGTCAAACGAGTCAAACGAGTCAAACGAGTCAAACGAGTCAAACGAGTCAAACGAGTCAAACGAGTCAAACGAGTCAAACGAGTCAAACGAGTCAAACGAGTCAAACGAGTCAAACGAGTCAAACGAGTCAAACGAGTCAAACGAGTCAAACGAGTCAAACGAGTCAAACGAGTCAAACGAGTCAAACGAGTCAAACGAGTCAAACGAGTCAAACGAGTCAAACGAGTCAAACGAGTCAAACGAGTCAAACGAGTCAAACGAGTCAAACGAGTCAAACGAGTCAAACGAGTCAAACGAGTCAAACGAGTCAAACGAGTCAAACGAGTCAAACGAGTCAAACGAGTCAAACGAGTCAAACGAGTCAAACGAGTCAAACGAGTCAAACGAGTCAAACGAGTCAAACGAGTCAAACGAGTCAAACGTGTCTCAAACGGGTCAAAAGGGTCGAACAGGACAATCGATTCAAACGAGTTGAACGAGTCAAACGAGTCAAACGAGTCAAACGAGTCAAACGTGTCTCAAACGGGTCAAAAGGGTCGAACAGGACAATCGATTCAAACGAGTTGAACGAGTCAAACGAGTCAAACGTGTCAAACGGGTCAAAAGGGTCGAACAGGTCAATCGAGTCAAACGAGTCAAACGAGTCAAACGAGTCAAACGAGTCAAACGAGTCAAACGAGTCAAACGAGTCAAACGAGTCAAACGAGTCAAACGAGTCAAACGAGTCAAACGAGTCAAACGAGTCAAACGAGTCAAACGAGTCAAACGAGTCAAACGAGTCAAACGAGTCGAACGAGTCGAACGAGTCGAACGAGTCGAACGAGTCGAACGAGTCGAACGAGTCGAACGAGTCAAACGAGTCGAACGAGTCGAACGAGTCGAACGAGTCAAACGAGTCGAACGAGTCAAACGAGTCGAACGAGTCAAACGAGTCGAACGAGTCAAACGAGTCAAACGAGTCAAACGAGTCAAACGAGTCAAACGAGTCAAACGAGTCAAACGAGTCAAACGAGTCAAACGAGTCAAACGAGTCAAACGAGTCAAACGAGTCAAACGAGTCAAACGAGTCAAACGAGCCAAACGAGCCAAGCGAGCCAAGCGAGCCAAGCGAGCCAAGCGAGCCAAGCGATCCAAGCGAGCCAAGCGAGCCTAGCGAGCCAAGCGAGCCAAGCGAGCCAAGCGAGCCAAGCGAGCCAAGCGAGCCAAGCGAGCCAAGCGAGCCAAGCGAGCCAAGCGAGCCAAGCGAGCCAAACGAGCCAAGCGAGCCAAACCAGCCAAGCGAGCCAAGCGAGCCAAGCTAGCCAAGCGAGCCAAGCGAGCCAAGCGAGCCAAGCGAGCCAAGCGAGCCAAGCGAGCCAAACGAGCCAAACGAGCCAAGCGAGCCAAGCGAGCCAAGCGAGCCAAGCGAGCCAAGCGAGCCAAGCGAGCCAAGCGAGCCAAGCGAGCCAAGCGAGCCAAGCGAGCCAAGCGAGCCAAGCGAGCCAAACGAGGCAAACGAGGCAAACGAGGCAAACGAGTCAAACGAGTCAAACGAGTCAAGCGAGCCAAGCGAGCCAAGCGAGTCAAACGAGTCAAACGAGTCAAACGAGTCAAACGAGTCAAACGAGTCAAACGAGTCAAACGAGTCAAACGAGTCAAACGAGTCAAACGAGTCAAACGAGTCAAACGAGTCAAACGAGTCAAACGAGTCAAACGAGTCAAACGAGTCAAACGAGTCAAACGAGTCAAACGAGTCAAACGAGTCAAACGAGTCAAACGAGTCAAACGAGTCAAACGAGTCAAACGAGTCAAACGAGTCAAACGAGTCAAACGAGTCAAACGAGTCAAACGAGTCAAACGAGTCAAACGAGTCAAACGAGTCAAACGAGTCAAACGAGTCAAACGAGTCAAACGAGTCAAACGAGTCAAACGAGTCAAACGAGTCAAACGAGTCAAACGAGTCAAACGAGTCAAACGAGTCAAACGAGTCAAACGAGTCAAACGAGTCAAACGAGTCAAACGAGTCAAACGAGTCAAACGAGTCAAACGAGTCAAACGAGTCAAACGAGTCAAACGAGTCAAACGAGTCAAACGAGTCAAACGAGTCAAACGAGTCAAACGAGTCAAACGAGTCAAACGAGTCAAACGAGTCAAACGAGTCAAACGAGTCAAACGAGTCAAACGAGTCAAACGAGTCAAACGAGTCAAACGAGTCAAACGAGTCAAACGAGTCAAACGAGTCAAACGAGTCAAACGAGTCAAACGAGTCAAACGAGTCAAACGAGTCAAACGAGTCAAACGAGTCAAACGAGTCAAGCGAGCCAAGCGAGTCAAGCGAGTCAAACGAGTCAAACGAGTCAAACGAGTCAAACGAGTCAAACGGGTCGAACAGGACAATCGAGTCAAGCGAGTTGAACGAGTCAAACGAGTCAAACGAGTCAAACGAGTCAAGCGAGTTGAACGAGTCCAACGAGTCAAACGAGTCAAACGAGTCAAACGAGTCAAACGAGTCAAACGAGTCAAACGTGTCTCAAACGGGTCAAAAGGGTCGAACAGGACAATCGATTCAAACGAGTTGAACGAGTCAAACGAGTCAAACGTGTCAAACGGGTCAAAAGGGTCGAACAGGTCAATCGAGTCAAACGAGTCAAACGAGTCAAACGAGTCAAACGAGTCAAACGAGTCAAACGAGTCAAACGAGTCGAACGAGTCGAACGAGTCAAACGAGTCAAACGAGTCAAACGAGTCAAACGAGTCAAACGAGTCAAACGAGTCAAACGAGTCAAACGAGTCAAACGAGTCAAACGAGTCAAACGAGTCAAACGAGTCAAACGAGTCAAACGAGTCAAACGAGTCAAACGAGTCAAACGAGTCAAACGAGTCAAACGAGTCAAACGAGTCAAACGAGTCAAACGAGTCAAACGAGTCAAACGAGTCAAACGAGCCAAACGAGCCAAGCGAGCCAAGCGAGCCAAGCGAGCCAAGCGAGCCAAGCGAGCCAAGCGAGCCTAGCGAGCCAAGCGAGCCAAGCGAGCCAAGCGAGCCAAGCGAGCCAAGCGAGCCAAGCGAGCCAAGCGAGCCAAGCGAGCCAAGCGAGCCAAACGAGCCAAGCGAGCCAAACCAGCCAAGCGAGCCAAGCGAGCCAAGCGAGCCAAGCGAGCCAAGCGAGCCAAGCGAGCCAAGCGAGCCAAGCGAGCCAAGCGAGCCAAGCGAGCCAAGCGAGCCAAGCGAGCCAAGCGAGCCAAGCGAGCCAAGCGAGCCAAGCGACCCAAGCGAGCCAAGCGAGCCAAGCGAGCCAAGCGAGCCAAGCGAGCCAAGCGAGCCAAGCGAGCCAAGCGAGCCAAGCGAGCCAAGCGAGTCAAGCGAGCCAAGCGAGTCAAGCGAGCCAAGCGAGACAAGCGAGCCAAGCGAGCCAAGCGAGTCAAGCGAGCCAAGCGAGTCAAGCGAGCCAAGCGAGACAAGCGAGCCAAGCGAGTCAAGCGAGCCAAGCGAGTCAAACGAGTCAAACGAGTCAAACGAGTCAAACGAGTCAAACGAGTCAAACGAGTCAAACGAGTCAAACGAGTCAAACGAGTCAAACGAGTCAAACGAGTCAAACGAGTCAAACGAGTCAAACGAGTCAAACGAGTCAAACGAGTCAAACGAGTCAAACGAGTCAAACGAGTCAAACGAGTCAAACGAGTCAAACGAGTCAAACGAGTCAAACTAGTCAAACGAGTCAAACGAGTCAAACGAGTCAAACGTGTCTCAAACAGGTCAAAAGGGTCGAACAGGACAATCGATTCAAACGAGTTGAACGAGTCAAACGAGTCAAACGTGTGAAACGGGTCAAAAGGGTCGAACAGGTCAATCGAGTCAAACGAGTCAAACGAGTCAAACGAGTCAAACGAGTCAATCGAGTCAAACGAGTCAAACGAGCCAAACGAGCCAAGCGAGCCAAACGAGCCAAGCGAGCCAAGCGAGCCAAGCGAGCCAAGCGAGTCAAGCGAGCCAAGCGAGTCAAGCGAGCCAAGCGAGACAAGCGAGCCAAGCGAGCCAAGCGAGTCAAGCGAGCCAAGCGAGTCAAGCGAGCCAAGCGAGACAAGCGAGCCAAGCGAGCCAAGCGAGCCAAGCGAGACAAGCGAGCCAACCGAGCCAAACGAGCCAAACGAGCCAAACGAGCCAAACGAGCCAAGCGAGCCAAACGAGCCAAGCGAGCCAAGCGAGCCAAGCGAGCCAAGCGAGCCAAGCGAGCCAAGCGAGCCAAGCGAGCCAAGCGAGCCAAGCGAGCCAAGCGAGCCAAGCGAGCCAAACGAGCCAAGCGAGCCAAGCGAGCCAAGCGAGCCAAGCGAGCCAAGCGAGCCAAGCGAGCCAAGCGAGCCAAGCGAGCCAAGCGAGCCAAGCGAGCAAAGCGAGCCAAGCGAGCCAAGCGAGCCAAACGAGCCAAACGAGCCAAACGAGCCAAGCGAGCCAAGCGAGCCAAGCGAGCCAAGCGAGCCAAGCGAGCCAAGCGAGCCAAGCGAGCCAAGCGAGCCAAGCGAGCCAAGCGAGCCAAGCGACCCAAGCGAGCCAAGCGAGCCAAGCGAGCCAAGCGAGCCAAGCGAGCCAAGCGAGCCAAGCGAGCCAAGCGAGCCAAGCGAGTCAAACGAGGCAAACGAGGCAAACGAGTCAAACGAGTCAAACGAGTCAAACGAGCCAAGCGAGCCAAGCGAGTCAAACGAGTCAAACGAGTCAAACGAGTCAAACGAGTCAAACGGGTCGAACAGGACAATCGAGTCAAGCGAGTTGAACGAGTCAAACGAGTCAAACGAGTCAAACGAGTCAAGCGAGTTGAACGAGTCCAACGAGTCAAACGAGTCAAACGAGTCAAACGAGTCAAACGTGTCTCAGACCGGTCAAAAGGGTCGAACAGGACAATCGATTCAAACGAGTTGAACGAGTCAAACGAGTCAAACGTGTCAAACGGGTCAAAAGGGTCGAACAGGTCAATCGAGTCAAACGAGTCAAACGAGTCAAACGAGTCAAACGAGTCAAACGAGTCAAACGAGTCAAACGAGTCAAACGAGTCAAACGAGTCAAACGAGTCAAACGAGGCAAACGAGGCAAACGAGTCAAACGAGTCAAACGAGTCAAACGAGTCAAACGAGTCAAACGAGTCAAACGAGTCAAACGAGTCAAACGAGTCAAACGAGTCAAACGAGTCAAACGAGTCAAACGAGTCAAACGAGTCAAACGAGTCAAACGAGTCAAACGAGTCAAACGAGTCAAACGAGTCAAACGAGTCAAACGAGTCAAACGAGTCAAACGAGTCAAACGAGTCAAACGAGTCAAACGAGTCAAACGAGTCAAACGAGTCAAACGAGTCAAACGAGTCAAACGAGTCAAACGAGTCAAACGAGTCAAACGAGTCAAACGAGTCAAACGAGTCAAACGAGTCAAACGAGTCAAACGAGTCAAACGAGTCAAACGAGTCAAACGAGTCAAACGAGTCAAACGAGTCAAACGAGTCAAACGAGTCAAACGAGTCAAACGAGTCAAACGAGTCAAACGAGTCAAACGAGTCAAACGAGTCAAACGAGCCAAACGAGCCAAGCGAGCCAAGCGAGCCAAGCGAGTCAAGCGAGCCAAGCGAGTCAAGCGAGCCAAGCGAGACAAGCGAGCCAAGCGAGCCAAGCGAGTCAAGCGAGCCAAGCGAGTCAAGCGAGCCAAGCGAGACAAGCGAGCCAAGCGAGCCAAGCGAGCCAAGCGAGACAAGCGAGCCAAACGAGCCAAACGAGCCAAACGAGCCAAGCGAGCCAAACGAGCCAAGCGAGCCAAGCGAGCCAAGCGAGCGAAGCGTGCCAAGCGAGCCAAGCGAGCCAAGCGAGCCAAGCGAGCCAAGCGAGCCAAGCGAGCCAAGCGAGCCAAGCGAGCCAAGCGAGCCAAGCGAGCCAAGCGAGCCAAGCGAGCCAAGCGAGCCAAGCGAGCCAAGCGAGCCAAGCGAGCCAAGCGAGCCAAGCGAGCCAAGCGAGCCAAGCGAGCCAAGCGAGCCAAGCGAGCCAAGCGAGCCAAGCGAGCCAAGCGAGCCAAGCGAGCCAAGCGAGCCAAGCGAGCCAAGCGAGCCAAGCGAGCCAAGCGAGCCAAGCGAGCCAAGCGAGCCAAGCGAGCCAAACGAGCCAAGCGAGCCAAACGAGCCAAGCGAGCCAAACGAGCCAAGCGAGCCAAGCGAGCCAAGCGAGCCAAGCGAGCCAAGCGAGCCAAGCGAGCCAAGCGAGCCAAGCGAGCCAAGCGAGCCAAGCGAGCCAAACGAGCCAAACGAGCCAAACGAGCCAAGCGAGCCAAGCGAGCCAAGCGAGCCAAGCGAGCCAAGCGAGCCAAGCGAGCCAAGCGAGCCAAGCGAGCCAAGCGAGCCAAGCGAGCCAAGCGAGCCAAGCGAGCCAAGCGAGCCAAGCGAGTCAAACGAGTCAAACGAGTCAAACGAGTCAAACGAGTCAAACGGGTCGAACAGGACAATCGAGCCAAGCGAGCCAAGCGAGTCCATCGAGGCAAACGAGGCAAACGAGTCAAGCGAGTCAACCGAGTCAAACGAGTCAAACGAGTCAATCGAGTCAAACGAGTCAAACGAGCCAAACGAGCCAAGCGAGCCAAACGAGCCAAGCGAGCCAAGCGAGCCAAGCGAGCCAAGCGAGCCAAGCGAGCCAAGCGAGCCAAGCGAGCCAAGCGAGCCAAGCGAGCCAAGCGAGCCAAGCGAGCCAAGCGAGCCAAGCGAGCCAAGCGAGCCAAGCGAGCCAAGCGAGCCAAGCGAGCCAAGCGAGCCAAGCGAGCCAAGCGAGCCAAGCGAGCCAAGCGAGCCAAGCGAGCCAAGCGAGCCAAACGAGCCAAACGAGCCAAGCGAGCCAAGCGAGCCAAGCGAGCCAAGCGAGCCAAGCGAGCCAAGCGAGCCAAGCGAGCCAAGCGAGCCAAGCGAGCCAAGCGAGCCAAGCGAGCCAAGCGAGCCAAACGAGCCAAACGAGCCAAGCGAGCCAAGCGAGCCAAGCGAGCCAAGCGAGCCAAGCGAGCCAAGCGAGCCAAGCGAGCCAAGCGAGCCAAGCGAGCCAAGCGAGCCAAGCGAGTCAAACGAGTCAAACGAGTCAAACGAGTCAAACGAGTCAAACGGGTCGAACAGGACAATCGAGTCAAGCGAGTTGAACGAGTCAAACGAGTCAAACGTGTCAAACGGGTCAAAAGGGTCGAACAGGTCAATCGATTCAAACGAGTTGAACGAGTCAAACGAGTCAAACGAGTCAAACGAGTCAAACGAGTCAAACGAGTCAAACGAGTCAAACGAGTCAAACGAGTCAAACGAGTCAAACGAGTCAAACGAGTCAAACGAGTCAAACGAGTCAAACGAGTCAAACGAGTCAAACGAGTCAAACGAGTCAAACGAGTCAAACGAGTCAAACGAGTCAAACGAGTCAAACGAGTCAAACGAGTCAAACGAGTCAAACGAGTCAAACGAGTCAAACGAGTCAAACGAGTCAAACGAGTCAAACGAGTCAAACGAGTCAAACGAGTCAAACGAGTCAAACGAGTCAAACGAGTCAAACGAGTCAAACGAGTCAAACGAGTCAAACGAGTCAAACGAGTCAAACGAGTCAAACGAGTCAAACGAGTCAAACGAGTCAAACGAGTCAAACGAGTCAAACGAGTCAAACGAGTCAAACGAGTCAAACGAGTCAAACGAGTCAAACGAGTCAAACGAGTCAAACGAGTCAAACGAGTTAAACGAGTCAAACGAGTCAAACGAGTCAAACGAGTCAAACGAGTCAAACGAGTCAAACGAGTCAAACGAGTCAAACGAGTCAAGCGAGTCAAGCGAGCCAAGCGAGCCAAGCGAGTCAAACGAGTCAAACGAGTCAAACGAGTCAAACGGGTCGAACAGGACAATCGAGTCAAGCGAGTTGAACGAGTCAAACGAGTCAAACGAGTCAAACGAGTCAAGCGAGTTGAACGAGTCCAACGAGTCAAACGAGTCAAACGAGTCAAACGAGTCAAACGAGTCAAACGAGTCAAACGAGTCAAACGTGTCTCAAACGGGTCAAAAGGGTCGAACAGGACAATCGATTCAAACGAGTTGAACGAGTCAAACGAGTCAAACGAGTCAAACGAGTCAAACGAGTCAAACGAGTCAAACGAGTCAAACGAGTCAAACGAGTCAAACGAGTCAAACGAGTCAAACGAGTCAAACGAGTCAAACGAGTCAAACGAGTCAAACGAGTCAAACGAGTCAAACGAGTCAAACGAGTCAAGCGAGCCAAGCGAGCCAAGCGAGTCAAACGAGTCAAACGAGTCAAACGAGTCAAACGAGTCAAACGGGTCGAACAGGACAATCGAGTCAAGCGAGTTGAACGAGTCAAACGAGTCAAACGAGTCAAACGAGTCAAGCGAGTTGAACGAGTCCAACGAGTCAAACGAGTCAAACGAGTCAAACGAGTCAAACGAGTCAAACGAGTCAAACGTGTCTCAAACGGGTCAAAAGGGTCGAACAGGACAATCGATTCAAACGAGTTGAACGAGTCAAACGAGTCAAACGGGTCAAACGGGTCAAAAGGGTCGAACAGGTCAATCGAGTCAAACGAGTCAAACGAGTCAAACGAGTCAAACGAGTCAAACGAGTCAAACGAGTCGAACGAGTCAAACGAGTCAAACGAGTCAAACGAGTCAAACGAGTCAAACGAGTCAAACGAGTCAAACGAGTCAAACGAGTCAAACGAGTCAAACGAGTCAAACGAGTCAAACGAGTCAAACGAGTCAAACGAGCCAAACGAGCCAAGCGAGCCAAGCGAGCCAAGCGATCCAAGCGAGCCAAGCGAGCCTAGCGAGCCAAGCGAGCCAAGCGAGCCAAGCGAGCCAAGCGAGCCAAGCGAGCCAAGCGAGCCAAGCGAGCCTAGCGAGCCAAGCGAGCCAAGCGAGCCAAGCGAGCCAAGCGAGCCAAGCGAGCCAAGCGAGCCAAGCGAGCCAAGCGAGCCAAACGAGCCAAGCGAGCCAAACCAGCCAAGCGAGCCAAACCAGCCAAGCGAGCCAAGCGAGCCAAGCGAGCCAAGCGAGCCAAGCGAGCCAAGCGAGCCAAGCGAGCCAAGCGAGCCAAGCGAGCCAAGCGAGCCAAGCGAGCCAAGCGAGCCAAGCGAGCCAAGCGAGCCAAGCGAGCCAAGCGAGCCAAGCGAGCCAAGCGAGGCAAACGAGGCAAACGAGTCAAGCGATTCAACCGAGTCAAACGAGTCAAACGAGTCAATCGAGTCAAACGAGCCAAACGAGCCAAACGAGCCAAGCGAGCCAAACGAGCCAAGCGAGCCAAGCGAGCCAAGCGAGCCAAGCGAGCCAAGCGAGCCAAGCGAGCCAAGCGAGCCAAGCGAGCCAAGCGAGCCAAGCGAGCCAAGCGAGCCAAGCGTGCCAAGCGAGCCAAGCGAGCCAAGCGAGCCAAGCGAGCCAAGCGAGCCAAGCGAGCCAAGCGAGCCAAGCGAGGCAAACGAGGCAAACGAGTCAAGCGATTCAACCGAGTCAAACGAGTCAAACGAGTCAATCGAGTCAAACGAGCCAAACGAGCCAAACGAGCCAAGCGAGCCAAACGAGCCAAGCGAGCCAAGCGAGCCAAGCGAGCCAAGCGAGCCAAGCGAGCCAAGCGAGCCAAGCGAGCCAAGCGAGCCAAGCGAGCCAAGCGAGCCAAGCGAGCCAAGCGTGCCAAGCGAGCCAAGCGAGCCTAGCGAGCCAAGCGAGCCAAGCGAGCCAAGCGAGCCAAGCGAGCCAAGCGAGCCAAGCGAGCCAAGCGAGCCAAGCAAGCCAAGCGAGCCAAACGAGCCAAGCGAGCCAAGCGAGCCAAGCGAGCCAAGCGAGCCAAGCGAGCCAAGCGAGCCAAACGAGCCAAACGAGCCAAGCGAGCAAAGCGAGCCAAGCGAGCCAAGCGAGCCAAACGAGCCAAGCGAGCCAAGCGAGCCAAGCGAGCCAAGCGAGCCAAGCGAGCCAAGCGAGCCAAGCGAGCCAAGCGAGCCAAGCGAGCCAAGCGAGCCAAGCGAGCCAAGCAAGCCAAGCGAGCCAAACGAGCCAAGCGAGCCAAACCAGCCAAGCGAGCCAAGCGAGCCAAGCGAGCCAAACGAGCCAAGCGAGCCAAACCAGCCAAGCGAGCCAAGCGAGCCAAGCGAGCCAAACGAGCCAAGCGAGCCAAACGAGCCAAGCGAGCCAAGCGAGCCAAACCAGCCAAGCGAGCCAAACCAGCCAAGCGAGCCAAGCGAGCCAAGCGAGCCAAGCGAGCCAAGCGAGCCAAGCGAGCCAAGCGAGCCAAGCGAGCCAAGCGAGCCTAGCGAGCCAAGCGAGCCAAGCGAGCCAAGCGAGCCAAGCGAGCCAAACGAGCCAAGCGAGCCAAACCAGCCAAGCGAGCCAAACCAGCCAAGCGAGCCAAGCGAGCCAAGCGAGCCAAGCGAGCCAAGCGAGCCAAGCGAGCCAAGCGAGCCAAGCGAGCCAAGCGAGCCAAGCGAGCCAAGCGAGCCAAGCGAGCCAAACGAGCCAAGCGAGCCAAACGAGCCAAGCGAGCCAAGCGAGCCAAGCGAGCCAAACGAGCCAAGCGAGCCAAACGAGCCAAGCGAGCCAAGCGAGCCAAGCGAGCCAAGCGAGCCAAGCGAGCCAAGCGAGCCAAGCGAGCCAAGCGAGCCAAGCGAGCCAAACGAGCCAAACGAGCCAAACGAGTCAAACGAGTCAAACGGGTCGAACAGGACAATCGAGCCAAGCGAGCCAAGCGAGTCCATCGAGGCAAACGAGGCAAACGAGTCAAGCGAGTCAACCGAGTCAAACGAGTCAAACGAGTCAATCGAGTCAAACGAGTCAAACGAGCCAAACGAGCCAAGCGAGCCAAACGAGCCAAGCGAGCCAAGCGAGCCAAGCGAGCCAAGCGAGCCAAGCGAGCCAAGCGAGCCAAGCGAGCCAAGCGAGCCAAGCGAGCCAAGCGAGCCAAGCGAGCCAAGCGAGCCAAGCGAGCCAAGCGAGCCAAGCGAGCCAAGCGAGCCAAGCGAGCCAAGCGAGCCAAGCGAGCCAAGCGAGCCAAGCGAGCCAAGCGAGCCAAACGAGCCAAACGAGCCAAGCGAGCCAAGCGAGCCAAGCGAGCCAAGCGAGCCAAGCGAGCCAAGCGAGCCAAGCGAGCCAAGCGAGCCAAGCGAGCCAAGCGAGCCAAGCGAGTCAAACGAGCCAAACGAGTCAAACGAGTCAAACGAGTCAAACGAGTCAAACGAGTCAAACGAGTCAAACGAGTCAAACGAGCCAAACGAGCCAAGCGAGCCAAGCGAGCCAAGCGAGCCAAGCGAGCCAAGCGAGCCAAGCGATCCAAGCGAGCCAAGCGAGCCTAGCGAGCCAAGCGAGCCAAACGAGCCAAGCGAGCCAAACCAGCCAAGCGAGCCAAGCGAGCCAAGCGAGCCAAGCGAGCCAAGCGAGCCAAGCGAGCCAAGCGAGCCAAACGAGCCAAACGAGCCAAACGAGCCAAGCGAGCCAAGCGAGCCAAGCGAGCCAAGCGAGCCAAGCGAGCCAAGCGAGCCAAGCGAGTCAAACGAGTCAAACGAGTCAAACGAGCCAAGCGAGCCAAGCGAGCCAAGCGAGTCAAACGAGTCAAACGAGTCAAACGAGTCAAGCGAGCCAAGCGAGCCAAGCGAGCCAAGCGAGCCAAGCGAGTCAAACGAGTCAAACGAGTCAAACGAGTCAAACGAGTCAAGCGAGCCAAGCGAGCCAAGCGAGTCAAACGAGTCAAACGAGTCAAACGAGTCAAACGAGTCAAACGGGTCGAACAGGACAATCGAGCCAAGCGAGCCAAGCGAGTCCATCGAGGCAAACGAGGCAAACGAGTCAAGCGAGTCAACCGAGTCAAACGAGTCAAACGAGTCAATCGAGTCAAACGAGTCAAACGAGCCAAACGAGCCAAGCGAGCCAAACGAGCCAAGCGAGCCAAGCGAGCCAAGCGAGCCAAGCGAGCCAAGCGAGCCAAGCGAGCCAAGCGAGCCAAGCGAGCCAAGCGAGCCAAGCGAGCCAAGCGAGCCAAGCGAGCCAAGCGAGCCAAGCGAGCCAAGCGAGCCAAGCGAGCCAAGCGAGCCAAGCGAGCCAAGCGAGCCAAGCGAGCCAAGCGAGCCAAGCGAGCCAAGCGAGCCAAGCGAGCCAAGCGAGCCAAGCGAGCCAAGCGAGCCAAGCGAGCCAAACGAGCCAAGCGAGCCAAACGAGCCAAGCGAGCCAAGCGAGCCAAGCGAGCCAAGCGAGCCAAGCGAGCCAAGCGAGCCAAGCGAGCCAAGCGAGCCAAGCGAGGCAAACGAGGCAAACGAGTCAAGCGATTCAACCGAGTCAAACGAGTCAAACGAGTCAATCGAGTCAAACGAGTCAAACAAGCCAAACGAGCCAAGCGAGCCAAACGAGCCAAGCGAGCCAAGCGAGCCAAGCGAGCCAAGCGAGCCAAGCGAGCCAAGCGAGCCAAGCGAGCCAAGCGAGCCAAGCGAGCCAAGCGAGCCAAGCGAGCCAAGCGAGCCAAGCGAGCCAAGCGAGCCAAGCGAGCCAAGCGAGCCAAGCGAGCCAAGCGAGCCAAACGAGCCAAGCGAGCCAAGCGAGCAAAGCGAGCCAAGCGAGCCAAGCGAGCCAAACGAGCCAAACGAGCCAAACGAGCCAAGCGAGCCAAGCGAGCCAAGCGAGCCAAGCGAGCCAAGCGAGCCAAGCGAGCCAAGCGAGCCAAGCGAGCCAAGCGAGCCAAGCGAGCCAAGCGAGCCAAGCGAGCCAAGCGAGCCAAGCGAGCCAAGCGAGCCAAGCGAGTCAAACGAGGCAAACGAGGCAAACGAGTCAAACGAGTCAAACGAGTCAAGCGAGCCAAGCGAGCCAAGCGAGTCAAACGAGTCAAACGAGTCAAACGAGTCAAACGAGTCAAACGGGTCGAACAGGACAATCGAGTCAAGCGAGTTGAACGAGTCAAACGAGTCAAACGAGTCAAACGAGTCAAGCGAGTTGAACGAGTCCAACGAGTCAAACGAGTCAAACGAGTCAAACGAGTCAAACGAGTCAAACGTGTCTCAGACCGGTCAAAAGGCTTGAACAGGACAATCGATTCAAACGAGTTGAACGAGTCAAACGAGTCAAACGTGTCAAACGGGTCAAAAGGGTCGAACAGGTCAATCGAGTCAAACGAGTCAAACGAGTCAAACGAGTCAAACGAGTCAAACGAGTCAAACGAGTCAAACGAGTCAAACGAGTCAAACGAGTCAAACGAGTCAAACGAGTCAAACGAGTCAAACGAGTCAAACGAGTCAAACGAGTCAAACGAGTCAAACGAGTCAAACGAGTCAAACGAGTCAAACGAGTCAAACGAGTCAAACGAGTCAAACGAGTCAAACGAGTCAAACGAGTCAAACGAGTCAAACGAGTCAAACGAGTCAAACGAGTCAAACGAGTCAAACGAGTCAAACGAGTCAAACGAGTCAAACGAGTCAAACGAGTCAAACGAGTCAAACGAGTCAAACGAGTCAAACGAGTCAAACGAGTCAAACGAGTCAAACGAGTCAAACGAGTCAAACGAGTCAAACGAGTCAAACGAGTCAAACGAGTCAAACGAGTCAAACGAGTCAAACGAGTCAAACGAGTCAAACGAGTCAAACGAGTCAAACGAGTCAAACGAGTCAAACGAGTCAAACGAGTCAAACGAGTCAAACGAGTCAAACGAGTCAAACGAGTCAAACGAGTCAAACGAGTCAAACGAGTCAAACGAGTCAAACGAGTCAAACGAGTCAAACGAGTCAAACGAGTCAAACGAGTCAAACGAGTCAAACGAGTCAAACGAGTCAAACGAGTCAAGCGAGTTGAACGAGTCCAACGAGTCAAACGAGTCAAACGAGTCAAACGAGTCAAACGAGTCAAACGAGTCAAACGAGTCAAACGTGTCTCAAACGGGTCAAAAGGGTCGAACAGGACAATCGATTCAAACGAGTTGAACGAGTCAAACGAGTCAAACGAGTCAAACGAGTCAAACGAGTCAAACGAGTCAAACGAGTCAAACGAGTCAAACGAGTCAAACGAGTCAAACGAGTCAAACGAGTCAAACGAGTCAAACGAGTCAAACGAGTCAAACGAGTCAAGCGAGCCAAGCGAGCCAAGCGAGTCAAACGAGTCAAACGAGTCAAACGAGTCAAACGAGTCAAACGGGTCGAACAGGACAATCGAGTCAAGCGAGTTGAACGAGTCAAACGAGTCAAACGAGTCAAACGAGTCAAGCGAGTTGAACGAGTCAAGCGAGTTGAACGAGTCAAACGAGTCAAACGAGTCAAACGAGTCAAACGAGTCAAACGAGTCAAACGAGTCAAACGTGTCTCAAACGGGTCAAAAGGGTCGAACAGGACAATCGATTCAAACGAGTTGAACGAGTCAAACGAGTCAAACGGGTCAAACGGGTCAAAAGGGTCGAACAGGTCAATCGAGTCAAACGAGTCAAACGAGTCAAACGAGTCAAACGAGTCAAACGAGTCAAACGAGTCAAACGAGTCAAACGAGTCAAACGAGTCGAACGAGTCAAACGAGTCAAACGAGTCAAACGAGTCAAACGAGTCAAACGAGTCAAACGAGTCAAACGAGTCAAACGAGTCAAACGAGTCAAACGAGTCAAACGAGTCAAACGAGTCAAACGAGTCAAACGAGTCAAACGAGTCAAACGAGTCAAACGAGTCAAACGAGTCAAACGAGTCAAACGAGTCAAACGAGCCAAACGAGCCAAGCGAGCCAAGCGAGCCAAGCGAGCCAAGCGAGCCAAGCGAGCCAAGCGATCCAAGCGAGCCAAGCGAGCCTAGCGAGCCAAGCGAGCCAAGCGAGCCAAGCGAGCCAAGCGAGCCAAGCGAGCCAAGCGAGCCAAGCGAGCCAAGCGAGCCAAGCGAGCCAAACGAGCCAAGCGAGCCAAACCAGCCAAGCGAGCCAAGCGAGCCAAGCGAGCCAAGCGAGCCAAGCGAGCCAAGCGAGCCAAGCGAGCCAAGCGAGCCAAGCGAGCCAAGCGAGCCAAGCGAGCCAAGCGAGCCAAGCGAGCCAAGCGAGCCAAGCGAGGCAAACGAGGCAAACGAGTCAAGCGATTCAACCGAGTCAAACGAGTCAAACGAGTCAATCGAGTCAAACGAGTCAAACGAGCCAAACGAGCCAAGCGAGCCAAACGAGCCAAGCGAGCCAAGCGAGCCAAGCGAGCCAAGCGAGCCAAGCGAGCCAAGCGAGCCAAGC
Source organism: Andrena haemorrhoa (assembly GCA_910592295.1). Classification (NCBI taxonomy): domain Eukaryota; kingdom Metazoa; phylum Arthropoda; class Insecta; order Hymenoptera; family Andrenidae; genus Andrena; species Andrena haemorrhoa. Next base: position 293,456 of record CAJUZA010000227.1, read on the forward strand.
GAGCCAAGCGAGCCAAGCGAGCCAAGCGAGCCAAGCGAGCCTAGCGAGCCAAGCGAGCCAAGCGAGCCAAGCGAGCCAAGCGAGCCAAGCGAGCCAAGCGAGCCAAGCAAGCCAAGCGAGCCAAACGAGCCAAGCGAGCCAAACGAGCCAAGCGAGCCAAGCGAGCCAAGCGAGCCAAGCGAGCCAAGCGAGCCAAGCGAGCCAAACGAGCCAAACGAGCCAAGCGAGCAAAGCGAGCCAAGCGAGCCAAGCGAGCCAAACGAGCCAAGCGAGCCAAGCGAGCCAAGCGAGCCAAGCGAGCCAAGCGAGCCAAGCGAGCCAAGCGAGCCAAGCGAGCCAAGCGAGCCAAGCGAGCCAAGCGAGCCAAGCGAGCCAAGCGAGCCAAGCGAGCCAAGCAAACCAAGCGAGCCAAACGAGCCAAGCGAGCCAAACCAGCCAAGCGAGCCAAGCGAGCCAAGCGAGCCAAGCGAGCCAAGCGAGCCAAGCGAGCCAAGCGAGCCAAACGAGCCAAACGAGTCAAACGAGTCAAACGAGTCAAACGAGCCAAACGAGTCAAGCGAGCCAAGCGAGCCAAGCGAGTCAAACGAGTCAAACGAGTCAAACGAGTCAAACGAGTCAAACGAGTCAAACGAGTCAAACGAGTCAAACGAGTCAAACGAGTCAAACGAGTCAAACGAGTCAAACGAGTCAAACGAGTCAAACGAGTCAAACGAGTCAAACGAGTCAAACGAGTCAAACGAGTCAAACGAGCCAAACGAGCCAAGCGAGCCAAGCGAGCCAAGCGAGCCAAGCGATCCAAGCGAGCCAAGCGAGCCTAGCGAGCCAAGCGAGCCAAACGAGCCAAGCGAGCCAAACCAGCCAAGCGAGCCAAGCGAGCCAAGCGAGCCAAGCGAGCCAAGCGAGCCAAGCGAGCCAAGCGAGCCAAACGAGCCAAACGAGCCAAACGAGCCAAGCGAGCCAAGCGAGCCAAGCGAGCCAAGCGAGCCAAGCGAGCCAAGCGAGCCAAGCGAGTCAAACGAGTCAAACGAGTCAAACGAGCCAAGCGAGCCAAGCGAGCCAAGCGAGCCAAGCGAGTCAAACGAGTCAAACGAGTCAAACGAGTCAAACGAGTCAAGCGAGCCAAGCGAGCCAAGCGAGTCAAACGAGTCAAACGAGTCAAACGAGTCAAACGAGTCAAACGGGTCGAACAGGACAATCGAGCCAAGCGAGCCAAGCGAGTCCATCGAGGCAAACGAGGCAAACGAGTCAAGCGAGTCAACCGAGTCAAACGAGTCAAACGAGTCAATCGAGTCAAACGAGTCAAACGAGCCAAACGAGCCAAGCGAGCCAAACGAGCCAAGCGAGCCAAGCGAGCCAAGCGAGCCAAGCGAGCCAAGCGAGCCAAGCGAGCCAAGCGAGCCAAGCGAGCCAAGCGAGCCAAGCGAGCCAAGCGAGCCAAGCGAGCCAAGCGAGCCAAGCGAGCCAAGCGAGCCAAGCGAGCCAAGCGAGCCAAGCGAGCCAAGCGAGCCAAGCGAGCCAAGCGAGCCAAGCGAGCCAAGCGAGCCAAGCGAGCCAAGCGAGCCAAGCGAGCCAAGCGAGCCAAACGAGCCAAGCGAGCCAAACGAGCCAAGCGAGCCAAGCGAGCCAAGCGAGCCAAGCGAGCCAAGCGAGCCAAGCGAGGCAAACGAGGCAAACGAGTCAAGCGATTCAACCGAGTCAAACGAGTCAAACGAGTCAATCGAGTCAAACGAGTCAAACAAGCCAAACGAGCCAAGCGAGCCAAACGAGCCAAGCGAGCCAAGCGAGCCAAGCGAGCCAAGCGAGCCAAGCGAGCCAAGCGAGCCAAGCGAGCCAAGCGAGCCAAGCGAGCCAAGCGAGCCAAGCGAGCCAAGCGAGCCAAGCGAGCCAAGCGAGCCAAGCGAGCCAAACGAGCCAAGCGAGCCAAGCGAGCAAAGCGAGCCAAGCGAGCCAAGCGAGCCAAACGAGCCAAACGAGCCAAACGAGCCAAGCGAGCCAAGCGAGCCAAGCGAGCCAAGCGAGCCAAGCGAGCCAAGCGAGCCAAGCGAGCCAAGCGAGCCAAGCGAGCCAAGCGAGCCAAGCGAGCCAAGCGACCCAAGCGAGCCAAGCGAGCCAAGCGAGCCAAGCGAGCCAAGCGAGCCAAGCGAGCCAAGCGAGTCAAACGAGGCAAACGAGGCAAACGAGTCAAACGAGTCAAACGAGTCAAGCGAGCCAAGCGAGCCAAGCGAGTCAAACGAGTCAAACGAGTCAAACGAGTCAAACGAGTCAAACGGGTCGAACAGGACAATCGAGTCAAGCGAGTTGAACGAGTCAAACGAGTCAAACGAGTCAAACGAGTCAAGCGAGTTGAACGAGTCCAACGAGTCAAACGAGTCAAACGAGTCAAACGAGTCAAACGAGTCAAACGTGTCTCAGACCGGTCAAAAGGGTTGAACAGGACAATCGATTCAAACGAGTTGAACGAGTCAAACGAGTCAAACGTGTCCAAACGAGTCAAACGAGTCAACGAGTCAAACGAGTCAAACGAGTCAAACGAGTCAAACGAGTCAAACGAGTCAAACGAGTCAAACGAGTCAAACGAGTCAAACGAGTCAAACGAGTCAAACGAGTCAAACGAGTCAAACGAGTCAAACGAGTCAAACGAGTCAAACGAGTCAAACGAGTCAAACGAGTCAAACGAGTCAAACGAGTCAAACGAGTCAAACGAGTCAAACGAGTCAAACGAGTCAAACGAGTCAAACGAGTCAAACGAGTCAAACGAGTCAAACGAGTCAAACGAGTCAAACGAGTCAAACGAGTCAAACGAGTCAAACGAGTCAAACGAGTCAAACGAGTCAAACGAGTCAAACGAGTCAAACGAGTCAAACGAGTCAAACGAGTCAAACGAGTCAAACGAGTCAAACGAGTCAAACGAGTCAAACGAGTCAAACGAGTCAAACGAGTCAAACGAGTCAAACGAGTCAAACGAGTCAAACGAGTCAAACGAGTCAAACGAGTCAAACGAGTCAAACGAGTCAAACGAGTCAAACGAGTCAAACGAGTCAAACGAGTCAAACGAGTCAAACGAGTCAAACGAGTCAAACGAGTCAAACGAGTCAAACGAGTCAAACGAGTCAAACGAGTCAAACGAGTCAAACGAGTCAAACGAGTCAAACGAGTCAAACGAGTCAAACGAGTCAAACGAGTCAAACGAGTCAAACGAGTCAAACGAGTCAAACGAGTCAAACGAGTCAAACGAGTCAAACGAGTCAAACGAGTCAAACGAGTCAAACGAGTCAAACGAGTCAAACGAGTCAAACGAGTCAAACGAGTCAAACGAGTCAAACGAGTCAAACGAGTCAAACGAGTCAAACGAGTCAAACGAGTCAAACGAGTCAAACGAGTCAAACGAGTCAAACGAGTCAAACGAGTCAAACGAGTCAAACGAGTCAAACGAGTCAAACGAGTCAAACGAGTCAAACGAGTCAAACGAGTCAAACGAGTCAAACGAGTCAAACGAGTCAAACGAGTCAAACGAGTCAAACGAGTCAAACGAGTCAAACGAGTCAAACGAGTCAAACGAGTCAAACGAGTCAAACGAGTCAAACGAGTCAAACGAGTCAAACGAGTCAAACGAGTCAAACGAGTCAAACGAGTCAAACGAGTCAAACGAGTCAAACGAGTCAAACGAGTCAAACGAGTCAAACGAGTCAAACGAGTCAAACGAGTCAAACGAGTCAAACGAGTCAAACGAGTCAAACGAGCCAAACGAGCCAAGCGAGCCAAGCGAGCCAAGCGAGCCAAGCGAGCCAAGCGAGCCAAGCGAGCCAAGCGATCCAAGCGAGCCAAGCGAGCCTAGCGAGCCAAGCGAGCCAAGCGAGCCAAGCGAGCCAAGCGAGCCAAGCGAGCCAAGCGAGCCAAGCGAGCCAAGCGAGCCAAGCGAGCCAAACGAGCCAAGCGAGCCAAGCGAGCCAAGCGAGCCAAGCGAGCCAAGCGAGCCAAGCGAGCCAAGCGAGCCAAGCGAGCCAAGCGAGCCAAGCGAGTCCATCGAGGCAAACGAGGCAAACGAGTCAAGCGATTCAACCGAGTCAAACGAGTCAAACGAGTCAATCGAGTCAAACGAGTCAAACGAGCCAAACGAGCCAAGCGAGCCAAGCGAGCCAAACGAGCCAAGCGAGCCAAGCGAGCCAAGCGAGCCAAGCGAGCCAAGCGAGCCAAGCGAGTCCATCGAGGCAAACGAGGCAAACGAGTCAAGCGATTCAACCGAGTCAAACGAGTCAAACGAGTCAATCGAGTCAAACGAGTCAAACGAGCCAAACGAGCCAAGCGAGCCAAACGAGCCAAGCGAGCCAAGCGAGCCAAGCGAGGCAAGCGAGCCAAGCGAGTCAAACGAGTCAAACGAGTCAAACGAGTCAAACGAGTCAAACGGGTCGAACAGGACAATCGAGTCAAGCGAGTTGAACGAGTCAAACGAGTCAAACGTGTCAAACGGGTCAAAAGGGTCGAACAGGTCAATCGATTCAAACGAGTTGAACGAGTCAAACGAGTCAAACGTGTCAAACGGGTCAAAAGGGTCGAACAGGTCAATCGAGTCAAACGAGTCAAACGAGTCAAACGAGTCAAACGAGTCAAACGAGTCAAACGAGTCAAACGAGTCAAACGAGTCAAACGAGTCAAACGAGTCAAACGAGTCAAACGAGTCAAACGAGTCAAACGAGTCAAACGAGTCAAACGAGTCAAACGAGTCAAACGAGTCAAGCGAGCCAAACGAGCCAAGCGAGCCAAGCGAGCCAAGCGAGCCAAGCGAGCCAAGCGAGCCAAGCGAGCCAAGCGAGCCAAGCGAGTCCATCGAGGCAAACGAGGCAAACGAGTCAAGCGATTCAACCGAGTCAAACGAGTCAAACGAGTCAATCGAGTCAAACGAGTCAAACGAGCCAAACGAGCCAAGCGAGCCAAGCGAGCCAAGCGAGCCAAGCGAGCCAAGCGAGCCAAGCGATCCAAGCGAGCCAAGCGAGCCTAGCGAGCCAAGCGAGCCAAGCGAGCCAAGCGAGCCAAGCGAGCCAAGCGAGCCAAGCGAGCCAAGCGAGCCAAGCGAGCCAAGCGAGCCAAGCGAGCCAAGCGAGCCAAGCGAGTCCATCGAGGCAAACGAGGCAAACGAGTCAAGCGATTCAACCGAGTCAAACGAGTCAAACGAGTCAATCGAGTCAAACGAGTCAAACGAGCCAAACGAGCCAAGCGAGCCAAACGAGCCAAGCGAGCCAAGCGAGCCAAGCGAGCCAAGCGAGCCAAGCGAGCCAAGCGAGCCAAGCGAGCCAAGCGAGCCAAGCGAGTCCATCGAGGCAAACGAGTCAAGCGATTCAACCGAGTCAAACGAGTCAAACGAGTCAATCGAGTCAAACGAGTCAAACGAGCCAAACGAGCCAAGCGAGCCAAACGAGCCAAGCGAGCCAAGCGAGCCAAGCGAGCCAAGCGAGCCAAGCGAGCCAAGCGAGCCAAGCGAGCCAAGCGAGCCAAGCGAGCCAAGCGAGCCAAGCGAGCCAAGCGAGCCAAGCGAGCCAAGCGAGCCAAGCGAGCCAAGCGAGCCAAGCGAGCCAAGCGAGCCAAGCGAGCCAAGCGAGCCAAGCGAGCCAAGCGAGCCAAGCGAGCCAAGCGAGCCAAGCGAGCCAAGCGAGCCAAACGAGCCAAACGAGCCAAGCGAGCCAAACGAGCCAAACGAGCCAAACGAGCCAAGCGAGCCAAGCGAGCCAAGCGAGCCAAGCGAGCCAAGCGAGTCAAACGAGTCAAACGAGTCAAACGAGTCAAACGAGTCAAACGAGTCAAACGAGTCAAGCGAGCCAAGCGAGCCAAGCGAGTCAAACGAGTCAAACGAGTCAAACGAGTCAAACGAGTCAAACGGGTCGAACAGGACAATCGAGCCAAGCGAGCCAAGCGAGTCCATCGAGGCAAACGAGGCAAACGAGTCAAGCGAGTCAACCGAGTCAAACGAGTCAAACGAGTCAATCGAGTCAAACGAGTCAAACGAGTCAAACGAGTCAAACGAGTCAAACGAGTCAAACGAGTCAAACGAGTCAAACGAGTCAAGCGAGCCAAACGAGCCAAGCGAGCCAAGCGAGCCAAGCGAGCCAAGCGAGCCAAGCGAGCCAAGCGAGCCAAGCGAGCCAAGCGAGCCAAGCGAGCCAAGCGAGCCAAGCGAGTCCATCGAGGCAAACGAGGCAAACGAGTCAAGCGATTCAACCGAGTCAAACGAGTCAAACGAGTCAATCGAGTCAAACGAGTCAAACGAGCCAAACGAGCCAAGCGAGCCAAACGAGCCAAGCGAGCCAAGCGAGCCAAGCGAGCCAAGCGAGCCAAGCGAGCCAAGCGAGCCAAGCGATCCAAGCGAGCCAAGCGAGCCTAGCGAGCCAAGCGAGCCAAGCGAGCCAAGCGAGCCAAGCGAGCCAAGCGAGCCAAGCGAGCCAAGCGAGCCAAGCGAGCCAAGCGAGCCAAACGAGCCAAGCGAGCCAAACCAGCCAAGCGAGCCAAACCAGCCAAGCGAGCCAAGCGAGCCAAGCGAGCCAAGCGAGCCAAGCGAGCCAAGCGAGCCAAGCGAGCCAAGCGAGCCAAGCGAGCCAAGCGAGCCAAGCGAGCCAAGCGAGCCAAGCGAGCCAAGCGAGCCAAGCGAGTCCATCGAGGCAAACGAGGCAAACGATTCAAGCGATTCAACCGAGTCAAACGAGTCAAACGAGTCAATCGAGTCAAACGAGTCAAACGAGCCAAACGAGCCAAGCGAGCCAAACGAGCCAAGCGAGCCAAGCGAGCCAAGCGAGTCAAACGAGTCAAACGAGTCAAACGAGTCAAACGAGTCAAACGGGTCGAACAGGACAATCGAGTCAAGCGAGTTGAACGAGTCAAACGAGTCAAACGTGTCAAACGGGTCAAACGGGTCAAAAGGGTCGAACAGGTCAATCGAGTCAAACGAGTCAAACGAGTCAAACGAGTCAAACGAGTCAAACGAGTCAAACGAGTCAAACGAGTCAAACGAGTCAAACGAGTCAAACGAGTCAAACGAGTCAAACGAGTCAAACGAGTCAAACGAGTCAAACGAGTCAAACGAGTCAAACGAGTCAAACGAGTCAAACGAGTCAAACGAGTCAAACGAGTCAAACGAGTCAAACGAGTCAAACGAGTCAAACGAGTCAAACGAGTCAAACGAGTCAAACGAGTCAAACGAGTCAAACGAGTCAAACGAGTCAAACGAGTCAAACGAGTCAAACGAGTCAAACGAGTCAAACGAGTCAAACGAGTCAAACGAGTCAAACGAGTCAAACGAGTCAAACGAGTCAAACGAGTCAAACGAGTCAAACGAGTCAAACGAGTCAAACGAGTCAAACGAGTCAAACGAGTCAAACGAGTCAAACGAGTCAAACGAGTCAAACGAGTCAAACGAGTCAAGCGAGTTGAACGAGTCAAACGAGTCAAACGTGTCAAACGGGTCAAAAGGGTCGAACAGGTCAATCGATTCAAACGAGTCAAACGAGTCAAACGAGTCAAACGAGTCAAACGAGTCAAACGAGTCAAACGAGTCAAACGAGTCAAACGAGTCAAACGAGTCAAACGAGTCAAACGAGTCAAACGAGTCAAACGAGTCAAACGAGTCAAACGAGTCAAACGAGTCAAACGAGTCAAACGAGTCAAACGAGTCAAACGAGTCAAACGAGTCAAACGAGTCAAACGAGTCAAACGAGTCAAACGAGTCAAACGAGTCAAACGAGCCAAGCGAGCCAAGCGAGCCAAGCGAGCCAAGCGAGCCAAGCGAGCCAAGCGAGCCAAGCGAGCCAAGCGAGCCAAGCGAGCCAAGCGAGCCAAGCGAGCCAAGCGAGCCAAGCGAGCCAAGCGAGCCAAGCGAGCCAAGCGAGCCAAGCGAGCCAAACGAGCCAAACGAGCCAAACGAGCCAAGCGAGCCAAGCGAGCCAAGCGAGCCAAGCGAGCCAAGCGAGCCAAGCGAGCCAAGCGAGCCAAGCGAGCCAAGCGAGCCAAGCGAGCCAAGCGAGCCAAGCGAGCCAAGCGAGCCAAGCGACCCAAGCGAGCCAAGCGAGCCAAGCGAGCCAAGCGAGCCAAGCGAGCCAAGCGAGCCAAGCGAGTCAAACGAGGCAAACGAGGCAAACGAGTCAAACGAGTCAAACGAGTCAAGCGAGCCAAGCGAGCCAAGCGAGTCAAACGAGTCAAACGAGTCAAACGAGTCAAACGAGTCAAACGGGTCGAACAGGACAATCGAGTCAAGCGAGTTGAACGAGTCAAACGAGTCAAACGAGTCAAACGAGTCAAGCGAGTTGAACGAGTCCAACGAGTCAAACGAGTCAAACGAGTCAAACGAGTCAAACGAGTCAAACGTGTCTCAGACCGGTCAAAAGGGTTGAACAGGACAATCGATTCAAACGAGTTGAACGAGTCAAACGAGTCAAACGTGTCAAACGGGTCAAAAGGGTCGAACAGGTCAATCGAGTCAAACGAGTCAAACGAGTCAAACGAGTCAAACGAGTCAAACGAGTCAAACGAGTCAAACGAGTCAAACGAGTCAAACGAGTCAAACGAGTCAAACGAGTCAAACGAGTCAAACGAGTCAAACGAGTCAAACGAGTCAAACGAGTCAAACGAGTCAAACGAGTCAAACGAGTCAAACGAGTCAAACGAGTCAAACGAGTCAAACGAGTCAAACGAGTCAAACGAGTCAAACGAGTCAAACGAGTCAAACGAGTCAAACGAGTCAAACGAGTCAAACGAGTCAAACGAGTCAAACGAGTCAAACGAGTCAAACGAGTCAAACGAGTCAAACGAGTCAAACGAGTCAAACGAGTCAAACGAGTCAAACGAGTCAAACGAGTCAAACGAGTCAAACGAGTCAAACGAGTCAAACGAGTCAAACGAGTCAAACGAGTCAAACGAGTCAAACGAGTCAAACGAGTCAAACGAGTCAAACGAGTCAAACGAGTCAAACGAGTCAAACGAGTCAAACGAGTCAAACGAGTCAAACGAGTCAAACGAGTCAAACGAGTCAAACGAGTCAAACGAGTCAAACGAGTCAAACGAGTCAAACGAGTCAAACGAGTCAAACGAGTCAAACGAGTCAAACGAGTCAAACGAGTCAAACGAGTCAAACGAGTCAAACGAGTCAAACGAGTCAAACGAGTCAAACGAGTCAAACGAGTCAAACGAGTCAAACGAGTCAAACGAGTCAAACGAGTCAAACGAGTCAAACGAGTCAAACGAGTCAAACGAGTCAAACGAGTCAAACGAGTCAAACGAGTCAAACGAGTCAAACGAGTCAAACGAGTCAAACGAGTCAAACGAGTCAAACGAGTCAAACGAGTCAAACGAGTCAAACGAGTCAAACGAGTCAAACGAGTCAAACGAGTCAAACGAGTCAAACGAGTCAAACGAGTCAAACGAGTCAAACGAGTCAAACGAGTCAAACGAGTCAAACGAGTCAAACGAGTCAAACGAGTCAAACGAGTCAAACGAGTCAAACGAGTCAAACGAGTCAAACGAGTCAAACGAGTCAAACGAGTCAAACGAGTCAAACGAGTCAAACGAGTCAAACGAGTCAAACGAGTCAAACGAGTCAAACGAGTCAAACGAGTCAAACGAGTCAAACGAGTCAAACGAGTCAAACGAGTCAAACGAGTCAAACGAGTCAAACGAGTCAAACGAGTCAAACGAGTCAAACGAGTCAAACGAGTCAAACGAGTCAAACGAGTCAAACGAGTCAAACGAGTCAAACGAGTCAAACGAGTCAAACGAGTCAAACGAGTCAAACGAGTCAAACGAGTCAAACGAGTCAAACGAGTCAAACGAGTCAAACGAGTCAAACGAGTCAAACGAGTCAAACGAGTCAAACGAGTCAAACGAGTCAAACGAGTCAAACGAGTCAAACGAGTCAAACGAGTCAAACGAGTCAAACGAGTCAAACGAGTCAAACGAGTCAAACGAGTCAAACGAGTCAAACGAGTCAAACGAGTCAAACGAGCCAAACGAGCCAAGCGAGCCAAACGAGCCAAGCGAGCCAAGCGAGCCAAGCGAGCCAAGCGAGTCCATCGAGGCAAACGAGGCAAACGAGTCAAGCGATTCAACCGAGTCAAACGAGTCAAACGAGTCAATCGAGTCAAACGAGTCAAACGAGCCAAACGAGCCAAGCGAGCCAAACGAGCCAAGCGAGCCAAGCGAGCCAAGCGAGCCAAGCGAGCCAAGCGAGCCAAGCGAGTCAAACGAGTCAAACGAGTCAAACGAGTCAAACGAGTCAAACGAGTCAAACGAGTCAAACGAGTCAAACGAGTCAAACGAGTCAAACGAGTCAAACGAGTCAAACGAGTCAAACGAGTCAAACGAGTCAAACGAGTCAAACGAGTCAAACGAGTCAAACGAGTCAAACGAGTCAAACGAGTCAAACGAGTCAAACGAGTCAAACGAGTCAAACGAGTCAAACGAGTCAAACGAGTCAAACGAGTCAAACGAGTAAAACGAGTCAAACGAGTCAAACGAGTCAAACGAGTCAAACGAGTCAAACGAGTCAAACGAGTCAAGCGAGTCAAGCGAGCCAAACGAGCCAAGCGAGCCAAGCGAGCCAAGCGAGCCAAGCGAGCCAAGCGAGCCAAGCGAGCCAAGCGAGCCAAGCGAGCCAAGCGAGCCAAGCGAGCCAAGCGAGTCCATCGAGGCAAACGAGGCAAACGAGTCAAGCGATTCAACCGAGTCAAACGAGTCAAACGAGTCAAACGAGTCAAACGAGTCAAACGAGCCAAACGAGCCAAGCGAGCCAAACGAGCCAAGCGAGCCAAACGAGCCAAGCGAGCCAAGCGAGCCAAGCGAGCCAAGCGAGCCAAGCGAGCCAAGCGAGCCAAGCGAGCCTAGCGAGCCAAGCGAGCCAAGCGAGCCAAGCGAGCCAAGCGAGCCAAGCGAGCCAAGCGAGCCAAGCGAGCCAAGCGAGCCAAGCGAGCCAAGCGAGCCAAACGAGCCAAGCGAGCCAAACCAGCCAAGCGAGCCAAGCGAGCCAAGCGAGCCAAGCGAGCCAAGCGAGCCAAGCGAGCCAAGCGAGCCAAGCGAGCCAAGCGAGCCAAGCGAGCCAAGCGAGCCAAGCGAGCCAAGCGAGCCAAGCGAGCCAAGCGAGCCAAGCGAGCCAAGCGAGCCAAGCGAGCCAAGCGAGCCAAGCGAGCCAAGCGAGCCAAGCGAGCCAAGCGAGCCAAGCGAGTCCATCGAGGCAAACGAGGCAAACGAGTCAAGCGATTCAACCGAGTCAAACGAGTCAAACGAGTCAATCGAGTCAAACGAGTCAAACGAGCCAAACGAGCCAAGCGAGCCAAACGAGCCAAGCGAGCCAAGCGAGCCAAGCGAGCCAAGCGAGCCAAGCGAGCCAAGCGAGCCAAGCGAGCCAAGCGAGCCAAGCGAGCCAAGCGAGCCAAGCGAGTCCATCGAGGCAAACGAGGCAAACGAGTCAAGCGATTCAACCGAGTCAAACGAGTCAAACGAGTCAATCGAGTCAAACGAGTCAAACGAGCCAAACGAGCCAAGCGAGCCAAACGAGCCAAGCGAGCCAAGCGAGCCAAGCGAGCCAAGCGAGCCAAGCGAGCCAAGCGAGCCAAGCGAGCCAAGCGAGCCAAGCGAGCCAAGCGAGCCAAGCGAGCCAAACGAGCCAAACGAGCCAAGCGAGCCAAACGAGCCAAACGAGCCAAACGAGCCAAGCGAGCCAAGCGAGCCAAGCGAGCCAAGCGAGCCAAGCGAGTCAAACGAGTCAAACGAGTCAAACGAGTCAAACGAGTCAAACGAGTCAAACGAGTCAAGCGAGCCAAGCGAGCCAAGCGAGTCAAACGAGTCAAACGAGTCAAACGAGTCAAACGAGTCAAACGGGTCGAACAGGACAATCGAGCCAAGCGAGCCAAGCGAGTCCATCGAGGCAAACGAGGCAAACGAGTCAAGCGAGTCAACCGAGTCAAACGAGTCAAACGAGTCAATCGAGTCAAACGAGTCAAACGAGCCAAACGAGCCAAGCGAGCCAAACGAGCCAAGCGAGCCAAGCGAGCCAAGCGAGCCAAGCGAGCCAAGCGAGCCAAGCGAGCCAAGCGAGCCAAGCGAGCCAAGCGAGCCAAGCGAGCCAAGCGAGCCAAGCGAGCCAAGCGAGCCAAGCGAGCCAAGCGAGCCAAGCGAGCCAAGCGAGCCAAGCGAGCCAAGCGAGCCAAGCGAGCCAAGCGAGCCAAGCGAGCCAAGCGAGCCAAGCGAGCCAAGCGAGCCAAGCGAGCCAAACGAGCCAAACGAGCCAAGCGAGCCAAGCGAGCCAAGCGAGCCAAGCGAGCCAAGCGAGCCAAGCGAGCCAAGCGAGCCAAGCGAGCCAAGCGAGCCAAACGAGCCAAACGAGTCAAACGAGCCAAACGAGTCAAACGGGTCAAACGAGTCAAACGAGTCAAACGAGTCAAACGAGTCAAACGAGTCAAACGAGTCAAACGAGTCAAACGAGTCAAACGAGTCAAACGAGTCAAACGAGTCAAACGAGTCAAACGAGTCAAACGAGTCAAACGAGTCAAACGAGTCAAACGAGTCAAACGAGTCAAACGAGTCAAACGAGTCAAACGAGTCAAACGAGTCAAACGAGTCAAACGAGTCAAACGAGTCAAACGAGTCAAACGAGTCAAACGAGTCAAACGAGTCAAACGAGTCAAACGAGTCAAACGAGTCAAACGAGTCAAACGAGTCAAACGAGTCAAACGAGTCAAACGAGTCAAACGAGTCAAACGAGTCAAACGAGTCAAACGAGTCAAACGAGTCAAACGAGTCAAACGAGTCAAACGAGTCAAACGAGTCAAACGAGTCAAACGAGTCAAACGAGTCAAACGAGTCAAACGAGTCAAACGAGTCAAACGAGTCAAACGAGTCAAACGAGTCAAACGAGTCAAACGAGTCAAACGAGTCAAACGAGTCAAACGAGTCAAACGAGTCAAACGAGTCAAACGAGTCAAACGAGTCAAACGAGTCAAACGAGTCAAACGAGTCAAACGAGTCAAACGAGTCAAACGAGTCAAACGAGTCAAACGAGTCAAACGAGTCAAACGAGTCAAACGAGTCAAACGAGTCAAACGAGTCAAACGAGTCAAACGAGTCAAACGAGTCAAACGAGTCAAACGAGTCAAACGAGCCAAACGAGCCAAGCGAGCCAAACGAGCCAAGCGAGCCAAGCGAGCCAAGCGAGCCAAGCGAGTCCATCGAGGCAAACGAGGCAAACGAGTCAAGCGATTCAACCGAGTCAAACGAGTCAAACGAGTCAATCGAGTCAAACGAGTCAAACGAGCCAAACGAGCCAAGCGAGCCAAACGAGCCAAGCGAGCCAAGCGAGCCAAGCGAGCCAAGCGAGCCAAGCGAGCCAAGCGAGTCAAACGAGTCAAACGAGTCAAACGAGTCAAACGAGTCAAACGAGTCAAACGAGTCAAACGAGTCAAACGAGTCAAACGAGTCAAACGAGTCAAACGAGTCAAACGAGTCAAACGAGTCAAACGAGTCAAACGAGTCAAACGAGTCAAACGAGTCAAACGAGTCAAACGAGTCAAACGAGTCAAACGAGTCAAACGAGTCAAACGAGTCAAACGAGTCAAACGAGTCAAACGAGTCAAACGAGTCAAACGAGTAAAACGAGTCAAACGAGTCAAACGAGTCAAACGAGTCAAACGAGTCAAACGAGTCAAACGAGTCAAGCGAGTCAAGCGAGCCAAACGAGCCAAGCGAGCCAAGCGAGCCAAGCGAGCCAAGCGAGCCAAGCGAGCCAAGCGAGCCAAGCGAGCCAAGCGAGCCAAGCGAGCCAAGCGAGCCAAGCGAGTCCATCGAGGCAAACGAGGCAAACGAGTCAAGCGATTCAACCGAGTCAAACGAGTCAAACGAGTCAATCGAGTCAAACGAGTCAAACGAGCCAAACGAGCCAAGCGAGCCAAACGAGCCAAGCGAGCCAAACGAGCCAAGCGAGCCAAGCGAGCCAAGCGAGCCAAGCGAGCCAAGCGAGCCAAGCGAGCCAAGCGAGCCTAGCGAGCCAAGCGAGCCAAGCGAGCCAAGCGAGCCAAGCGAGCCAAGCGAGCCAAGCGAGCCAAGCGAGCCAAGCGAGCCAAGCGAGCCAAGCGAGCCAAACGAGCCAAGCGAGCCAAACCAGCCAAGCGAGCCAAGCGAGCCAAGCGAGCCAAGCGAGCCAAGCGAGCCAACCGAGCCAAGCGAGCCAAGCGAGCCAAGCGAGCCAAGCGAGCCAAGCGAGCCAAGCGAGCCAAGCGAGCCAAGCGAGCCAAGCGAGCCAAGCGAGCCAAGCGAGCCAAGCGAGCCAAGCGAGCCAAGCGAGCCAAGCGAGCCAAGCGAGCCAAGCGAGCCAAGCGAGTCCATCGAGGCAAACGAGGCAAACGAGTCAAGCGATTCAACCGAGTCAAACGAGTCAAACGAGTCAATCGAGTCAAACGAGTCAAACGAGCCAAACGAGCCAAGCGAGCCAAACGAGCCAAGCGAGCCAAGCGAGCCAAGCGAGCCAAGCGAGCCAAGCGAGCCAAGCGAGCCAAGCGAGCCAAGCGAGCCAAGCGAGCCAAGCGAGCCAAGCGAGGCCATCGAGGCAAACGAGGCAAACGAGTCAAGCGATTCAACCGAGTCAAACGAGTCAAACGAGTCAATCGAGTCAAACGAGTCAAACGAGCCAAACGAGCCAAGCGAGCCAAACGAGCCAAGCGAGCCAAGCGAGCCAAGCGAGCCAAGCGAGCCAAGCGAGCCAAGCGAGCCAAGCGAGCCAAGCGAGCCAAGCGAGCCAAGCGAGCCAAGCGAGCCAAACGAGCCAAACGAGCCAAGCGAGCCAAACGAGCCAAACGAGCCAAACGAGCCAAGCGAGCCAAGCGAGCCAAGCGAGCCAAGCGAGCCAAGCGAGTCAAACGAGTCAAACGAGTCAAACGAGTCAAACGAGTCAAACGAGTCAAACGAGTCAAGCGAGCCAAGCGAGCCAAGCGAGTCAAACGAGTCAAACGAGTCAAACGAGTCAAACGAGTCAAACGGGTCGAACAGGACAATCGAGCCAAGCGAGCCAAGCGAGTCCATCGAGGCAAACGAGGCAAACGAGTCAAGCGAGTCAACCGAGTCAAACGAGCCAAACGAGCCAACCGAGTCAAACGAGTCAAACGAGCCAAACGAGCCAAGCGAGCCAAACGAGCCAAGCGAGCCAAGCGAGCCAAGCGAGCCAAGCGAGCCAAGCGAGCCAAGCGAGCCAAGCGAGCCAAGCGAGCCAAGCGAGCCAAGCGAGCCAAGCGAGCCAAGCGAGCCAAGCGAGCCAAGCGAGCCAAGCGAGCCAAGCGAGCCAAGCGAGCCAAGCGAGCCAAGCGAGCCAAGCGAGCCAAGCGAGCCAAGCGAGCCAAGCGAGCCAAGCGAGCCAAGCGAGCCAAGCGAGCCAAGCGAGCCAAGCGAGCCAAACGAGCCAAACGAGCCAAGCGAGCCAAGCGAGCCAAGCGAGCCAAGCGAGCCAAGCGAGCCAAGCGAGCCAAGCGAGCCAAGCGAGCCAAGCGAGCCAAACGAGCCAAACGAGTCAAACGAGCCAAACGAGTCAAACGGGTCAAACGAGTCAAACGAGTCAAACGAGTCAAACGAGTCAAACGAGTCAAACGAGTCAAACGAGTCAAACGAGTCAAACGAGTCAAACGAGTCAAACGAGTCAAACGAGTCAAACGAGTCAAACGAGTCAAACGAGTCAAACGAGTCAAACGAGTCAAACGAGTCAAACGAGTCAAACGAGTCAAACGAGTCAAACGAGTCAAACGAGTCAAACGAGTCAAACGAGTCAAACGAGTCAAACGAGTCAAACGAGTCAAACGAGTCAAACGAGTCAAACGAGTCAAACGAGTCAAACGAGTCAAACGAGTCAAACGAGTCAAACGAGTCAAACGAGTCAAACGAGTCAAACGAGTCAAACGAGTCAAACGAGTCAAACGAGTCAAACGAGTCAAACGAGTCAAACGAGTCAAACGAGTCAAACGAGTCAAACGAGTCAAACGAGTCAAACGAGTCAAACGAGTCAAACGAGTCAAACGAGTCAAACGAGTCAAACGAGTCAAACGAGTCAAACGAGTCAAACGAGTCAAACGAGTCAAACGAGTCAAACGAGTCAAACGAGTCAAACGAGTCAAACGAGTCAAACGAGTCAAACGAGTCAAACGAGTCAAACGAGTCAAACGAGTCAAACGAGTCAAACGAGTCAAACGAGTCAAACGAGTCAAACGAGTCAAACGAGTCAAACGAGTCAAACGAGTCAAACGAGTCAAACGAGTCAAACGAGTCAAACGAGTCAAACGAGTCAAACGAGTCAAACGAGTCAAACGAGTCAAACGAGTCAAACGAGTCAAACGAGTCAAACGAGTCAAACGAGTCAAACGAGTCAAACGAGTCAAACGAGTCAAACGAGTCAAACGAGTCAAACGAGTCAAACGAGTCAAACGAGTCAAACGAGTCAAACGAGTCAAACGAGTCAAACGAGTCAAACGAGTCAAACGAGTCAAACGAGTCAAACGAGTCAAACGAGTCAAACGAGTCAAACGAGTCAAACGAGTCAAACGAGTCAAACGAGTCAAACGAGTCAAACGAGTCAAACGAGTCAAACGAGTCAAACGAGTCAAACGAGTCAAACGAGTCAAACGAGTCAAACGAGTCAAACGAGTCAAACGAGTCAAACGAGTCAAACGAGTCAAACGAGTCAAACGAGTCAAACGAGTCAAACGAGTCAAACGAGTCAAACGAGTCAAACGAGTCAAACGAGTCAAACGAGTCAAACGAGTCAAACGAGTCAAACGAGTCAAACGAGTCAAACGAGTCAAACGAGTCAAACGAGTCAAACGAGTCAAACGAGTCAAACGAGTCAAACGAGTCAAACGAGTCAAACGAGTCAAACGAGTCAAACGAGTCAAACGAGTCAAACGAGTCAAACGAGTCAAACGAGTCAAACGAGTCAAACGAGTCAAACGAGTCAAACGAGTCAAACGAGTCAAACGAGTCAAACGAGTCAAACGAGTCAAACGAGTCAAACGAGTCAAACGAGTCAAACGAGTCAAACGAGTCAAACGAGTCAAACGAGTCAAACGAGTCAAACGAGTCAAACGAGTCAAACGAGTCAAACGAGTCAAACGAGTCAAACGAGTCAAACGAGTCAAACGAGTCAAACGAGTCAAACGAGTCAAACGAGTCAAACGAGTCAAACGAGTCAAACGAGTCAAACGAGTCAAACGAGTCAAACGAGTCAAACGAGTCAAACGAGTCAAACGAGTCAAACGAGTCAAACGAGTCAAACGAGTCAAACGAGTCAAACGAGTCAAACGAGTCAAACGAGTCAAACGAGTCAAACGAGTCAAACGAGTCAAACGAGTCAAACGAGTCAAACGAGTCAAACGAGTCAAACGAGTCAAACGAGTCAAACGAGTCAAACGAGTCAAACGAGTCAAACGAGTCAAACGAGTCAAACGAGTCAAACGAGTCAAACGAGTCAAACGAGTCAAACGAGTCAAACGAGTCAAACGAGTCAAACGAGTCAAACGAGTCAAACGAGTCAAACGAGTCAAACGAGTCAAACGAGTCAAACGAGTCAAACGAGTCAAACGAGTCAAACGAGTCAAACGAGTCAAACGAGTCAAACGAGTCAAACGAGTCAAACGAGTCAAACGAGTCAAACGAGTCAAACGAGTCAAACGAGTCAAACGAGTCAAACGAGTCAAACGAGTCAAACGAGTCAAACGAGTCAAACGAGTCAAACGAGTCAAACGAGTCAAACGAGTCAAACGAGTCAAACGAGTCAAACGAGTCAAACGAGTCAAACGAGTCAAACGAGTCAAACGAGTCAAACGAGTCAAACGAGTCAAACGAGTCAAACGAGTCAAACGAGTCAAACGAGTCAAACGAGTCAAACGAGTCAAACGAGTCAAACGAGTCAAACGAGTCAAACGAGTCAAACGAGTCAAACGAGTCAAACGAGTCAAACGAGTCAAACGAGTCAAACGAGTCAAACGAGTCAAACGAGTCAAACGAGTCAAACGAGTCAAACGAGTCAAACGAGTCAAACGAGTCAAACGAGTCAAACGAGTCAAACGAGTCAAACGAGTCAAACGAGTCAAACGAGTCAAACGAGTCAAACGAGTCAAACGAGTCAAACGAGTCAAACGAGTCAAACGAGTCAAACGAGTCAAACGAGTCAAACGAGTCAAACGAGTCAAACGAGTCAAACGAGTCAAACGAGTCAAACGAGTCAAACGAGTCAAACGAGTCAAACGAGTCAAACGAGTCAAACGAGTCAAACGAGTCAAACGAGTCAAACGAGTCAAACGAGTCAAACGAGTCAAACGAGTCAAACGAGTCAAACGAGTCAAACGAGTCAAACGAGTCAAACGAGTCAAACGAGTCAAACGAGTCAAACGAGTCAAACGAGTCAAACGAGTCAAACGAGTCAAACGAGTCAAACGAGTCAAACGAGTCAAACGAGTCAAACGAGTCAAACGAGTCAAACGAGTCAAACGAGTCAAACGAGTCAAACGAGTCAAACGAGTCAAACGAGTCAAACGAGTCAAACGAGTCAAACGAGTCAAACGAGTCAAACGAGTCAAACGAGTCAAACGAGTCAAACGAGTCAAACGAGTCAAACGTGTCTCAAACGGGTCAAAAGGGTCGAACAGGACAATCGATTCAAACGAGTTGAACGAGTCAAACGAGTCAAACGAGTCAAACGAGTCAAACGAGTCAAACGAGTCAAACGAGTCAAACGAGTCAAACGAGTCAAACGAGTCAAACGAGTCAAACGAGTCAAACGAGTCAAACGAGTCAAACGAGTCAAACGAGTCAAACGAGTCAAACGAGTCAAACGAGTCAAACGAGTCAAACGAGTCAAACGAGTCAAACGAGTCAAACGAGTCAAACGAGTCAAACGAGTCAAACGAGTCAAACGAGTCAAACGAGTCAAACGAGTCAAACGAGTCAAACGAGTCAAACGAGTCAAACGAGTCAAACGAGTCAAACGAGTCAAACGAGTCAAACGAGTCAAACGAGTCAAACGAGTCAAACGAGTCAAACGAGTCAAACGAGTCAAACGAGTCAAACGAGTCAAACGAGTCAAACGAGTCAAACGAGTCAAACGAGTCAAACGAGTCAAACGAGTCAAACGAGTCAAACGAGTCAAACGAGTCAAACGAGTCAAACGAGTCAAACGAGTCAAACGAGTCAAACGAGTCAAACGAGTCAAACGAGTCAAACGAGTCAAACGAGTCAAACGAGTCAAACGAGTCAAACGAGTCAAACGAGTCAAACGAGTCAAACGAGTCAAACGAGTCAAACGAGTCAAACGAGTCAAACGAGTCAAACGAGTCAAACGAGTCAAACGAGTCAAACGAGTCAAACGAGTCAAACGAGTCAAACGAGTCAAACGAGTCAAACGAGTCAAACGTGTCTCAAACGGGTCAAACGAGTCAAACGAGTCAAACGAGTCAAACGAGTCAAACGAGTCAAACGAGTCAAACGAGTCAAACGTGTCTCAAACGGGTCAAAAGGGTCGAACAGGACAATCGATTCAAACGATTTGAACGAGTCAAACGAGTCAAACGTGTGAAACGGGTCAAAAGGGTCGAACAGGTCAATCGAGTCAAACGAGTCAAACGAGTCAAACGAGTCAAACGAGTCAATCGAGTCAAACGAGTCAAACGAGCCAAACGAGCCAAGCGAGCCAAACGAGCCAAGCGAGCCAAGCGAGCCAAGCGAGCCAAGCGAGTCAAGCGAGCCAAGCGAGTCAAGCGAGCCAAGCGAGACAAGCGAGCCAAGCGAGCCAAGCGAGTCAAGCGAGCCAAGCGAGTCAAGCGAGCCAAGCGAGACAAGCGAGCCAAGCGAGCCAAGCGAGCCAAGCGAGCCAAACGAGCCAAACGAGCCAAACGAGCCAAACGAGCCAAACGAGCCAAACGAGCCAAGCGAGCCAAACGAGCCAAGCGAGCCAAGCGAGCCAAGCGTGCCAAGCGAGCCAAGCGAGCCAAGCGAGCCAAGCGAGCCAAGCGAGCCAAGCGAGCCAAGCGAGCCAAGCGAGCCAAGCGAGCCAAGCGAGCCAAGCGAGCCAAGCGAGCCAAGCGAGCCAAGCGAGCCAAGCGAGCCAAGCGAGCCAAGCGAGCCAAGCGAGCCAAGCGAGCCAAGCGAGCCAAGCGAGCCAAGCGAGGCAAACGAGGCAAACGAGTCAAGCGAGTCAACCGAGTCAAACGAGTCAAACGAGTCAATCGAGTCAAACGAGTCAAACGAGTCAAACGAGTCAAACGAGTCAAACGAGTCAAACGAGTCAAACGAGTCAAACGAGTCAAACGAGTCAAACGAGTCAAACGAGTCAAACGAGTCAAACGAGTCAAACGAGTCAAACGAGTCAAACGAGTCAAACGAGTCAAACGAGTCAAACGAGTCAAACGAGTCAAACGAGTCAAACGAGTCAAACGAGTCAAACGAGTCAAACGAGTCAAACGAGTCAAACGAGTCAAACGAGTCAAACGAGTCAAACGAGTCAAACGAGTCAAACGAGTCAAACGAGTCAAACGAGTCAAGCGAGCCAAGCGAGCCAAGCGAGTCAAACGAGTCAAACGAGTCAAACGAGTCAAACGAGTCAAACGGGTCGAACAGGACAATCGAGTCAAGCGAGTTGAACGAGTCAAACGAGTCAAACGAGTCAAACGAGTCAAGCGAGTTGAACGAGTCCAACGAGTCAAACGAGTCAAACGAGTCAAACGAGTCAAACGAGTCAAACGAGTCAAACGTGTCTCAAACGGGTCAAAAGGGTCGAACAGGACAATCGATTCAAACGAGTTGAACGAGTCAAACGAGTCAAACGTGTCAAACGGGTCAAAAGGGTCGAACAGGTCAATCGAGTCAAACGAGTCAAACGAGTCAAACGAGTCAAACGAGTCAAACGAGTCAAACGAGTCAAACGAGTCAAACGAGTCAAACGAGTCAAACGAGTCAAACGAGTCAAACGAGTCAAACGAGTCGAACGAGTCGAACGAGTCGAACGAGTCGAACGAGTCGAACGAGTCGAACGAGTCGAACGAGTCGAACGAGTCGAACGAGTCAAACGAGTCGAACGAGTCAAACGAGTCGAACGAGTCAAACGAGTCAAACGAGTCAAACGAGTCAAACGAGTCAAACGAGTCAAACGAGTCAAACGAGTCAAACGAGTCAAACGAGTCAAACGAGTCAAACGAGTCAAACGAGTCAAACGAGTCAAACGAGTCAAACGAGTCAAACGAGTCAAACGAGTCAAACGAGTCAAACGAGTCAAACGAGTCAAACGAGTCAAACGAGTCAAACGAGTCAAACGAGCCAAACGAGCCAAACGAGCCAAGCGAGCCAAGCGAGCCAAGCGAGCCAAGCGAGCCAAGCGATCCAAGCGAGCCAAGCGAGCCTAGCGAGCCAAGCGAGCCAAGCGAGCCAAGCGAGCCAAGCGAGCCAAGCGAGCCAAGCGAGCCAAGCGAGCCAAGCGAGCCAAGCGAGCCAAGCGAGCCAAACCAGCCAAGCGAGCCAAGCGAGCCAAGCTAGCCAAGCGAGCCAAGCGAGCCAAGCGAGCCAAGCGAGCCAAGCGAGCCAAGCGAGCCAAACGAGCCAAACGAGCCAAGCGAGCCAAGCGAGCCAAGCGAGCCAAGCGAGCCAAGCGAGCCAAGCGAGCCAAGCGAGCCAAGCGAGCCAAGCGAGCCAAGCGAGCCAAGCGAGCCAAACGAGCCAAACGAGGCAAACGAGGCAAACGAGGCAAACGAGTCAAACGAGTCAAACGAGTCAAGCGAGCCAAGCGAGCCAAGCGAGTCAAACGAGTCAAACGAGTCAAACGAGTCAAACGAGTCAAACGGGTCGAACAGGACAATCGAGTCAAGCGAGTTGAACGAGTCAAACGAGTCAAACGAGTCAAACGAGTCAAGCGAGTTGAACGAGTCCAACGACTCAAACGAGTCAAACGAGTCAAACGAGTCAAACGAGTCAAACGTGTCTCAAACGGGTCAAAAGGGTCGAACAGGACAATCGATTCAAACGAGTTGAACGAGTCAAACGAGTCAAACGTGTCAAACGGGTCAAAAGGGTCGAACAGGTCAATCGAGTCAAACGAGTCAAACGAGTCAAACGAGTCAAACGAGTCAAACGAGTCAAACGAGTCAAACGAGTCAAACGAGTCAAACGAGTCAAACGAGTCAAACGAGTCAAACGAGTCAAACGAGTCAAACGAGTCAAACGAGTCAAACGAGTCAAACGAGTCAAACGAGTCAAACGAGTCAAACGAGTCGAACGAGTCGAACGAGTCGAACGAGTCGAACGAGTCGAACGAGTCGAACGAGTCGAACGAGTCAAACGAGTCGAACGAGTCAAACGAGTCAAACGAGTCAAACGAGTCAAACGAGTCAAACGAGTCAAACGAGTCAAACGAGTCAAACGAGTCAAACGAGTCGAACGAGTCGAACGAGTCGAACGAGTCGAACGAGTCGAACGAGTCGAACGAGTCGAACGAGTCGAACGAGTCGAACGAGTCGAACGAGTCAAACGAGTCGAACGAGTCAAACGAGTCGAACGAGTCAAACGAGTCAAACGAGTCAAACGAGTCAAACGAGTCAAACGAGTCAAACGAGTCAAACGAGTCAAACGAGTCAAACGAGTCAAACGAGTCAAACGAGTCAAACGAGTCAAACGAGTCAAACGAGTCAAACGAGTCAAACGAGTCAAACGAGTCAAACGAGTCAAACGAGTCAAACGAGTCAAACGAGTCAAACGAGCCAAACGAGCCAAGCGAGCCAAGCGAGCCAAGCGAGCCAAGCGAGCCAAGCGATCCAAGCGAGCCAAGCGAGCCTAGCGAGCCAAGCGAGCCAAGCGAGCCAAGCGAGCCAAGCGAGCCAAGCGAGCCAAGCGAGCCAAGCGAGCCAAGCGAGCCAAGCGAGCCAAGCGAGCCAAACCAGCCAAGCGAGCCAAGCGAGCCAAGCTAGCCAAGCGAGCCAAGCGAGCCAAGCGAGCCAAGCGAGCCAAGCGAGCCAAGCGAGCCAAACGAGCCAAACGAGCCAAGCGAGCCAAGCGAGCCAAGCGAGCCAAGCGAGCCAAGCGAGCCAAGCGAGCCAAGCGAGCCAAGCGAGCCAAGCGAGCCAAGCGAGCCAAGCGAGCCAAGCGAGCCAAACGAGGCAAACGAGGCAAACGAGGCAAACGAGTCAAACGAGTCAAACGAGTCAAGCGAGCCAAGCGAGCCAAGCGAGTCAAACGAGTCAAACGAGTCAAACGAGTCAAACGAGTCAAACGGGTCGAACAGGACAATCGAGTCAAGCGAGTTGAACGAGTCAAACGAGTCAAACGAGTCAAACGAGTCAAGCGAGTTGAACGAGTCCAACGACTCAAACGAGTCAAACGAGTCAAACGAGTCAAACGAGTCAAACGTGTCTCAAACGAGTCAAAAGGGTCGAACAGGACAATCGATTCAAACGAGTTGAACGAGTCAAACGAGTCAAACGTGTCAAACGGGTCAAAAGGGTCGAACAGGTCAATCGAGTCAAACGAGTCAAACGAGTCAAACGAGTCAAACGAGTCAAACGAGTCAAACGAGTCAAACGAGTCAAACGAGTCAAACGAGTCAAACGAGTCAAACGAGTCAAACGAGTCAAACGAGTCAAACGAGTCAAACGAGTCAAACGAGTCAAACGAGTCAAACGAGTCAAACGAGTCAAACGAGTCAAACGAGTCAAACGAGTCAAACGAGTCAAACGAGTCAAACGAGTCAAACGAGTCAAACGAGTCAAACGAGTCAAACGAGTCAAACGAGTCAAACGAGTCAAACGAGTCAAACGAGTCAAACGAGTCAAACGAGTCAAACGAGTCAAACGAGTCAAACGAGTCAAACGAGTCAAACGAGTCAAACGAGTCAAACGAGTCAAACGAGTCAAACGAGTCAAACGAGTCAAACGAGTCAAACGAGTCAAACGAGTCAAACGAGTCAAACGAGTCAAACGAGTCAAACGAGTCAAACGAGTCAAACGAGTCAAACGAGTCAAACGAGTCCAACGAGTCCAACGAGTCAAACGAGTCCAACGAGTCAAACGAGTCAAACGAGTCAAACGAGTCAAACGAGTCAAACGAGTCAAACGAGTCAAACGAGTCAAACGAGTCAAACGAGTCAAACGAGTCAAACGAGTCAAACGAGTCAAACGAGTCAAACGAGTCAAACGAGTCAAACGAGTCAAACGAGTCAAACGAGTCAAACGAGTCAAACGAGTCAAACGAGTCAAACGAGTCAAACGAGTCAAACGAGTCAAACGAGTCAAACGAGTCAAACGAGTCAAACGAGTCAAACGAGTCAAACGAGTCAAACGAGTCAAACGAGTCAAACGAGTCAAACGAGTCAAACGAGTCAAACGAGTCAAACGAGTCAAACGAGTCAAACGAGTCAAACGAGTCAAACGAGTCAAACGAGTCAAACGAGTCAAACGAGTCAAACGAGTCAAACGAGTCAAACGAGTCAAACGAGTCAAACGAGTCAAACGAGTCAAACGAGTCAAACGAGTCAAACGAGTCAAACGAGTCAAACGAGTCAAACGAGTCAAACGAGTCAAACGAGTCAAACGAGTCAAACGAGTCAAACGAGTCAAACGAGTCAAGCGAGTCAAGCGAGCCAAGCGAGCCAAGCGAGTCAAACGAGTCAAACGAGTCAAACGAGTCAAACGGGTCGAACAGGACAATCGAGTCAAGCGAGTTGAACGAGTCAAACGAGTCAAACGAGTCAAACGAGTCAAGCGAGTTGAACGAGTCCAACGAGTCAAACGAGTCAAACGAGTCAAACGAGTCAAACGAGTCAAACGAGTCAAACGAGTCAAACGTGTCTCAAACGGGTCAAAAGGGTCGAACAGGACAATCGATTCAAACGAGTTGAACGAGTCAAACGAGTCAAACGAGTCAAACGAGCCAAGCGAGCCAAGCGAGCCAAGCGAGCCAAGCGAGCCAAGCGAGTCAAACGAGTCAAACGAGTCAAACGAGTCAAACGAGTCAAACGAGTCAAACGAGTCAAGCGAGCCAAGCGAGCCAAGCGAGTCAAACGAGTCAAACGAGTCAAACGAGTCAAACGAGTCAAACGGGTCGAACAGGACAATCGAGCCAAGCGAGCCAAGCGAGTCCATCGAGGCAAACGAGGCAAACGAGTCAAGCGAGTCAACCGAGTCAAACGAGTCAAACGAGTCAATCGAGTCAAACGAGTCAAACGAGCCAAACGAGCCAAGCGAGCCAAACGAGCCAAGCGAGCCAAGCGAGCCAAGCGAGCCAAGCGAGCCAAGCGAGCCAAGCGAGCCAAGCGAGCCAAGCGAGCCAAGCGAGCCAAGCGAGCCAAGCGAGCCAAGCGAGCCAAGCGAGCCAAGCGAGCCAAGCGAGCCAAGCGAGCCAAGCGAGCCAAGCGAGCCAAGCGAGCCAAGCGAGCCAAGCGAGCCAAGCGAGCCAAGCGAGCCAAGCGAGCCAAGCGAGCCAAGCGAGTCAAACGAGCCAAACGAGCCAAGCGAGCCAAGCGAGCCAAGCGAGCCAAGCGAGCCAAGCGAGCCAAGCGAGCCAAGCGAGCCAAGCGAGCCATGCGAGTCAAACGAGTCAAACGAGTCAAACGAGTCAAACGAGTCAAACGGGTCGAACAGGACAATCGAGTCAAGCGAGTTGAACGAGTCAAACGAGTCAAACGTGTCAAACGGGTCAAAAGGGTCGAACAGGTCAATCGATTCAAACGAGTTGAACGAGTCAAACGAGTCAAACGTGTCAAACGGGTCAAAAGGGTCGAACAGGTCAATCGAGTCAAACGAGTCAAACGAGTCAAACGAGTCAAACGAGTCAAACGAGTCAAACGAGTCAAACGAGTCAAACGAGTCAAACGAGTCAAACGAGTCAAACGAGTCAAACGAGTCAAACGAGTCAAACGAGTCAAACGAGTCAAACGAGTCAAACGAGTCAAACGAGTCAAACGAGTCAAACGAGTCAAACGAGTCAAACGAGTCAAACGAGTCAAACGAGTCAAACGAGTCAAACGAGTCAAACGAGTCAAACGAGTCAAACGGGTCGAACAGGACAATCGAGTCAAGCGAGTTGAACGAGTCAAACGAGTCAAACGTGTCAAACGGGTCAAAAGGGTCGAACAGGTCAATCGATTCAAACGAGTTGAACGAGTCAAACGAGTCAAACGTGTCAAACGGGTCAAAAGGGTCGAACAGGTCAATCGAGTCAAACGAGTCAAACGAGTCAAACGAGTCAAACGAGTCAAACGAGTCAAACGAGTCAAACGAGTCAAACGAGTCAAACGAGTCAAACGAGTCAAACGAGTCAAACGAGTCAAACGAGTCAAACGAGTCAAACGAGTCAAACGAGTCAAACGAGTCAAACGAGTCAAACGAGTCAAACGAGTCAAACGAGTCAAACGAGTCAAACGAGTCAAACGAGTCAAACGAGTCAAACGAGTCAAACGAGTCAAACGAGTCAAACGAGTCAAACGAGTCAAACGAGTCAAACGAGTCAAACGAGTCAAACGAGTCAAACGAGTCAAACGAGTCAAACGAGTCAAACGAGTCAAACGAGTCAAACGAGTCAAACGAGTCAAACGAGTCAAACGAGTCAAACGAGTCAAACGAGTCAAACGAGTCAAACGAGTCAAACGAGTCAAACGTGTCTCAAACGGGTCAAAAGGGTCGAACAGGACAATCGATTCAAACGAGTTGAACGAGTCAAACGAGTCAAACGTGTGAAACGGGTCAAAAGGGTCGAACAGGTCAATCGAGTCAAACGAGTCAAACGAGTCAAACGAGTCAAACGAGTCAATCGTGTCAAACGAGTCAAACGAGCCAAACGAGCCAAGCGAGCCAAACGAGCCAAGCGAGCCAAGCGAGCCAAGCGAGCCAAGCGAGTCAAGCGAGCCAAGCGAGCCAAGCGAGCCAAGCGAGACAAGCGAGCCAAGCGAGCCAAGCGAGTCAAGCGAGCCAAGCGAGTCAAGCGAGCCAAGCGAGACAAGCGAGCCAAGCGAGCCAAGCGAGCCAAGCGAGACAAGCGAGCCAAACGAGCCAAACGAGCCAAACGAGCCAAACGAGCCAAACGAGCCAAGCGAGCCAAACGAGCCAAGCGAGCCAAGCGAGCCAAGCGAGCGAAGCGTGCCAAGCGAGCCAAGCGAGCCAAGCGAGCCAAGCGAGCCAAGCGAGCCAAGCGAGCCAAGCGAGCCAAGCGAGCCAAGCGAGCCAAGCGAGCCAAGCGAGCCAAGCGAGCCAAGCCAGCCAAGCGAGCCAAGCCAGCCAAGCGAGCCAAGCGAGCCAAGCGAGCCAAGCGAGCCAAGCGAGCCAAGCGAGCCAAGCGAGCCAAGCGAGCCAAGCGAGGCAAACGAGCCAAGCGAGCCAAGCGAGCCAAGCGAGTCAAACGAGTCAAACGAGTCAAACGAGTCAAACGAGTCAAACGAGTCAAACGAGTCAAACGAGTCAAACGAGTCAAACGAGTCAAACGAGTCAAACGAGTCAAACGAGTCAAACGAGTCAAACGAGTCAAACGAGTCAAACGAGTCAAACGAGTCAAACGAGTCAAACGAGTCAAACGAGTCAAACGAGTCAAACGAGTCAAACGAGTCAAACGAGTCAAACGAGTCAAACGAGTCAAACGAGTCAAACGAGTCAAACGAGTCAAACGAGTCAAACGAGTCAAACGAGTCAAACGAGTCAAACGAGTCAAACGAGTCAAACGAGTCAAACGAGTCAAACGAGTCAAACGAGTCAAACGAGTCAAACGAGTCAAGCGAGCCAAGCGAGCCAAGCGAGTCAAACGAGTCAAACGAGTCAAACGAGTCAAACGGGTCGAACAGGACAATCGAGTCAAGCGAGTTGAACGAGTCAAACGAGTCAAACGAGTCAAACGAGTCAAGCGAGTTGAACGAGTCCAACGAGTCAAACGAGTCAAACGAGTCAAACGAGTCAAACGAGTCAAACGAGTCGAACGAGTCGAACGAGTCGAACGAGTCGAACGAGTCGAACGAGTCGAACGAGTCGAACGAGTCAAACGAGTCAAACGAGTCAAACGAGTCAAACGAGTCAAACGAGTCAAACGAGTCAAACGAGTCAAACGAGTCAAACGAGTCAAACGAGTCAAACGAGTCAAACGAGTCAAACGAGTCAAACGAGTCAAACGAGTCAAACGAGCCAAGCGAGCCAAGCGAGCCAAGCGAGCCAAGCGAGCCAAGCGATCCAAGCGAGCCAAGCGAGCCAAGCGAGCCAAGCGAGCCAAGCGAGCCAAGCGAGCCAAGCGAGCCAAGCGAGCCAAGCGAGCCAAGCGAGCCAAGCGAGCCAAGCGAGCCAAGCGAGCCAAACGAGCCAAGCGAGCCAAACCAGCCAAGCGAGCCAAACCAGCCAAGCGAGCCAAGCGAGCCAAGCGAGACAAGCGAGCCAAACGAGCCAAACGAGCCAAACGAGCCAAACGAGCCAAACGAGCCAAGCGAGCCAAACGAGCCAAGCGAGCCAAGCGAGCCAAGCGAGCCAAGCGAGCCAAGCGAGCCAAGCGAGCCAAGCGAGCCAAGCGACCCAAGCGAGCCAAGCGAGCCAAGCGAGCCAAGCGAGCCAAGCGAGCCAAGCGAGCCAAGCGAGCCAAGCGAGCCAAGCGAGCCAAGCGAGCCAAGCGAGTCAAACGAGGCAAACGAGGCAAACGAGGCAAACGAGTCAAACGAGTCAAACGAGTCAAACGAGTCAAACGAGTCAAACGAGTCAAACGAGTCAAACGAGTCAAACGAGTCAAACGAGTCAAACGAGTCAAACGAGTCAAACGAGTCAAACGAGTCAAACGAGTCAAACGAGTCAAACGAGTCAAACGAGTCAAACGAGTCAAACGAGTCAAACGAGTCAAACGAGTCAAACGAGTCAAACGAGTCAAACGAGTCAAACGAGTCAAACGAGTCAAACGAGTCAAACGAGTCAAACGAGTCAAACGAGTCAAACGAGTCAAACGAGTCAAACGAGTCAAACGAGTCAAACGTGTCTCAAACAGGTCAAAAGGGTCGAACAGGACAATCGATTCAAACGAGTTGAACGAGTCAAACGAGTCAAACGTGTGAAACGGGTCAAAAGGGTCGAACAGGTCAATCGAGTCAAACGAGTCAAACGAGTCAAACGAGTCAAACGAGTCAAGCGAGTCAAACGAGTCAAACGAGCCAAACGAGCCAAGCGAGCCAAACGAGCCAAGCGAGCCAAGCGAGCCAAGCGAGCCAAGCGAGTCAAGCGAGCCAAGCGAGTCAAGCGAGCCAAGCGAGTCAAGCGAGCCAAGCGAGTCAAGCGAGCCAAGCGAGACAAGCGAGCCAAGCGAGCCAAGCGAGCCAAGCGAGCCAAGCGAGTCAAGCGAGCCAAGCGAGACAAGCGAGCCAAGCGAGCCAAGCGAGCCAAGCGAGACAAGCGAGCCAAACGAGCCAAACGAGCCAAACGAGCCAAACGAGCCAAACGAGCCAAGCGAGCCAAACGAGCCAAGCGAGCCAAGCGAGCCAAGCGAGCCAAGCGTGCCAAGCGAGCCAAGCGAGCCAAGCGAGCCAAGCGAGCCAAGCGAGCCAAGCGAGCCAAGCGAGCCAAGCGAGCCAAGCGAGCCAAGCGAGCCAAGCGAGCCAAGCCAGCCAAGCGAGCCAAGCGAGCCAAGCGAGCCAAGCGAGCCAAGCGAGCCAAGCGAGCCAAGCGAGCCAAGCGAGCCAAGCGAGCCAAGCGAGCCAAGCGAGCCAAGCGAGGCAAACGAGCCAAGCGAGCCAAGCGAGCCAAGCGAGTCAAACGAGTCAAACGAGTCAAACGAGTCAAACGAGTCAAACGAGTCAAACGAGTCAAACGAGTCAAACGAGTCAAACGAGTCAAACGAGTCAAACGAGTCAAACGAGTCAAACGAGTCAAACGAGTCAAACGAGTCAAACGAGTCAAACGAGTCAAACGAGTCAAACGAGTCAAACGAGTCAAACGAGTCAAACGAGTCAAACGAGTCAAACGAGTCAAACGAGTCAAACGAGTCAAACGAGTCAAACGAGTCAAACGAGTCAAACGAGTCAAACGAGTCAAACGAGTCAAACGTGTCTCAAACGGGTCAAAAGGGTCGAACAGGACAATCGATTCAAACGAGTTGAACGAGTCAAACGAGTCAAACGTGTGAAACGGGTCAAAAGGGTCGAACAGGTCAATCGAGTCAAACGAGTCAAACGAGTCAAACGAGTCAAACGAGTCAATCGAGTCAAACGAGTCAAACGAGCCAAACGAGCCAAGCGAGCCAAACGAGCCAAGCGAGCCAAGCGAGCCAAGGGAGCCAAGCGAGTCAAGCGAGCCAAGCGAGTCAAGCGAGCCAAGCGAGACAAGCGAGCCAAGCGAGCCAAGCGAGTCAAGCGAGCCAAGCGAGTCAAGCGAGCCAAGCGAGACAAGCGAGCCAAGCGAGCCAAGCGAGCCAAGCGAGACAAGCGAGCCAAACGAGCCAAACGAGCCAAACGAGCCAAACGAGCCAAACGAGCCAAGCGAGCCAAGCGAGCCAAGCGAGCCAAGCGAGCCAAGCGAGCCAAGCGACCCAAGCGAGCCAAGCGAGCCAAGCGAGCCAAGCGAGCCAAGCGAGCCAAGCGAGCCAAGCGAGCCAAGCGAGCCAAGCGAGCCAAGCGAGCCAAGCGAGCCAAGCGAGCCAAGCGAGCCAAGCGAGTCAAACGAGGCAAACGAGTCAAACGAGGCAAACGAGTCAAACGAGTCAAACGAGTCAAACGAGTCAAACGAGTCAAACGAGTCAAACGAGTCAAACGAGTCAAACGAGTCAAACGAGTCAAACGAGTCAAACGAGTCAAACGAGTCAAACGAGTCAAACGAGTCAAACGAGTCAAACGAGTCAAACGAGTCAAACGAGTCAAACGAGTCAAACGAGTCAAACGAGTCAAACGAGTCAAACGAGTCAAACGAGTCAAACGAGTCAAACGAGTCAAACGAGTCAAACGAGTCAAACGAGCCAAACGAGTCAAACGAGTCAAACGAGTCAAACGAGTCAAACGAGTCAAACGAGTCAAACGAGTCAAACGGGTCGAACAGGACAATCGAGTCAAGCGAGTTGAACGAGTCAAACGAGTCAAACGTGTCAAACGGGTCAAAAGGGTCGAACAGGTCAATCGATTCAAACGAGTTGAACGAGTCAAACGAGTCAAACGTGTCAAACGGGTCAAAAGGGTCGAACAGGTCAATCGAGTCAAACGAGTCAAACGAGTCAAACGAGTCAAACGAGTCAAACGAGTCAAACGAGTCAAACGAGTCCAACGAGTCAAACGAGTCAAACGAGTCAAACGAGTCAAACGAGTCAAACGAGTCAAACGAGTCAAACGAGTCAAACGAGTCAAACGAGTCAAACGAGTCAAACGAGTCAAACGAGTCAAACGAGTCAAACGAGTCAAACGAGTCAAACGAGTCAAACGAGTCAAACGAGTCAAACGAGTCAAACGAGTCAAACGAGTCAAACGAGTCAAACGAGTCAAACGAGTCAAACGAGTCAAACGAGTCAAACGAGTCAAACGAGTCAAACGAGTCAAACGAGTCAAACGAGTCAAACGAGTCAAACGAGTCAAACGAGTCAAACGAGTCAAACGAGTCAAACGAGTCAAACGAGTCAAACGAGTCAAACGAGTCAAACGAGTCAAACGAGTCAAACGAGTCAAACGAGTCAAACGAGTCAAACGAGTCAAACGAGTCAAACGAGTCAAACGAGTCAAACGAGTCAAACGAGTCAAACGAGTCAAACGTGTCTCAAACGGGTCAAAAGGGTCGAACAGGACAATCGATTCAAACGAGTTGAACGAGTCAAACGAGTCAAACGTGTGAAACGGGTCAAAAGGGTCGAACAGGTCAATCGAGTCAAACGAGTCAAACGAGTCAAACGAGTCAAACGAGTCAATCGAGTCAAACGAGTCAAACGAGCCAAACGAGCCAAGCGAGCCAAACGAGCCAAGCGAGCCAAGCGAGCCAAGCGAGCCAAGCGAGTCAAGCGAGCCAAGCGAGTCAAGCGAGCCAAGCGAGACAAGCGAGCCAAGCGAGCCAAGCGAGTCAAGCGAGCCAAGCGAGTCAAGCGAGCCAAGCGAGACAAGCGAGCCAAGCGAGCCAAGCGAGCCAAGCGAGACAAGCGAGCCAAACGAGCCAAACGAGCCAAACGAGCCAAACGAGCCAAACGAGCCAAGCGAGCCAAACGAGCCAAGCGAGCCAAGCGAGCCAAGCGAGCGAAGCGTGCCAAGCGAGCCAAGCGAGCCAAGCGAGCCAAGCGAGCCAAGCGAGCCAAGCGATCCAAGCGAGCCAAGCGAGCCAAGCGAGCCAAGCGAGCCAAGCGAGCCAAGCGAGCCAAGCCAGCCAAGCGAGCCAAGCCAGCCAAGCGAGCCAAGCGAGCCAAGCGAGCCAAGCGAGCCAAGCGAGCCAAGCGAGCCAAGCGAGCCAAGCGAGCCAAGCGAGGCAAACGAGCCAAGCGAGCCAAGCGAGCCAAGCGAGTCAAACGAGTCAAACGAGTCAAACGAGTCAAACGAGTCAAACGAGTCAAACGAGTCAAACGAGTCAAACGAGTCAAACGAGTCAAACGAGTCAAACGAGTCAAACGAGTCAAACGAGTCAAACGAGTCAAACGAGTCAAACGAGTCAAACGAGTCAAACGAGTCAAACGAGTCAAACGAGTCAAACGAGTCAAACGAGTCAAACGAGTCAAACGAGTCAAACGAGTCAAACGAGTCAAACGAGTCAAACGAGTCAAACGAGTCAAACGAGTCAAACGAGTCAAACGAGTC
This sequence comes from Andrena haemorrhoa, assembly GCA_910592295.1. NCBI lineage: Eukaryota > Metazoa > Arthropoda > Insecta > Hymenoptera > Andrenidae > Andrena > Andrena haemorrhoa. Next base: position 326,193 of record CAJUZA010000227.1, read on the forward strand.
AAACGAGTCAAACGAGTCAAACGAGTCAAACGAGTCAAACGAGTCAAACGAGTCAAACGAGTCAAACGAGTCAAACGAGTCAAACGAGTCAAGCGAGCCAAGCGAGCCAAGCGAGTCAAACGAGTCAAACGAGTCAAACGAGTCAAACGGGTCGAACAGGACAATCGAGTCAAGCGAGTTGAACGAGTCAAACGAGTCAAACGAGTCAAACGAGTCAAGCGAGTTGAACGAGTCAAACGAGTCAAACGAGTCAAACGAGTCAAACGAGTCAAACGAGTCAAACGAGTCGAACGAGTCGAACGAGTCGAACGAGTCGAACGAGTCGAACGAGTCGAACGAGTCAAACGAGTCAAACGAGTCAAACGAGTCAAACGAGTCAAACGAGTCAAACGAGTCAAACGAGTCAAACGAGTCAAACGAGTCAAACGAGTCAAACGAGTCAAACGAGTCAAACGAGTCAAACGAGTCAAACGAGTCAAACGAGTCAAACGAGCCAAGCGAGCCAAGCGAGCCAAGCGAGCCAAGCGAGCCAAGCGATCCAAGCGAGCCAAGCGAGCCAAGCGAGCCAAGCGAGCCAAGCGAGCCAAGCGAGCCAAGCGAGCCAAGCGAGCCAAGCGAGCCAAGCGAGCCAAGCGAGCCAAGCGAGCCAAGCGAGCCAAACGAGCCAAGCGAGCCAAACCAGCCAAGCGAGCCAAACCAGCCAAGCGAGCCAAGCGAGCCAAGCGAGACAAGCGAGCCAAACGAGCCAAACGAGCCAAACGAGCCAAACGAGCCAAACGAGCCAAGCGAGCCAAACGAGCCAAGCGAGCCAAGCGAGCCAAGCGAGCCAAGCGAGCCAAGCGAGCCAAGCGAGCCAAGCGAGCCAAGCGACCCAAGCGAGCCAAGCGAGCCAAGCGAGCCAAGCGAGCCAAGCGAGCCAAGCGAGCCAAGCGAGCCAAGCGAGCCAAGCGAGCCAAGCGAGCCAAGCGAGTCAAACGAGGCAAACGAGGCAAACGAGGCAAACGAGTCAAACGAGTCAAACGAGTCAAACGAGTCAAACGAGTCAAACGAGTCAAACGAGTCAAACGAGTCAAACGAGTCAAACGAGTCAAACGAGTCAAACGAGTCAAACGAGTCAAACGAGTCAAACGAGTCAAACGAGTCAAACGAGTCAAACGAGTCAAACGAGTCAAACGAGTCAAACGAGTCAAACGAGTCAAACGAGTCAAACGAGTCAAACGAGTCAAACGAGTCAAACGAGTCAAACGAGTCAAACGAGTCAAACGAGTCAAACGAGTCAAACGAGTCAAACGAGTCAAACGAGTCAAACGAGTCAAATGTGTCTCAAACAGGTCAAAAGGGTCGAACAGGACAATCGATTCAAACGAGTTGAACGAGTCAAACGAGTCAAACGTGTGAAACGGGTCAAAAGGGTCGAACAGGTCAATCGAGTCAAACGAGTCAAACGAGTCAAACGAGTCAAACGAGTCAATCGAGTCAAACGAGTCAAACGAGCCAAACGAGCCAAGCGAGCCAAACGAGCCAAGCGAGCCAAGCGAGCCAAGCGAGCCAAGCGAGTCAAGCGAGCCAAGCGAGTCAAGCGAGCCAAGCGAGTCAAGCGAGCCAAGCGAGTCAAGCGAGCCAAGCGAGACAAGCGAGCCAAGCGAGCCAAGCGAGTCAAGCGAGCCAAGCGAGTCAAGCGAGCCAAGCGAGACAAGCGAGCCAAGCGAGCCAAGCGAGCCAAGCGAGACAAGCGAGCCAAACGAGCCAAACGAGCCAAACGAGCCAAACGAGCCAAACGAGCCAAGCGAGCCAAACGAGCCAAACGAGCCAAGCGAGCCAAGCGAGCGAAGCGTGCCAAGCGAGCCAAGCGAGCCAAGCGAGCCAAGCGAGCCAAGCGATCCAAGCGAGCCAAGCGAGCCAAGCGAGCCAAGCGAGCCAAGCGAGCCAAGCGAGCCAAGCCAGCCAAGCGAGCCAAGCGAGCCAAGCGAGCCAAGCGAGCCAAGCGAGCCAAGCGAGCCAAGCGAGCCAAGCGAGCCAAGCGAGCCAAGCGAGCCAAGCGAGCCAAGCGAGGCAAACGAGCCAAGCGAGCCAAGCGAGCCAAGCGAGTCAAACGAGTCAAACGAGTCAAACGAGTCAAACGAGTCAAACGAGTCAAACGAGTCAAACGAGTCAAACGAGTCAAACGAGTCAAACGAGTCAAACGAGTCAAACGAGTCAAACGAGTCAAACGAGTCAAACGAGTCAAACGAGTCAAACGAGTCAAACGAGTCAAACGAGTCAAACGAGTCAAACGAGTCAAACGAGTCAAACGAGTCAAACGAGTCAAACGAGTCAAACGAGTCAAACGAGTCAAACGAGTCAAACGAGTCAAACGAGTCAAACGAGTCAAACGAGTCAAACGAGTCAAACGAGTCAAACGAGTCAAACGTGTCTCAAACGGGTCAAAAGGGTCGAACAGGACAATCGATTCAAACGAGTTGAACGAGTCAAACGAGTCAAACGTGTGAAACGGGTCAAAAGGGTCGAACAGGTCAATCGAGTCAAACGAGTCAAACGAGTCAAACGAGTCAAACGAGTCAATCGAGTCAAACGAGTCAAACGAGCCAAACGAGCCAAGCGAGCCAAACGAGCCAAGCGAGCCAAGCGAGCCAAGCGAGCCAAGCGAGTCAAGCGAGCCAAGCGAGTCAAGCGAGCCAAGCGAGACAAGCGAGCCAAGCGAGCCAAGCGAGTCAAGCGAGCCAAGCGAGTCAAGCGAGCCAAGCGAGACAAGCGAGCCAAGCGAGCCAAGCGAGCCAAGCGAGACAAGCGAGCCAAACGAGCCAAACGAGCCAAACGAGCCAAACGAGCCAAACGAGCCAAGCGAGCCAAGCGAGCCAAGCGAGCCAAGCGAGCCAAGCGAGCCAAGCGACCCAAGCGAGCCAAGCGAGCCAAGCGAGCCAAGCGAGCCAAGCGAGCCAAGCGAGCCAAGCGAGCCAAGCGAGCCAAGCGAGCCAAGCGAGCCAAGCGAGCCAAGCGAGCCAAGCGAGCCAAGCGAGTCAAACGAGGCAAACGAGTCAAACGAGGCAAACGAGTCAAACGAGTCAAACGAGTCAAACGAGTCAAACGAGTCAAACGAGTCAAACGAGTCAAACGAGTCAAACGAGTCAAACGAGTCAAACGAGTCAAACGAGTCAAACGAGTCAAACGAGTCAAACGAGTCAAACGAGTCAAACGAGTCAAACGAGTCAAACGAGTCAAACGAGTCAAACGAGTCAAACGAGTCAAACGAGTCAAACGAGTCAAACGAGTCAAACGAGTCAAACGAGTCAAACGAGTCAAACGAGTCAAACGAGTCAAACGAGTCAAACGAGTCAAACGAGTCAAACGAGTCAAACGAGTCAAACGAGTCAAACGAGTCAAACGAGTCAAACGAGTCAAACGAGTCAAACGAGTCAAACGAGTCAAACGAGTCAAACGAGTCAAACGAGTCAAACGAGTCAAACGAGTCAAACGAGTCAAACGAGTCAAACGAGTCCAACGAGTCAAACGAGTCCAACGAGTCAAACGAGTCAAACGAGTCAAACGAGTCAAACGAGTCAAACGAGTCAAACGAGTCAAACGAGTCAAACGAGTCAAACGAGTCAAACGAGCCAAACGAGCCAAGCGAGCCAAACGAGCCAAGCGAGCCAAGCGAGCCAAGCGAGCCAAGCGAGTCAAGCGAGCCAAGCGAGACAAGCGAGCCAAGCGAGCCAAGCGAGCCAAGCGAGACAAGCGAGCCAAACGAGCCAAACGAGCCAAACGAGCCAAACGAGTCAAACGAGTCAAACGAGTCAAACGAGTCAAACGAGTCAAACGAGTCAAACGAGTCAAACGAGTCAAACGAGTCAAACGAGTCAAACGAGTCAAACGAGTCAAACGAGTCAAACGTGTCTCAAACGGGTCAAAAGGGTCGAACAGGACAATCGATTCAAACGAGTTGAACGAGTCAAACGAGTCAAACGTGTGAAACGGGTCAAAAGGGTCGAACAGGTCAATCGAGTCAAACGAGTCAAACGAGTCAAACGAGTCAAACGAGTCAATCGAGTCAAACGAGTCAAACGAGCCAAACGAGCCAAGCGAGCCAAACGAGCCAAGTGAGCCAAGCGAGCCAAGCGAGCCAAGCGAGTCAAGCGAGCCAAGCGAGTCAAGCGAGCCAAGCGAGACAAGCGAGCGAAGCGAGCCAAGCGAGCCAAGCGAGCCAAGCGAGCCAAGCGAGCCAAGCGAGCCAAGCGAGCCAAGCGAGCCAAGCGAGCCAAGCGAGCCAAGCGAGCCAAACGAGCCAAACGAGCCAAGCGAGCCAAGCGAGCCAAGCGAGCCAAGCGAGCCAAGCGAGCCAAGCGAGCCAAGCGAGCCAAGCGAGCCAAGCGAGCCAAGCGACCCAAGCGAGCCAAGCGAGCCAAGCGAGCCAAGCGAGCCAAGCGAGCCAAGCGAGCCAAGCGAGCCAAGCGAGCCAAGCGAGCCAAACGAGCCAAGCGAGCCAAACGAGCCAAGCGAGCCAAACCAGCCAAGCGAGCCAAGCGAGCCAAGCGAGCCAAGCGAGCCAAGCGAGCCAAGCGAGCCAAACGAGCCAAACGAGCCAAGCGAGCCAAGCGAGCCAAGCGAGCCAAGCGAGCCAAGCGAGCCAAGCGAGCCAAGCGAGCCAAGCGAGCCAAGCGAGCCAAGCGAGCCAAGCGAGCCAAGCGAGCCAAGCGAGCCAAACGAGCCAAACGAGCCAAACGAGCCAAGCGAGCCAAGCGAGCCAAGCGAGCCAAGCGAGCCAAGCGAGCCAAGCGAGCCAAGCGAGCCAAACGAGCCAAACGAGCCAAACGAGCCAAACGAGCCAAGCGAGCCAAGCGAGCCAAGCGAGCCAAGCGAGCCAAGCGAGCCAAGCGAGCCAAGCGAGCCAAGCGAGCCAAGCGAGCCAAACGAGCCAAGCGAGCCAAAAGAGCCAAGCGAGCCAAGCGAGCCAAGCGAGCCAAGCGAGCCAAGCGAGCCAAGCGAGCCAAGCGAGCCAAGCGAGCCAAGCGAGCCAAGCGAGCCAAACGAGCCAAACGAGCCAAACGAGCCAAGCGAGCCAAGCGAGCCAAGCGAGCCAAGCGAGCCAAGCGAGCCAAGCGAGCCAAGCGAGCCAAGCGACCCAAGCGAGTCAAACGGGTCGAACAGGACAATCGAGTCAAGCGAGTTGAACGAGTCAAACGAGTCAAACGAGTCAAACGAGTCAAACGAGTCAAACGAGTCAAACGAGTCAAACGAGTCAAACGAGTCAAACGAGTCAAACGAGTCAAACGAGTCAAACGAGTCAAACGAGTCAAACGAGTCAAACGAGTCAAACGAGTCAAACGAGTCAAACGAGTCAAACGAGTCAAACGAGTCAAACGAGTCAAACGAGTCAAACGAGTCAAACGAGTCAAACGAGTCAAACGAGTCAAACGAGTCAAACGAGTCAAACGAGTCAAACGAGTCAAACGAGTCAAACGAGTCAAACGAGTCAAACGAGTCAAACGAGTCAAACGAGTCAAACGAGTCAAACGAGTCAAACGAGTCAAACGAGTCAAACGAGTCAAACGAGTCAAACGAGTCAAACGAGTCAAACGAGTCAAACGAGTCAAACGAGTCAAACGAGTCAAACGAGTCAAACGAGTCAAACGAGTCAAACGAGTCAAACGAGTCAAACGAGTCAAACGAGTCAAACGAGTCAAACGAGTCAAACGAGTCAAACGAGTCAAACGAGTCAAACGAGTCAAACGAGTCAAACGAGTCAAACGAGTCAAACGAGTCAAACGAGTCAAACGAGTCAAACGAGTCAAACGAGTCAAACGAGTCAAACGAGTCAAACGAGTCAAACGAGTCAAACGAGTCAAACGAGTCAAACGAGTCAAACGAGTCAAACGAGTCAAACGAGTCAAACGAGTCAAACGAGTCAAACGAGTCAAACGAGTCAAACGAGTCAAACGAGTCAAACGAGTCAAACGAGTCAAACGAGTCAAACGAGTCAAACGAGTCAAACGAGTCAAACGAGTCAAACGAGTCAAACGAGTCAAACGAGTCAAACGAGTCAAACGAGTCAAACGAGTCAAACGAGTCAAACGAGTCAAACGAGTCAAACGAGTCAAACGAGTCAAACGAGTCAAACGAGTCAAACGAGTCAAACGAGTCAAACGAGTCAAACGAGTCAAACGAGTCAAACGAGTCAAACGAGTCAAACGAGTCAAACGAGTCAAACGAGTCAAACGAGTCAAACGAGTCAAACGAGTCAAACGAGTCAAACGAGTCAAACGAGTCAAACGAGTCAAACGAGTCAAACGAGTCAAACGAGTCAAACGAGTCAAACGAGTCAAACGAGTCAAACGAGTCAAACGAGTCAAACGAGTCAAACGAGTCAAACGAGTCAAACGAGTCAAACGAGTCAAACGAGTCAAACGAGTCAAACGAGTCAAACGAGTCAAACGAGTCAAACGAGTCAAACGAGTCAAACGAGTCAAACGAGTCAAACGAGTCAAACGAGTCAAACGAGTCAAACGAGTCAAACGAGTCAAACGTGTCTCAAACGGGTCAAAAGGGTCGAACAGGACAATCGATTCAAACGAGTTGAACGAGTCAAACGAGTCAAACGTGTGAAACGGGTCAAAAGGGTCGAACAGGTCAATCGAGTCAAACGAGTCAAACGAGTCAAACGAGTCAAACGAGTCAATCGAGTCAAACGAGTCAAACGAGCCAAACGAGCCAAGCGAGCCAAACGAGCCAAGTGAGCCAAGCGAGCCAAGCGAGCCAAGCGAGTCAAGCGAGCCAAGCGAGTCAAGCGAGCCAAGCGAGACAAGCGAGCCAAGCGAGCCAAGCGAGCCAAGCGAGACAAGCGAGCCAAACGAGCCAAACGAGCCAAACGAGCCAAACGAGTCAAACGAGTCAAACGAGTGAAACGAGTCAAACGAGTCAAACGAGTCAAACGAGTCAAACGAGTCAAACGAGTCAAACGAGTCAAACGAGTCAAACGAGTCAAACGAGTCAAACGAGTCAAACGAGTCAAACGAGTCAAACGAGTCAAACGAGTCAAACGAGTCAAACGAGTCAAACGAGTCAAACGAGTCAAACGAGTCAAACGAGTCAAACGAGTCAAACGAGTCAAACGAGTCAAACGAGTCAAACGAGTCAAACGAGTCAAACGAGTCAAACGAGTCAAACGAGTCAAACGAGTCAAACGAGTCAAACGAGTCAAACGAGTCAAACGAGTCAAACGAGTCAAACGAGTCAAACGAGTCAAACGAGTCAAACGAGTCAAACGAGTCAAACGAGTCAAACGAGTCAAACGAGTCAAACGAGTCAAACGAGTCAAACGAGTCAAACGAGTCAAACGAGTCAAACGAGTCAAACGAGTCAAACGAGTCAAACGAGTCAAACGAGTCAAACGAGTCAAACGAGTCAAACGAGTCAAACGAGTCAAACGAGTCAAACGAGTCAAACGAGTCAAACGAGTCAAACGAGTCAAACGAGTCAAACGAGTCAAACGAGTCAAACGAGTCAAACGAGTCAAACGAGTCAAACGAGTCAAACGAGTCTAACGAGTCTAACGAGTCAAACGAGTCAAACGAGTCAAACGAGTCAAACGAGTCAAACGAGTCAAACGAGTCAAACGAGTCAAACGAGTCAAACGAGTCAAACGAGTCAAACGAGTCAAACGAGTCAAACGAGTCAAACGAGTCAAACGAGTCAAACGAGTCAAACGAGTCAAACGAGTCAAACGAGTCAAACGAGTCAAACGAGTCAAACGAGTCAAACGAGTCAAACGAGTCAAACGAGTCAAACGAGTCAAACGAGTCAAACGAGTCAACCGAGTCAAACGAGTCAAACGAGTCAAACGAGTCAAACGAGTCAAACGAGTCAAACGAGTCAAACGAGTCAAACGAGTCAAACGAGTCAAACGAGTCAAACGAGTCAAACGAGTCAAACGAGTCAAACGAGTCAAACGAGTCAAACGAGTCAAACGAGTCAAACGAGTCAAACGAGTCAAACGAGTCAAACGAGTCAAACGAGTCAAACGAGTCAAACGAGTCAAACGAGTCAAACGAGTCAAACGAGTCAAACGAGTCAAACGAGTCAAACGAGTCAAACGAGTCAAACGAGTCAAACGAGTCAAACGAGTCAAACGAGTCAAACGAGTCAAACGAGTCAAACGAGTCAAACGAGTCAAACGAGTCAAACGAGTCAAACGAGTCAAACGAGTCAAACGAGTCAAACGAGTCAAACGAGTCAAACGAGTCAAACGAGTCAAACGAGTCAAACGAGTCAAACGAGTCAAACGAGTCAAACGAGTCAAGCGAGCCAAGCGAGCCAAGCGAGCCAAGCGAGCCAAGCGAGCCAAGCGAGCCAAGCGAGCCAAGCGAGCCAAACGAGGCAAACGAGGCAAACGAGGCAAACGAGTCAAACGAGTCAAACGAGTCAAGCGAGCCAAGCGAGCCAAGCGAGTCAAACGAGTCAAACGAGTCAAACGAGTCAAACGAGTCAAACGGGTCGAACAGGACAATCGAGTCAAGCGAGTTGAACGAGTCAAACGAGTCAAACGAGTCAAACGAGTCAAGCGAGTTGAACGAGTCCAACGACTCAAACGAGTCAAACGAGTCAAACGAGTCAAACGAGTCAAACGTGTCTCAAACGGGTCAAAAGGGTCGAACAGGACAATCGATTCAAACGAGTTGAACGAGTCAAACGAGTCAAACGTGTCAAACGGGTCAAAAGGGTCGAACAGGTCAATCGAGTCAAACGTGTCAAACGGGTCAAAAGGGTCGAACAGGTCAATCGAGTCAAACGAGTCAAACGAGTCAAACGAGTCAAACGAGTCAAACGAGTCAAACGAGTCAAACGAGTCAAACGAGTCAAACGAGTCAAACGAGTCAAACGAGTCAAACGAGTCAAACGAGTCAAACGAGTCAAACGAGTCAAACGAGTCAAACGAGTCAAACGAGTCAAACGAGTCAAACGAGTCAAACGAGTCAAACGAGTCAAACGAGTCAAACGAGTCAAACGAGTCAAACGAGTCAAACGAGTCAAACGAGTCAAACGAGTCAAACGAGTCAAACGAGTCAAACGAGTCAAACGAGTCAAACGAGTCAAACGAGTCAAACGAGTCAAACGAGTCAAACGAGTCAAACGAGTCAAACGAGTCAAACGAGTCAAACGAGTCAAACGAGTCAAACGAGTCAAACGAGTCAAACGAGTCAAACGAGTCAAACGAGTCAAACGAGTCAAACGAGTCAAACGAGTCAAACGAGTCAAACGAGTCAAACGAGTCAAACGAGTCAAACGAGTCAAACGAGTCAAACGAGTCAAACGAGTCAAACGAGTCAAACGAGTCAAACGAGTCAAACGAGTCAAACGAGTCAAACGAGTCAAACGAGTCAAACGAGTCAAACGAGTCAAACGAGTCAAACGAGTCAAACGAGTCAAACGAGTCAAACGAGTCAAACGAGTCAAACGAGTCAAACGAGTCAAACGAGTCAAACGAGTCAAACGAGTCAAACGAGTCAAACGAGTCAAACGAGTCAAACGAGTCAAACGAGTCAAACGAGTCAAACGAGTCAAACGAGTCAAACGAGTCAAACGAGTCAAACGAGTCAAACGAGTCAAACGAGTCAAACGAGTCAAACGAGTCAAACGAGTCAAACGAGTCAAACGAGTCAAACGAGTCAAACGAGTCAAACGAGTCAAACGAGTCAAACGAGTCAAACGAGTCAAACGAGTCAAACGAGTCAAACGAGTCAAACGAGTCAAACGAGTCAAACGAGTCAAACGAGTCAAACGAGTCAAACGAGTCAAACGAGTCAAACGAGTCAAACGAGTCAAACGAGTCAAACGAGTCAAACGAGTCAAACGAGTCAAACGAGTCAAACGAGTCAAACGAGTCAAACGAGTCAAACGAGTCAAACGAGTCAAACGAGTCAAACGAGTCAAACGAGTCAAACGAGTCAAACGAGTCAAACGAGTCAAACGAGTCAAACGAGTCAAACGAGTCAAACGAGTCAAACGAGTCAAACGAGTCAAACGAGTCAAACGAGTCAAACGAGTCAAACGAGTCAAACGAGTCAAACGAGTCAAACGAGTCAAACGAGTCAAACGAGTCAAACGAGTCAAACGAGTCAAACGAGTCAAACGAGTCAAACGAGTCAAACGAGTCAAACGAGTCAAACGAGTCAAACGAGTCAAACGAGTCAAACGAGTCAAACGAGTCAAACGAGTCAAACGAGTCAAACGAGTCAAACGAGTCAAACGAGTCAAACGAGTCAAACGAGTCAAACGAGTCAAACGAGTCAAACGAGTCAAACGAGTCAAACGAGTCAAACGAGTCAAACGAGTCAAACGAGTCAAACGAGTCAAACGAGTCAAACGAGTCAAACGAGTCAAACGAGTCAAACGAGTCAAACGAGTCAAACGAGTCAAACGAGTCAAACGAGTCAAACGAGTCAAACGAGTCAAACGAGTCAAACGAGTCAAACGAGTCAAACGAGTCAAACGAGTCAAACGAGTCAAACGAGTCAAACGAGTCAAACGAGTCAAACGAGTCAAACGAGTCAAACGAGTCAAACGAGTCAAACGAGTCAAACGAGTCAAACGAGTCAAACGAGTCAAACGAGTCAAACGAGTCAAACGAGTCAAACGAGTCAAACGAGTCAAACGAGTCAAACGAGTCAAACGAGTCAAACGAGTCAAACGAGTCAAACGAGTCAAACGAGTCAAACGAGTCAAACGAGTCAAACGAGTCAAACGAGTCAAACGAGTCAAACGAGTCAAACGAGTCAAACGAGTCAAACGAGTCAAACGAGTCAAACGAGTCAAACGAGTCAAACGAGTCAAACGAGTCAAACGAGTCAAACGAGTCAAACGAGTCAAACGAGTCAAACGAGTCAAACGAGTCAAACGAGTCAAACGAGTCAAACGAGTCAAACGAGTCAAACGAGTCAAACGAGTCAAACGAGTCAAACGAGTCAAACGAGTCAAACGAGTCAAACGAGTCAAACGAGTCAAACGAGTCAAACGAGTCAAACGAGTCAAACGAGTCAAACGAGTCAAACGAGTCAAACGAGTCAAACGAGTCAAACGAGTCAAACGAGTCAAACGAGTCAAACGAGTCAAACGAGTCAAACGAGTCAAACGAGTCAAACGAGTCAAACGAGTCAAACGAGTCAAACGAGTCAAACGAGTCAAACGAGTCAAACGAGTCAAACGAGTCAAACGAGTCAAACGAGTCAAACGAGTCAAACGAGTCAAACGAGTCAAACGAGTCAAACGAGTCAAACGAGTCAAACGAGTCAAACGAGTCAAACGAGTCAAACGAGTCAAACGAGTCAAACGAGTCAAACGAGTCAAACGAGTCAAACGAGTCAAACGAGTCAAACGAGTCAAACGAGTCAAACGAGTCAAACGAGTCAAACGAGTCAAACGAGTCAAACGAGTCAAACGAGTCAAACGAGTCAAACGAGTCAAACGAGTCAAACGAGTCAAACGAGTCAAACGAGTCAAACGAGTCAAACGAGTCAAACGAGTCAAACGAGTCAAACGAGTCAAACGAGTCAAACGAGTCAAACGAGTCAAACGAGTCAAACGAGTCAAACGAGTCAAACGAGTCAAACGAGTCAAGCGAGTCAAGCGAGCCAAGCGAGCCAAGCGAGTCAAACGAGTCAAACGAGTCAAACGAGTCAAACGGGTCGAACAGGACAATCGAGTCAAGCGAGTTGAACGAGTCAAACGAGTCAAACGAGTCAAACGAGTCAAGCGAGTTGAACGAGCCCAACGAGTCAAACGAGTCAAACGAGTCAAACGAGTCAAACGAGTCAAACGAGTCAAACGAGTCAAACGTGTCTCAAACGGGTCAAAAGGGTCGAACAGGACAATCGATTCAAACGAGTTGAACGAGTCAAACGAGTCAAACGAGTCAAACGAGCCAAGCGAGCCAAGCGAGCCAAGCGAGCCAAGCGAGCCAAGCGAGTCAAACGAGTCAAACGAGTCAAACGAGTCAAACGAGTCAAACGAGTCAAACGAGTCAAGCGAGCCAAGCGAGCCAAGCGAGTCAAACGAGTCAAACGAGTCAAACGAGTCAAACGAGTCAAACGGGTCGAACAGGACAATCGAGCCAAGCGAGCCAAGCGAGTCCATCGAGGCAAACGAGGCAAACGAGTCAAGCGAGTCAACCGAGTCAAACGAGTCAAACGAGTCAAACGAGTCAAACGAGTCAAACGAGCCAAACGAGCCAAGCGAGCCAAACGAGCCAAGCGAGCCAAGCGAGCCAAGCGAGCCAAGCGAGCCAAGCGAGCCAAGCGAGCCAAGCGAGCCAAGCGAGCCAAGCGAGCCAAGCGAGCCAAGCGAGCCAAGCGAGCCAAGCGAGCCAAGCGAGCCAAGCGAGCCAAGCGAGCCAAGCGAGCCAAGCGAGCCAAGCGAGCCAAACGAGCCAAGCGAGCCAAGCGAGCCAAGCGAGCCAAGCGAGCCAAGCGAGCCAAGCGAGCCAAGCGAGCCAAGCGAGCCAAGCGAGTCAAACGAGTCAAACGAGTCAAACGAGTCAAACGAGTCAAACGGGTCGAACAGGACAATCGAGTCAAGCGAGTTGAACGAGTCAAACGAGTCAAACGTGTCAAACGGGTCAAAAGGGTCGAACAGGTCAATCGATTCAAACGAGTTGAACGAGTCAAACGAGTCAAACGTGTCAAACGGGTCAAAAGGGTCGAACAGGTCAATCGAGTCAAACGAGTCAAACGAGTCAAACGAGTCAAACGAGTCAAACGAGTCAAACGAGTCAAACGAGTCAAACGAGTCAAACGAGTCAAACGAGTCAAACGAGTCAAACGAGTCAAACGAGTCAAACGAGTCAAACGAGTCAAACGAGTCAAACGAGTCAAACGAGTCAAACGAGTCAATCGATTCAAACGAGTTGAACGAGTCAAACGAGTCAAACGTGTCAAACGGGTCAAAAGGGTCGAACAGGTCAATCGAGTCAAACGAGTCAAACGAGTCAAACGAGTCAAACGAGTCAAACGAGTCAAACGAGTCAAACGAGTCAAACGAGTCAAACGAGTCAAACGAGTCAAACGAGTCAAACGAGTCAAACGAGTCAAACGAGTCAAACGAGTCAAACGAGTCAAACGAGTCAAACGAGTCAAACGAGCCAAACGAGCCAAGCGAGCCAAACGAGCCAAGCGAGCCAAGCGAGCCAAGCGAGCCAAGCGAGTCAAGCGAGCCAAGCGAGTCAAGCGAGCCAAGCGAGACAAGCGAGCCAAGCGAGCCAAGCGAGCCAAGCGAGCCAAGCGAGTCAAGCGAGCCAAGCGAGTCAAGCGAGCCAAGCGAGACAAGCGAGCGAAGCGAGCCAAGCGAGCCAAGCGAGCCAAGCGAGCCAAGCGAGCCAAGCGAGCCAAGCGAGCCAAGCGAGCCAAGCGAGCCAAACGAGCCAAACGAGCCAAACGAGCCAAGCGAGCCAAGCGAGCCAAGCGAGCCAAGCGAGCCAAGCGAGCCAAGCGAGCCAAGCGAGCCAAGCGAGCCAAGCGAGCCAAGCGAGCCAAGCGAGCCAAACGAGCCAAACGAGCCAAACGAGCCAAGCGAGCCAAGCGAGCCAAGCGAGCCAAGCGAGCCAAGCGAGCCAAGCGAGCCAAGCGAGCCAAGCGAGCCAAGCGAGCCAAGCGAGCCAAGCGAGCCAAGCGAGCCAAGCGAGCCAAGCGAGCCAAGCGAGCCAAGCGAGCCAAGCGAGCCAAGCGAGCCAAGCGAGCCAAGCGAGCCAAGCGAGCCAAACGAGCCAAGCGAGCCAAACGAGCCAAGCGAGCCAAACGAGCCAAACGAGCCAAGCGAGCCAAGCGAGCCAAGCGAGCCAAGCGAGCCAAGCGAGCCAAGCGAGCCAAGCGAGCCAAGCGAGCCAAGCGAGCCAAGCGAGCCAAGCGAGCCAAGCGAGCCAAGCGACCCAAGCGAGCCAAGCGAGCCAAGCGAGCCAAGCGAGCCAAGCGAGCCAAGCGAGCCAAGCGAGCCAAGCGAGCCAAGCGAGCCAAACGAGCCAAGCGAGCCAAACGAGCCAAGCGAGCCAAACCAGCCAAGCGAGCCAAGCGAGCCAAGCGAGCCAAGCGAGCCAAGCGAGCCAAGCGAGCCAAACGAGCCAAACGAGCCAAGCGAGCCAAGCGAGCCAAGCGAGCCAAGCGAGCCAAGCGAGCCAAGCGAGCCAAGCGAGCCAAGCGAGCCAAGCGAGCCAAGCGAGCCAAACGAGCCAAACGAGCCATACGAGCCAAGCGAGCCAAGCGAGCGAAGCGAGCCAAGCGAGCCAAGCGAGCCAAGCGAGCCAAGCGAGCCAAGCGAGCCAAGCGAGCCAAGCGAGCCAAACGAGCCAAGCGAGTCAAGCGAGCCAAGCGAGACAAGCGAGCGAAGCGAGCCAAGCGAGCCAAGCGAGCCAAGCGAGCCAAGCGAGCCAAGCGAGCCAAGCGAGCCAAGCGAGCCAAGCGAGCCAAACGAGCCAAACGAGCCAAACGAGCCAAGCGAGCCAAGCGAGCCAAGCGAGCCAAGCGAGCCAAGCGAGCCAAGCGAGCCAAGCGAGCCAAGCGAGCCAAGCGAGCCAAGCGAGCCAAGCGAGCCAAGCGAGCCAAGCGAGACAAGCGAGCGAAGCGAGCCAAGCGAGCCAAGCGAGCCAAGCGAGCCAAGCGAGCCAAGCGAGCCAAGCGAGCCAAGCGAGCCAAGCGAGCCAAACGAGCCAAACGAGCCAAACGAGCCAAGCGAGCCAAGCGAGCCAAGCGAGCCAAGCGAGCCAAGCGAGCCAAGCGAGCCAAGCGAGCCAAGCGAGCCAAACGAGCCAAACGAGCCAAACGAGCCAAGCGAGCCAAGCGAGCCAAGCGAGCCAAGCGAGCCAAGCGAGCCAAGCGAGCCAAGCGAGCCAAGCGAGCCAAGCGAGCCAAGCGAGCCAAGCGAGCCAAGCGAGCCAAGCGACCCAAGCGAGCCAAGCGAGCCAAGCGAGCCAAGCGAGCCAAGCGAGCCAAGCGAGCCAAGCGAGCCAAGCGAGCCAAGCGAGCCAAACGAGCCAAGCGAGCCAAACGAGCCAAGCGAGCCAAACCAGCCAAGCGAGCCAAGCGAGCCAAGCGAGCCAAGCGAGCCAAGCGAGCCAAGCGAGCCAAACGAGCCAAACGAGCCAAGCGAGCCAAGCGAGCCAAGCGAGCCAAGCGAGCCAAGCGAGCCAAACGAGTCAAACGAGTCAAACGAGTCAAACGAGTCAAACGGGTCGAACAGGACAATCGAGTCAAGCGAGTTGAACGAGTCAAACGAGTCCAACGAGTCCAACGAGTCCAACGAGTCCAACGAGTCAAACGAGTCCAACGAGTCCAACGAGTCCAACGAGTCCAACGAGTCCAACGAGTCCAACGAGTCCAACGAGTCCAACGAGTCCAACGAGTCCAACGAGTCCAACGAGTCAAACGAGTCAAACGAGTCAAACGAGTCAAACGAGTCAAACGAGTCAAACGAGTCAAACGAGTCAAACGAGTCAAACGAGTCAAACGAGTCAAACGAGTCAAACGAGTCAAACGAGTCAAACGAGTCAAACGAGTCAAACGAGTCAAACGAGTCAAACGAGTCAAACGAGTCAAACGAGTCAAACGAGTCAAACGAGTCAAACGAGTCAAACGAGTCAAACGAGTCAAACGAGTCAAACGAGTCAAACGAGTCAAACGAGTCAAACGAGTCAAACGAGTCAAACGAGTCAAACGAGTCAAACGAGTCAAACGAGTCAAACGAGTCAAACGAGTCAAACGAGTCAAACGAGTCAAACGAGTCAAACGAGTCAAACGAGTCAAACGAGTCAAACGAGTCAAACGAGTCAAACGAGTCAAACGAGTCAAACGAGTCAAACGAGTCAAACGAGTCAAACGAGTCAAACGAGTCAAACGAGTCAAACGAGTCAAACGAGTCAAACGAGTCAAACGAGTCAAACGAGTCAAACGAGTCAAACGAGTCAAACGAGTCAAACGAGTCAAACGAGTCAAACGAGTCAAACGAGTCAAACGAGTCAAACGAGTCAAACGAGTCAAACGAGTCAAACGAGTCAAACGAGTCAAACGAGTCAAACGAGTCAAACGAGTCAAACGAGTCAAACGAGTCAAACGAGTCAAACGAGTCAAACGAGTCAAACGAGTCAAACGAGTCAAACGAGTCAAACGAGTCAAACGAGTCAAACGAGTCAAACGAGTCAAACGAGTCAAACGAGTCAAACGAGTCAAACGAGTCAAACGAGTCAAACGAGTCAAACGAGTCAAACGAGTCAAACGAGTCAAACGAGTCAAACGAGTCAAACGAGTCAAACGAGTCAAACGAGTCAAACGAGTCAAACGAGTCAAACGAGTCAAACGAGTCAAACGAGTCAAACGAGTCAAACGAGTCAAACGAGTCAAACGAGTCAAACGAGTCAAACGAGTCAAACGAGTCAAACGAGTCAAACGAGTCAAACGAGTCAAACGAGTCAAACGAGTCAAACGAGTCAAACGAGTCAAACGAGTCAAACGAGTCAAACGAGTCAAACGAGTCAAACGAGTCAAACGAGTCAAACGAGTCAAACGAGTCAAACGAGTCAAACGAGTCAAACGAGTCAAACGAGTCAAACGAGTCAAACGAGTCAAACGAGTCAAACGAGTCAAACGAGTCAAACGAGTCAAACGAGTCAAACGAGTCAAACGAGTCAAACGAGTCAAACGAGTCAAGCGAGCCAAGCGAGCCAAGCGAGTCAAACGAGTCAAACGAGTCAAACGAGTCAAACGAGTCAAACGGGTCGAACAGGACAATCGAGTCAAGCGAGTTGAACGAGTCAAACGAGTCAAACGAGTCAAACGAGTCAAGCGAGTTGAACGAGTCCAACGAGTCAAACGAGTCAAACGAGTCAAACGAGTCAAACGAGTCAAACGAGTCAAACGAGTCAAACGTGTCTCAAACGGGTCAAAAGGGTCGAACAGGACAATCGATTCAAACGAGTTGAACGAGTCAAACGAGTCAAACGAGTCAAACGAGCCAAGCGAGCCAAGCGAGCCAAGCGAGCCAAGCGAGCCAAGCGAGTCAAACGAGTCAAACGAGTCAAACGAGTCAAACGAGTCAAACGAGTCAAACGAGTCAAGCGAGCCAAGCGAGCCAAGCGAGTCAAACGAGTCAAACGAGTCAAACGAGTCAAACGAGTCAAACGGGTCGAACAGGACAATCGAGCCAAGCGAGCCAAGCGAGTCCATCGAGGCAAACGAGGCAAACGAGTCAAGCGAGTCAACCGAGTCAAACGAGTCAAACGAGTCAATCGAGCCAAACGAGCCAAGCGAGCCAAACGAGCCAAGCGAGCCAAGCGAGCCAAGCGAGCCAAGCGAGCCAAGCGAGCCAAGCGAGCCAAGCGAGCCAAGCGAGCCAAGCGAGCCAAGCGAGCCAAGCGAGCCAAGCGAGCCAAGCGAGCCAAGCGAGCCAAGCGAGCCAAGCGAGCCAAGCGAGCCAAGCGAGCCAAGCGAGCCAAGCGAGCCAAGCGAGCCAAGCGAGCCAAGCGAGCCAAGCGAGCCAAACGAGCCAAACGAGCCAAGCGAGCCAAGCGAGCCAAGCGAGCCAAGCGAGCCAAGCGAGCCAAGCGAGCCAAGCGAGCCAAGCGAGCCATGCGAGTCAAACTAGTCAAACGAGTCAAACGAGTCAAACGAGTCAAACGGGTCGAACAGGACAATCGAGTCAAGCGAGTTGAACGAGTCAAACGAGTCAAACGTGTCAAACGGGTCAAAAGGGTCGAACAGGTCAATCGATTCAAACGAGTTGAACGAGTCAAACGAGTCAAACGTGTCAAACGGGTCAAACGAGTCAAACGAGTCAAACGAGTCAAACGAGTCAAACGAGTCAAACGAGTCAAACGAGTCAAACGAGTCAAACGAGTCAAACGAGTCAAACGAGTCAAACGAGTCAAACGAGTCAAACGAGTCAAACGAGTCAAACGAGTCAAACGAGTCAAACGAGTCAAACGAGTCAAACGAGTCAAACGAGTCAAACGAGTCAAACGAGTCAAACGAGTCAAACGAGTCAAACGAGTCAAACGAGTCAAACGAGTCAAACGAGTCAAACGAGTCAAACGAGTCAAACGAGTCAAACGAGTCAAACGAGTCAAACGAGTCAAACGAGTCAAACGAGTCAAACGAGTCAAACGAGTCAAACGAGTCAAACGAGTCAAACGAGTCAAACGAGTCAAACGAGTCAAACGAGTCAAACGAGTCAAACGAGTCAAACGAGTCAAACGAGTCAAACGAGTCAAACGAGTCAAACGAGTCAAACGAGTCAAACGAGTCAAACGAGTCAAACGAGTCAAACGAGTCAAACGAGTCAAACGAGTCAAACGAGTCAAACGAGTCAAACGAGTCAAACGAGTCAAACGAGTCAAACGAGTCAAACGAGTCAAACGAGTCAAACGAGTCAAACGAGTCAAACGAGTCAAACGAGTCAAACGAGTCAAACGAGTCAAACGAGTCAAACGAGTCAAACGAGTCAAACGAGTCAAACGAGTCAAACGAGTCAAACGAGTCAAACGAGTCAAACGAGTCAAACGAGTCAAACGAGTCAAACGAGTCAAACGAGTCAAACGAGTCAAACGAGTCAAACGAGTCAAACGAGTCAAACGAGTCAAACGAGTCAAACGAGTCAAACGAGTCAAACGAGTCAAACGAGTCAAACGAGTCAAACGAGTCAAACGAGTCAAACGAGTCAAACGAGTCAAACGAGTCAAACGAGTCAAACGAGTCAAACGAGTCAAACGAGTCAAACGAGTCAAACGAGTCAAACGAGTCAAACGAGTCAAACGAGTCAAACGAGTCAAACGAGTCAAACGAGTCAAACGAGTCAAACGTGTCTCAAACGGGTCAAAAGGGTCGAACAGGACAATCGATTCAAACGAGTTGAACGAGTCAAACGAGTCAAACGTGTGAAACGGGTCAAAAGGGTCGATCAGGTCAATCGAGTCAAACGAGTCAAACGAGTCAAACGAGTCAAACGAGTCAATCGAGTCAAACGAGTCAAACGAGCCAAACGAGCCAAACGAGCCAAGCGAGCCAAGCGAGCCAAGCGAGCCAAGCGAGTCAAGCGAGCCAAGCGAGTCAAGCGAGCCAAGCGAGACAAGCGAGCCAAGCGAGCCAAGCGAGCCAAGCGAGACAAGCGAGCCAAACGAGCCAAACGAGCCAAACGAGCCAAACGAGCCAAACGAGCCAAGCGAGCCAAGCGAGCCAAGCGAGCGAAGCGAGCCAAGCGAGCCAAGCGAGCCAAGCGAGCCAAGCGAGCCAAGCGAGCCAAGCCAGCCAAGCGAGCCAAGCGAGCCAAGCGAGCCAAGCGAGCCAAGCGAGCCAAGCGAGCCAAGCGAGCCAAACGAGCCAAACGAGCCAAACGAGCCAAGCGAGCCAAGCGAGCCAAGCGAGCCAAGCGAGCCAAGCGAGCCAAGCGAGCCAAGCGAGCCAAGCGAGCCAAGCAACCCAAGCGAGCCAAGCGAGCCAAGCGAGCCAAGCGAGCCAAGCGAGCCAAGCGAGCCAAGCGAGCCAAGCGAGCCAAGCGAGCCAAACGAGCCAAGCGAGCCAAACGAGCCAAGCGAGCCAAACCAGCCAAGCGAGCCAAGCGAGCCAAGCGAGCCAAGCGAGCCAAGCGAGCCAAGCGAGCCAAACGAGCCAAGCGAGCCAAGCGAGCCAAGCGAGCCAAGCGAGCCAAGCGAGCCAAGCGAGCCAAGCGAGCCAAGCGAGCCAAGCGAGCCAAACGAGCCAAACGAGCCAAACGAGCCAAACGAGCCAAACGAGCCAAGCGAGCCAAGCGAGCCAAGCGAGCCAAGCGAGCCAAGCGAGCCAAGCGATCCAAGCGAGCCAAGCGAGCCAAACGAGCCAAACGAGCCAAACGAGCCAAACGAGCCAAGCGAGCCAAGCGAGCCAAGCGAGCCAAGCGAGCCAAGCGAGCCAAGCGAGCCAAGCGAGCCAAACGAGCCAAGCGAGCCAAACGAGCCAAGCGAGCCAAACGAGCCAAGCGAGCCAAGCGAGCCAAGCGAGCCAAGCGAGCCAAGCGAGCCAAGCGAGCCAAGCGAGCCAAGCGAGCCAAGCGAGCCAAGCGAGCCAAGCGAGCCAAACGAGCCAAACGAGCCAAACGAGCCAAGCGAGCCAAGCGAGCCAAGCGAGCCAAGCGAGCCAAGCGAGCCAAGCGAGCCAAGCGAGCCAAGCGAGCCAAGCGAGCCAAGCGAGCCAAGCGAGCCAAGCGAGCCAAGCGAGCCAAGCGAGCCAAGCGAGTCAAACGGGTCGAACAGGACAATCGAGTCAAGCGAGTTGAACGAGTCAAACGAGTCAAACGAGTCAAACGAGTCAAGCGAGTTGAACGAGTCCAACGAGTCAAACGAGTCAAACGAGTCAAACGAGTCAAACGAGTCAAACGAGTCAAACGAGTCAAACGAGTCAAACGAGTCAAACGAGTCAAACGAGTCAAACGAGTCAAACGAGTCAAACGAGTCAAACGAGTCAAACGAGTCAAGCGAGCCAAGCGAGCCAAGCGAGCCAAACGAGTCAAACGAGTCAAACGAGTCAAACGGGTCGAACAGGACAATCGAGTCAAGCGAGTTGAACGAGTCAAACGAGTCAAACGAGTCCAACGAGTCCAACGAGTCCAACGAGTCCAACGAGTCGAACGAGTCGAACGAGTCGAACGAGTCGAACGAGTCGAACGAGTCGAACGAGTCGAACGAGTCGAACGAGTCGAACGAGTCGAACGAGTCGAACGAGTCGAACGAGTCGAACGAGTCGAACGAGTCGAACGAGTCGAACGAGTCGAACGAGTCGAACGAGTCGAACGAGTCGAACGAGTCGAACGAGTCGAACGAGTCGAACGAGTCGAACGAGTCGAACGAGTCGAACGAGTCGAACGAGTCGAACGAGTCGAACGAGTCGAACGAGTCGAACGAGTCGAACGAGTCGAACGAGTCGAACGAGTCGAACGAGTCGAACGAGTCGAACGAGTCGAACGAGTCGAACGAGTCGAACGAGTCGAACGAGTCGAACGAGTCGAACGAGTCGAACGAGTCGAACGAGTCGAACGAGTCGAACGAGTCGAACGAGTCGAACGAGTCGAACGAGTCGAACGAGTCGAACGAGTCGAACGAGTCGAACGAGTCGAACGAGTCGAACGAGTCGAACGAGTCGAACGAGTCGAACGAGTCGAACGAGTCGAACGAGTCGAACGAGTCGAACGAGTCGAACGAGTCGAACGAGTCGAACGAGTCGAACGAGTCGAACGAGTCGAACGAGTCGAACGAGTCGAACGAGTCGAACGAGTCGAACGAGTCGAACGAGTCGAACGAGTCGAACGAGTCGAACGAGTCGAACGAGTCGAACGAGTCGAACGAGTCGAACGAGTCGAACGAGTCGAACGAGTCGAACGAGTCGAACGAGTCGAACGAGTCGAACGAGTCGAACGAGTCGAACGAGTCGAACGAGTCGAACGAGTCGAACGAGTCGAACGAGTCGAACGAGTCGAACGAGTCGAACGAGTCGAACGAGTCGAACGAGTCGAACGAGTCGAACGAGTCGAACGAGTCGAACGAGTCGAACGAGTCGAACGAGTCGAACGAGTCGAACGAGTCGAACGAGTCGAACGAGTCGAACGAGTCGAACGAGTCGAACGAGTCGAACGAGTCGAACGAGTCGAACGAGTCGAACGAGTCGAACGAGTCGAACGAGTCGAACGAGTCGAACGAGTCGAACGAGTCGAACGAGTCGAACGAGTCGAACGAGTCGAACGAGTCGAACGAGTCGAACGAGTCGAACGAGTCGAACGAGTCGAACGAGTCGAACGAGTCGAACGAGTCGAACGAGTCGAACGAGTCGAACGAGTCGAACGAGTCGAACGAGTCGAACGAGTCGAACGAGTCGAACGAGTCGAACGAGTCGAACGAGTCGAACGAGTCGAACGAGTCGAACGAGTCGAACGAGTCGAACGAGTCGAACGAGTCGAACGAGTCGAACGAGTCGAACGAGTCGAACGAGTCGAACGAGTCGAACGAGTCGAACGAGTCGAACGAGTCGAACGAGTCGAACGAGTCGAACGAGTCGAACGAGTCGAACGAGTCGAACGAGTCGAACGAGTCGAACGAGTCGAACGAGTCGAACGAGTCGAACGAGTCGAACGAGTCGAACGAGTCGAACGAGTCGAACGAGTCGAACGAGTCGAACGAGTCGAACGAGTCGAACGAGTCGAACGAGTCGAACGAGTCGAACGAGTCGAACGAGTCGAACGAGTCGAACGAGTCGAACGAGTCGAACGAGTCGAACGAGTCGAACGAGTCGAACGAGTCGAACGAGTCGAACGAGTCGAACGAGTCGAACGAGTCGAACGAGTCGAACGAGTCGAACGAGTCGAACGAGTCGAACGAGTCGAACGAGTCGAACGAGTCGAACGAGTCGAACGAGTCGAACGAGTCGAACGAGTCGAACGAGTCGAACGAGTCGAACGAGTCGAACGAGTCGAACGAGTCGAACGAGTCGAACGAGTCGAACGAGTCGAACGAGTCGAACGAGTCGAACGAGTCGAACGAGTCGAACGAGTCGAACGAGTCGAACGAGTCGAACGAGTCGAACGAGTCGAACGAGTCGAACGAGTCGAACGAGTCGAACGAGTCGAACGAGTCGAACGAGTCGAACGAGTCGAACGAGTCGAACGAGTCGAACGAGTCGAACGAGTCGAACGAGTCGAACGAGTCGAACGAGTCGAACGAGTCGAACGAGTCGAACGAGTCGAACGAGTCGAACGAGTCGAACGAGTCGAACGAGTCGAACGAGTCGAACGAGTCGAACGAGTCGAACGAGTCGAACGAGTCGAACGAGTCGAACGAGTCGAACGAGTCGAACGAGTCGAACGAGTCGAACGAGTCGAACGAGTCGAACGAGTCGAACGAGTCGAACGAGTCGAACGAGTCGAACGAGTCGAACGAGTCGAACGAGTCGAACGAGTCGAACGAGTCGAACGAGTCGAACGAGTCGAACGAGTCGAACGAGTCGAACGAGTCGAACGAGTCGAACGAGTCGAACGAGTCGAACGAGTCGAACGAGTCGAACGAGTCGAACGAGTCGAACGAGTCGAACGAGTCGAACGAGTCGAACGAGTCGAACGAGTCGAACGAGTCGAACGAGTCGAACGAGTCGAACGAGTCGAACGAGTCGAACGAGTCGAACGAGTCGAACGAGTCGAACGAGTCGAACGAGTCGAACGAGTCGAACGAGTCGAACGAGTCGAACGAGTCGAACGAGTCGAACGAGTCGAACGAGTCGAACGAGTCGAACGAGTCGAACGAGTCGAACGAGTCGAACGAGTCGAACGAGTCGAACGAGTCGAACGAGTCGAACGAGTCGAACGAGTCGAACGAGTCGAACGAGTCGAACGAGTCGAACGAGTCGAACGAGTCGAACGAGTCGAACGAGTCGAACGAGTCGAACGAGTCGAACGAGTCGAACGAGTCGAACGAGTCGAACGAGTCGAACGAGTCGAACGAGTCGAACGAGTCGAACGAGTCGAACGAGTCGAACGAGTCGAACGAGTCGAACGAGTCGAACGAGTCGAACGAGTCGAACGAGTCGAACGAGTCGAACGAGTCGAACGAGTCGAACGAGTCGAACGAGTCGAACGAGTCGAACGAGTCGAACGAGTCGAACGAGTCGAACGAGTCGAACGAGTCGAACGAGTCGAACGAGTCGAACGAGTCGAACGAGTCGAACGAGTCGAACGAGTCGAACGAGTCGAACGAGTCGAACGAGTCGAACGAGTCGAACGAGTCGAACGAGTCGAACGAGTCGAACGAGTCGAACGAGTCGAACGAGTCGAACGAGTCGAACGAGTCGAACGAGTCGAACGAGTCGAACGAGTCGAACGAGTCGAACGAGTCGAACGAGTCGAACGAGTCGAACGAGTCGAACGAGTCGAACGAGTCGAACGAGTCGAACGAGTCGAACGAGTCGAACGAGTCGAACGAGTCGAACGAGTCGAACGAGTCGAACGAGTCGAACGAGTCGAACGAGTCGAACGAGTCGAACGAGTCGAACGAGTCGAACGAGTCGAACGAGTCGAACGAGTCGAACGAGTCGAACGAGTCGAACGAGTCGAACGAGTCGAACGAGTCGAACGAGTCGAACGAGTCGAACGAGTCGAACGAGTCGAACGAGTCGAACGAGTCGAACGAGTCGAACGAGTCGAACGAGTCGAACGAGTCGAACGAGTCGAACGAGTCGAACGAGTCGAACGAGTCGAACGAGTCGAACGAGTCGAACGAGTCGAACGAGTCGAACGAGTCGAACGAGTCGAACGAGTCGAACGAGTCGAACGAGTCGAACGAGTCGAACGAGTCGAACGAGTCGAACGAGTCGAACGAGTCGAACGAGTCGAACGAGTCGAACGAGTCGAACGAGTCGAACGAGTCGAACGAGTCGAACGAGTCGAACGAGTCGAACGAGTCGAACGAGTCGAACGAGTCGAACGAGTCGAACGAGTCGAACGAGTCGAACGAGTCGAACGAGTCGAACGAGTCGAACGAGTCGAACGAGTCGAACGAGTCGAACGAGTCGAACGAGTCGAACGAGTCGAACGAGTCGAACGAGTCGAACGAGTCGAACGAGTCGAACGAGTCGAACGAGTCGAACGAGTCGAACGAGTCGAACGAGTCGAACGAGTCGAACGAGTCGAACGAGTCGAACGAGTCGAACGAGTCGAACGAGTCGAACGAGTCGAACGAGTCGAACGAGTCGAACGAGTCGAACGAGTCGAACGAGTCGAACGAGTCGAACGAGTCGAACGAGTCGAACGAGTCGAACGATTCAAACGAGTCGAACGAGTCAAACGAGTCAAACGAGTCAAACGAGTCAAACGAGTCAAACGAGTCAAACGAGTCAAACGAGTCAAACGTGTCTCAAACGGGTCAAAAGGGTCGAACAGGACAATCGATTCAAACGAGTTGAACGAGTCAAACGAGTCAAACGAGTCAAACGAGTCAAGCGAGCCAAACGAGCCAAGCGAGCCAAACGAGCCAAGCGAGCCAAACGAGCCAAGCGAGCCAAGCGAGCCAAGCGAGCCCAGCGAGCCAAGCGAGCCAAGCGAGCCAAGCGAGCCAAGCGAGCCAAGCGAGCCAAGCGAGCCAAGCGAGCCAAACGAGCCAAACGAGCCAAACGAGCCAAGCGAGCCAAGCGAGCCAAGCGAGCCAAGCGAGCCAAGCGAGCCAAGCGAGCCAAGCGAGCCAAGCGACCCAAGCGAGACAAGCGAGCCAAGCGAGCCAAGCGAGCCAAGCGAGCCAAGCGAGCCAAGCGAGTCAAACGGGTCGAACAGGACAATCGAGTCAAGCGAGTTGAACGAGTCAAACGAGTCAAACGAGTCAAACGAGTCAAGCGAGTTGAACGAGTCCAACGAGTCAAACGAGTCAAACGAGTCAAACGAGTCAAACGAGTCAAACGAGTCAAACGAGTCAAACGAGTCAAACGAGTCAAACGAGTCAAACGAGTCAAACGAGTCAAACGAGTCAAGCGAGCCAAGCGAGCCAAGCGAGTCAAACGAGTCAAACGAGTCAAACGAGTCAAACGAGTCAAACGGGTCGAACAGGACAATCGAGTCAAGCGAGTTGAACGAGTCAAACGAGTCCAACGAGTCAAACGAGTCAAACGAGTCAAACGAGTCAAACGAGTCAAACGAGTCAAACGAGTCAAACGAGTCAAACGAGTCAAACGAGTCAAACGAGTCAAACGAGTCAAACGAGTCAAACGAGTCAAACGAGTCAAACGAGTCAAACGAGTCAAACGAGTCAAACGAGTCAAACGAGTCAAACGAGTCAAACGAGTCAAACGAGTCTAACGAGTCAAACGAGTCAAACGAGTCAAACGAGTCAAACGAGTCAAACGAGTCAAACGAGTCAAACGAGTCAAACGAGTCAAACGAGTCAAACGAGTCAAACGAGTCAAACGAGTCAAACGAGTCAAACGAGTCAAACGAGTCAAACGAGTCAAACGAGTCGAACGAGTCGAACGAGTCGAACGAGTCGAACGAGTCGAACGAGTCGAACGAGTCGAACGAGTCGAACGAGTCGAACGAGTCGAACGAGTCGAACGAGTCGAACGAGTCGAACGAGTCGAACGAGTCGAACGAGTCGAACGAGTCGAACGAGTCGAACGAGTCGAACGAGTCGAACGAGTCGAACGAGTCGAACGAGTCAAGCGAGTCGAACGAGTCCAACGAGTCGAACGAGTCCAACGAGTCGAACGAGTCGAACGAGTCGAACGAGTCGAACGAGTCGAACGAGTCGAACGAGTCGAACGAGTCGAACGAGTCGAACGAGTCGAACGAGTCGAACGAGTCGAACGAGTCGAACGAGTCGAACGAGTCGAACGAGTCGAACGAGTGAAACGAGTCAAACGAGTCAAACGAGTCAAACGAGTCAAACGAGCCAAACGAGCCAAACGAGCCAAGCGAGCCAAGCGAGCCAAGCGAGCCAAGCGAGCCAAGCGAGCCAAGCGAGCCAAGCGATCCAAGCGAGCCAAGCGAGCCTAGCGAGCCAAGCGAGCCAAGCGAGCCAAGCGAGCCAAGCGAGCCAAACGAGCCAAGCGAGCCAAACGAGCCAAGCGAGCCAAACCAGCCAAGCGAGCCAAGCGAGCCAAGCGAGCCAAGCGAGCCAAGCGAGCCAAGCGAGCCAAGCGATCCAAGCGAGCCAAGCGAGCCAAGCGAGCATAGCGAGCCAAGCGAGCCAAGCGAGCCAAGCGAGCCAAGCGAGCCAAGCGAGCCAAGCGAGCCAAGCGAGCCAAGCGAGCCAAGCGAGCCAAGCGAGCCAAGCGAGCCAAGCGAGCCAAGCGAGCCAAGCGAGCCAAACGAGCCAAGCGAGCCAAACCAGCCAAGCGAGCCAAGCGAGCCAAGCGAGCCAAGCGAGCCAAGCGAGCCAAGCGAGCCAAGCGAGCCAAGCGAGCAAAGCGAGCCAAGCGAGCCAAGCGAGCCAAGCGAGCCAAGCGAGCCAAGCGAGCCAAGCGAGCCAAGCGAGTCCATCGAGGCAAACGAGGCAAACGAGTCAAGCGATTCAACCGAGTCAAACGAGTCAAACGAGTCAATCGAGTCAAACGAGTCAAACGAGCCAAACGAGCCAAGCGAGCGAAACGAGCCAAGCGAGCCAAGCGAGCCAAGCGAGCCAAGCGAGCCAAGCGAGCCAAGCGAGCCAAGCGAGCCAAGCGAGCCAGGCGAGCCAAGCGAGCCAAGCGAGCCAAGCGAGCCAAGCGAGCCAAGCGAGCCAAGCGAGCCAAGCGAGCCAAGCGAGCCAAGCGAGCCAAGCGAGCCAAACGAGCCAAGCGAGCCAAACGAGCCAAGCGAGCCAAGCGAGCCAAGCGAGCCAAGCGAGCCAAGCGAGCCAAGCGAGCCAAGCGAGCCAAGCGAGCCAAGCGAGCCAAGCGAGCCAAACGAGCCAAGCGAGCCAAGCGAGCCAAGCGAGCCAAGCGAGCCAAGCGAGTCAAACGAGTCAAACGAGTCAAACGAGTCAAACGAGTCAAACGAGTCAAACGAGTCAAGCGAGCCAAGCGAGCCAAGCGAGTCAAACGAGTCAAACGAGTCAAACGAGTCAAACGAGTCAAACGGGTCGAACAGGACAATCGAGCCAAGCGAGCCAAGCGAGCCCAGCGAGGCAAACGAGGCAAACGAGTCAAGCGAGCCAACCGAGTCAAACGAGTCAAACGAGTCAATCGAGTCAAACGAGTCAAACGAGCCAAACGAGCCAAGCGAGCCAAACGAGCCAAGCGAGCCAAGCGAGCCAAGCGAGCCAAGCGAGCCAAGCGAGCCAAGCGAGCCAAGCGAGCCAAGCGAGCCAAGCGAGCCAAGCGAGCCAAGCGAGCCAAGCGAGCCAAGCGAGCCAAGCGAGCCAAGCGAGCCAAGCGAGCCAAGCGAGCCAAGCGAGCCAAACGAGCCAAACGAGCCAAGCGAGCCAAGCGAGTCAAGCGAGCCAAGCGAGCCAAGCGAGCCAAGCGAGCCAAGCGAGCCAAGCGAGTCAAACGAGTCAAACGAGTCAAACGAGTCAAACGGGTCGAACAGGACAATCGAGTCAAGCGAGTTGAACGAGTCAAACGAGTCAAACGTGTCAAACGGGTCAAAAGGGTCGAACAGGTCAATCGATTCAAACGAGTTGAACGAGTCAAACGAGTCAAACGTGTCAAACGGGTCAAAAGGGTCGAACAGGTCAAACGAGTCAAACGAGTCAAACGAGTCAAACGAGTCAAACGAGTCAAACGAGTCAAACGAGTCAAACGAGTCAAACGAGTCAAACGAGTCAAACGAGTCAAACGAGTCAAACGAGTCAAACGAGTCAAACGAGTCAAACGAGTCAAACGAGTCAAACGAGTCAAACGAGTCAAACGAGTCAAACGAGTCAAACGAGTCAAACGAGTCAAACGAGTCAAACGAGTCAAACGAGTCAAACGAGTCAAACGAGTCAAACGAGTCAAACGAGTCAAACGAGTCAAACGAGTCAAACGAGTCAAACGAGTCAAACGAGTCAAACGAGTCAAACGAGTCAAACGAGTCAAACGAGTCAAACGAGTCAAACGAGTCAAACGAGTCAAACGAGTCAAACGAGTCAAACGAGTCAAACGAGTCAAACGAGTCAAACGAGTCAAACGAGTCAAACGAGTCAAACGAGTCAAACGAGTCAAACGAGTCAAACGAGTCAAACGAGTCAAACGAGTCAAACGAGTCAAACGAGTCAAACGAGTCAAACGAGTCAAACGAGTCAAACGAGTCAAACGAGTCAAACGAGTCAAACGAGTCAAACGAGTCAAACGAGTCAAACGAGTCAAACGAGTCAAACGAGTCAAACGAGTCAAACGAGTCAAACGAGTCAAACGAGTCAAACGAGTCAAACGAGTCAAACGAGTCAAACGAGTCAAACGAGTCAAACGAGTCAAACGAGTCAAACGAGTCAAACGAGTCAAACGAGTCAAACGAGTCAAACGAGTCAAACGAGTCAAACGAGTCAAACGAGTCAAACGAGTCAAACGAGTCAAACGAGTCAAACGAGTCAAACGAGTCAAACGAGTCAAACGAGTCAAACGAGTCAAACGAGTCAAACGAGTCAAACGAGTCAAACGAGTCAAACGAGTCAAACGAGTCAAACGAGTCAAACGAGTCAAACGAGTCAAACGAGTCAAACGAGTCAAACGAGTCAAACGAGTCAAACGAGTCAAACGAGTCAAACGAGTCAAACGAGTCAAACGAGTCAAACGAGTCAAACGAGTCAAACGAGTCAAACGAGTCAAACGAGTCAAACGAGTCAAACGAGTCAAACGAGTCAAACGAGTCAAACGAGTCAAACGAGTCAAACGAGTCAAACGAGTCAAACGAGTCAAACGAGTCAAACGAGTCAAACGAGTCAAACGAGTCAAACGAGTCAAACGAGTCAAACGAGTCAAACGAGTCAAACGAGTCAAACGAGTCAAACGAGTCAAACGAGTCAAACGAGTCAAACGAGTCAAACGAGTCAAACGAGTCAAACGAGTCAAACGAGTCAAACGAGTCAAACGAGTCAAACGAGTCAAACGAGTCAAACGAGTCAAACGAGTCAAACGAGTCAAACGAGTCAAACGAGTCAAACGAGTCAAACGAGTCAAACGAGTCAAACGAGTCAAACGAGTCAAACGAGTCAAACGAGTCAAACGAGTCAAACGAGTCAAACGAGTCAAACGAGTCAAACGAGTCAAACGAGTCAAACGAGTCAAACGAGTCAAACGAGTCAAACGAGTCAAACGAGTCAAACGAGTCAAACGAGTCAAACGAGTCAAACGAGTCAAACGAGTCAAACGAGTCAAACGAGTCAAACGAGTCAAACGAGTCAAACGAGTCAAACGAGTCAAACGAGTCAAACGAGTCAAACGAGTCAAACGAGTCAAACGAGTCAAACGAGTCAAACGAGTCAAACGAGTCAAACGAGTCAAACGAGTCAAACGAGTCAAACGGGTCGAACAGGACAATCGAGTCAAGCGAGTTGAACGAGTCAAACGAGTCAAACGAGTCAAACGAGTCAAGCGAGTTGAACGAGTCCAACGAGTCAAACGAGTCAAACGAGTCAAACGAGTCAAACGAGTCAAACGTGTCTCAAACGGGTCAAAAGGGTCGAACAGGACAATCGATTCAAACGAGTTGAACGAGTCAAACGAGTCAAACGTGTCAAACGAGTCAAACGAGTCAAACGAGTCAAACGAGTCAAACGAGTCAAACGAGTCAAACGAGTCAAACGAGTCAAACGAGTCAAACGAGTCAAACGAGTCAAACGAGTCAAACGAGTCAAACGAGTCAAACGAGTCAAACGAGTCAAACGAGTCAAACGAGTCAAACGAGTCAAACGAGTCAAACGAGTCAAACGAGTCAAACGAGTCAAACGAGTCAAACGAGTCAAACGAGTCAAACGAGTCAAACGAGTCAAACGAGTCAAACGAGTCAAACGAGTCAAACGAGTCAAACGAGTCAAACGAGTCAAACGAGTCAAACGAGTCAAACGAGTCAAACGAGTCAAACGAGTCAAACGAGTCAAACGAGTCAAACGAGTCAAACGAGTCAAACGAGTCAAACGAGTCAAACGAGTCAAACGAGTCAAACGAGTCAAACGAGTCAAACGAGTCAAACGAGTCAAACGAGTCAAACGAGTCAAACGAGTCAAACGAGTCAAACGAGTCAAACGAGTCAAACGAGTCAAACGAGTCAAACGAGTCAAACGAGTCAAACGAGTCAAACGAGTCAAACGAGTCAAACGAGTCAAACGAGTCAAACGAGTCAAACGAGTCAAACGAGTCAAACGAGTCAAACGAGTCAAACGAGTCAAACGAGTCAAACGAGTCAAACGAGTCAAACGAGTCAAACGAGTCAAACGAGTCAAACGAGTCAAACGAGTCAAACGAGTCAAACGAGTCAAACGAGTCAAGCGAGCCAAGCGAGCCAAGCGAGTCAAACGAGTCAAACGGGTCGAACAGGACAATCGAGTCAAGCGAGTTGAACGAGTCAAACGAGTCAAACGAGTCAAACGAGTCAAGCGAGTTGAACGAGTCCAACGAGTCAAACGAGTCAAACGAGTCAAACGAGTCAAACGAGTCAAACGAGTCAAACGAGTCAAACGAGTCAAACGAGTCAAACGTGTCTCAAACGGGTCAAAAGGGTCGAACAGGACAATCGATTCAAACGAGTTGAACGAGTCAAACGAGTCAAACGAGTCAAACGAGTCAAACGAGTCAAACGAGTCAAACGAGTCAAACGAGTCAAACGAGTCAAACGAGTCAAACGAGTCAAACGAGTCAAACGAGTCAAACGAGTCAAACGAGTCAAACGAGTCAAACGAGTCAAACGAGTCAAACGAGTCAAGCGAGCCAAGCGAGCCAAGCGAGTCAAACGAGTCAAACGAGTCAAACGAGTCAAACGAGTCAAACGGGTCGAACAGGACAATCGAGTCAAGCGAGTTGAACGAGTCAAACGAGTCAAACGAGTCAAACGAGTCAAGCGAGTTGAACGAGTCCAACGAGTCAAACGAGTCAAACGAGTCAAACGAGTCAAACGAGTCAAACGAGTCAAACGTGTCTCAAACGGGTCAAAAGGGTCGAACAGGACAATCGATTCAAACGAGTTGAACGAGTCAAACGAGTCAAACGTGTCAAACGGGTCAAAAGGGTCGAACAGGACAATCGAGTCAAACGAGTCAAACGAGTCAAACGAGTCAAACGAGTCAAACGAGTCGAACGAGTCAAACGAGTCGAACGAGTCAAACGAGTCAAACGAGTCAAACGAGTCAAACGAGTCAAACGAGTCAAACGAGTCAAACGAGTCAAACGAGTCAAACGAGTCAAACGAGTCAAACGAGTCAAACGAGTCAAACGAGTCAAACGAGTCAAACGAGTCAAACGAGTCAAACGAGTCAAACGAGTCAAACGAGTCAAGCGAGCCAAGCGAGCCAAGCGAGTCAAACGAGTCAAACGAGTCAAACGAGTCAAACGAGTCAAACGGGTCGAACAGGACAATCGAGTCAAGCGAGTTGAACGAGTCAAACGAGTCAAACGAGTCAAACGAGTCAAGCGAGTTGAACGAGTCCAACGAGTCAAACGAGTCAAACGAGTCAAACGAGTCAAACGAGTCAAACGAGTCAAACGTGTCTCAAACGGGTCAAAAGGGTCGAACAGGACAATCGATTCAAACGAGTTGAACGAGTCAAACGAGTCAAACGTGTCAAACGGGTCAAACGGGTCGAACAGGTCAATCGAGTCAAACGAGTCAAACGAGTCAAACGAGTCAAACGAGTCAAACGAGTCGAACGAGTCAAACGAGTCGAACGAGTCAAACGAGTCAAACGAGTCAAACGAGTCAAACGAGTCAAACGAGTCAAACGAGTCAAACGAGTCAAACGAGGCAAACGAGTCAAACGAGTCAAACGAGTCAAACGAGTCAAACGAGCCAAACGAGCCAAGCGAGCCAAGCGAGCCAAGCGAGCCAAGCGAGCCAAGCGAGCCAAGCGATCCAAGCGAGCCAAGCGAGCCTAGCGAGCCAAGCGAGCCAAACGAGCCAAGCGAGCCAAGCGAGCCAAGCGAGCCAAGCGAGCCAAGCGAGCCAAGCGATCCAAGCGAGCCAAGCGAGCCTAGCGAGCCAAGCGAGCCAAGCGAGCCAAGCGAGCCAAGCGAGCCAAGCGAGCCAAGCGAGCCAAGCGAGCCAAACGAGCCAAGCGAGCCAAACCAGCCAAGCGAGCCAAGCGAGCCAAGCGAGCCAAGCGAGCCAAGCGAGCCAAGCGAGCCAAGCGAGCCAAACGAGCCAAGCGAGCCAAACGAGCCAAGCGAGCCAAGCGAGCCAAGCGAGCCAAGCGAGCCAAGCGAGCCAAGCGAGCCAAGCGAGCCAAGCGAGCCAAACGAGCCAAACGAGCCAAACGAGCCAAGCGAGCCAAACGAGCCAAGCGAGCCAAGCGAGCCAAGCGAGTCAAACGAGTCAAACGAGTCAAACGAGTCAAACGAGTCAAACGAGTCAAACGAGTCAAGCGAGCCAAGCGAGCCAAGCGAGTCAAACGAGTCAAACGAGTCAAACGAGTCAAACGAGTCAAACGGGTTGAACAGGACAATCGAGCCAAGCGAGCCAAGCGAGTCCATCGAGGCAAACGAGGCAAACGAGTCAAGCGAGTCAACCGAGTCAAACGAGTCAAACGAGTCAATCGAGTCAAACGAGTCAAACGAGCCAAACGAGCCAAGCGAGCCAACCGAGTCAAGCGAGCCAAGCGAGCCAAGCGAGCCAAGCGAGCCAAGCGAGCCAAGCGAGCCAAGCGAGCCAAGCGAGCCAAGCGAGCCAAGCGAGCCAAGCGAGCCAAGCGAGCCAAGCGAGCCAAGCGAGCCAAGCGAGCCAAGCGAGCCAAGCGAGCCAAGCGAGCCAAGCGAGCCAAGCGAGCCAAGCGAGCCAAGCGAGCCAAGCGAGCCAAGCGAGCCAAGCGAGCCAAGCGAGCCAAGCGAGCCAAGCGAGCCAAGCGAGCCAAGCGAGCCAAACGAGCCAAACGAGCCAAGCGAGCCAAGCGAGCCAAGCGAGCCAAGCGAGCCAAGCGAGCCAAGCGAGCCAAGCGAGCCAAGCGAGCCAAGCGAGTCAAACGAGTCAAACGAGTCAAACGAGTCAAACGAGTCAAACGGGTCGAACAGGACAATCGAGTCAAGCGAGTTGAACGAGTCAAACGAGTCAAACGTGTCAAACGGGTCAAAAGGGTCGAACAGGTCAATCGATTCAAACGAGTTGAACGAGTCAAACGAGTCAAACGTGTCAAACGGGTCAAAAGGGTCGAACAGGACAATCGAGTCAAACGAGTCAAACGAGTCAAACGAGTCCAACGAGTCCAACGAGTCCAACGAGTCCAACGAGTCCAACGAGTCCAACGAGTCCAACGAGTCCAACGAGTCCAACGACTCCAACGAGTCCAACGAGTCCAACGAGTCCAACGAGTCCAACGAGTCCAACGAGTCCAACGAGTCCAACGAGTCCAACGAGTCAAACGAGTCAAACGAGTCAAACGAGTCAAACGAGTCAAACGAGTCAAACGAGTCAAACGAGTCAAACGAGTCAAACGAGTCAAACGAGTCAAACGAGTCAAACGAGTCAAACGAGTCAAACGAGTCAAACGAGTCAAACGAGTCAAACGAGTCAAACGAGTCAAACGAGTCAAACGAGTCAAACGAGTCAAACGAGTCAAACGAGTCAAACGAGTCAAACGAGTCAAACGAGTCAAACGAGTCAAACGAGTCAAACGAGTCAAACGAGTCAAACGAGTCAAACGAGTCAAACGAGTCAAACGAGTCAAACGAGTCAAACGAGTCAAACGAGTCAAACGAGTCAAACGAGTCAAACGAGTCAAACGAGTCAAACGAGTCAAACGAGTCAAACGAGTCAAACGAGTCAAACGAGTCAAACGAGTCAAACGAGTCAAACGAGTCAAACGAGTCAAACGAGTCAAACGAGTCAAACGAGTCAAACGAGTCAAACGAGTCAAACGAGTCAAACGAGTCAAACGAGTCAAACGAGTCAAACGAGTCAAACGAGTCAAACGAGTCAAACGAGTCAAACGAGTCAAACGAGTCAAACGAGTCAAACGAGTCAAACGAGTCAAACGAGTCAAACGAGTCAAACGAGTCAAACGAGTCAAACGAGTCAAACGAGTCAAACGAGTCAAACGAGTCAAACGAGTCAAACGAGTCAAACGAGTCAAACGAGTCAAACGAGTCAAACGAGTCAAACGAGTCAAACGAGTCAAACGAGTCAAACGAGTCAAACGAGTCAAACGAGTCAAACGAGTCAAACGAGTCCAACGAGTCAAACGAGTCCAACGAGTCAAACGAGTCAAACGAGTCCAACGAGTCAAACGAGTCAAACGAGTCAAACGAGTCAAACGAGTCAAACGAGTCAAACGAGTCAAACGAGTCAAACGAGTCAAACGAGTCAAACGAGTCAAACGAGTCAAACGAGTCAAACGAGTCAAACGAGTCAAACGAGTCAAACGAGTCAAACGAGTCAAACGAGTCAAACGAGTCAAACGAGTCAAACGAGGCAAACGAGTCAAACGAGTCAAACGAGTCAAACGAGTCAAACGAGTCAAACGAGTCAAACGAGTCAAACGAGTCAAACGAGTCAAACGAGTCAAACGAGTCAAACGAGTCAAACGAGTCAAACGAGTCAAACGAGTCAAACGAGTCAAACGAGTCAAACGAGTCAAACGAGTCAAACGAGTCAAACGAGTCAAACGAGTCAAACGAGTCAAACGAGTCAAACGAGTCAAACGAGTCAAACGAGTCAAACGAGTCAAACGAGTCAAACGAGTCAAACGAGTCAAACGAGTCAAACGAGTCAAACGAGTCAAACGAGTCAAACGAGTCAAACGAGTCAAACGAGTCAAACGAGTCAAACGAGTCAAACGAGTCAAACGAGTCAAACGAGTCAAACGAGTCAAACGAGTCAAACGAGTCAAACGAGTCAAACGAGTCAAACGAGTCAAACGAGTCAAACGAGTCAAACGAGTCAAACGAGTCAAACGAGTCAAACGAGTCAAACGAGTCAAACGAGTCAAACGAGTCAAACGAGTCAAACGAGTCAAACGAGTCAAACGAGTCAAACGAGTCAAACGAGTCAAACGAGTCAAACGAGTCAAACGAGTCAAACGAGTCAAACGAGTCAAACGAGTCAAACGAGTCAAACGAGTCAAACGAGTCAAACGAGTCAAACGAGTCAAACGAGTCAAACGAGTCAAACGAGTCAAACGAGTCAAACGAGTCAAACGAGTCAAACGAGTCAAACGAGTCAAACGATTCAAACGAGTCAAACGAGTCAAACGAGTCAAACGAGTCAAACGAGTCAAACGAGTCAAACGAGTCAAACGAGTCAAACGAGTCAAACGAGTCAAACGAGTCAAACGAGTCAAACGAGTCAAACGAGTCAAACGAGTCAAACGAGTCAAACGAGTCAAACGAGTCAAACGAGCCAAACGAGCCAAGCGAGCCAAGCGAGCCAAGCGAGCCAAGCGAGCCAAGCGAGCCAAGCGATCCAAGCGAGCCAAGCGAGCTTAGCGAGCCAAGCGAGCCAAGCGAGCCAAGCGAGCCAAGCGAGCCAAGCGAGCCAAGCGAGCCAAGCGAGCCAAGCGAGCCAAACCAGCCAAGCGAGCCAAGCGAGCCAAGCGAGCCAAGCGAGCCAAGCGAGCCAAGCGAGCCAAGCGAGCCAAGCGAGCCAAGCGAGCCAAGCGAGCCAAGCGAGCCAAGCGAGCCAAGCGAGCCAAGCGAGCCAAGCGAGCCAAGCGAGCCAAGCGAGCCAAGCGAGCCAAGCGAGTCCATCGAGGCAAACGAGGCAAACGAGTCAAGCGATTCAACCGAGTCAAACGAGTCAAACGAGTCAATCGAGTCAAACGAGTCAAACGAGCCAAACGAGCCAAGCGAGCCAAACGAGCCAAGCGAGCCAAGCGAGCCAAGCGAGCCAAGCGAGCCAAGCGAGCCAAGCGAGCAAAGCGAGCCAAGCGAGCCAAGCGAGCCAAGCGAGCCAAGCGAGCCAAGCGAGCCAAGCGAGCCAAGCGAGCCAAACGAGCCAAGCGAGCCAAGCGAGTCAAGCGAGCCAAGCGAGCCAAGCGAGCCAAGCGAGCCAAGCGAGCCAAGCGAGCCAAGCGAGCCAAGCGAGCCAAACGAGCCAAGCGAGCCAAACGAGCCAAGCGAGCCAAACGAGCCAAGCGAGCCAAGCGAGCCAAGCGAGCCAAGCGAGCCAAGCGAGCCAAGCGAGCCAAGCGAGCCAAGCGAGCCAAACGAGCCAAACGAGCCAAACGAGCCAAGCGAGCCAAGCGAGCCAAGCGAGCCAAGCGAGCCAAGCGAGTCAAACGAGTCAAACGAGTCAAACGAGTCAAACGAGTCAAACGAGTCAAACGAGTCAAGCGAGCCAAGCGAGCCAAGCGAGTCAAACGAGTCAAACGAGTCAAACGAGTCAAACGGGTCGAACAGGACAATCGAGCCAAGCGAGCCAAGCGAGTCCATCGAGGCAAACGAGGCAAACGAGTCAAGCGAGTCAACCGAGTCAAACGAGTCAAACGAGTCAATCGAGTCAAACGAGTCAAACGAGCCAAACGAGCCAAGCGAGCCAAACGAGCCAAGCGAGCCAAGCGAGCCAAGCGAGCCAAGCGAGCAAAGCGAGCCAAGCGAGCCAAGCGAGCCAAGCGAGCCAAGCGAGCCAAGCGAGCCAAGCGAGCCAAGCGAGCCAAGCGAGCCAAGCGAGCCAAGCGAGCCAAGCGAGCCAAGCGAGCCAAGCGAGCCAAGCGAGCCAAGCGAGCCAAGCGAGCCAAGCGAGCCAAGCGAGCCAAGCGAGCCAAACGAGCCAAACGAGCCAAGCGAGCCAAGCGAGCCAATCGAGCCAAGCGAGCCAAGCGAGCCAAGCGAGCCAAGCGAGCCAAGCGAGTCAAACGAGTCAAACGAGTCAAACGAGTCAAACGAGTCAAACGGGTCGAACAGGACAATCGAGTCAAGCGAGTTGAACGAGTCAAACGAGTCAAACGTGTCAAACGGGTCAAAAGGGTCGAACAGGTCAATCGATTCAAACGAGTTGAACGAGTCAAACGAGTCAAACGTGTCAAACGGGTCAAAAGGGTCGAACAGGTCAATCGAGTCAAACGAGTCAAACGAGTCAAACGAGTCAAACGAGTCAAACGAGTCAAACGAGTCAAACGAGTCAAACGAGTCAAACGAGTCAAACGAGTCCAACGAGTCAAACGAGTCAAACGAGTCAAACGAGTCAAACGAGTCAAACGAGTCCAACGAGTCCAACGAGTCCAACGAGTCCAACGAGTCCAACGAGTCCAACGAGTCCAACGAGTCCAACGAGTCAAACGAGTCAAACGAGTCAAACGAGTCAAACGAGTCAAACGAGTCAAACGAGTCAAACGAGTCAAACGAGTCAAACGAGTCAAACGAGTCAAACGAGTCAAACGAGTCAAACGAGTCAAACGAGTCAAACGAGTCAAACGAGTCAAACGAGTCAAACGAGTCAAACGAGTCAAACGAGTCAAACGAGTCAAACGAGTCAAACGAGTCAAACGAGTCAAACGAGTCAAACGAGTCAAACGAGTCAAACGAGTCAAACGAGTCAAACGAGTCAAACGAGTCAAACGAGTCAAACGAGTCAAACGAGTCAAACGAGTCAAACGAGTCAAACGAGTCAAACGAGTCAAACGAGTCAAACGAGTCAAACGAGTCAAACGAGTCAAACGAGTCAAACGAGTCAAACGAGTCAAACGAGTCAAACGAGTCAAACGAGTCAAACGAGTCAAACGAGTCAAACGAGTCAAACGAGTCAAACGAGTCAAACGAGTCAAACGAGTCAAACGAGTCAAACGAGTCAAACGAGTCAAACGAGTCAAACGAGTCAAACGAGTCAAACGAGTCAAACGAGTCAAACGAGCCAAACGAGCCAAGCGAGCCAAGCGAGCCAAGCGAGCCAAGCGAGCCAAGCGAGCCAAGCGATCCAAGCGAGCCAAGCGAGCCTAGCGAGCCAAGCGAGCCAAGCGAGCCAAGCGAGCCAAGCGAGCCAAGCGAGCCAAGCGAGCCAAGCGAGCCAAGCGAGCCAAGCGAGCCAAGCGAGCCAAGCGAGCCAAGCGAGCCAAGCGAGCCAAGCGAGCCAAGCGAGCCAAACCAGCCAAGCGAGCCAAGCGAGCCAAGCGAGCCAAGCGAGCCAAGCGAGCCAAGCGAGCCAAGCGAGCCAAGCGAGCCAAGCGAGCCAAGCGAGCCAAGCGAGCCAAGCGAGCCAAGCGAGCCAAGCGAGCCAAGCGAGCCAAACGAGCCAAGCGAGTCCATCGAGGCAAACGAGGCAAACGAGTCAAGCGATTCAACCGAGTCAAACGAGTCAAACGAGTCAATCGAGTCAAACGAGTCAAACGAGCCAAGCGAGCCAAGCGAGCCAAGCGAGCCAAGCGAGCCAAGCGAGCCAAGCGAGCCAAGCGAGCAAAGCGAGCCAAGCGAGCCAAGCGAGCCAAGCGAGCCAAGCGAGCCAAGCGAGCCAAGCGAGCCAAACGAGCCAAGCGAGCCAAGCGAGCCAAGCGAGCCAAGCGAGCCAAGCGAGCCAAGCGAGCCAAGCGAGCCAAGCGAGCCAAGCGAGCCAAGCGAGCAAAGCGAGCCAAGCGAGCCAAGCGAGCCAAGCGAGCCAAGCGAGCCAAGCGAGCCAAGCGAGCCAAACGAGCCAAGCGAGCCAAGCGAGCCAAGCGAGCCAAGCGAGCCAAGCGAGCCAAGCGAGCCAAGCGAGCCAAGCGAGCCAAGCGAGCCAAGCGAGCCAAACGAGCCAAACGAGCCAAGCGAGCCAAACGAGCCAAGCGAGCCAAGCGAGCCAAGCGAGCCAAGCGAGCCAAGCGAGCCAAGCGAGCCAAGCGAGCCAAGCGAGCCAAGCGAGCCAAGCGAGCCAAGCGAGCCAAGCGAGTCCATCGAGGCAAACGAGGCAAACGAGTCAAGCGATTCAACCGAGTCAAACGAGTCAAACGAGTCAATCGAGTCAAACGAGTCAAACGAGCCAAGCGAGCCAAGCGAGCCAAGCGAGCCAAGCGAGCCAAGCGAGCCAAGCGAGTCCATCGAGGCAAACGAGGCAAACGAG
Source organism: Andrena haemorrhoa (assembly GCA_910592295.1). Lineage (NCBI taxonomy): Eukaryota > Metazoa > Arthropoda > Insecta > Hymenoptera > Andrenidae > Andrena > Andrena haemorrhoa. The sequence goes on from CAJUZA010000227.1 coordinate 365,772, forward strand.
TCAAGCGATTCAACCGAGTCAAACGAGTCAAACGAGCCAAACGAGCCAAGCGAGCCAAACGAGCCAAGCGAGCCAAGCGAGCCAAGCGAGCCAAGCGAGCCAAGCGAGCCAAGCGAGCCAAGCGAGCAAAGCGAGCCAAGCGAGCCAAGCGAGCCAAGCGAGCCAAGCGAGCCAAGCGAGCCAAGCGAGCCAAACGAGCCAAGCGAGCCAAGCGAGCCAAGCGAGCCAAGCGAGCCAAGCGAGCCAAGCGAGCCAAGCGAGCCAAGCGAGCCAAGCGAGCCAAGCGAGCCAAACGAGCCAAACGAGCCAAGCGAGCCAAACGAGCCAAGCGAGCCAAGCGAGCCAAGCGAGCCAAGCGAGCCAAGCGAGCCAAGCGAGCCAAGCGAGCCAAGCGAGCCAAGCGAGCCAAGCGAGCCAAACGAGCCAAACGAGCCAAACGAGCCAAGCGAGCCAAGCGAGCCAAGCGAGCCAAGCGAGCCAAGCGAGTCAAACGAGTCAAACGAGTCAAACGAGTCAAACGAGTCAAACGAGTCAAACGAGTCAAGCGAGCCAAGCGAGCCAAGCGAGTCAAACGAGTCAAACGAGTCAAACGGGTCGAACAGGACAATCGAGCCAAGCGAGCCAAGCGAGTCCATCGAGGCAAACGAGGCAAACGAGTCAAGCGAGTCAACCGAGTCAAACGAGTCAAACGAGTCAATCGAGTCAAACGAGTCAAACGAGCCAAACGAGCCAAGCGAGCCAAACGAGCCAAGCGAGCCAAGCGAGCCAAGCGAGCCAAGCGAGCAAAGCGAGCCAAGCGAGCCAAGCGAGCCAAGCGAGCCAAGCGAGCCAAGCGAGCCAAGCGAGCCAAGCGAGCCAAGCGAGCCAAGCGAGCCAAGCGAGCCAAGCGAGCCAAGCGAGCCAAGCGAGCCAAGCGAGCCAAACGAGCCAAACGAGCCAAGCGAGCCAAGCGAGCCAAGCGAGCCAAGCGAGCCAAGCGAGCCAAGCGAGCCAAGCGAGCCAAGCGAGTCAAACGAGTCAAACGAGTCAAACGAGTCAAACGAGTCAAACGGGTCGAACAGGACAATCGAGTCAAGCGAGTTGAACGAGTCAAACGAGTCAAACGTGTCAAACGGGTCAAAAGGGTCGAACAGGTCAATCGATTCAAACGAGTTGAACGAGTCAAACGAGTCAAACGTGTCAAACGGGTCAAAAGGGTCGAACAGGTCAATCGAGTCAAACGAGTCAAACGAGTCAAACGAGTCAAACGAGTCAAACGAGTCAAACGAGTCAAACGAGTCAAACGAGTCAAACGAGTCAAACGAGTCAAACGAGTCAAACGAGTCAAACGAGTCAAACGAGTCAAACGAGTCAAACGAGTCAAACGAGTCAAACGAGTCAAACGAGTCAAACGAGTCAAACGAGTCAAACGAGTCAAACGAGTCAAACGAGTCAAACGAGTCAAACGAGTCAAACGAGTCAAACGAGTCAAACGAGTCAAACGAGTCAAACGAGTCAAACGAGTCAAACGAGTCAAACGAGTCAAACGAGTCAAACGAGTCAAACGAGTCAAACGAGTCAAACGAGTCAAACGAGTCAAACGAGTCAAACGAGTCAAACGAGTCAAACGAGTCAAACGAGTCAAACGAGTCAAACGAGTCAAACGAGTCAAACGAGTCAAACGAGTCAAACGAGTCAAACGAGTCAAACGAGTCAAACGAGTCAAACGAGTCAAACGAGTCAAACGAGTCAAACGAGTCAAACGAGTCAAACGAGTCAAACGAGTCAAACGAGTCAAACGAGTCAAACGAGTCAAACGAGTCAAACGAGTCAAACGAGTCAAACGAGTCAAACGAGTCAAACGAGTCAAACGAGTCAAACGAGTCAAACGAGTCAAACGAGTCAAACGAGTCAAACGAGTCAAACGAGTCAAACGAGTCAAACGAGTCAAACGAGTCAAACGAGTCAAACGAGTCAAACGAGTCAAACGAGTCAAACGAGTCAAACGAGTCAAACGAGTCAAACGAGTCAAACGAGTCAAACGAGTCAAACGAGTCAAACGAGTCAAACGAGTCAAACGAGTCAAACGAGTCAAACGAGTCAAACGAGTCAAACGAGTCAAACGAGTCAAACGAGTCAAACGAGTCAAACGAGTCAAACGAGCCAAACGAGTCAAACGAGTCAAACGAGTCAAACGAGTCAAACGAGTCAAACGAGTCAAACGAGTCAAACGAGTCAAACGAGTCAAACGAGCCAAACGAGCCAAGCGAGCCAAGCGAGCCAAGCGAGCCAAGCGAGCCAAGCGAGCCAAGCGAGCCAAGCGAGCCAAGCGATCCAAGCGAGCCAAGCGAGCCTAGCGAGCCAAGCGAGCCAAGCGAGCCAAGCGAGCCAAGCGAGCCAAGCGAGCCAAGCGAGCCAAGCGAGCCAAGCGAGCCAAGCGAGCCAAGCGAGCCAAGCGAGCCAAGCGAGCCAAGCGAGCCAAGCGAGCCAAGCGAGCCAAGCGAGCCAAACCAGCCAAGCGAGCCAAGCGAGCCAAGCGAGCCAAGCGAGCCAAGCGAGCCAAGCGAGCCAAGCGAGCCAAGCGAGTCAAACGAGTCAAACGAGTCAAACGAGTCAAACGAGTCAAACGGGTCGAACAGGACAATCGAGTCAAGCGAGTTGAACGAGTCAAACGAGTCAAACGTGTCAAACGGGTCAAAAGGGTCGAACAGGTCAATCGATTCAAACGAGTTGAACGAGTCAAACGAGTCAAACGTGTCAAACGGGTCAAAAGGGTCGAACAGGTCAATCGAGTCAAACGAGTCAAACGAGTCAAACGAGTCAAACGAGTCAAACGAGTCAAACGAGTCAAACGAGTCAAACGAGTCAAACGAGTCAAACGAGTCAAACGAGTCAAACGAGTCAAACGAGTCAAACGAGTCAAACGAGTCAAACGAGTCAAACGAGTCAAACGAGTCAAACGAGTCAAACGAGTCAAACGAGTCAAACGAGTCAAACGAGTCAAACGAGTCAAACGAGTCAAACGAGTCAAACGAGTCAAACGAGTCAAACGAGTCAAACGAGTCAAACGAGTCAAACGAGTCAAACGAGTCAAACGAGTCAAACGAGTCAAACGAGTCAAACGAGTCAAACGAGTCAAACGAGTCAAACGAGTCAAACGAGTCAAACGAGTCAAACGAGTCAAACGAGTCAAACGAGTCAAACGAGTCAAACGAGTCAAACGAGTCAAACGAGTCAAACGAGTCAAACGAGTCAAACGAGTCAAACGAGTCAAACGAGTCAAACGAGTCAAACGAGTCAAACGAGTCAAACGAGTCAAACGAGTCAAACGAGTCAAACGAGTCAAACGAGTCAAACGAGTCAAACGAGTCAAACGAGTCAAACGAGTCAAACGAGTCAAACGAGTCAAACGAGTCAAACGAGTCAAACGAGTCAAACGAGTCAAACGAGTCAAACGAGTCAAACGAGTCAAACGAGTCAAACGAGTCAAACGAGTCAAACGAGTCAAACGAGTCAAACGAGTCAAACGAGTCAAACGAGTCAAACGAGTCAAACGAGTCAAACGAGTCAAACGAGTCAAACGAGTCAAACGAGTCAAACGAGTCAAACGAGTCAAACGAGTCAAACGAGTCAAACGAGTCAAACGAGTCAAACGAGTCAAACGAGTCAAACGAGTCAAACGAGTCAAACGAGTCAAACGAGTCAAACGAGTCAAACGAGTCAAACGAGTCAAACGAGTCAAACGAGTCAAACGAGTCAAACGAGTCAAACGAGTCAAACGAGTCAAACGAGTCAAACGAGCCAAGCGAGTCAAACGAGTCAAACGAGTCAAACGAGTCAAACGAGTCAAACGAGTCAAACGAGTCAAACGAGTCAAACGAGTCAAACGAGTCAAACGAGTCAAACGAGTCAAACGAGTCAAACGAGTCAAACGAGTCAAACGAGTCAAACGAGTCAAACGAGTCAAACGAGTCAAACGAGTCAAACGAGTCAAACGAGTCAAACGAGTCAAACGAGTCAAACGAGTCAAACGAGTCAAACGAGTCAAACGAGTCAAACGAGTCAAACGAGTCAAACGAGTCAAACGAGTCAAACGAGTCAAACGAGTCAAACGAGTCAAACGAGTCAAACGAGTCAAACGAGTCAAACGAGTCAAACGAGTCAAACGAGTCAAACGAGTCAAACGAGTCAAACGAGTCAAACGAGTCAAACGAGTCAAACGAGTCAAACGAGTCAAACGAGTCAAACGAGTCAAACGAGTCAAACGAGTCAAACGAGTCAAACGAGTCAAACGAGTCAAACGAGTCAAACGAGTCAAACGAGTCAAACGAGTCAAACGAGTCAAACGAGTCAAACGAGTCAAACGAGTCAAACGAGTCAAACGAGTCAAACGAGTCAAACGAGTCAAACGAGTCAAACGAGTCAAACGAGTCAAACGAGTCAAACGAGTCAAACGAGTCAAACGAGTCAAACGAGTCAAACGAGTCAAACGAGTCAAACGAGTCAAACGAGTCAAACGAGTCAAACGAGTCAAACGAGTCAAACGAGTCAAACGAGTCAAACGAGTCAAACGAGTCAAACGAGTCAAACGAGTCGAACGAGTCAAGCGAGTTGAACGAGTCCAACGAGTCAAACGAGTCAAACGAGTCAAACGAGTCAAACGAGTCAAACGTGTCTCAAACGGGTCAAAAGGGTCGAACAGGACAATCGATTCAAACGAGTTGAACGAGTCAAACGAGTCAAACGTGTCAAACGGGTCAAAAGGGTCGAACAGGTCAATCGAGTCAAACGAGTCAAACGAGTCAAACGAGTCAAACGAGTCAAACGAGTCAAACGAGTCAAACGAGTCAAACGAGTCAAACGAGTCAAACGAGTCAAACGAGTCAAACGAGTCAAACGAGTCAAACGAGTCAAACGAGTCAAACGAGTCAAACGAGTCAAACGAGTCAAACGAGTCAAACGAGTCAAACGAGTCAAACGAGTCAAACGAGTCAAACGAGTCAAACGAGTCAAACGAGTCAAACGAGTCAAACGAGTCAAACGAGTCAAACGAGTCAAACGAGTCAAACGAGTCAAACGAGTCAAACGAGTCAAACGAGTCAAACGAGTCAAACGAGTCAAACGAGTCAAACGAGTCAAACGAGTCAAACGAGTCAAACGAGTCAAACGAGTCAAACGAGTCAAACGAGTCAAACGAGTCAAACGAGTCAAACGAGTCAAACGAGTCAAACGAGTCAAACGAGTCAAACGAGTCAAACGAGTCAAACGAGTCAAACGAGTCAAACGAGTCAAACGAGTCAAACGAGTCAAACGAGTCAAACGAGTCAAACGAGTCAAACGAGTCAAACGAGTCAAACGAGTCAAACGAGTCAAACGTGTCTCAAACGGGTCAAAAGGGTCGAACAGGACAATCGATTCAAACGAGTTGAACGAGTCAAACGAGTCAAACGTGTGAAACGGGTCAAAAGGGTCGAACAGGTCAATCGAGTCAAACGAGTCAAACGAGTCAAACGAGTCAAACGAGTCAAACGAGTCAAACGAGTCAAACGAGTCAAACGAGTCAAACGAGTCAAGCGAGTTGAACGAGTCCAACGATTCAAACGAGTCAAACGAGTCAAACGAGTCAAACGAGTCAAACGTGTCTCAAACGGGTCAAAAGGGTCGAACAGGACAATCGATTCAAACGAGTTGAACGAGTCAAACGAGTCAAACGTGTCAAACGGGTCAAAAGGGTCGAACAGGTCAAACGAGTCAAACGAGTCAAACGAGTCAAACGAGTCAAACGAGTCAAACGAGTCAAACGAGTCAAACGAGTCAAACGAGTCAAACGAGTCAAACGAGCCAAGCGAGCCAAGCGAGCCAAGCGAGCCAAGCGAGCCAAGCGAGCCAAGCGAGCCAAGCGAGCCAAGCGAGCCAAGCGAGCCAAGCGAGCCAAGCGAGCCAAGCGAGCCAAGCGAGCCAAGCGAGCCAAGCGAGCCAAGCGAGCCAAGCGAGCCAAGCGAGCCAAGCGAGCCAAACGAGCCAAGCGAGCCAAACCAGCCAAGCGAGCCAAGCGAGCCAAGCGAGCCAAGCGAGCCAAGCGAGCCCAGCGAGCCAAGCGAGCCAAGCGAGCCAAGCGAGCCAAGCGAGCCAAGCGAGCCAAGCGAGCCAAACGAGCCAAGCGAGCCAAGCGAGCCAAGCGAGCCAAGCGAGCCAAGCGAGCCAAGCGAGCCAAGCGAGCCAAGCGAGCCAAGCGAGCCAAGCGAGCCAAGCGAGCCAAGCGAGCCAAGCGAGCCAAACGAGGCAAACGAGTCAAACGAGTCAAACGAGTCAAGCGAGCCAAGCGAGCCAAGCGAGTCAAACGAGTCAAACGAGTCAAACGAGTCAAACGAGTCAAACGGGTCGAACAGGACAATCGAGTCAAGCGAGTTGAACGAGTCAAACGAGTCAAACGAGTCAAACGAGTCAAGCGAGTTGAACGAGTCCAACGATTCAAACGAGTCAAACGAGTCAAACGAGTCAAACGAGTCAAACGTGTCTCAAACGGGTCAAAAGGGTCGAACAGGACAATCGATTCAAACGAGTTGAACGAGTCAAACGAGTCAAACGTGTCAAACGGGTCAAAAGGGTCGAACAGGTCAATCGAGTCAAACGAGTCAAACGAGTCAAACGAGTCAAACGAGTCAAACGAGTCAAACGAGTCAAACGAGTCAAACGAGTCAAACGAGTCAAACGAGTCAAACGTGTCTCAAACGGGTCAAAAGGGTCGAACAGGACAATCGATTCAAACGAGTTGAACGAGGCAAACGAGTCAAACGTGTCAAACGGGTCAAAAGGGTCGAACAGGTCAATCGAGTCAAACGAGTCAAACGAGTCAAACGAGTCAAACGAGTCAAACGAGTCAAACGAGTCAAACGAGTCAAACGAGTCAAACGAGTCAAACGAGTCAAACGAGTCAAACGAGTCAAACGAGTCAAACGAGTCAAACGAGTCAAACGAGTCAAACGAGTCAAACGAGTCAAACGAGTCAAACGAGTCAAACGAGTCAAACGAGTCAAACGAGTCAAACGAGTCAAACGAGTCAAACGAGTCAAACGAGTCAAACGAGCCAAACGAGCCAAGCGAGCCAAGCGAGCCAAACGAGCCAAGCGAGCCAAGCGAGCCAAGCGAGCCAAGCGAGCCAAGCGAGCCAAGCGAGCCAAGCGAGCCAAGCGAGCCAAGCGAGCCAAGCGAGCCAAGCGAGCCAAGCGAGCCAAGCGAGCCAAGCGAGCCAAGCGAGCCAAGCGAGCCAAGCGAGCCAAGCGAGCCAAGCGAGCCAAACCAGCCAAGCGAGCCAAGCGAGCCAAGCGAGCCAAGCGAGCCAAGCGAGCCAAGCGAGCCAAGCGAGCCAAGCGAGCCAAGCGAGCCAAGCGAGCCAAGCGAGCCAAGCGAGCCAAGCGAGCCAAGCGAGCCAAGCGAGCCAAGCGAGCCAAGCGAGCCAAGCGAGCCAAACGAGGCAAACGAGTCAAACGAGTCAAACGAGTCAAGCGAGCCAAGCGAGCCAAGCGAGTCAAACGAGTCAAACGAGTCAAACGAGTCAAACGAGTCAAACGGGTCGAACAGGACAATCGAGTCAAGCGAGTTGAACGAGTCAAACGAGTCAAACGAGTCAAACGAGTCAAGCGAGTTGAACGAGTCCAACGATTCAAACGAGTCAAACGAGTCAAACGAGTCAAACGAGTCAAACGTGTCTCAAACGGGTCAAAAGGGTCGAACAGGACAATCGATTCAAACGAGTTGAACGAGTCAAACGAGTCAAACGTGTCAAACGGGTCAAAAGGGTCGCACAGGTCAATCGAGTCAAACGAGTCAAACGAGTCAAACGAGTCAAACGAGTCAAACGAGTCAAACGAGTCAAACGAGTCAAACGAGTCAAACGAGTCAAACGAGTCAAACGAGTCAAACGAGTCAAACGAGTCAATCGAGTCAAACGAGTCAAACGAGTCAAACGAGTCAAACGAGTCAAACGAGTCAAACGAGTCAAACGAGTCAAACGAGTCAAACGAGTCAAACGAGTCAAACGAGTCAAACGAGTCAAACGAGTCAAACGAGTCAAACGAGTCAAACGAGTCAAACGAGTCAAACGAGTCAAACGAGTCAAACGAGTCAAACGAGTCAAACGAGTCAAACGAGTCAAACGAGTCAAACGAGTCAAACGAGTCAAACGAGTCAAACGAGTCAAACGAGTCAAACGAGTCAAACGAGTCAAACGAGTCAAACGAGTCAAACGAGTCAAACGAGTCAAACGAGTCAAACGAGTCAAACGAGTCAAACGAGTCAAACGAGTCAAACGAGTCAAACGAGTCAAACGAGTCAAACGAGTCAAACGAGTCAAACGAGTCAAACGAGTCAAACGAGTCAAACGAGTCAAACGAGTCAAACGAGTCAAACGAGTCAAACGAGTCAAACGAGTCAAACGAGTCAAACGAGTCAAACGAGTCAAACGAGTCAAACGAGTCAAACGAGTCAAACGAGTCAAACGAGTCAAACGAGTCAAACGAGTCAAACGAGTCAAACGAGTCAAACGAGTCAAACGAGTCAAACGAGTCAAACGAGTCAAACGAGTCAAACGAGTCAAACGAGTCAAACGAGTCAAACGAGTCAAACGAGTCAAACGAGTCAAACGAGTCAAACGAGTCAAACGAGTCAAACGAGTCAAACGAGTCAAACGAGTCAAACGAGTCAAACGAGTCAAACGAGTCAAACGAGTCAAACGAGTCAAACGAGTCAAACGAGTCAAACGAGTCAAACGAGTCAAACGAGTCAAACGAGTCAAACGAGTCAAACGAGTCAAACGAGTCAAACGAGTCAAACGAGTCAAACGAGTCAAACGAGTCAAACGAGTCAAACGAGTCAAACGAGTCAAACGAGTCAAACGAGTCAAACGAGTCAAACGAGTCAAACGAGTCAAACGAGTCAAACGAGTCAAACGAGTCAAACGAGTCAAACGAGTCAAACGAGTCAAACGAGTCAAACGAGTCAAACGAGTCAAACGAGTCAAACGAGTCAAACGAGTCAAACGAGTCAAACGAGTCAAACGAGTCAAACGAGTCAAACGAGTCAAACGAGTCAAACGAGTCAAACGAGTCAAACGAGTCAAACGAGTCAAACGAGTCAAACGAGTCAAACGAGTCAAACGAGTCAAACGAGTCAAACGAGTCAAACGAGTCAAACGAGTCAAACGAGTCAAACGAGTCAAACGAGTCAAACGAGTCAAACGAGTCAAACGAGTCAAACGAGTCAAACGAGTCAAACGAGTCAAACGAGCCAAACGAGCCAAACGAGCCAAACGAGCCAAACGAGCCAAGCGAGCCAAGCGAGCCAAGCGAGCCAAGCGAGCCAAGCGAGCCAAGCGAGCCAAGCGAGCCAAGCGAGCCAAGCGAGCCAAGCGAGCCAAGCGAGCCAAGCGAGCCAAGCGAGCCAAGCGAGCCAAGCGAGCCAAGCGAGCCAAGCGAGCCAAGCGAGCCAAGCGAGCCAAGCGAGCCAAGCGAGCCAAACCAGCCAAGCGAGCCAAGCGAGCCAAGCGAGCCAAGCGAGCCAAGCGAGCCAAGCGAGCCAAGCGAGCCAAGCGAGCCAAGCGAGCCAAGCGAGCCAAGCGAGCCAAGCGAGCCAAGCGAGCCAAGCGAGCCAAACGAGCCAAGCGAGCCAAGCGAGCCAAGCGAGCCAAGCGAGCCAAGCGAGCCAAGCGAGCCAAGCGAGCCAAGCGAGCCAAGCGAGCCAAGCGAGCCAAGCGAGCCAAGCGAGCCAAACGAGCCAAACGAGTCAAACGAGTCAAACGAGTCAAGCGAGCCAAGCGAGCCAAGCGAGTCAAACGAGTCAAACGAGTCAAACGAGTCAAACGAGTCAAACGGGTCGAACAGGACAATCGAGTCAAGCGAGTTGAACGAGTCAAACGAGTCAAACGAGTCAAACGAGTCAAGCGAGTTGAACGAGTCCAACGAGTCAAACGAGTCAAACGAGTCAAACGAGTCAAACGAGTCAAACGTGTCTCAAACGGGTCAAAAGGGTCGAACAGGACAATCGATTCAAACGAGTTGAACGAGTCAAACGAGTCAAACGAGTCAAACGAGTCAAACGAGTCAAACGAGTCAAACGAGTCAAACGAGTCAAACGAGTCAAACGAGTCAAACGAGTCAAACGAGTCAAACGAGTCAAACGAGTCAAACGAGTCAAACGAGTCAAACGAGTCAAACGAGTCAAACGAGTCAAACGAGTCAAACGAGTCAAACGAGTCAAACGAGTCAAACGAGTCAAACGAGTCAAACGAGTCAAACGAGTCAAACGAGTCAAACGAGTCAAACGAGTCAAACGAGTCAAACGAGTCAAACGAGTCAAACGAGTCAAACGAGTCAAACGAGTCAAACGAGTCAAACGAGTCAAACGAGTCAAACGAGTCAAACGAGTCAAACGAGTCAAACGAGTCAAACGAGTCAAACGAGTCAAACGAGTCAAACGAGTCAAACGAGTCAAACGAGTCAAACGAGTCAAACGAGTCAAACGAGTCAAACGAGTCAAACGAGTCAAACGAGTCAAACGAGTCAAACGAGTCAAACGAGTCAAACGAGTCAAACGAGTCAAACGAGTCAAACGAGTCAAACGAGTCAAACGAGTCAAACGAGTCAAACGAGTCAAACGAGTCAAACGAGTCAAACGAGTCAAACGAGTCAAACGAGTCAAACGAGTCAAACGAGTCAAACGAGTCAAACGAGTCAAACGAGTCAAACGAGTCAAACGAGTCAAACGAGTCAAACGAGTCAAACGAGTCAAACGAGTCAAACGAGTCAAACGAGTCAAACGAGTCAAACGAGTCAAACGAGTCAAACGAGTCAAACGAGTCAAACGAGTCAAACGAGTCAAACGAGTCAAACGAGTCAAACGAGTCAAACGAGTCAAACGAGTCAAACGAGTCAAACGAGACAAACGAGTCAAACGAGTCAAACGAGTCAAACGAGTCAAACGAGTCAAACGAGTCAAACGAGTCAAACGAGTCAAACGAGTCAAACGAGTCAAACGAGTCAAACGAGTCAAACGAGTCAAACGAGTCAAACGAGTCAAACGAGTCAAACGAGTCAAACGAGTCAAACGAGTCAAACGAGTCAAACGAGTCAAACGAGTCAAACGAGTCAAACGAGCCAAACGAGCCAAGCGAGCCAAACGAGCCAAACGAGCCAAGCGAGCCAAGCGAGCCAAGCGAGCCAAGCGAGCCAAGCGAGCCAAGCGAGCCAAGCGAGCCAAGCGAGCCAAGCGAGCCAAGCGAGCCAAGCGAGCCAAGCGAGCCAAGCGAGCCAAGCGAGCCAAGCGAGCCAAGCGAGCCAAACGAGCCAAGCGAGCCAAACCAGCCAAGCGAGCCAAGCGAGCCAAGCGAGCCAAACGAGCCAAGCGAGCCAAACCAGCCAAGCGAGCCAAGCGAGCCAAGCGAGCCAAGCGAGCCAAGCGAGCCAAGCGAGCCAAGCGAGCCAATCGAGCCAAGCGAGCCAAGCGAGCCAAGCGAGCCAAGCGAGCCAAGCGAGCCAAGCGAGCCAAGCGAGCCAAGCGAGCCAAGCGAGCCAAGCGAGCCAAACGAGGCAAACGAGTCAAACGAGTCAAACGAGTCAAGCGAGCCAAGCGAGCCAAGCGAGTCAAACGAGTCAAACGAGTCAAACGAGTCAAACGTGTCAAACGGGTCGAACAGGACAATCGAGTCAAGCGAGTTGAACGAGTCAAACGAGTCAAACGAGTCAAACGAGTCAAGCGAGTTGAACGAGTCCAACGATTCAAACGAGTCAAACGAGTCAAACGAGTCAAACGAGTCAAACGTGTCTCAAACGGGTCAAAAGGGTCGAACAGGACAATCGATTCAAACGAGTTGAACGAGTCAAACGAGTCAAACGTGTCAAACGGGTCAAAAGGGTCGCACAGGTCAATCGAGTCAAACGAGTCAAACGAGTCAAACGAGTCAAACGAGTCAAACGAGTCAAACGAGTCAAACGAGTCAAACGAGTCAAACGAGTCAAACGAGTCAAACGAGTCAAACGAGTCAAACGAGTCAAACGAGTCAAACGAGTCAAACGAGTCAAACGAGTCAAACGAGTCAAACGAGTCAAACGAGTCAAACGAGTCAAACGAGTCAAACGAGTCAAACGAGTCAAACGAGTCAAACGAGTCAAACGAGTCAAACGAGTCAAACGAGTCAAACGAGTCAAACGAGTCAAACGAGTCAAACGAGTCAAACGAGTCAAACGAGTCAAACGAGTCAAACGAGTCAAACGAGTCAAACGAGTCAAACGAGTCAAACGAGTCAAACGAGTCAAACGAGTCAAACGAGTCAAACGAGTCAAACGAGTCAAACGAGTCAAACGAGTCAAACGAGTCAAACGAGTCAAACGAGTCAAACGAGTCAAACGAGTCAAACGAGTCAAACGAGTCAAACGAGTCAAACGAGTCAAACGAGTCAAACGAGTCAAACGAGTCAAACGAGTCAAACGAGTCAAACGAGTCAAACGAGTCAAACGAGTCAAACGAGTCAAACGAGTCAAACGAGTCAAACGAGTCAAACGAGTCAAACGAGTCAAACGAGTCAAACGAGTCAAACGAGTCAAACGAGTCAAACGAGTCAAACGAGTCAAACGAGTCAAACGAGTCAAACGAGTCAAACGAGTCAAACGAGTCAAACGAGTCAAACGAGTCAAACGAGTCAAACGAGTCAAACGAGTCAAACGAGTCAAACGAGTCAAACGAGTCAAACGAGTCAAACGAGTCAAACGAGTCAAACGAGTCAAACGAGTCAAACGAGTCAAACGAGTCAAACGAGTCAAACGAGTCAAACGAGTCAAACGAGTCAAACGAGTCAAACGAGTCAAACGAGTCAAACGAGTCAAACGAGTCAAACGAGTCAAACGAGTCAAACGAGTCAAACGAGTCAAACGAGTCAAACGAGTCAAACGAGTCAAACGAGTCAAACGAGTCAAACGAGTCAAACGAGTCAAACGAGTCAAACGAGTCAAACGAGTCAAACGAGTCAAACGAGTCAAACGAGTCAAACGAGTCAAACGAGTCAAACGAGTCAAACGAGTCAAACGAGTCAAACGAGTCAAACGAGTCAAACGAGTCAAACGAGTCAAACGAGTCAAACGAGTCAAACGAGTCAAACGAGTCAAACGAGTCAAACGAGTCAAACGAGTCAAACGAGTCAAACGAGTCAAACGAGTCAAACGAGTCAAACGAGTCAAACGAGTCAAACGAGTCAAACGAGTCAAACGAGTCAAACGAGTCAAACGAGTCAAACGAGTCAAACGAGTCAAACGAGTCAAACGAGTCAAACGAGTCAAACGAGTCAAACGAGTCAAACGAGTCAAACGAGTCAAACGAGTCAAACGAGTCAAACGAGTCAAACGAGTCAAACGAGTCAAACGAGTCAAACGAGTCAAACGAGTCAAACGAGTCAAACGAGTCAAACGAGTCAAACGAGTCAAACGAGTCAAACGAGTCAACCGAGTCAAGCGAGCCAAGCGAGCCAAGCGAGTCAAACGAGTCAAACGAGTCAAACGAGTCAAGCGAGCCAAGCGAGCCAAGCGAGCCAAGCGAGCCAAGCGAGCCAAGCGAGCCAAGCGAGCCAAGCGAGCCAAGCGAGCCAAGCGAGCCAAGCGAGCCAAGCGAGCCAAGCGAGCCAAGCGTGCCAAGCGAGCCAAACGAGCCAAGCGAGCCAAGCGAGCCAAGCGAGCCAAGCGAGCCAAGCGAGCCAAGCGAGCCAAGCGAGCCAAACCAGCCAAGCGAGCCAAGCGAGCCAAGCGAGCCAAGCGAGCCAAGCGAGCCAAGCGAGCCAAGCGAGCCAAACGAGCCAAGCGAGCCAAGCGAGCCAAGCGAGCGAAGCGAGCCAAGCGAGCCAAGCGAGCCAAGCGAGCCAAGCGAGCCAAACGAGGCAAACGAGTCAAACGAGTCAAACGAGTCAAGCGAGCCAAGCGAGCCAAGCGAGTCAAACGAGTCAAACGAGTCAAACGAGTCAAACGAGTCAAACGGGTCGAACAGGACAATCGAGTCAAGCGAGTTGAACGAGTCAAACGAGTCAAACGAGTCAAACGAGTCAAGCGAGTTGAACGAGTCCAACGATTCAAACGAGTCAAACGAGTCAAACGAGTCAAACGAGTCAAACGTGTCTCAAACGGGTCAAAAGGGTCGAACAGGACAATCGATTCAAACGAGTTGAACGACTCAAACGAGTCAAACGTGTCAAACGGGTCAAAAGGGTCGAACAGGTCAATCGAGTCAAACGAGTCAAACGAGTCAAACGAGTCAAACGAGTCAAACGAGTCAAACGAGTCAAACGAGTCAAACGAGTCAAACGAGTCAAACGAGTCAAACGAGTCAAACGAGTCAAACGAGTCAAACGAGTCAAACGAGTCAAACGAGTCAAACGAGTCAAACGAGTCAAACGAGTCAAACGAGTCAAACGAGTCAAACGAGTCAAACGAGTCAAACGAGTCAAACGAGTCAAACGAGTCAAACGAGTCAAACGAGTCAAACGAGTCAAACGAGTCAAACGAGTCAAACGAGTCAAACGAGTCAAACGAGTCAAACGAGTCAAACGAGTCAAACGAGTCAAACGAGTCAAACGAGTCAAACGAGTCAAACGAGTCAAACGAGTCAAACGAGTCAAACGAGTCAAACGAGTCAAACGAGTCAAACGAGTCAAACGAGTCAAACGAGTCAAACGAGTCAAACGAGTCAAACGAGTCAAACGAGTCAAACGAGTCAAACGAGTCAAACGAGTCAAACGAGTCAAACGAGTCAAACGAGTCAAACGAGTCAAACGAGTCAAACGAGTCAAACGAGTCAAACGAGTCAAACGAGTCAAACGAGTCAAACGAGTCAAACGAGTCAAACGAGTCAAACGAGTCAAACGAGTCAAACGAGTCAAACGAGTCAAACGAGTCAAACGAGTCAAACGAGTCAAACGAGTCAAACGAGTCAAACGAGTCAAACGAGTCAAACGAGTCAAACGAGTCAAACGAGTCAAACGAGTCAAACGAGTCAAACGAGTCAAACGAGTCAAACGAGTCAAACGAGTCAAACGAGTCAAACGAGTCAAACGAGTCAAACGAGTCAAACGAGTCAAACGAGTCAAACGAGTCAAACGAGTCAAACGAGTCAAACGAGTCAAACGAGTCAAGCGAGCCAAGCGAGCCAAACGAGTCAAACGAGTCAAGCGAGCCAAGCGAGTCAAACGAGTCAAGCGAGCCAAGCGAGCCAAGCGAGCCAAGCGAGCCAAGCGAGCCAAGCGAGCCAAGCGAGCCAAGCGAGCCAAGCGAGCCAAGCGAGCCAAGCGAGCCAAGCGAGCCAAGCGAGCCAAGCGTGCCAAGCGAGCCAAACGAGCCAAGCGAGCCAAGCGAGCCAAGCGAGCCAAGCGAGCCAAGCGAGCCAAGCGAGCCAACCGAGCCAAACCAGCCAAGCGAGCCAAGCGAGCCAAGCGAGCCAAGCGAGCCAAGCGAGCCAAGCGAGCCAAGCGAGCCAAACGAGCCAAGCGAGCCAAGCGAGCCAAGCGAGCGAAGCGAGCCAAGCGAGCCAAGCGAGCCAAGCGAGCCAAGCGAGCCAAGCGAGCCAAGCGAGCCAAACGAGGCAAACGAGTCAAACGAGTCAAACGAGTCAAGCGAGCCAAGCGAGCCAAGCGAGTCAAACGAGTCAAACGAGTCAAACGAGTCAAACGAGTCAAACGGGTCGAACAGGACAATCGAGTCAAGCGAGTTGAACGAGTCAAACGAGTCAAACGAGTCAAACGAGTCAAGCGAGTTGAACGAGTCCAACGATTCAAACGAGTCAAACGAGTCAAACGAGTCAAACGAGTCAAACGTGTCTCAAACGGGTCAAAAGGGTCGAACAGGACAATCGATTCAAACGAGTTGAACGACTCAAACGAGTCAAACGTGTCAAACGGGTCAAAAGGGTCGAACAGGTCAATCGAGTCAAACGAGTCAAACGAGTCAAACGAGTCAAACGAGTCAAACGAGTCAAACGAGTCAAACGAGTCAAACGAGTCAAACGAGTCAAACGAGTCAAACGAGTCAAACGAGTCAAACGAGTCAAACGAGTCAAACGAGTCAAACGAGTCAAACGAGTCAAACGAGTCAAACGAGTCAAACGAGTCAAACGAGTCAAACGAGTCAAACGAGTCAAACGAGTCAAACGAGTCAAACGAGTCAAACGAGTCAAACGAGTCAAACGAGTCAAACGAGTCAAACGAGTCAAACGAGTCAAACGAGTCAAACGAGTCAAACGAGTCAAACGAGTCAAACGAGTCAAACGAGTCAAACGAGTCAAACGAGTCAAACGAGTCAAACGAGTCAAACGAGTCAAACGAGTCAAACGAGTCAAACGAGTCAAACGAGTCAAACGAGTCAAACGAGTCAAACGAGTCAAACGAGTCAAACGAGTCAAACGAGTCAAACGAGTCAAACGAGTCAAACGAGTCAAACGAGTCAAACGAGTCAAACGAGTCAAACGAGTCAAACGAGTCAAACGAGTCAAACGAGTCAAACGAGTCAAACGAGTCAAACGAGTCAAACGAGTCAAACGAGTCAAACGAGTCAAACGAGTCAAACGAGTCAAACGAGTCAAACGAGTCAAACGAGTCAAACGAGTCAAACGAGTCAAACGAGTCAAACGAGTCAAACGAGTCAAACGAGTCAAACGAGTCAAACGAGTCAAACGAGTCAAACGAGTCAAACGAGTCAAACGAGTCAAACGAGTCAAACGAGTCAAACGAGTCAAACGAGTCAAACGAGTCAAACGAGTCAAACGAGTCAAACGAGTCAAACGAGTCAAACGAGTCAAACGAGTCAAACGAGTCAAACGAGTCAAACGAGTCAAACGAGTCAAACGAGTCAAACGAGTCAAACGAGTCAAACGAGTCAAACGAGTCAAACGAGTCAAACGAGTCAAACGAGTCAAACGAGTCAAACGAGTCAAACGAGTCAAACGAGTCAAACGAGTCAAACGAGTCAAACGAGTCAAACGAGTCAAACGAGTCAAACGAGTCAAACGAGTCAAACGAGTCAAACGAGTCAAACGAGTCAAACGAGTCAAACGAGTCAAACGAGTCAAACGAGTCAAACGAGTCAAACGAGTCAAACGAGTCAAACGAGTCAAACGAGTCAAACGAGTCAAACGAGTCAAACGAGTCAAACGAGTCAAACGAGTCAAACGAGTCAAACGAGTCAAACGAGTCAAACGAGTCAAACGAGTCAAACGAGTCAAACGAGTCAAACGAGTCAAACGAGTCAAACGAGTCAAACGAGTCAAACGAGTCAAACGAGTCAAACGAGTCAAACGAGTCAAACGAGTCAAACGAGTCAAACGAGTCAAACGAGTCAAACGAGTCAAACGAGTCAAACGAGTCAAACGAGTCAAACGAGTCAAACGAGTCAAACGAGTCAAACGAGTCAAACGAGTCAAACGAGTCAAACGAGTCAAACGAGTCAAACGAGTCAAACGAGTCAAACGAGTCAAACGAGTCAAACGAGTCAAACGAGTCAAACGAGTCAAACGAGTCAAACGAGTCAAACGAGTCAAACGAGTCAAACGAGTCAAACGAGTCAAACGAGTCAAACGAGTCAAACGAGTCAAACGAGTCAAACGAGTCAAACGAGTCAAACGAGTCAAACGAGTCAAACGAGTCAAACGAGTCAAACGAGTCAAACGAGTCAAACGAGTCAAACGAGTCAAACGAGTCAAACGAGTCAAACGAGTCAAACGAGTCAAACGAGTCAAACGAGTCAAACGAGTCAAACGAGTCAAACGAGTCAAACGAGTCAAACGAGTCAAACGAGTCAAACGAGTCAAACGAGTCAAACGAGTCAAACGAGTCAAACGAGTCAAACGAGTCAAACGAGTCAAACGAGTCAAACGAGTCAAACGAGTCAAACGAGTCAAACGAGTCAAACGAGTCAAACGAGTCAAACGAGTCAAACGAGTCAAACGAGTCAAACGAGTCAAACGAGTCAAACGAGTCAAACGAGTCAAACGAGTCAAACGAGTCAAACGAGTCAAACGAGTCAAACGAGTCAAACGAGTCAAACGTGTCTCAAACGGGTCAAAAGGGTCGAACAGGACAATCGATTCAAACGAGTTGAACGAGTCAAACGAGTCAAACGTGTGAAACGGGTCAAAAGGGTCGAACAGGTCAATCGAGTCAAACGAGTCAAACGAGTCAAACGAGTCAAACGAGTCAAACGAGTCAAACGAGTCAAACGAGTCAAACGAGTCAAACGAGTCAAACGAGTCAAACGAGTCAAACGAGTCAAACGAGTCAAACGAGTCAAACGAGTCAAACGAGCCAAACGAGCCAAACGAGCCAAACGAGCCAAACGAGCCAAGCGAGCCAAGCGAGCCAAGCGAGCGAAGCGAGCCAAGCGAGCCAAGCGAGCCAAGCGAGCCAAGCGAGCCAAGCGAGCCAAGCCAGCCAAGCGAGCCAAGCGAGCCAAGCGAGCCAAGCGAGCCAAGCGAGTCAAACGAGGCAAACGAGGCAAACGAGTCAAGCGAGTCAACCGAGTCAAACGAGTCAAACGAGTCAAGCGAGCCAAGCGAGCCAAGCGAGCCAAGCGAGACAAGCGAGCCAAACGAGCCAAACGAGCCAAACGAGCCAAACGAGCCAAAGGAGCCAAGCGAGCCAAGCGAGCCAAGCGAGCGAAGCGAACCAAGCGAGCCAAGCGAGCCAAGCGAGCCAAGCGAGCCAAGCGAGCCAAGCGAGCCAAGCGAGCCAAGCGAGCCAAGCGAGCCAAGCGAGCCAAGCGAGCCAAGCGAGCCAAGCGAGTCAAACGAGGCAAACGAGGCAAACGAGTCAAGCGAGGCAAACGAGTCAAGCGAGTCAACCGAGTGAAACGAGTCAAACGAGTCAAACGAGTCAAACGAGTCAAACGAGTCAAACGAGTCAAACGAGTCAAACGAGTCAAACGAGTCAAACGAGTCAAACGAGTCAAACGAGTCAAACGAGTCAAACGAGTCAAACGAGTCAAACGAGTCAAACGAGTCAAACGAGTCAAACGAGTCAAACGAGTCAAACGAGTCAAACGAGTCAAACGAGTCAAACGAGTCAAACGAGTCAAACGAGTCAAACGAGTCAAACGAGTCAAACGAGTCAAACGAGTCAAACGAGTCAAACGAGTCAAACGAGTCAAACGAGTCAAACGAGTCAAACGAGTCAAACGAGTCAAACGAGTCAAACGAGTCAAACGAGTCAAACGAGTCAAACGAGTCAAACGAGTCAAACGAGTCAAACGAGTCAAACGAGTCAAACGAGTCAAACGAGTCAAACGAGTCAAACGAGTCAAACGAGTCAAACGAGTCAAACGAGTCAAACGAGTCAAACGAGTCAAACGAGTCAAACGAGTCAAACGAGTCAAACGAGTCAAACGAGTCAAACGAGTCAAACGAGTCAAACGAGTCAAACGAGTCAAACGAGTCAAACGAGTCAAACGAGTCAAACGAGTCAAACGAGTCAAACGAGTCAAACGAGTCAAACGAGTCAAACGAGTCAAACGAGTCAAACGAGTCAAACGAGTCAAACGAGTCAAACGAGTCAAACGAGTCAAACGAGTCAAACGAGTCAAACGAGTCAAACGAGTCAAACGAGTCAAACGAGTCAAACGAGTCAAACGAGTCAAACGAGTCAAACGAGTCAAACGAGTCAAACGAGTCAAACGAGTCAAACGAGTCAAACGAGTCAAACGAGTCAAACGAGTCAAACGAGTCAAACGAGTCAAACGAGTCAAACGAGTCAAACGAGTCAAACGAGTCAAACGAGTCAAACGAGTCAAACGAGTCAAACGAGTCAAA
This sequence comes from Andrena haemorrhoa, assembly GCA_910592295.1. Lineage (NCBI taxonomy): Eukaryota > Metazoa > Arthropoda > Insecta > Hymenoptera > Andrenidae > Andrena > Andrena haemorrhoa. The sequence continues at coordinate 385,572 of CAJUZA010000227.1, forward strand.
CGAGTCAAACGAGTCAAACGAGTCAAACGAGTCAAACGAGTCAAACGAGTCAAACGAGTCAAACGAGTCAAACGAGTCAAACGAGTCAAACGAGTCAAACGAGTCAAACGAGTCAAACGAGTCAAACGAGTCAAACGAGTCAAACGAGTCAAACGAGTCAAACGAGTCAAACGAGTCAAACGAGTCAAACGAGTCAAACGAGTCAAACGAGTCAAACGAGTCAAACGAGTCAAACGAGTCAAACGAGTCAAACGAGTCAAACGAGTCAAACGAGTCAAACGAGTCAAACGAGTCAAACGAGTCAAACGAGTCAAACGAGTCAAACGAGTCAAACGAGTCAAACGAGTCAAACGAGTCAAACGAGTCAAACGAGTCAAACGAGTCAAACGAGTCAAACGAGTCAAACGAGTCAAACGAGTCAAACGAGTCAAACGAGTCAAACGAGTCAAACGAGTCAAACGAGTCAAACGAGTCAAACGAGTCAAACGTGTCTCAAACGGGTCAAAAGGGTCGAACAGGACAATCGATTCAAACGAGTTGAACGAGTCAAACGAGTCAAACGTGTGAAACGGGTCAAAAGGGTCGATCAGGTCAATCGAGTCAAACGAGTCAAACGAGTCAAACGAGTCAAACGAGTCAATCGAGTCAAACGAGTCAAACGAGCCAAACGAGCCAAACGAGCCAAGCGAGCCAAGCGAGCCAAGCGAGCCAAGCGAGTCAAGCGAGCCAAGCGAGTCAAGCGAGCCAAGCGAGACAAGCGAGCCAAGCGAGCCAAGCGAGCCAAGCGAGCCAAGCGAGCCAAACGAGCCAAACGAGCCAAACGAGCCAAACGAGCCAAACGAGCCAAGCGAGCCAAGCGAGCCAAGCGAGCGAAGCGAGCCAAGCGAGCCAAGCGAGCCAAGCGAGCCAAGCGAGCCAAGCGAGCCAAGCCAGCCAAGCGAGCCAAGCGAGCCAAGCGAGCCAAGCGAGCCAAGCGAGCCAAGCGAGTCAAACGAGGCAAACGAGGCAAACGAGTCAAGCGAGTCAACCGAGTCAAACGAGTCAAACGAGTCAAGCGAGCCAAGCGAGCCAAGCGAGCCAAGCGAGACAAGCGAGCCAAACGAGCCAAACGAGCCAAACGAGCCAAACGAGCCAAAGGAGCCAAGCGAGCCAAGCGAGCCAAGCGAGCGAAGCGAACCAAGCGAGCCAAGCGAGCCAAGCGAGCCAAGCGAGCCAAGCGAGCCAAGCGAGCCAAGCGAGCCAAGCGAGCCAAGCGAGCCAAGCGAGCCAAGCGAGCCAAGCGAGCCAAACGAGGCAAACGAGGCAAACGAGTCAAGCGAGGCAAACGAGTCAAGCGAGTCAACCGAGTGAAACGAGTCAAACGAGTCAAACGAGTCAAACGAGTCAAACGAGTCAAACGAGTCAAACGAGTCAAACGAGTCAAACGAGTCAAACGAGTCAAACGAGTCAAACGAGTCAAACGAGTCAAACGAGTCAAACGAGTCAAACGAGTCAAACGAGTCAAACGAGTCAAACGAGTCAAACGAGTCAAACGAGTCAAACGAGTCAAACGAGTCAAACGAGTCAAACGAGTCAAACGAGTCAAACGAGTCAAACGAGTCAAACGAGTCAAACGAGTCAAACGAGTCAAACGAGTCAAACGAGTCAAACGAGTCAAACGAGTCAAACGAGTCAAACGAGTCAAACGAGTCAAACGAGTCAAACGAGTCAAACGAGTCAAACGAGTCAAACGAGTCAAACGAGTCAAACGAGTCAAACGAGTCAAACGAGTCAAACGAGTCAAACGAGTCAAACGAGTCAAACGAGTCAAACGAGTCAAACGAGTCAAACGAGTCAAACGAGTCAAACGAGTCAAACGAGTCAAACGAGTCAAACGAGTCAAACGAGTCAAACGAGTCAAACGAGTCAAACGAGTCAAACGAGTCAAACGAGTCAAACGAGTCAAACGAGTCAAACGAGTCAAACGAGTCAAACGAGTCAAACGAGTCAAACGAGTCAAACGAGTCAAACGAGTCAAACGAGTCAAACGAGTCAAACGAGTCAAACGAGTCAAACGAGTCAAACGAGTCAAACGAGTCAAACGAGTCAAACGAGTCAAACGAGTCAAACGAGTCAAACGAGTCAAACGAGTCAAACGAGTCAAACGAGTCAAACGAGTCAAACGAGTCAAACGAGTCAAACGAGTCAAACGAGTCAAACGAGTCAAACGAGTCAAACGAGTCAAACGAGTCAAACGAGTCAAACGAGTCAAACGAGTCAAACGAGTCAAACGAGTCAAACGAGTCAAACGAGTCAAACGAGTCAAACGAGTCAAACGAGTCAAACGAGTCAAACGAGTCAAACGAGTCAAACGAGTCAAACGAGTCAAACGAGTCAAACGAGTCAAACGAGTCAAACGAGTCAAACGAGTCAAACGAGTCAAACGAGTCAAACGAGTCAAACGAGTCAAACGAGTCAAACGAGTCAAACGAGTCAAACGAGTCAAACGAGTCAAACGAGTCAAACGAGTCAAACGAGTCAAACGAGTCAAACGAGTCAAACGAGTCAAACGAGTCAAACGAGTCAAACGAGTCAAACGAGTCAAACGAGTCAAACGAGTCAAACGAGTCAAACGAGTCAAACGAGTCAAACGAGTCAAACGAGTCAAACGAGTCAAACGAGTCAAACGAGTCAAACGAGTCAAACGAGTCAAACGAGTCAAACGAGTCAAACGAGTCAAACGAGTCAAACGAGTCAAACGAGTCAAACGAGTCAAACGAGTCAAACGAGTCAAACGAGTCAAACGAGTCAAACGAGTCAAACGAGTCAAACGAGTCAAACGAGTCAAACGAGTCAAACGAGTCAAACGAGTCAAACGAGTCAAACGAGTCAAACGAGTCAAACGAGTCAAACGAGTCAAACGAGTCAAACGAGTCAAACGAGTCAAACGAGTCAAACGAGTCAAACGAGTCAAACGAGTCAAACGAGTCAAACGAGTCAAACGAGTCAAACGAGTCAAACGAGTCAAACGAGTCAAACGAGTCAAACGAGTCAAACGAGTCAAACGAGTCAAACGAGTCAAACGAGTCAAACGAGTCAAACGAGTCAAACGAGTCAAACGAGTCAAACGAGTCAAACGAGTCAAACGAGTCAAACGAGTCAAACGAGTCAAACGAGTCAAACGAGTCAAACGAGTCAAACGAGTCAAACGAGTCAAACGAGTCAAACGAGTCAAACGAGTCAAACGAGTCAAACGAGTCAAACGAGTCAAACGAGTCAAACGAGTCAAACGAGTCAAACGAGTCAAACGAGTCAAACGAGTCAAACGAGTCAAACGAGTCAAACGAGTCAAACGAGTCAAACGAGTCAAACGAGTCAAACGAGTCAAACGAGTCAAACGAGTCAAACGAGTCAAACGAGTCAAACGAGTCAAACGAGTCAAACGAGTCAAACGAGTCAAACGAGTCAAACGAGTCAAACGAGTCAAACGAGTCAAACGAGTCAAACGAGTCAAACGAGTCAAACGAGTCAAACGAGTCAAACGAGTCAAACGAGTCAAACGAGTCAAACGAGTCAAACGAGTCAAACGAGTCAAACGAGTCAAACGAGTCAAACGAGTCAAACGAGTCAAACGAGTCAAACGAGTCAAACGAGTCAAACGAGTCAAACGAGTCAAACGAGTCAAACGAGTCAAACGAGTCAAACGAGTCAAACGAGTCAAACGAGTCAAACGAGTCAAACGAGTCAAACGAGTCAAACGAGTCAAACGAGTCAAACGAGTCAAACGAGTCAACCGAGTCAAGCGAGTCAAGCGAGCCAAGCGAGCCAAGCGAGCCAAGCGAGCCAAGCGAGCCAAGCGAGTCAAACGAGTCAAACGAGTCAAGCGAGCCAAGCGTGCCAAGCGAGCCAAGCGAGCCAAGCGAGCCAAGCGAGTCAAGCGAGTCAAGCGAGCCAAGCGTGCCAAGCGTGCCAAGCGTGCCAAGCGTGCCAAGCGTGCCAAGCGTGCCAAGCGAGCCAAACCAGCCAAGCGAGCCAAGCGAGCCAAGCGAGCCAAGCGAGCCAAGCGAGCCAAGCGAGCCAAGCGAGCCAAGCGAGGCAAACGAGCCAAACGAGCCAAGCGAGCCAAGCGAGCCAAGCGAGCCAAGCGAGCCAAGCGAGCCAAACGAGCCAAACGAGCCAAGCGAGCCAAGCGAGCCAAACGAGCCAAGCGAGCCAAGCGAGCCAAACGAGCCAAACGAGCCAAACGAGCCAAACGAGTCAAACGAGTCAAACGAGTCAAACGAGTCAAACGAGTCAAACGAGTCAAACGAGCCAAGCGAGCCAAACGAGCCAAGCGAGCCAAGCGAGCCAAACGAGCCAAACGAGCCAAACGAGTCAAACGAGTCAAACGAGCCAAGCGAGCCAAACGAGCCAAACGAGCCAAACGAGTCAAACGAGTCAAACGAGTCAAACGAGTCAAACGAGTCAAACGAGTCAAACGAGTCAAACGAGTCAAACGAGTCAAACGAGTCAAACGAGTCAAACGAGTCAAACGAGTCAAACGAGTCAAACGAGTCAAACGAGTCAAACGAGTCAAACGAGTCAAACGAGTCAAACGAGTCAAACGAGTCAAACGAGTCAAACGAGTCAAACGAGTCAAACGAGTCAAACGAGTCAAACGAGTCAAACGAGTCAAACGAGTCAAACGAGTCAAACGAGTCAAACGAGTCAAACGAGTCAAACGAGTCAAACGAGTCAAACGAGTCAAACGAGTCAAACGAGTCAAACGAGTCAAACGAGTCAAACGAGTCAAACGAGTCAAACGAGTCAAACGAGTCAAACGAGTCAAACGAGTCAAACGAGTCAAACGAGTCAAACGAGTCAAACGAGTCAAACGAGTCAAACGAGTCAAACGAGTCAAACGAGTCAAACGAGTCAAACGAGTCAAACGAGTCAAACGAGTCAAACGAGTCAAACGAGTCAAACGAGTCAAACGAGTCAAACGAGTCAAACGAGTCAAACGAGTCAAACGAGTCAAACGAGTCAAACGAGTCAAACGAGTCAAACGAGTCAAACGAGTCAAACGAGTCAAACGAGTCAAACGAGTCAAACGAGTCAAACGAGTCAAACGAGTCAAACGAGTCAAACGAGTCAAACGAGTCAAACGAGTCAAACGAGTCAAACGAGTCAAACGAGTCAAACGAGTCAAACGAGTCAAACGAGTCAAACGAGTCAAACGAGTCAAACAGGACAATCGAGTCAAGCGAGTTGAACGAGTCAATCGAGTCAATCGAGTCAATCGAGTCAAACAGGACAATCGAGTCAAGCGAGTTGAACGAGTCAATCGAGTCAATCGAGTCAATCGAGTCAATCGAGTCAAACGAGTCAAACGAGTCAAACGAGTCAAACGAGTCAAACGAGTCAAACGAGTCAAACGAGTCAAACGAGTCAAACGAGTCAAACGAGTCAAACGAGTCAAACGAGTCAAACGAGTCAAACGAGACAAACGAGTCAAACGAGTCAAACGAGTCAAACGAGTCAAACGAGTCAAACGAGTCAAACGAGTCAAACGAGTCAAACGAGTCAAACGAGTCAAACGAGTCAAACGAGTCAAACGAGTCAAACGAGTCAAACGAGTCAAACGAGTCAAACGAGTCAAACGAGTCAAACGAGTCAAACGAGTCAAACGAGTCAAACGAGTCAAACGAGTCAAACGAGTCAAACGAGTCAAACGAGTCAAACGAGTCAAACGAGTCAAACGAGTCAAACGAGTCAAACGAGTCAAACGAGTCAAACGAGTCAAACGAGTCAAACGAGTCAAACGAGTCAAACGAGTCAAACGAGTCAAACGAGTCAAACGAGTCAAACGAGTCAAACGAGTCAAACGAGTCAAACGAGTCAAACGAGTCAAACGAGTCAAACGAGTCAAACGAGTCAAACGAGTCAAACGAGTCAAACGAGTCAAACGAGTCAAACGAGTCAAACGAGTCAAACGAGTCAAACGAGTCAAACGAGTCAAACGAGTCAAACGAGTCAAACGAGTCAAACCAGTCAAACGAGTCAAACGAGTCAAACGAGTCAAACGAGTCAAACGAGTCAAACGAGTCAAACGAGTCAAACGAGTCAAACGAGTCAAACGAGTCAAACGAGTCAAACGAGTCAAACGAGTCAAACGAGTCAAACGAGTCAAACAGGACAATCGAGTCAAGCGAGTTGAACGAGTCAATCGAGTCAATCGAGTCAATCGAGTCAAACGAGTCAAACGAGTCAAACGAGTCAAACGAGTCAAACGAGTCAAACGAGTCAAACGAGTCAAACGAGTCAAACGAGTCAAACGAGTCAAACGAGTCAAACGAGTCAAACGAGTCAAACGAGTCAAACGAGTCAAACGAGTCAAACGAGTCAAACGAGTCAAACGAGTCAAACGAGTCAAACGAGTCAAACGAGTCAAACGAGTCAAACGAGTCAAACGAGTCAAACGAGTCAAACGAGTCAAACGAGTCAAACGAGTCAAACGAGTCAAACGAGTCAAACGAGTCAAACGAGTCAAACGAGTCAAACGAGTCAAACGAGTCAAACGAGTCAAACGAGTCAAACGAGTCAAACGAGTCAAACGAGTCAAACGAGTCAAACGAGTCAAACGAGTCAAACGAGTCAAACGAGTCAAACGAGTCAAACGAGTCAAACGAGTCAAACGAGTCAAACGAGTCAAACGAGTCAAACGAGTCAAACGAGTCAAACGAGTCAAACGAGTCAAACGAGTCAAACGAGTCAAACGAGTCAAACGAGTCAAACGAGTCAAACGAGTCAAACGAGTCAAACGAGTCAAACGAGTCAAACGAGTCAAACGAGTCAAACGAGTCAAACGAGTCAAACGAGTCAAACGAGTCAAACGAGTCAAACGAGTCAAACGAGTCAAACGAGTCAAACGAGTCAAACGAGTCAAACGAGTCAAACGAGTCAAACGAGTCAAACGAGTCAAACGAGTCAAACGAGTCAAACGAGTCAAACGAGTCAAACGAGTCAAACGAGTCAAACGAGTCAAACGAGTCAAACGAGTCAAACGAGTCAAACGAGTCAAACGAGTCAAACGAGTCAAACGAGTCAAACGAGTCAAACGAGTCAAACGAGTCAAACGAGTCAAACGAGTCAAACGAGTCAAACGAGTCAAACGAGTCAAACGAGTCAAACGAGTCAAACGAGTCAAACGAGTCAAACGAGTCAAACGAGTCAAACGAGTCAAACGAGTCAAACGAGTCAAACGAGTCAAACGAGTCAAACGAGTCAAACGAGTCAAACGAGTCAAACGAGTCAAACGAGTCAAACGAGTCAAACGAGTCAAACGAGTCAAACGAGTCAAACGAGTCAAACGAGTCAAACGAGTCAAACGAGTCAAACGAGTCAAACGAGTCAAACGAGTCAAACGAGTCAAACGAGTCAAACGAGTCAAACGAGTCAAACGAGTCAAACGAGTCAAACGAGTCAAACGAGTCAAACGAGTCAAACGAGTCAAACGAGTCAACCGAGTCAAGCGAGCCAAGCGAGCCAAGCGAGCCAAGCGAGTCAAACGAGTCAAACGAGTCAAGCGAGTCAAGCGAGCCAAGCGAGCCAAGCGAGCCAAGCGAGCCAAGCGAGCCAAGCGAGTCAAGCGAGTCAAGCGAGCCAAGCGTGCCAAGCGAGCCAAGCGAGCCAAGCGAGCCAAGCGAGCCAAGCGAGCCAAGCGTGCCAAGCGTGCCAAGCGTGCCAAGCGAGCCAAACCAGCCAAGCGAGCCAAGCGAGCCAAGCGAGCCAAGCGAGCCAAGCGAGCCAAGCGAGCCAAGCGAGCCAAGCGAGCCAAGCGAGGCAAACGAGCCAAACGAGCCAAACGAGCCAAGCGAGCCAAGCGAGCCAAGCGAGCCAAGCGAGCCAAGCGAGCCAAGCGAGCCAAACGAGCCAAGCGAGCCAAGCGAGCCAAACGAGCCAAGCGAGCCAAGCGAGCCAAACGAGCCAAACGAGCCAAACGAGTCAAACGAGCCAAACGAGCCAAACGAGTCAAACGAGTCAAACGAGTCAAACGAGTCAAACGAGTCAAACGAGTCAAACGAGCCAAGCGAGCCAAACGAGCCAAGCGAGCCAAGCGAGCCAAACGAGCCAAACGAGCCAAACGAGTCAAACGAGTCAAACGAGTCAAACGAGTCAAACGAGTCAAACGAGTCAAACGAGTCAAACGAGTCAAACGAGTCAAACGAGTCAAACGAGTCAAACGAGTCAAACGAGTCAAACGAGTCAAACGAGTCAAACGAGTCAAACGAGTCAAACGAGTCAAACGAGTCAAACGAGTCAAACGAGTCAAACGAGTCAAACGAGTCAAACGAGTCAAACGAGTCAAACGAGTCAAACGAGTCAAACGAGTCAAACGAGTCAAACGAGTCAAACGAGTCAAACGAGTCAAACGAGTCAAACGAGTCAAACGAGTCAAACGAGTCAAACGAGTCAAACGAGTCAAACGAGTCAAACGAGTCAAACGAGTCAAACGAGTCAAACGAGTCAAACGAGTCAAACGAGTCAAACGAGTCAAACGAGTCAAACGAGTCAAACGAGTCAAACGAGTCAAACGAGTCAAACGAGTCAAACGAGTCAAACGAGTCAAACGAGTCAAACGAGTCAAACGAGTCAAACGAGTCAAACGAGTCAAACGAGTCAAACGAGTCAAACGAGTCAAACGAGTCAAACGAGTCAAACGAGTCAAACGAGTCAAACGAGTCAAACGAGTCAAACGAGTCAAACGAGTCAAACGAGTCAAACGAGTCAAACGAGTCAAACGAGTCAAACGAGTCAAACGAGTCAAACGAGTCAAACGAGTCAAACGAGTCAAACGAGTCAAACGAGTCAAACGAGTCAAACGAGTCAAACGAGTCAAACGAGTCAAACGAGTCAAACGAGTCAAACGAGTCAAACGAGTCAAACGAGTCAAACGAGTCAAACGAGTCAAACGAGTCAAACGAGTCAAACGAGTCAAACGAGTCAAACGAGTCAAACGAGTCAAACGAGTCAAACGAGTCAAACGAGTCAAACAGGACAATCGAGTCAAGCGAGTTGAACGAGTCAATCGAGTCAATCGAGTCAATCGAGTCAAACAGGACAATCGAGTCAAGCGAGTTGAACGAGTCAATCGAGTCAATCGAGTCAATCGAGTCAATCGAGTCAAACGAGTCAAACGAGTCAAACGAGTCAAACGAGTCAAACGAGTCAAACGAGTCAAACGAGTCAAACGAGTCAAACGAGTCAAACGAGTCAAACGAGTCAAACGAGTCAAACGAGTCAAACGAGTCAAACGAGTCAAACGAGTCAAACGAGTCAAACGAGTCAAACGAGTCAAACGAGTCAAACGAGTCAAACGAGTCAAACGAGTCAAACGAGTCAAACGAGTCAAACGAGTCAAACGAGTCAAACGAGTCAAACGAGTCAAACGAGTCAAACGAGTCAAACGAGTCAAACGAGTCAAACGAGTCAAACGAGTCAAACGAGTCAAACGAGTCAAACGAGTCAAACGAGTCAAACGAGTCAAACGAGTCAAACGAGTCAAACGAGTCAAACGAGTCAAACGAGTCAAACGAGTCAAACGAGTCAAACGAGTCAAACGAGTCAAACGAGTCAAACGAGTCAAACGAGTCAAACGAGTCAAACGAGTCAAACGAGTCAAACGAGTCAAACGAGTCAAACGAGTCAAACGAGTCAAACGAGTCAAACGAGTCAAACGAGTCAAACGAGTCAAACGAGTCAAACGAGTCAAACGAGTCAACCGAGTCAAGCGAGCCAAGCGAGCCAAGCGAGCCAAGCGAGTCAAACGAGTCAAACGAGTCAAGCGAGCCAAGCGAGCCAAGCGAGCCAAGCGAGTCAAGCGAGTCAAGCGAGCCAAGCGAGCCAAGCGAGCCAAGCGAGCCAAGCGAGCCAAGCGAGCCAAGCGAGCCAAGCGTGCCAAGCGTGCCAAGCGTGCCAAGCGTGCCAAGCGAGCCAAACCAGCCAAGCGAGCCAAGCGAGCCAAGCGAGCCAAGCGAGCCAAGCGAGCCAAGCGAGCCAAGCGAGCCAAGCGAGGCAAACGAGCCAAACGAGCCAAACGAGCCAAGCGAGCCAAGCGAGCCAAGCGAGCCAAGCGAGCCAAGCGAGCCAAGCGAGCCAAACGAGCCAAGCGAGCCAAGCGAGCCAAACGAGCCAAGCGAGCCAAGCGAGCCAAACGAGCCAAACGAGCCAAACGAGTCAAACGAGCCAAACGAGTCAAACGAGTCAAACGAGTCAAACGAGTCAAACGAGTCAAACGAGTCAAACGAGTCAAACGAGCCAAGCGAGCCAAACGAGCCAAGCGAGCCAAGCGAGCCAAACGAGCCAAACGAGCCAAACGAGTCAAACGAGTCAAACGAGTCAAACGAGTCAAACGAGTCAAACGAGTCAAACGAGTCAAACGAGTCAAACGAGTCAAACGAGTCAAACGAGTCAAACGAGTCAAACGAGTCAAACGAGTCAAACGAGTCAAACGAGTCAAACGAGTCAAACGAGTCAAACGAGTCAAACGAGTCAAACGAGTCAAACGAGTCAAACGAGTCAAACGAGTCAAACGAGTCAAACGAGTCAAACGAGTCAAACGAGTCAAACGAGTCAAACGAGTCAAACGAGTCAAACGAGTCAAACGAGTCAAACGAGTCAAACGAGTCAAACGAGTCAAACGAGTCAAACGAGTCAAACGAGTCAAACGAGTCAAACGAGTCAAACGAGTCAAACGAGTCAAACGAGTCAAACGAGTCAAACGAGTCAAACGAGTCAAACGAGTCAAACGAGTCAAACGAGTCAAACGAGTCAAACGAGTCAAACGAGTCAAACGAGTCAAACGAGTCAAACGAGTCAAACGAGTCAAACGAGTCAAACGAGTCAAACGAGTCAAACGAGTCAAACGAGTCAAACGAGTCAAACGAGTCAAACGAGTCAAACGAGTCAAACGAGTCAAACGAGTCAAACGAGTCAAACGAGTCAAACGAGTCAAACGAGTCAAACGAGTCAAACGAGTCAAACGAGTCAAACGAGTCAAACGAGTCAAACGAGTCAAACGAGTCAAACGAGTCAAACGAGTCAAACGAGTCAAACGAGTCAAACGAGTCAAACGAGTCAAACGAGTCAAACGAGTCAAACGAGTCAAACGAGTCAAACGAGTCAAACGAGTCAAACGAGTCAAACGAGTCAAACGAGTCAAACGAGTCAAACGAGTCAAACGAGTCAAACGAGTCAAACGAGTCAAACGAGTCAAACGAGTCAAACGAGTCAAACAGGACAATCGAGTCAAGCGAGTTGAACGAGTCAATCGAGTCAATCGAGTCAATCGAGTCAAACAGGACAATCGAGTCAAGCGAGTTGAACGAGTCAATCGAGTCAATCGAGTCAATCGAGTCAATCGAGTCAAACGAGTCAAACGAGTCAAACGAGTCAAACGAGTCAAACGAGTCAAACGAGTCAAACGAGTCAAACGAGTCAAACGAGTCAAACGAGTCAAACGAGTCAAACGAGTCAAACGAGTCAAACGAGTCAAACGAGTCAAACGAGTCAAACGAGTCAAACGAGTCAAACGAGTCAAACGAGTCAAACGAGTCAAACGAGTCAAACGAGTCAAACGAGTCAAACGAGTCAAACGAGTCAAACGAGTCAAACGAGTCAAACGAGTCAAACGAGTCAAACGAGTCAAACGAGTCAAACGAGTCAAACGAGTCAAACGAGTCAAACGAGTCAAACGAGTCAAACGAGTCAAACGAGTCAAACGAGTCAAACGAGTCAAACGAGTCAAACGAGTCAAACGAGTCAAACGAGTCAAACGAGTCAAACGAGTCAAACGAGTCAAACGAGTCAAACGAGTCAAACGAGTCAAACGAGTCAAACGAGTCAAACGAGTCAAACGAGTCAAACGAGTCAAACGAGTCAAACGAGTCAAACGAGTCAAACGAGTCAAACGAGTCAAACGAGTCAAACGAGTCAAACGAGTCAAACGAGTCAAACGAGTCAAACGAGTCAAACGAGTCAAACGAGTCAAACGAGTCAAACGAGTCAAACGAGTCAAACGAGTCAAACGAGTCAAACGAGTCAAACGAGTCAAACGAGTCAAACGAGTCAAACGAGTCAAACGAGTCAAACGAGTCAAACGAGTCAAACGAGTCAAACGAGTCAAACGAGTCAAACGAGTCAAACGAGTCAAACGAGTCAAACGAGTCAAACGAGTCAAACGAGTCAAACGAGTCAAACGAGTCAAACGAGTCAAACGAGTCAAACAGGACAATCGAGTCAAGCGAGTTGAACGAGTCAATCGAGTCAATCGAGTCAATCGAGTCAAACGAGTCAAACGAGTCAAACGAGTCAAACGAGTCAAACGAGTCAAACGAGGCAATCGAGTCAAACGAGTCAAACGAGTCAAACGAGTCAAACGAGTCAAACGAGTCAAACGAGTCAAACGAGTCAAACGAGTCAAACGAGTCAAACGAGTCAAACGAGTCAAACGAGTCAAACGAGTCAAACGAGTCAAACGAGTCAAACGAGTCAAACGAGTCAAACGAGTCAAACGAGTCAAACGAGTCAAACGAGTCAAACGAGTCAAACGAGTCAAACGAGTCAAACGAGTCAAACGAGTCAAACGAGTCAAACGAGTCAAACGAGTCAAACGAGTCAAACGAGTCAAACGAGTCAAACGAGTCAAACGAGTCAAACGAGTCAAACGAGTCAAACGAGTCAAACGAGTCAAACGAGTCAAACGAGTCAAACGAGTCAAACGAGTCAAACGAGTCAAACGAGTCAAACGAGTGTCGTGTACCCGGGAGAATGCAAATACAAATACTTGTATAAAAATGTCCTTTATTACAAGCAAGTCGAACTAGTTGCTGGTTAGATGTACAAACGAGATCTGAGCTAAAGACGTACGGAGGTAAAGAACGTGGACACAACGGAGAATCCTATTGGTAGTTACTATTGCGAGGGTGTGGAAAATGAAGCTAGGATTGGTCATTGAGTAAGGGAGAAAGGGATGGTTTGAAGCAAGTTCGGTTGTGACTAAGACGTAACTTTCACTTTTGAAGGAGGCCTTAGGACCCACGGCCTAATCCGCTTGTTTACGGGTAAGTCACGTTCGCTCGGAAGTGACTAAGGGTCTTAGAGGGTGACGATAACCAGATGTGTATGAAGGAAGGAAAAGTCGCGAAGTAGGTATCTAACACGAGTCAAACGAGTCAAACGAGTCAAACGAGTCAAACGAGTCAAACGAGTCAAACGAGTCAAACGAGTCAACGAGTCAAACGAGTCAAACGAGTCAAACGAGTCAAACGAGTCAAACGAGTCAAACGAGTCAAACGAGTCAAACGAGTCAAACGAGTCAAACGAGTCAAACGGGTCGAACAGGACAATCGAGTCAAGCGAGTTGAACGAGTCAATCGAGTCAAACGAGTCAAACGAGTCCAACGAGTCAAACGAGTCAAACGAGTCAAACGAGTCAAACGAGCCAAACGAGCCAAGCGAGCCAAGCGAGCCAAGCGAGCCAAGCGAGCCAAACGAGTCAAACGAGTCAAACGAGTCAAACGGGTCGAACAGGACAATCGAGTCAAGCGAGTTGAACGAGTCAAACGAGTCAAACGAGTCAAACGACTCAAACGAGTTGAACGAGTCCAACGAGTCAAACGAGTCAAACGAGTCAAACGAGTCAAACGAGTCAAACGAGTCAAACGAGTCAAACGGGTCGAACAGGACAATCGAGTCAAGCGAGTTGAACGAGTCAAACGAGTCAAACGAGTCAAACGAGTCAAACGAGTCAAACGAGTCAAACGAGTCAAACGAGTCAAACGAGTCAAACGAGTCAAACGAGTCAAACGAGTCAAACGAGTCAAACGAGTCAAACGAGTCAAACGAGTCAAACGAGTCAAACGAGTCAAACGAGTCAAACGAGTCAAACGAGTCAAACGAGTCAAACGAGTCAAACGAGTCAAACGAGTCAAACGAGTCAAACGAGTCAAACGAGTCAAACGAGTCAAACGAGTCAAACGAGTCAAACGAGTCAAACGAGTCAAACGAGTCAAACGAGTCAAACGAGTCAAACGAGTCAAACGAGTCAAACGAGTGCCGTGTACCCGGGAGAATGCAAATACAAATACTTGTATAAAAATGTCCTTTATTACAAGCAAGTCGAACTAGTTGCTGGTTAGATGTACAAACGAGATCTGAGCTAAAGACGTACGGAGGTAAAGAACGTGGACACAACGGAGAATCCTATTGGTAGTTACTATTGCGAGGGTGTGGAAAATGAAGCTAGGATTGGTCATTGAGTAAGGGAGAAAGGGATGGTTTGAAGCAAGTTCGGTTGTGACTAAGACGTAACTTTCACTTTTGAAGGAGGCCTTAGGACCCACGGCCTAATCCGCTTGTTTACGGGTAAGTCACGTTCGCTCGGAAGTGACTAAGGGTCTTAGAGGGTGACGATAACCAGATGTGTATGAAGGAAGGAAAAGTCGCGAAGTAGGTATCTAACACGAGTCAAACGAGTCAAACGAGTCAAACGAGTCAAACGAGTCAAACGAGTCAAACGAGTCAACGAGTCAAACGAGTCAAACGAGTCAAACGAGTCAAACGAGTCAAACGAGTCAAACGAGTCAAACGAGTCAAACGAGTCAAACGAGTCAAACGAGTCAAACGGGTCGAACAGGACAATCGAGTCAAGCGAGTTGAACGAGTCAATCGAGTCAAACGAGTCAAACGAGTCCAACGAGTCAAACGAGTCAAACGAGTCAAACGAGTCAAACGAGCCAAACGAGCCAAGCGAGCCAAGCGAGCCAAGCGAGCCAAGCGAGCCAAGCGAGCCAAACGAGCCAAACGAGCCAAACGAGCCAAACGAGTCAAACGAGTCAAACGAGTCAAACGGGTCGAACAGGACAATCGAGTCAAGCGAGTTGAACGAGTCAAACGAGTCAAACGAGTCAAACGACTCAAACGAGTCAAACGAGTCCAACGAGTCAAACGAGTCAAACGAGTCAAACGAGTCAAACGAGTCAAACGAGTCAAACGAGTCAAACGGGTCGAACAGGACAATCGAGTCAAGCGAGTTGAACGAGTCAAACGAGTCAAACGAGTCAAACGAGTCAAACGAGTCAAACGAGTCAAACGAGTCAAACGAGTCAAACGAGTCAAACGAGTCAAACGAGTCAAACGAGTCAAACGAGTCAAACGAGTCAAACGAGTCAAACGAGTCAAACGAGTCAAACGAGTCAAACGAGTCAAACGAGTCAAACGAGTCAAACGAGTCAAACGAGTCAAACGAGTCAAACGAGTCAAACGAGTCAAACGAGTCAAACGAGTCAAACGAGTCAAACGAGTCAAACGAGTCAAACGAGTCAAACGAGTCAAACGAGTCAAACGAGTCAAACGAGTCAAACGAGTCAAACGAGTCAAACGAGTCAAACGAGTCAAACGAGTCAAACGAGTGTCGTGTACCCGGGAGAATGCAAATACAAATACTTGTATAAAAATGTCCTTTATTACAAGCAAGTCGAACTAGTTGCTGGTTAGATGTACAAACGAGATCTGAGCTAAAGACGTACGGAGGTAAAGAACGTGGACACAACGGAGAATCCTATTGGTAGTTACTATTGCGAGGGTGTGGAAAATGAAGCTAGGATTGGTCATTGAGTAAGGGAGAAAGGGATGGTTTGAAGCAAGTTCGGTTGTGACTAAGACGTAACTTTCACTTTTGAAGGAGGCCTTAGGACCCACGGCCTAATCCGCTTGTTTACGGGTAAGTCACGTTCGCTCGGAAGTGACTAAGGGTCTTAGAGGGTGACGATAACCAGATGTGTATGAAGGAAGGAAAAGTCGCGAAGTAGGTATCTAACACCTCCCTCCTTAAGATTAATTTACGGTTAAAGTAAATTAATTCTATTCTGTTCCTATCTTTGAACTGTTTCTATGAATTATCTAGCTATCGATATAGAAATTTATAATACGTAATATGACTAAATTATTACATAATTTATAATACATAATACGATAATATGATTAATACAAATAATGAAATACTAATAACAAAATAGAATGATATATGATTAATTAAAATGGAATAACATGTGAATAATAAAATGCGAATTATAAAATAGAATAATAGAATATGCGTGTATGATAGAGTATATGTGATAAAAATAGTACAACGCGTGAGTAATAAAATAGATTGATTAAATAAAATACAATGCTAATAATAGAATAAAATAACTCATGAGTAAAAAAATACGGATAAGAAAATTAAACAATACCAGAAATGATACAACATGTAGATAATAAAATATAATAATAAAATAAAATAATATGCAAATAGTAGAGTAATAAGAAATAAAGTACTACGAAAGTAAAGTATTACTATAAAATGTCTGCAACAAATATTCTCTGGTTCTTGACAACGCTAATCAATGCATACAATGTTTACAAAAGTTTTAATTGCACGAACATATTTTCCTTCAGGAAAACGATCACTTTCACAATTTCAGTCCATATTCACGGAAGGTGCACGTGACGTAGATTTCCGTAATCCATGATATTCAATGGGCCTGGTAGGAGTACTGCTTCGGCTGCGGTCCTCGACCAGATGGATTGACTGGGGGTAAACTTCTTCTTCTTCCGAAATCTGCGATAACTGCATTCTCGTGCCAGGTGTGGCATTGATGTTGGTATTGATGATTTTAAAACAACAACTATCGCTTGTTGTCCTTCCCTCCCTCATGAAGCAGAGATATTTGTTGATTAAACGGGATAAACCGCACCAGCGTAAGATGTTGACGGTGATTATCATACCGATTATAGATACTATTACGCTTAGGGTGATGGTATACCAGTGATTCTGCTGAACAACAACCGGTTTATTCAACTGTTCCTGCAGTAATGTGTCTAACTGCATTAGTTTATGATTACTGTATTTAAATTCTTCAACTTTCATGCTGGTGGCTTTAATCGGTGCTAATCGTACTGGTATAATTGTAGAATTCTTAAAATCCGTAAAACAGCAATCGTCTTCCACGATATTATATGGTATAGATTTATGACTGCGATTTGTTGTGACATCCTGCGTTGGTTCCAGGACGACGATCTGTGTATAACCCTTGCATCGCGGGTCAATCTGAATGATTCCGGTAGCTCTTAACTCGATGTCTTCAATGTGTGTTGACGAACATGACAGCGTTAATTCCAGCGGTTGACTGATAACGAATAACCATTCGTTATTTTCGAGGTAGTGCCACGTCTCAAAATCAGCCTGGACTGTACGAGTATTACAGGACGTTGGTATTCTCCGAATGGTAGATGTAAGCAGAATTGCTTCACAGGATGGTTGACCAGATATAGCTTGTATATGATTGACAAGACAGATGCGTTCCTGTCCACTAACTTTGGTACATTTATCCAAACTTCGAAGCTGTGCATAATACACCTTATTTGTACTCAATAAGATATAGGGATAATTTGGTTCAATGTAAGAATAAGTATCGGGATGATTATGAGGAACAGGGAGAGGTAATGTTTCGTATAGATCGTAAGGCAACTCATCAACTAGCGGAATTCTAATAATGAAAACTAATTTGTTGTTAACGTGTGTGACATCTAACTTACTCAATTTACTATATTTATACATGTTAGAATACGTTAATGATATAGGCCACTGCTGTCCACTTTGTAAAGTGATGTTGTTCAGTTCGTTAAAAAGATCCTGTGAAGATATTATTTGTGGATGTAATATTTCATTTCTTGCCAACGTTACAGACGAGATTAATAGACTATAATAATTATCGAGGTTTACAGTCATTTGAGATAATAAGAATATTTGCTCCGAGATAATATGTCGTACGTAAAGATCATTCAATAAGTTGGAGGTCGAGCTTGAAAAATCATTGAATAGCTTTATATTACTATTGAGCTTATCTTCGTCAGCTTTAAGACCTTGAATAGATGCATTAAAGTTCTGAATCGTATTAGTTATTACGGCAATTTGCTGCTTCATTAGCAACTGTACATTCCTATTGTCATGGATAACTGATTCGATTGCTTCTTTATAGAATTTGGCATCTTTGGCGTCAGGAGTACCGAATAGCCAATGTAAAACATAAGATGTGCCATCAAATAATCCTCTCTTAGAGATATTGTTCCCTGAATTCGATTTATTAGCTGACATGAAATTTATGATTTGGATTTTGCCCTTAATCGCTGAGATGCGTGAGTTAATAGTTTGGAAAGAATTCTGACAAAAATACGCATTGACATCGCTTACAGTTTGATTCGGCTTCCATATGCACATATTTAAAGATTTAGTATAAGACTTAAGCAATTGATCATATTGTTGATTAGCTGTGGCAAGATCAACGTACGTTAATAAGGTATATTTTGAATTAGCCAACCGCACACTGCCCAAGTGATTATAATATAACCCTACATGATTTCCCATCCGGAAGATTTTATAATAAAGTTGGGTAGTTCCCAGGAAATGGGTAGGAATAAATAAAGTAAAGATTACGAATAGGATGACTAGGAAATAGTGCCGGTCAGTCATCTTGATCGCCTGAAACAGATGGTTTCAGCAAATTAGTGTGATACGTCACTAGTTTTCCATTTTTTAATATTTGGACGGTATTATTGGAATTAATTTTAGTTATTTTGTAAGGACCCTTAAAATTCGGACAAAGCTTCTTATTCAATCCTGCCTTATGTTGCTTATTCAAAACATATACCATATCATCAATTTTATACGAATGAATAATGATTTTATTATCATAATAAGATTTCGATTTTAACTTAGATTGGATCATATTATCCCTTGCTACCTTTTGTGTATGATTTAATTTTTGTTTTAAATTAATTACATAATCATCGTATGAGTAATTCAACGAGGGTTCTTGAGTTATGCTATTGGGCAGGTACGGCTTACTACCGAAAAGAACCTCATACGGCGTATGCCCAGTTGATTTGTGGACGTGAGTATTATATGCCATCATAGCAAAACCTATAAACTCATCCCAATCTGTCTGTTTGTCGTTAATAAAATGTTTAAGATATTCCTTCAAAGTCAAATGAGACCTTTCCAAAGCGCCATTAGTTTGAGGGTGATAAGGGGAAGATAATATGTGTTTCGTATTAAATAATTTCGTTAAATCCTTCATTAGACGAGATGTGAAATCGGTTCCTTGATCAGAAAGTATGGTTTTTGGAATCCCGAATAATGTAATAAACTTGGATAATTCCATAGCAATTGTCTGTGATTCGTGATTAGGTATAGGAGCAGCATATGAAAATTTAGTCAAGTCATCTTGCATGGTCAATATAAATCGATTATTATTAATAGTCTGTGGAAGAGGCCCAACAACATCAATCGCAAGCCTTTCGAAGGGTATGGTAGATGTAGAGGTAATTTCCATAGGAGCCTTAGAAGGTCTAAAATTCGTCTTATTAACTTGACAAGATGCGCATTTCTTTACATATCTTTTGATGTCTTTTTTCATCTTATCCCATTTATAAAATTCTTTAATTCTCTTATATGTCCTGAGAAATCCCGAATGACCAGCTAATTTTGAGTCATGATTATCTTGCAAAATTTTCAAAATTTCATCCTCTGATTTCGGTGTGATTCTTTGATTATCTAAAATAATAGGTGCAATATTGGTATCCTTGAAAATATAATATACTATTTCGCAAAACATATCCTTCTTTATATTTTTGTTGTTTATCGTTACATCATGGATATAAAGATTGCCTGAATAACTCTTTTCTTCCAAATGAGTTTTTAAATTGCGTAATGAATAAAATATCGCTTTATAATCTAATTTATCAAAATGAAACTGCTTACAAATGCAAAGATAGGAAGTCTGAGAATTCTTAACAAGTGCAATGAAAGAGTTTAAATCATCAGGTTCCTTAATGTTCGATAAATCATACTGATCTCGCATCGCTTCCGAAAATAAATTATTCTCATCAAGATCTCGTGAATAAAACAATACGTTGGGAAAGTATTTAAACTTGTCACAAGGCATCGATTTAACCTTGGGAATTTCGAGTGTTTTATAATGATACTGTATAAAGTTCTCAAAAGAATCATTGCCATGTACAATATTAACACAAGGAGGACGAGATAACGCATCCGCATTTGAATTAAGTTTCCCTGCTTTGTAAACGATTTTATAATCATATTCCTCCAACTTCAGTCGCCAACGTACTAGTCGACTGCCCGGGTCCTTAGAATTGAAAAGCCAAATTAAGGGTTTATGATCAGTTACTATAGTAAATTTCCTGCCATATAAATAAGGTCTGAAATAATTAATGCTCCATATTATGGCAAGTAACTCCTTTTCTATTGTACTATAATTTTGCTCACTACCATTTAATGTACGCGAAGCATATGCAATAGGCAAATCCTTTCCAATCACACCCTGACTCAATACTGAACCTATAGCGTAATTAGAAGCATCCGTAGTAAGAATAAATTCCTTATTAAAGTCGGGATATTGAAGAATCGGCTGAGTTATTAATATATTACGAAACTTGTCAAAAGATGCTTGTTGATCACTGGTCCACTCAAATGGTATATCTTTTCTTAACAGGATTGTGAGAGACTTAGCTATTCCAGCAAAACCTTCTATAAATCTTCTATAATAGCCAACAAGTCCTAAAAAACTCTTAACATCCTGTTGATTTTTAGGAATTGAAAATTTTCTTATTGCGTCAGTTTTCATCGGATTCGGCTCAACACCTTTATCTGATATAATGTGGCCTAAATATGCAACTTCTCGTCGCATAAACTCACATTTTTCGGGTTGTAATTTTAAATTGTTACTTCTAAGACGATCAAAAATAGATATTAATTTTTTAGAATGCTCCTCTATGGATGATGCATAAATGACAATATCGTCAAGATATACAAAACACTGAAGCCCTTGTAAACCAGATAAAATAGTATTCATCAATCTTTGAAACGTCGCAGGAGCGTTCTTGAGTCCGAACGGCATTCTCGTAAACTCATAATGGCCTAAGGGTGTTGTAAAAGCTGTTTTCTCCCGATCGCGGTCATGCATGGGGATCTGATGGAACCCTGATGCTAAATCTAGAGTAGTAAAATATTTAGAATGGCCCAATTGATCTAAAATATCAGTGATATTTGGTAACGGATATGCATCACCGACTGTGACGTCATTTAATTTTCTGAAATCAATAACAATTCTCCACTTTTTCTTACCAGAGGCATCGAGTTTCTTTGGAACTATCCACAAAGGGGCTGACCACGGAGAAATAGAGGGTATTATAATACCTTGCTTAAGCATCTTATCAATCTGTTTGTTGACCTCCGCTTTATGAACTTCAGGATATCTATAGGTCTTAGTATGAATAGGAGCAGGATTTGTAACACTAATTTCATGTTGAATCGCATTCGTGGTTGTTAGTACATCGTCAGAGAAATAGAAAATATCATTATATTTGGTACAAATGTCTATTACTGCCTTCTTTTCCTCAGCGTTTAAATGATCCAATCTTAAATTCTCTCGCAGAAGATTTGTACGGCTTACCGGACCAGTATTTGAATTATTCAATGATAAAATTATAGAATCTCGCGGAAGTGGTTCCAAACGTACTGAAATAGGCTCTATCCGTTGATCTATTATCCTTGTATTCAAGATCGTAGCATAGGCTTTATTATTTTTATTAACCTTAGTAATAGCTTTAGACAAATAAACTCCTCTCCTTAACTGTATTCGCGGAATAATGCCCTCTTTAATTTCAGGATTTTCTACCTGGATTTCAATAAGTGTTTCTGTTCTAGCCTTAAGATTGATTAAATGTACTTCTTCACGCCCAGAATTTTCGCGATTTAATGGAATTGGTACCGTTACCGACCTAAGGGTTAAAGTCTGTGACTCATAGTCAATTGTCGCTGACTCTTTTTGCAAAAAATCCTTCCCTAACAAGCCGTCAAATGGGACGTTTGTTGCTTCATTTAGGATGTAGAATTTAATTTCAATAAAATCGTCATACAACCGCACAGGTATACGGCAACTTCCAACGGTTTCTACGGGATTATTCGCACTAAGACCGTGTAGTACTAACTTATCCTTCGAATCAAACACAGTATCCGGGTGTAATTTACAAGCCTTAATGAGAGACACATTCGCGCCCGTGTCAATTAAGAATTTAAAAACGTTGTCAGAATTCTTCGCATTTGGAGAAAAAATTCGAATAAAATCAAGGTTATCATTAGATATTGAAACATTTAACTCTCGAACACCATTAATTGAGATATTCGGTCCTCCGTTGTGGTGTTCGTCACGGGGGACTCGTTCGAGTTTAAATTAACGGTTGCGTTATTTGATTGTTGCATGTTACGTGCTGGGTTCAATTGTTGTTCCCGCTGACTATTAACGTATAATCTCTTCCTACATTCTGAAATAAGATGGCCCTGTTTTTTGCAATAACTACAAATTTTATTCTGATAAGATTGTGCGCTTTGGTGAGACTGACCCTGACTTTGACCTTGACGCGGATGCTGATATCGCTGCTGTTGGACAGGGGGTTGAGAATAGCGCTGCTGTTTATCATAGTATGTGTGACTTCGATTTGGAATTTGAATATTATTAACGACTCTGGACTGATCAGGATTTGATGATTTAAATCGACATTGTGAGGTATCATGATTAGTCTTGCCACAGATATTACAAGATTTTTGTTTCTGGAATTTGTGCATATTCAAAGCGCGCTCCTCCGAAACTGCCGCAGTGTGCGCGGAGTTTAAAGTATCAAATTCCTTCCATCTAAGCATCTGAGAGATTTGTGAAGAGCTATGATAAATAAATCGATTTAATGTAATTTCCTCCACAGCTTTTTTCTTTCCGGGAATTTCTAAAGGATCGCTCGAATATTGCTGAATGGCACTTAAAGCTCTCGAAGAAAGCTTCTGCAATCTCTGATAAAAAGAACTAATACCTTCCGAATATGATTGCTTACAACTATTTAGTTCCTCCATTACTTGACAATAATGTTTTTTATCCTGATATAACCTTTTCAATTGTTCTTTCAGCTCAGACCAACTATTAAACTTTTGAAAAGTAAGCTGTTCCTTGGCGTGTCCCGAAATTTTCGAAAGAATAAAATACAACAGCGGAATTTTCTGTCGATCTGTCGCGAGACTATCCGCATTATTGCAATTAGCTATAAATTGCCCAAGTTCGAAACGACTACCAGAGAACTCTTTTGGAATTAGATCAGTTAAAAATTCTATAGGAAGTTCCATTTGAGAAGAGTCATTGGAGGGATTTGGATTGTCAGAAGACTCTGGAGTAGACATTATAAGGAATATTGAGTACTAAGGTGATTACGAAGCAACGAAATTCGAAAAAAAAAATGTACCTGCGGTCTACCAGTGAAGGGGTCCTTGAGCGTGCCAATGGTTGACTTCCTTCTCTGCAGTGGATATCTGGATCCGTAGACACTTTCTCTTCAGGGTTGACACTGTTATTTCCCGTCACGAAGGATTAAAATCCACAGCGAAGAACACTTTAAATAAAGTTTCACTATTCTTTAACTGTTGACGAGTCCTACCAACTGCGCCAAATTTGTGTCGTGTACCCGGGAGAATGCAAATACAAATACTTGTATAAAAATGTCCTTTATTACAAGCAAGTCGAACTAGTTGCTGGTTAGATGTACAAACGAGATCTGAGCTAAAGACGTACGGAGGTAAAGAACGTGGACACAACGGAGAATCCTATTGGTAGTTACTATTGCGAGGGTGTGGAAAATGAAGCTAGGATTGGTCATTGAGTAAGGGAGAAAGGGATGGTTTGAAGCAAGTTCGGTTGTGACTAAGACGTAACTTTCACTTTTGAAGGAGGCCTTAGGACCCACGGCCTAATCCGCTTGTTTACGGGTAAGTCACGTTCGCTCGGAAGTGACTAAGGGTCTTAGAGGGTGACGATTACCAGATGTGTATGAAGGAAGGAAAAGTCGCGAAGTAGGTATCTAACACGAGTCAAACGAGTCAAACGAGTCAAACGAGTCAAACGAGTCAAACGAGTCAAACGAGTCAACGAGTCAAACGAGTCAAACGAGTCAAACGAGTCAAACGAGTCAAACGAGTCAAACGAGTCAAACGAGTCAAACGAGTCAAACGAGTCAAACGAGTCAAACGAGTCAAACGAGTCAAACGAGTCAAACGAGTCAAACGAGTCAAACGAGTCAAACGAGCCAAGCGAGCCAAGCGAGCCAAGCGAGCCAAGCGAGCCAAACGAGCCAAACGAGCCAAACGAGCCAAACGAGTCAAACGAGTCAAACGAGTCAAACGGGTCGAACAGGACAATCGAGTCGAGCGAGTTGAACGAGTTGAACGAGTCAAACGAGTCAAACGAGTCGAACGACTCAAACGAGTTGAACGAGTCAAACGAGTCAAACGAGTCAAACGAGTCAAACGAGTCAAACGAGTCAAACGAGTCAAACGAGTCAAACAGGACAATCGAGTCAAGCGAGTTGAACGAGTCAATCGAGTCAATCGAGTCAAACGAGTCAAACGAGTCAAACGAGTCAAACGAGTCAAACGAGTCAAACAAGTCAAACGAGTCAAACGAGTCAAACGAGTCAAACGAGTCAAACGAGTCAAACGAGTCAAACGAGTCAAACGAGTCAAACGAGTCAAACGAGTCAAACGAGTCAAACGAGTCAAACGAGTCAAACGAGTCAAACGAGTCAAACGAGTCAAACGAGTCAAACGAGTCAAACGAGTCAAACGAGTCAAACGAGTCAAACGAGTCAAACGAGTCAAACGAGTGTCGTGTACCCGGGAGAATGCAAATACAAATACTTGTATAAAAATGTCCTTTATTACAAGCAAGTCGAACTAGTTGCTGGTTAGATGTACAAACGAGATCTGAGCTAAAGACGTACGGAGGTAAAGAACGTGGACACAACGGAGAATCCTATTGGTAGTTACTATTGCGAGGGTGTGGAAAATGAAGCTAGGATTGGTCATTGAGTAAGGGAGAAAGGGATGGTTTGAAGCAAGTTCGGTTGTGACTAAGACGTAACTTTCACTTTTGAAGGAGGCCTTAGGACCCACGGCCTAATCCGCTTGTTTACGGGTAAGTCACGTTCGCTCGGAAGTGACTAAGGGTCTTAGAGGGTGACGATAACCAGATGTGTATGAAGGAAGGAAAAGTCGCGAAGTAGGTATCTAACACCTCCCTCCTTAAGATTAATTTACGGTTCTTAAAGTAAATTAATTCTATTCTGTTCCTATCTTTGAACTGTTTCTATGAATTATCTAGCTATCGATATAGAAATTTATAATACGTAATATGACTAAATTATTACATAATTTATAATACATAATACGATAATATGATTAATACAAATAATGAAATACTAATAACAAAATAGAATGATATATGATTAATTAAAATGGAATAACATGTGAATAATAAAATGCGAATTATAAAATAGAATAATAGAATATGCGTGTATGATAGAGTATATGTGATAAAAATAGTACAACGCGTGAGTAATAAAATAGATTGATTAAATAAAATACAATGCTAATAATAGAATAAAATAACTCATGAGTAAAAAAATACGGATAAGAAAATTAAACAATACCAGAAATGATACAACATGTAGATAATAAAATATAATAATAAAATAAAATAATATGCAAATAGTAGAGTAATAAGAAATAAAGTACTACGAAAGTAAAGTATTACTATAAAATGTCTGCAACAAATATTCTCTGGTTCTTGACAACGCTAATCAATGCATACAATGTTTACAAAAGTTTTAATTGCACGAACATATTTTCCTTCAGGAAAACGATCACTTTCACAATTTCAGTCCATATTCACGGAAGGTGCACGTGACGTAGATTTCCGTAATCCATGATATTCAATGGGCCTGGTAGGAGTACTGCTTCGGCTGCGGTCCTCGACCAGATGGATTGACTGGGGGTAAACTTCTTCTTCTTCCGAAATCTGCGATAACTGCATTCTCGTGCCAGGTGTGGCATTGATGTTGGTATTGATGATTTTAAAACAACAACTATCGCTTGTTGTCCTTCCCTCCCTCATGAAGCAGAGATATTTGTTGATTAAACGGGATAAACCGCACCAGCGTAAGATGTTGACGGTGATTATCATACCGATTATAGATACTATTACGCTTAGGGTGATGGTATACCAGTGATTCTGCTGAACAACAACCGGTTTATTCAACTGTTCCTGCAGTAATGTGTCTAACTGCATTAGTTTATGATTACTGTATTTAAATTCTTCAACTTTCATGCTGGTGGCTTTAATCGGTGCTAATCGTACTGGTATAATTGTAGAATTCTTAAAATCCGTAAAACAGCAATCGTCTTCCACGATATTATATGGTATAGATTTATGACTGCGATTTGTTGTGACATCCTGCGTTGGTTCCAGGACGACGATCTGTGTATAACCCTTGCATCGCGGGTCAATCTGAATGATTCCGGTAGCTCTTAACTCGATGTCTTCAATGTGTGTTGACGAACATGACAGCGTTAATTCCAGCGGTTGACTGATAACGAATAACCATTCGTTATTTTCGAGGTAGTGCCACGTCTCAAAATCAGCCTGGACTGTACGAGTATTACAGGACGTTGGTATTCTCCGAATGGTAGATGTAAGCAGAATTGCTTCACAGGATGGTTGACCAGATATAGCTTGTATATGATTGACAAGACAGATGCGTTCCTGTCCACTAACTTTGGTACATTTATCCAAACTTCGAAGCTGTGCATAATACACCTTATTTGTACTCAATAAGATATAGGGATAATTTGGTTCAATGTAAGAATAAGTATCGGGATGATTATGAGGAACAGGGAGAGGTAATGTTTCGTATAGATCGTAAGGCAACTCATCAACTAGCGGAATTCTAATAATGAAAACTAATTTGTTGTTAACGTGTGTGACATCTAACTTACTCAATTTACTATATTTATACATGTTAGAATACGTTAATGATATAGGCCACTGCTGTCCACTTTGTAAAGTGATGTTGTTCAGTTCGTTAAAAAGATCCTGTGAAGATATTATTTGTGGATGTAATATTTCATTTCTTGCCAACGTTACAGACGAGATTAATAGACTATAATAATTATCGAGGTTTACAGTCATTTGAGATAATAAGAATATTTGCTCCGAGATAATATGTCGTACGTAAAGATCATTCAATAAGTTGGAGGTCGAGCTTGAAAAATCATTGAATAGCTTTATATTACTATTGAGCTTATCTTCGTCAGCTTTAAGACCTTGAATAGATGCATTAAAGTTCTGAATCGTATTAGTTATTACGGCAATTTGCTGCTTCATTAGCAACTGTACATTCCTATTGTCATGGATAACTGATTCGATTGCTTCTTTATAGAATTTGGCATCTTTGGCGTCAGGAGTACCGAATAGCCAATGTAAAACATAAGATGTGCCATCAAATAATCCTCTCTTAGAGATATTGTTCCCTGAATTCGATTTATTAGCTGACATGAAATTTATGATTTGGATTTTGCCCTTAATCGCTGAGATGCGTGAGTTAATAGTTTGGAAAGAATTCTGACAAAAATACGCATTGACATCGCTTACAGTTTGATTCGGCTTCCATATGCACATATTTAAAGATTTAGTATAAGACTTAAGCAATTGATCATATTGTTGATTAGCTGTGGCAAGATCAACGTACGTTAATAAGGTATATTTTGAATTAGCCAACCGCACACTGCCCAAGTGATTATAATATAACCCTACATGATTTCCCATCCGGAAGATTTTATAATAAAGTTGGGTAGTTCCCAGGAAATGGGTAGGAATAAATAAAGTAAAGATTACGAATAGGATGACTAGGAAATAGTGCCGGTCAGTCATCTTGATCGCCTGAAACAGATGGTTTCAGCAAATTAGTGTGATACGTCACTAGTTTTCCATTTTTTAATATTTGGACGGTATTATTGGAATTAATTTTAGTTATTTTGTAAGGACCCTTAAAATTCGGACAAAGCTTCTTATTCAATCCTGCCTTATGTTGCTTATTCAAAACATATACCATATCATCAATTTTATACGAATGAATAATGATTTTATTATCATAATAAGATTTCGATTTTAACTTAGATTGGATCATATTATCCCTTGCTACCTTTTGTGTATGATTTAATTTTTGTTTTAAATTAATTACATAATCATCGTATGAGTAATTCAACGAGGGTTCTTGAGTTATGCTATTGGGCAGGTACGGCTTACTACCGAAAAGAACCTCATACGGCGTATGCCCAGTTGATTTGTGGACGTGAGTATTATATGCCATCATAGCAAAACCTATAAACTCATCCCAATCTGTCTGTTTGTCGTTAATAAAATGTTTAAGATATTCCTTCAAAGTCAAATGAGACCTTTCCAAAGCGCCATTAGTTTGAGGGTGATAAGGGGAAGATAATATGTGTTTCGTATTAAATAATTTCGTTAAATCCTTCATTAGACGAGATGTGAAATCGGTTCCTTGATCAGAAAGTATGGTTTTTGGAATCCCGAATAATGTAATAAACTTGGATAATTCCATAGCAATTGTCTGTGATTCGTGATTAGGTATAGGAGCAGCATATGAAAATTTAGTCAAGTCATCTTGCATGGTCAATATAAATCGATTATTATTAATAGTCTGTGGAAGAGGCCCAACAACATCAATCGCAAGCCTTTCGAAGGGTATGGTAGATGTAGAGGTAATTTCCATAGGAGCCTTAGAAGGTCTAAAATTCGTCTTATTAACTTGACAAGATGCGCATTTCTTTACATATCTTTTGATGTCTTTTTTCATCTTATCCCATTTATAAAATTCTTTAATTCTCTTATATGTCCTGAGAAATCCCGAATGACCAGCTAATTTTGAGTCATGATTATCTTGCAAAATTTTCAAAATTTCATCCTCTGATTTCGGTGTGATTCTTTGATTATCTAAAATAATAGGTGCAATATTGGTATCCTTGAAAATATAATATACTATTTCGCAAAACATATCCTTCTTTATATTTTTGTTGTTTATCGTTACATCATGGATATAAAGATTGCCTGAATAACTCTTTTCTTCCAAATGAGTTTTTAAATTGCGTAATGAATAAAATATCGCTTTATAATCTAATTTATCAAAATGAAACTGCTTACAAATGCAAAGATAGGAAGTCTGAGAATTCTTAACAAGTGCAATGAAAGAGTTTAAATCATCAGGTTCCTTAATGTTCGATAAATCATACTGATCTCGCATCGCTTCCGAAAATAAATTATTCTCATCAAGATCTCGTGAATAAAACAATACGTTGGGAAAGTATTTAAACTTGTCACAAGGCATCGATTTAACCTTGGGAATTTCGAGTGTTTTATAATGATACTGTATAAAGTTCTCAAAAGAATCATTGCCATGTACAATATTAACACAAGGAGGACGAGATAACGCATCCGCATTTGAATTAAGTTTCCCTGCTTTGTAAACGATTTTATAATCATATTCCTCCAACTTCAGTCGCCAACGTACTAGTCGACTGCCCGGGTCCTTAGAATTGAAAAGCCAAATTAAGGGTTTATGATCAGTTACTATAGTAAATTTCCTGCCATATAAATAAGGTCTGAAATAATTAATGCTCCATATTATGGCAAGTAACTCCTTTTCTATTGTACTATAATTTTGCTCACTACCATTTAATGTACGCGAAGCATATGCAATAGGCAAATCCTTTCCAATCACACCCTGACTCAATACTGAACCTATAGCGTAATTAGAAGCATCCGTAGTAAGAATAAATTCCTTATTAAAGTCGGGATATTGAAGAATCGGCTGAGTTATTAATATATTACGAAACTTGTCAAAAGATGCTTGTTGATCACTGGTCCACTCAAATGGTATATCTTTTCTTAACAGGATTGTGAGAGACTTAGCTATTCCAGCAAAACCTTCTATAAATCTTCTATAATAGCCAACAAGTCCTAAAAAACTCTTAACATCCTGTTGATTTTTAGGAATTGAAAATTTTCTTATTGCGTCAGTTTTCATCGGATTCGGCTCAACACCTTTATCTGATATAATGTGGCCTAAATATGCAACTTCTCGTCGCATAAACTCACATTTTTCGGGTTGTAATTTTAAATTGTTACTTCTAAGACGATCAAAAATAGATATTAATTTTTTAGAATGCTCCTCTATGGATGATGCATAAATGACAATATCGTCAAGATATACAAAACACTGAAGCCCTTGTAAACCAGATAAAATAGTATTCATCAATCTTTGAAACGTCGCAGGAGCGTTCTTGAGTCCGAACGGCATTCTCGTAAACTCATAATGGCCTAAGGGTGTTGTAAAAGCTGTTTTCTCCCGATCGCGGTCATGCATGGGGATCTGATGGAACCCTGATGCTAAATCTAGAGTAGTAAAATATTTAGAATGGCCCAATTGATCTAAAATATCAGTGATATTTGGTAACGGATATGCATCACCGACTGTGACGTCATTTAATTTTCTGAAATCAATAACAATTCTCCACTTTTTCTTACCAGAGGCATCGAGTTTCTTTGGAACTATCCACAAAGGGGCTGACCACGGAGAAATAGAGGGTATTATAATACCTTGCTTAAGCATCTTATCAATCTGTTTGTTGACCTCCGCTTTATGAACTTCAGGATATCTATAGGTCTTAGTATGAATAGGAGCAGGATTTGTAACACTAATTTCATGTTGAATCGCATTCGTGGTTGTTAGTACATCGTCAGAGAAATAGAAAATATCATTATATTTGGTACAAATGTCTATTACTGCCTTCTTTTCCTCAGCGTTTAAATGATCCAATCTTAAATTCTCTCGCAGAAGATTTGTACGGCTTACCGGACCAGTATTTGAATTATTCAATGATAAGTGGTTCCAAACGTACTGAAATAGGCTCTATCCGTTGATCTATTATCCTTGTATTCAAGATCGTAGCATAGGCTTTATTATTTTTATTAACCTTAGTAATAGCTTTAGACAAATAAACTCCTCTCCTTAACTGTATTCGCGGAATAATGCCCTCTTTAATTTCAGGATTTTCTACCTGGATTTCAATAAGTGTTTCTGTTCTAGCCTTAAGATTGATTAAATGTACTTCTTCACGCCCAGAATTTTCGCGATTTAATGGAATTGGTACCGTTACCGACCTAAGGGTTAAAGTCTGTGACTCATAGTCAATTGTCGCTGACTCTTTTTGCAAAAAATCCTTCCCTAACAAGCCGTCAAATGGGACGTTTGTTGCTTCATTTAGGATGTAGAATTTAATTTCAATAAAATCGTCATACAACCGCACAGGTATACGGCAACTTCCAACGGTTTCTACGGGATTATTCGCACTAAGACCGTGTAGTACTAACTTATCCTTCGAATCAAACACAGTATCCGGGTGTAATTTACAAGCCTTAATGAGAGACACATTCGCGCCCGTGTCAATTAAGAATTTAAAAACGTTGTCAGAATTCTTCGCATTTGGAGAAAAAATTCGAATAAAATCAAGGTTATCATTAGATATTGAAACATTTAACTCTCGAACACCATTAATTGAGATATTCGGTCCTCCGTTGTGGTGTTCGTCACGGGGGACTCGTTCGAGTTTAAATTAACGGTTGCGTTATTTGATTGTTGCATGTTACGTGCTGGGTTCAATTGTTGTTCCCGCTGACTATTAACGTATAATCTCTTCCTACATTCTGAAATAAGATGGCCCTGTTTTTTGCAATAACTACAAATTTTATTCTGATAAGATTGTGCGCTTTGGTGAGACTGACCCTGACTTTGACCTTGACGCGGATGCTGATATCGCTGCTGTTGGACAGGGGGTTGAGAATAGCGCTGCTGTTTATCATAGTATGTGTGACTTCGATTTGGAATTTGAATATTATTAACGACTCTGGACTGATCAGGATTTGATGATTTAAATCGACATTGTGAGGTATCATGATTAGTCTTGCCACAGATATTACAAGATTTTTGTTTCTGGAATTTGTGCATATTCAAAGCGCGCTCCTCCGAAACTGCCGCAGTGTGCGCGGAGTTTAAAGTATCAAATTCCTTCCATCTAAGCATCTGAGAGATTTGTGAAGAGCTATGATAAATAAATCGATTTAATGTAATTTCCTCCACAGCTTTTTTCTTTCCGGGAATTTCTAAAGGATCGCTCGAATATTGCTGAATGGCACTTAAAGCTCTCGAAGAAAGCTTCTGCAATCTCTGATAAAAAGAACTAATACCTTCCGAATATGATTGCTTACAACTATTTAGTTCCTCCATTACTTGACAATAATGTTTTTTATCCTGATATAACCTTTTCAATTGTTCTTTCAGCTCAGACCAACTATTAAACTTTTGAAAAGTAAGCTGTTCCTTGGCGTGTCCCGAAATTTTCGAAAGAATAAAATACAACAGCGGAATTTTCTGTCGATCTGTCGCGAGACTATCCGCATTATTGCAATTAGCTATAAATTGCCCAAGTTCGAAACGACTACCAGAGAACTCTTTTGGAATTAGATCAGTTAAAAATTCTATAGGAAGTTCCATTTGAGAAGAGTCATTGGAGGGATTTGGATTGTCAGAAGACTCTGGAGTAGACATTATAAGGAATATTGAGTACTAAGGTGATTACGAAGCAACGAAATTCGAAAAAAAAAATGTACCTGCGGTCTACCAGTGAAGGGGTCCTTGAGCGTGCCAATGGTTGACTTCCTTCTCTGCAGTGGATATCTGGATCCGTAGACACTTTCTCTTCAGGGTTGACACT
Source organism: Andrena haemorrhoa (assembly GCA_910592295.1). Taxonomy (NCBI): domain Eukaryota; kingdom Metazoa; phylum Arthropoda; class Insecta; order Hymenoptera; family Andrenidae; genus Andrena; species Andrena haemorrhoa. The sequence goes on from CAJUZA010000227.1 coordinate 418,372, forward strand.
GTTATTTCCCGTCACGAAGGATTAAAATCCACAGCGAAGAACACTTTAAATAAAGTTTCACTATTCTTTAACTGTTGACGAGTCCTACCAACTGCGCCAAATTTGTGTCGTGTACCCGGGAGAATGCAAATACAAATACTTGTATAAAAATGTCCTTTATTACAAGCAAGTCGAACTAGTTGCTGGTTAGATGTACAAACGAGATCTGAGCTAAAGACGTACGGAGGTAAAGAACGTGGACACAACGGAGAATCCTATTGGTAGTTACTATTGCGAGGGTGTGGAAAATGAAGCTAGGATTGGTCATTGAGTAAGGGAGAAAGGGATGGTTTGAAGCAAGTTCGGTTGTGACTAAGACGTAACTTTCACTTTTGAAGGAGGCCTTAGGACCCACGGCCTAATCCGCTTGTTTACGGGTAAGTCACGTTCGCTCGGAAGTGACTAAGGGTCTTAGAGGGTGACGATTACCAGATGTGTATGAAGGAAGGAAAAGTCGCGAAGTAGGTATCTAACACGAGTCAAACGAGTCAAACGAGTCAAACGAGTCAAACGAGTCAAACGAGTCAAACGAGTCAACGAGTCAAACGAGTCAAACGAGTCAAACGAGTCAAACGAGTCAAACGAGTCAAACGAGTCAAACGAGTCAAACGAGTCAAACGAGTCAAACGAGTCAAACGAGTCAAACGAGTCAAACGAGTCAAACGAGTCAAACGAGTCAAACGAGTCAAACGAGCCAAGCGAGCCAAGCGAGCCAAGCGAGCCAAGCGAGCCAAACGAGCCAAACGAGCCAAACGAGCCAAACGAGTCAAACGAGTCAAACGAGTCAAACGGGTCGAACAGGACAATCGAGTCGAGCGAGTTGAACGAGTTGAACGAGTCAAACGAGTCAAACGAGTCGAACGACTCAAACGAGTTGAACGAGTCAAACGAGTCAAACGAGTCAAACGAGTCAAACGAGTCAAACGAGTCAAACGAGTCAAACGAGTCAAACAGGACAATCGAGTCAAGCGAGTTGAACGAGTCAATCGAGTCAATCGAGTCAAACGAGTCAAACGAGTCAAACGAGTCAAACGAGTCAAACGAGTCAAACAAGTCAAACGAGTCAAACGAGTCAAACGAGTCAAACGAGTCAAACGAGTCAAACGAGTCAAACGAGTCAAACGAGTCAAACGAGTCAAACGAGTCAAACGAGTCAAACGAGTCAAACGAGTCAAACGAGTCAAACGAGTCAAACGAGTCAAACGAGTCAAACGAGTCAAACGAGTCAAACGAGTCAAACGAGTCAAACGAGTCAAACGAGTGTCGTGTACCCGGGAGAATGCAAATACAAATACTTGTATAAAAATGTCCTTTATTACAAGCAAGTCGAACTAGTTGCTGGTTAGATGTACAAACGAGATCTGAGCTAAAGACGTACGGAGGTAAAGAACGTGGACACAACGGAGAATCCTATTGGTAGTTACTATTGCGAGGGTGTGGAAAATGAAGCTAGGATTGGTCATTGAGTAAGGGAGAAAGGGATGGTTTGAAGCAAGTTCGGTTGTGACTAAGACGTAACTTTCACTTTTGAAGGAGGCCTTAGGACCCACGGCCTAATCCGCTTGTTTACGGGTAAGTCACGTTCGCTCGGAAGTGACTAAGGGTCTTAGAGGGTGACGATAACCAGATGTGTATGAAGGAAGGAAAAGTCGCGAAGTAGGTATCTAACACCTCCCTCCTTAAGATTAATTTACGGTTCTTAAAGTAAATTAATTCTATTCTGTTCCTATCTTTGAACTGTTTCTATGAATTATCTAGCTATCGATATAGAAATTTATAATACGTAATATGACTAAATTATTACATAATTTATAATACATAATACGATAATATGATTAATACAAATAATGAAATACTAATAACAAAATAGAATGATATATGATTAATTAAAATGGAATAACATGTGAATAATAAAATGCGAATTATAAAATAGAATAATAGAATATGCGTGTATGATAGAGTATATGTGATAAAAATAGTACAACGCGTGAGTAATAAAATAGATTGATTAAATAAAATACAATGCTAATAATAGAATAAAATAACTCATGAGTAAAAAAATACGGATAAGAAAATTAAACAATACCAGAAATGATACAACATGTAGATAATAAAATATAATAATAAAATAAAATAATATGCAAATAGTAGAGTAATAAGAAATAAAGTACTACGAAAGTAAAGTATTACTATAAAATGTCTGCAACAAATATTCTCTGGTTCTTGACAACGCTAATCAATGCATACAATGTTTACAAAAGTTTTAATTGCACGAACATATTTTCCTTCAGGAAAACGATCACTTTCACAATTTCAGTCCATATTCACGGAAGGTGCACGTGACGTAGATTTCCGTAATCCATGATATTCAATGGGCCTGGTAGGAGTACTGCTTCGGCTGCGGTCCTCGACCAGATGGATTGACTGGGGGTAAACTTCTTCTTCTTCCGAAATCTGCGATAACTGCATTCTCGTGCCAGGTGTGGCATTGATGTTGGTATTGATGATTTTAAAACAACAACTATCGCTTGTTGTCCTTCCCTCCCTCATGAAGCAGAGATATTTGTTGATTAAACGGGATAAACCGCACCAGCGTAAGATGTTGACGGTGATTATCATACCGATTATAGATACTATTACGCTTAGGGTGATGGTATACCAGTGATTCTGCTGAACAACAACCGGTTTATTCAACTGTTCCTGCAGTAATGTGTCTAACTGCATTAGTTTATGATTACTGTATTTAAATTCTTCAACTTTTATGCTGGTGGCTTTAATCGGTGCTAATCGTACTGGTATAATTGTAGAATTCTTAAAATCCGTAAAACAGCAATCGTCTTCCACGATATTATATGGTATAGATTTATGACTGCGATTTGTTGTGACATCCTGCGTTGGTTCCAGGACGACGATCTGTGTATAACCCTTGCATCGCGGGTCAATCTGAATGATTCCGGTAGCTCTTAACTCGATGTCTTCAATGTGTGTTGACGAACATGACAGCGTTAATTCCAGCGGTTGACTGATAACGAATAACCATTCGTTATTTTCGAGGTAGTGCCACGTCTCAAAATCAGCCTGGACTGTACGAGTATTACAGGACGTTGGTATTCTCCGAATGGTAGATGTAAGCAGAATTGCTTCACAGGATGGTTGACCAGATATAGCTTGTATATGATTGACAAGACAGATGCGTTCCTGTCCACTAACTTTGGTACATTTATCCAAACTTCGAAGCTGTGCATAATACACCTTATTTGTACTCAATAAGATATAGGGATAATTTGGTTCAATGTAAGAATAAGTATCGGGATGATTATGAGGAACAGGGAGAGGTAATGTTTCGTATAGATCGTAAGGCAACTCATCAACTAGCGGAATTCTAATAATGAAAACTAATTTGTTGTTAACGTGTGTGACATCTAACTTACTCAATTTACTATATTTATACATGTTAGAATACGTTAATGATATAGGCCACTGCTGTCCACTTTGTAAAGTGATGTTGTTCAGTTCGTTAAAAAGATCCTGTGAAGATATTATTTGTGGATGTAATATTTCATTTCTTGCCAACGTTACAGACGAGATTAATAGACTATAATAATTATCGAGGTTTACAGTCATTTGAGATAATAAGAATATTTGCTCCGAGATAATATGTCGTACGTAAAGATCATTCAATAAGTTGGAGGTCGAGCTTGAAAAATCATTGAATAGCTTTATATTACTATTGAGCTTATCTTCGTCAGCTTTAAGACCTTGAATAGATGCATTAAAGTTCTGAATCGTATTAGTTATTACGGCAATTTGCTGCTTCATTAGCAACTGTACATTCCTATTGTCATGGATAACTGATTCGATTGCTTCTTTATAGAATTTGGCATCTTTGGCGTCAGGAGTACCGAATAGCCAATGTAAAACATAAGATGTGCCATCAAATAATCCTCTCTTAGAGATATTGTTCCCTGAATTCGATTTATTAGCTGACATGAAATTTATGATTTGGATTTTGCCCTTAATCGCTGAGATGCGTGAGTTAATAGTTTGGAAAGAATTCTGACAAAAATACGCATTGACATCGCTTACAGTTTGATTCGGCTTCCATATGCACATATTTAAAGATTTAGTATAAGACTTAAGCAATTGATCATATTGTTGATTAGCTGTGGCAAGATCAACGTACGTTAATAAGGTATATTTTGAATTAGCCAACCGCACACTGCCCAAGTGATTATAATATAACCCTACATGATTTCCCATCCGGAAGATTTTATAATAAAGTTGGGTAGTTCCCAGGAAATGGGTAGGAATAAATAAAGTAAAGATTACGAATAGGATGACTAGGAAATAGTGCCGGTCAGTCATCTTGATCGCCTGAAACAGATGGTTTCAGCAAATTAGTGTGATACGTCACTAGTTTTCCATTTTTTAATATTTGGACGGTATTATTGGAATTAATTTTAGTTATTTTGTAAGGACCCTTAAAATTCGGACAAAGCTTCTTATTCAATCCTGCCTTATGTTGCTTATTCAAAACATATACCATATCATCAATTTTATACGAATGAATAATGATTTTATTATCATAATAAGATTTCGATTTTAACTTAGATTGGATCATATTATCCCTTGCTACCTTTTGTGTATGATTTAATTTTTGTTTTAAATTAATTACATAATCATCGTATGAGTAATTCAACGAGGGTTCTTGAGTTATGCTATTGGGCAGGTACGGCTTACTACCGAAAAGAACCTCATACGGCGTATGCCCAGTTGATTTGTGGACGTGAGTATTATATGCCATCATAGCAAAACCTATAAACTCATCCCAATCTGTCTGTTTGTCGTTAATAAAATGTTTAAGATATTCCTTCAAAGTCAAATGAGACCTTTCCAAAGCGCCATTAGTTTGAGGGTGATAAGGGGAAGATAATATGTGTTTCGTATTAAATAATTTCGTTAAATCCTTCATTAGACGAGATGTGAAATCGGTTCCTTGATCAGAAAGTATGGTTTTTGGAATCCCGAATAATGTAATAAACTTGGATAATTCCATAGCAATTGTCTGTGATTCGTGATTAGGTATAGGAGCAGCATATGAAAATTTAGTCAAGTCATCTTGCATGGTCAATATAAATCGATTATTATTAATAGTCTGTGGAAGAGGCCCAACAACATCAATCGCAAGCCTTTCGAAGGGTATGGTAGATGTAGAGGTAATTTCCATAGGAGCCTTAGAAGGTCTAAAATTCGTCTTATTAACTTGACAAGATGCGCATTTCTTTACATATCTTTTGATGTCTTTTTTCATCTTATCCCATTTATAAAATTCTTTAATTCTCTTATATGTCCTGAGAAATCCCGAATGACCAGCTAATTTTGAGTCATGATTATCTTGCAAAATTTTCAAAATTTCATCCTCTGATTTCGGTGTGATTCTTTGATTATCTAAAATAATAGGTGCAATATTGGTATCCTTGAAAATATAATATACTATTTCGCAAAACATATCCTTCTTTATATTTTTGTTGTTTATCGTTACATCATGGATATAAAGATTGCCTGAATAACTCTTTTCTTCCAAATGAGTTTTTAAATTGCGTAATGAATAAAATATCGCTTTATAATCTAATTTATCAAAATGAAACTGCTTACAAATGCAAAGATAGGAAGTCTGAGAATTCTTAACAAGTGCAATGAAAGAGTTTAAATCATCAGGTTCCTTAATGTTCGATAAATCATACTGATCTCGCATCGCTTCCGAAAATAAATTATTCTCATCAAGATCTCGTGAATAAAACAATACGTTGGGAAAGTATTTAAACTTGTCACAAGGCATCGATTTAACCTTGGGAATTTCGAGTGTTTTATAATGATACTGTATAAAGTTCTCAAAAGAATCATTGCCATGTACAATATTAACACAAGGAGGACGAGATAACGCATCCGCATTTGAATTAAGTTTCCCTGCTTTGTAAACGATTTTATAATCATATTCCTCCAACTTCAGTCGCCAACGTACTAGTCGACTGCCCGGGTCCTTAGAATTGAAAAGCCAAATTAAGGGTTTATGATCAGTTACTATAGTAAATTTCCTGCCATATAAATAAGGTCTGAAATAATTAATGCTCCATATTATGGCAAGTAACTCCTTTTCTATTGTACTATAATTTTGCTCACTACCATTTAATGTACGCGAAGCATATGCAATAGGCAAATCCTTTCCAATCACACCCTGACTCAATACTGAACCTATAGCGTAATTAGAAGCATCCGTAGTAAGAATAAATTCCTTATTAAAGTCGGGATATTGAAGAATCGGCTGAGTTATTAATATATTACGAAACTTGTCAAAAGATGCTTGTTGATCACTGGTCCACTCAAATGGTATATCTTTTCTTAACAGGATTGTGAGAGACTTAGCTATTCCAGCAAAACCTTCTATAAATCTTCTATAATAGCCAACAAGTCCTAAAAAACTCTTAACATCCTGTTGATTTTTAGGAATTGAAAATTTTCTTATTGCGTCAGTTTTCATCGGATTCGGCTCAACACCTTTATCTGATATAATGTGGCCTAAATATGCAACTTCTCGTCGCATAAACTCACATTTTTCGGGTTGTAATTTTAAATTGTTACTTCTAAGACGATCAAAAATAGATATTAATTTTTTAGAATGCTCCTCTATGGATGATGCATAAATGACAATATCGTCAAGATATACAAAACACTGAAGCCCTTGTAAACCAGATAAAATAGTATTCATCAATCTTTGAAACGTCGCAGGAGCGTTCTTGAGTCCGAACGGCATTCTCGTAAACTCATAATGGCCTAAGGGTGTTGTAAAAGCTGTTTTCTCCCGATCGCGGTCATGCATGGGGATCTGATGGAACCCTGATGCTAAATCTAGAGTAGTAAAATATTTAGAATGGCCCAATTGATCTAAAATATCAGTGATATTTGGTAACGGATATGCATCACCGACTGTGACGTCATTTAATTTTCTGAAATCAATAACAATTCTCCACTTTTTCTTACCAGAGGCATCGAGTTTCTTTGGAACTATCCACAAAGGGGCTGACCACGGAGAAATAGAGGGTATTATAATACCTTGCTTAAGCATCTTATCAATCTGTTTGTTGACCTCCGCTTTATGAACTTCAGGATATCTATAGGTCTTAGTATGAATAGGAGCAGGATTTGTAACACTAATTTCATGTTGAATCGCATTCGTGGTTGTTAGTACATCGTCAGAGAAATAGAAAATATCATTATATTTGGTACAAATGTCTATTACTGCCTTCTTTTCCTCAGCGTTTAAATGATCCAATCTTAAATTCTCTCGCAGAAGATTTGTACGGCTTACCGGACCAGTATTTGAATTATTCAATGATAAGTGGTTCCAAACGTACTGAAATAGGCTCTATCCGTTGATCTATTATCCTTGTATTCAAGATCGTAGCATAGGCTTTATTATTTTTATTAACCTTAGTAATAGCTTTAGACAAATAAACTCCTCTCCTTAACTGTATTCGCGGAATAATGCCCTCTTTAATTTCAGGATTTTCTACCTGGATTTCAATAAGTGTTTCTGTTCTAGCCTTAAGATTGATTAAATGTACTTCTTCACGCCCAGAATTTTCGCGATTTAATGGAATTGGTACCGTTACCGACCTAAGGGTTAAAGTCTGTGACTCATAGTCAATTGTCGCTGACTCTTTTTGCAAAAAATCCTTCCCTAACAAGCCGTCAAATGGGACGTTTGTTGCTTCATTTAGGATGTAGAATTTAATTTCAATAAAATCGTCATACAACCGCACAGGTATACGGCAACTTCCAACGGTTTCTACGGGATTATTCGCACTAAGACCGTGTAGTACTAACTTATCCTTCGAATCAAACACAGTATCCGGGTGTAATTTACAAGCCTTAATGAGAGACACATTCGCGCCCGTGTCAATTAAGAATTTAAAAACGTTGTCAGAATTCTTCGCATTTGGAGAAAAAATTCGAATAAAATCAAGGTTATCATTAGATATTGAAACATTTAACTCTCGAACACCATTAATTGAGATATTCGGTCCTCCGTTGTGGTGTTCGTCACGGGGGACTCGTTCGAGTTTAAATTAACGGTTGCGTTATTTGATTGTTGCATGTTACGTGCTGGGTTCAATTGTTGTTCCCGCTGACTATTAACGTATAATCTCTTCCTACATTCTGAAATGAGATGGCCCTGTTTTTTGCAATAACTACAAATTTTATTCTGATAAGATTGTGCGCTTTGGTGAGACTGACCCTGACTTTGACCTTGACGCGGATGCTGATATCGCTGCTGTTGGACAGGGGGTTGAGAATAGCGCTGCTGTTTATCATAGTATGTGTGACTTCGATTTGGAATTTGAATATTATTAACGACTCTGGACTGATCAGGATTTGATGATTTAAATCGACATTGTGAGGTAGTCTTGCCACAGATATTACAAGATTTTTGTTTCTGGAATTTGTGCATATTCAAAGCGCGCTCCTCCGAAACTGCCGCAGTGTGCGCGGAGTTTAAAGTATCAAATTCCTTCCATCTAAGCATCTGAAAGATTTGTGAAGAGCTATGATAAATAAATCGATTTAATGTAATTTCCTCCACAGCTTTTTTCTTTCCGGGAATTTCTAAAGGATCGCTCGAATATTGCTGAATGGCACTTAAAGCTCTCGAAGAAAGCTTCTGCAATCTCTGATAAAAAGAACTAATACCTTCCGAATATGATTGCTTACAACTATTTAGTTCCTCCATTACTTGACAATAATGTTTTTTATCCTGATATAACCTTTTCAATTGTTCTTTCAGCTCAGACCAACTATTAAACTTTTGAAAAGTAAGCTGTTCCTTGGCGTGTCCCGAAATTTTCGAAAGAATAAAATACAACAGCGGAATTTTCTGTCGATCTGTCGCGAGACTATCCGCATTATTGCAATTAGCTATAAATTGCCCAAGTTCGAAACGACTACCAGAGAACTCTTTTGGAATTAGATCAGTTAAAAATTCTATAGGAAGTTCCATTTGAGAGGAGTCATTGGAGGGATTTGGATTGTCAGAAGACTCTGGAGTAGACATTATAAGGAATATTGAGTACTAAGGTGATTACGAAGCAACGAAATTCGAAAAAAAAAATGTACCTGCGGTCTACCAGTGAAGGGGTCCTTGAGCGTGCCAATGGTTGACTTCCTTCTCTGCAGTGGATATCTGGATCCGTAGACACTTTCTCTTCAGGGTTGACACTGTTATTTCCCGTCACGAAGGATTAAAATCCACAGCGAAGAACACTTTAAATAAAGTTTCACTATTCTTTAACTGTTGACGAGTCCTACCAACTGCGCCAAATTTGTGTCGTGTACCCGGGAGAATGCAAATACAAATACTTGTATAAAAATGTCCTTTATTACAAGCAAGTCGAACTAGTTGCTGGTTAGATGTACAAACGAGATCTGAGCTAAAGACGTACGGAGGTAAAGAACGTGGACACAACGGAGAATCCTATTGGTAGTTACTATTGCGAGGGTGTGGAAAATGAAGCTAGGATTGGTCATTGAGTAAGGGAGAAAGGGATGGTTTGAAGCAAGTTCGGTTGTGACTAAGACGTAACTTTCACTTTTGAAGGAGGCCTTAGGACCCACGGCCTAATCCGCTTGTTTACGGGTAAGTCACGTTCGCTCGGAAGTGACTAAGGGTCTTAGAGGGTGACGATTACCAGATGTGTATGAAGGAAGGAAAAGTCGCGAAGTAGGTATCTAACACGAGTCAAACGAGTCAAACGAGTCAAACGAGTCAAACGAGTCAAACGAGTCAAACGAGTCAAACGAGTCAAACGAGTCAAACGAGTCAAACGAGTCAAACGAGTCAAACGAGTCAAACGAGTCAAACGAGTCAAACGAGTCAAACGAGTCAAACGAGTCAAACGAGTCAAACGAGTCAAACGAGTCAAACGAGTCAAACGAGTCAAACGAGTCAAACGAGTCAAACGAGTCAAACGAGTCAAACGAGTCAAACGAGTCAAACGAGTCAAACGAGTCAAACGAGTCAAACGAGTCAAACGAGTCAAACGAGTCAAACGAGTCAAACGAGTCAAACGAGTCAAACGAGTCAAACGAGTCAAACGAGTCAAACGAGTCAAACGAGTCAAACGAGTCAAACGAGTCAAACGAGTCAAACGAGTCAAACGAGTCAAACGAGTCAAACGAGTCAAACGAGTCAAACAGGACAATCGAGTCAAGCGAGTTGAACGAGTCAATCGAGTCAATCGAGTCAATCGAGTCAATCGAGTCAATCGAGTCAAACGAGTCAAACGAGTCAAACGAGTCAAACGAGTCAAACGAGTCAAACGAGTCAAACGAGTCAAACGAGTCAAACGAGTCAAACGAGTCAAACGAGTCAAACGAGTCAAACGAGTCAAACGAGTCAAACGAGTCAAACGAGTCAAACGAGTCAAACGAGTCAAACGAGTCAAACGAGTCAAACGAGTCAAACGAGTCAAACGAGTCAAACGAGTCAAACGAGTCAAACGAGTCAAACGAGTCAAACGAGTCAAACGAGTCAAACGAGTCAAACGAGTCAAACGAGTCAAACGAGTCAAACGAGTCAAACGAGTCAAACGAGTCAAACGAGTCAAACGAGTCAAACGAGTCAAACGAGTCAAACGAGTCAAACGAGTCAAACGAGTCAAACGAGTCAAACGAGTCAAACGAGTCAAACGAGTCAAACGAGTCAAACGAGTCAAACGAGTCAAACGAGTCAAACGAGTCAAACGAGTCAAACGAGTCAAACGAGTCAAACGAGTCAAACGAGTCAAACGAGTCAAACGAGTCAAACGAGTCAAACGAGTCAAACGAGTCAAACGAGTCAAACGAGTCAAACGAGTCAAACGAGTCAAACGAGTCAAACGAGTCAAACGAGTCAAACGAGTCAAACGAGTCAAACGAGTCAAACGAGTCAAACGAGTCAAACGAGTCAAACGAGTCAATCGAGTCAATCGAGTCAAACGAGTCAAACGAGTCAAACGAGTCCAACGAGTCCAACGAGTCAAACGAGTCAAACGAGTCAAACGAGTCAAACGAGTCAAACGAGTCAAACGAGTCAAACGAGTCAAACGAGTCAAACAGGACAATCGAGTCAAGCGAGTTGAACGAGTCAATCGAGTCAATCGAGTCAATCGAGTCAATCGAGTCAATCGAGTCAATCGAGTCAATCGAGTCAAACGAGTCAAACGAGTCAAACGAGTCAAACGAGTCAAACGAGTCAAACGAGTCAAACGAGTCAAACGAGTCAAACGAGTCAAACGAGTCAAACGAGTCAAACGAGTCAAACGAGTCAAACGAGTCAAACGAGTCAAACGAGTCAAACGAGTCAAACAGGACAATCGAGTCAAGCGAGTTGAACGAGTCAATCGAGTCAATCGAGTCAATCGAGTCAATCGAGTCAAACGAGTCAAACGAGTCAAACGAGTCAAACGAGCCAAGCGAGCCAAGCGAGCCAAGCGAGCCAAGCGAGCCAAGCGAGTCAAACGAGCCAAACGAGCCAAACGAGCCAAACGAGCCAAACGAGTCAAACGAGTCAAACGAGCGAAACGAGCGAAACGAGCCAAACGAGTCAAACGAGTCAAACGAGTCAATCGAGTCAAACTAGTCAAACGAGTCAAACGAGTCAAACGAGTCAAACGAGTCAAACGAGTCAAACGAGTCAAACGAGTCAAACGAGTCAAACGAGTCAAACGAGTCAAACGAGTCAAACGAGTCAATCGAGTCAAACGAGTCAAACGAGTCAAACGAGTCAAACGAGCCAAACGAGCCAAGCGAGCCAAACGAGCCAAGCGAGCCAAGCGAGCCAAGCGAGCCAAGCGAGTCAAGCGAGCCAAGCGAGACAAGCGAGCCAAGCGAGCCAAGCGAGCCAAGCGAGCCAAGCGAGACAAGCGAGCCAAACGAGCCAAACGAGCCAAACGAGCCAAACGAGCCAAACGAGCCAAGCGAGCCAAGCGAGCCAAGCGAGCCAAGCGAGCCAAGCGAGCCAAGCGAGCCAAGCGAGCCAAGCGAGCCAAGCGAGCCAAGCGAGCCAAGCGAGTCAAACGAGCCAAACGAGCCAAACGAGCCAAACGAGCCAAACGAGTCAAACGAGTCAAACGAGCGAAACGAGCGAAACGAGCCAAACGAGTCAAACGAGTCAAACGAGTCAATCGAGTCAAACTAGTCAAACGAGTCAAACGAGTCAAACGAGTCAAACGAGTCAAACGAGTCAAACGAGTCAAACGAGTCAAACGAGTCAAACGAGTCAAACGAGTCAAACGAGTCAATCGAGTCAAACGAGTCAAACGAGTCAATCGAGTCAATCGAGTCAAACGAGTCAAACGAGTCAAACGAGTCCAACGAGTCCAACGAGTCAAACGAGTCAAACCAGTCAAACGAGTCAAACGAGTCAAACGAGTCAAACGAGTCAAACGAGTCAAACGAGTCAAACAGGACAATCGAGTCAAGCGAGTTGAACGAGTCAATCGAGTCAATCGAGTCAATCGAGTCAATCGAGTCAATCGAGTCAATCGAGTCAATCGAGTCAATCGAGTCAAACGAGTCAAACGAGTCAAACGAGTCAAACGAGTCAAACGAGTCAAACGAGTCAAACGAGTCAAACGAGTCAAACGAGTCAAACGAGTCAAACGAGTCAAACGAGTCAAACGAGTCAAACGAGTCAAACGAGTCAAACGAGTCAAACGAGTCAAACGAGTCAAACGAGTCAAACGAGTCAAACGAGTCAAACGAGTCAAACGAGTCAAACGAGTCAAACGAGTCAAACGAGTCAAACGAGTCAAACGAGTCAAACGGGTCAAACGAGTCAAACGGGTCAAACGAGTCAAACGAGTCAAACGAGTCAAACGAGTCAAACGAGTCAAACGAGTCAAACGAGTCAAACGAGTCAAACGAGTCAAACGAGTCAAACGAGTCAAACGAGTCAAACGAGTCAAACGAGTCAAACGAGTCAAACGAGTCAAACGAGTCAAACGAGTCAAACGAGTGAAACGAGTCAAACGAGTCAAACGAGTCAAACGAGTCAAACGAGTCAAACGAGTCAAACGAGTCAAACGAGTCAAACGAGTCAAACGAGTCAAACGAGTCAAACGAGTCAAACGAGTCAAACGAGTCAAACGAGTCAAACGAGTCAAACGAGTCAAACGAGTCAAACGAGTCAAACGAGTCAAACGAGTCAAACGAGTCAAACGAGTCAAACGAGTCAAACGAGTCAAACGAGTCAAACGAGTCAAACGAGTCAAACGAGTCAAACGAGTCAAACGAGTCAAACGAGTCAAACGAGTCAAACGAGTCAAACGAGTCAAACGAGTCAAACGAGTCAAACGAGTCAAACGAGTCAAACGAGTCAAACGAGTCAAACGAGTCAAACGAGTCAAACGAGTCAAACGAGTCAAACGAGTCAAACGAGTCAAACGAGTCAAACGAGTCAAACGAGTCAAACGAGTCAAACGAGTCAAACGAGTCAAACGAGTCAAACGAGTCAAACGAGTCAAACGAGTCAAACGAGTCAAACGAGTCAAACGAGTCAAACAGGACAATCGAGTCAAGCGAGTTGAACGAGTCAATCGAGTCAATCGAGTCAATCGAGTCAATCGAGTCAATCGAGTCAATCGAGTCAAACGAGTCAAACGAGTCAAACGAGTCAAACGAGTCAAACGAGTCAAACGAGTCAAACGAGTCAAACGAGTCAAACGAGTCAAACGAGTCAAACGAGTCAAACGAGTCAAACGAGTCAAACGAGTCAAACGAGTCAAACGAGTCAAACGAGTCAAACGAGTCAAACGAGTCAAACGAGTCAAACGAGTCAAACGAGTCAAACGAGTCAAACGAGTCAAACGAGTCAAACGAGTCAAACGAGTCAAACGAGTCAAACGAGTCAAACGAGTCAAACGAGTCAAACGAGTCAAACGAGTCAAACGAGTCAAACGAGTCAAACGAGTCAAACGAGTCAAACGAGTCAAACGAGTCAAACGAGTCAAACGAGTCAAACGAGTCAAACGAGTCGAACGAGTCAAGCGAGTCCAACGAGTCAAACGAGTCAAACGAGTCAAACGAGTCAAACGAGTCAAACGTGTCTCAAACGGGTCAAAAGGGTCGAACAGGACAATCGATTCAAACGAGTTGAACGAGTCAAACGAGTCAAACGTGTCAAACGGGTCAAAAGGGTCGAACAGGTCAATCGAGTCAAACGAGTCAAACGAGTCAAACGAGTCAAACGAGTCAAACGAGTCAAACGAGTCAAACGAGTCAAACGAGTCAAACGAGTCAAACGAGTCAAACGAGTCAAACGAGTCAAACGAGTCAAACGAGTCAAACGAGTCAAACGAGTCAAACGAGTCAAACGAGTCAAACGAGTCAAACGAGTCAAACGAGTCAAACGAGTCAAACGAGTCAAACGAGTCAAACGAGTCAAACGAGTCAAACGAGTCAAACGAGTCAAACGAGTCAAACGAGTCAAACGAGTCAAACGAGTCAAACGAGTCAAACGAGTCAAACGAGTCAAACGAGTCAAACGAGTCAAACGAGTCAAACGAGTCAAACGAGTCAAACGAGTCAAACGAGTCAAACGAGTCAAACGAGTCAAACGAGTCAAACGAGTCAAACGAGTCAAACGAGTCAAACGAGTCAAACGAGTCAAACGAGTCAAACGAGTCAAACGAGTCAAACGAGTCAAACAGGACAATCGAGTCAAGCGAGTTGAACGAGTCAATCGAGTCAATCGAGTCAATCGAGTCAATCGAGTCAATCGAGTCAATCGAGTCAAACGAGTCAAACGAGTCAAACGAGTCAAACGAGTCAAACGAGTCAAACGAGTCAAACGAGTCAAACGAGTCAAACGAGTCAAACGAGTCAAACGAGTCAAACGAGTCAAACGAGTCAAACGAGTCAAACGAGTCAAACGAGTCAAACGAGTCAAACGAGTCAAACGAGTCAAACGAGTCAAACGAGTCAAACGAGTCAAACGAGTCAAACGAGTCAAACGAGTCAAACGAGTCAAACGAGTCAAACGAGTCAAACGAGTCAAACGAGTCAAACGAGTCAAACGAGTCAAACGAGTCAAACGAGTCAAACGAGTCAAACGAGTCAAACGAGTCAAACGAGTCAAACGAGTCAAACGAGTCAAACGAGTCAAACGAGTCAAACGAGTCAAACGAGTCAAACGAGTCAAACGAGTCAAACGAGTCAAACGAGTCAAACGAGTCAAACGAGTCAAACGAGTCAAACGAGTCAAACGAGTCAAACGAGTCAAACGAGTCAAACGAGTCAAACGAGTCAAACGAGTCAATCGAGTCAATCGAGTCAAACGAGTCAAACGAGTCAAACGAGTCAAACGAGTCAAACGAGTCAAACGAGTCAAACGAGTCAAACGAGTCAAACGAGTCAAACGAGTCAAACGAGTCAAACGAGTCAAACGAGTCAAACGAGTCAAACGAGTCAAACGAGTCAAACGAGTCAAACGAGTCAAACGAGTCAAACGAGTCAAACGAGTCAAACGAGTCAAACGAGTCAAACGAGTCAAACGAGTCAAACGAGTCAAACGAGTCAAACGAGTCAAACGAGTCAAACGAGTCAAACGAGTCAAACGAGTCAAACGAGTCAAACGAGTCAAACGAGTCAAACGAGTCAAACGAGTCAAACGAGTCAAACGAGTCAAACGAGTCAAACGAGTCAAACGAGTCAAACGAGTCAAACGAGTCAAACGAGTCAAACGAGTCAAACGAGTCAAACGAGTCAAACGAGTCAAACGAGTCAAACGAGTCAAACGAGTCAAACGAGTCAAACGAGTCAAACGAGTCAAACGAGTCAAACGAGTCAAACGAGTCAAACGAGTCAAACGAGTCAAACGAGTCAAACGAGTCAAACGAGTCAAACGAGTCAAACGAGTCAAACGAGTCAAACGAGTCAAACGAGTCAAACGAGTCAAACGAGTCAAACGAGTCAAACGAGTCAAACGAGTCAAACGAGTCAAACGAGTCAAACGAGTCAAACGAGTCAAACGAGTCAAACGAGTCAAACGAGTCAAACGAGTCAAACGAGTCAAACGAGTCAAACGAGTCAAACGAGTCAAACGAGTCAAACGAGTCAAACGAGTGAAACGAGTGAAACGAGTGAAACGAGTGAAACGAGTCAAACGAGTCAAACGAGTCAAACGAGTCAAACGAGTCAAACGAGTCAAACGAGTCAAACGAGTCAAACGAGTCAAACGAGTCAAACGAGTCAAACGAGTCAAACGAGTCAAACGAGTCAAACGAGTCAAACGAGTCAAACGAGTCAAACGAGTCAAACGAGTCAAACGAGTCAAACGAGTCAAACGAGTCAAACGAGCCAAACGAGCCAAACGAGCCAAACGAGTCAAACGAGTCAAACGAGTCAAACGGGTCGAACAGGACAATCGAGTCAAGCGAGTTGAACGAGTCAAACGAGTCAAACGAGTCAAACGACTCAAACGAGTCGAACGAGTCAAACGAGTCAAACGAGTCAAACGAGTCAAACGAGTCAAACGAGTCAAACGAGTCAAACGAGTCAAACGAGTCAAACGAGTCAAACGAGTCAAACGAGTCAAACGAGTCAAACGAGTCAAACGAGTCAAACGAGTCAAACGAGTCAAACGAGTCAAACGAGTCAAACGAGTCAAACGAGTCAAACGAGTCAAACGAGTCAAACGAGTCAAACGAGTCAAACGAGTCAAACGAGTCAAACGAGTCAAACGAGTCAAACGAGTCAAACGAGTCAAACGAGTCAAACGAGTCAAACGAGTCAAACGAGTCAAACGAGTCAAACGAGTCAAACGAGTCAAACGAGTCAAACGAGTCAAACGAGTCAAACGAGTCAAACGAGTCAAACGAGTCAAACGAGTCAAACGAGTCAAACGAGTCAAACGAGTCAAACGAGTCAAACGAGTCAAACGAGTCAAACGAGTCAAACGAGTCAAACGAGTCAAACGAGTCAAACGAGTCAAACGAGTCAAACGAGTCAAACGAGTCAAACGAGTCAAACGAGTCAAACGAGTCAAACGAGTCAAACGAGTCAAACGAGTCAAACGAGTCAAACGAGTCAAACGAGTCAAACGAGTCAAACGAGTCAAACGAGTCAAACGAGTCAAACGAGTCAAACGAGTCAAACGAGTCAAACGAGTCAAACGAGTCAAACGAGTCAAACGAGTCAAACGAGTCAAACGAGTCAAACGAGTCAAACGAGTCAAACGAGTCAAACGAGTCAAACGAGTCAAACGAGTCAAACGAGTCAAACGAGTCAAACGAGTCAAACGAGTCAAACGAGTCAAACGAGTCAAACGAGTCAAACGAGTCAAACGAGTCAAACGAGTCAAACGAGTCAAACGAGTCAAACGAGTCAAACGAGTCAAACGAGTCAAACGAGTCAAACGAGTCAAACGAGTCAAACGAGTCAAACGAGTCAAACGAGTCAAACGAGTCAAACGAGTCAAACGAGTCAAACGAGTCAAACGAGTCAAACGAGTCAAACGAGTCAAACGAGTCAAACGAGTCAAACGAGTCAAGCGAGTCAAGCGAGTCAAGCGAGCCAAGCGAGCCAAGCGAGCCAAGCGAGTCAAACGAGCCAAACGAGTCAAACGAGTCAAACGAGTCAAACGGGTCGAACAGGACAATCGAGTCAAGCGAGTTGAACGAGTCAAACGAGTCAAACGAGTCAAACGAGTCAAGCGAGTTGAACGAGTCCAACGAGTCAAACGAGTCAAACGAGTCAAACGAGTCAAACGAGTCAAACGTGTCTCAAACGGGTCAAAAGGGTCGAACAGGACAATCGATTCAAACGAGTTGAACGAGTCAAACGAGTCAAACGTGTCAAACGGGTCAAAAGGGTCGAACAGGTCAATCGAGTCAAACGAGTCAAACGAGTCAAACGAGTCAAACGAGTCAAACGAGTCAAACGAGTCAAACGAGTCAAACGAGTCAAACGAGTCAAACGAGTCAAACGAGTCAAACGAGTCAAACGAGTCAAACGAGTCAAACGAGTCAAACGAGTCAAACGAGTCAAACGAGTCAAACGAGTCAAACGAGTCAAACGAGTCAAACGAGTCAAACGAGTCAAACGAGTCAAACGAGTCAAACGAGTCAAACGAGTCAAACGAGTCAAACGAGTCAAACGAGTCAAACGAGTCAAACGAGTCAAACGAGTCAAACGAGTCAAACGAGTCAAACGAGTCAAACGAGTCAAACGAGTGTCGTGTACCCGGGAGAATGCAAATACAAATACTTGTATAAAAATGTCCTTTATTACAAGCAAGTCGAACTAGTTGCTGGTTAGATGTACAAACGAGATCTGAGCTAAAGACGTACGGAGGTAAAGAACGTGGACACAACGGAGAATCCTATTGGTAGTTACTATTGCGAGGGTGTGGAAAATGAAGCTAGGATTGGTCATTGAGTAAGGGAGAAAGGGATGGTTTGAAGCAAGTTCGGTTGTGACTAAGACGTAACTTTCACTTTTGAAGGAGGCCTTAGGACCCACGGCCTAATCCGCTTGTTTACGGGTAAGTCACGTTCGCTCGGAAGTGACTAAGGGTCTTAGAGGGTGACGATAACCAGATGTGTATGAAGGAAGGAAAAGTCGCGAAGTAGGTATCTAACACGAGTCAAACGAGTCAAACGAGTCAAACGAGTCAAACGAGTCAAACGAGTCAAACGAGTCAACGAGTCAAACGAGTCAAACGAGTCAAACGAGTCAAACGAGTCAAACGAGTCAAACGAGTCAAACGAGTCAAACGAGTCAAACGAGTCAAACGAGTCAAACGGGTCGAACAGGACAATCGAGTCAAGCGAGTTGAACGAGTCAATCGAGTCAAACGAGTCAAACGAGTCCAACGAGTCAAACGAGTCAAACGAGTCAAACGAGTCAAACGAGCCAAACGAGCCAAGCGAGCCAAGCGAGCCAAGCGAGCCAAGCGAGCCAAGCGAGCCAAACGTGCCAAACGAGCCAAACGAGCCAAACGAGTCAAACGAGTCAAACGAGTCAAACGGGTCGAACAGGACAATCGAGTCAAGCGAGTTGAACGAGTCAAACGAGTCAAACGAGTCAAACGACTCAAACGAGTTGAACGAGTCCAACGAGTCAAACGAGTCAAACGAGTCAAACGAGTCAAACGAGTCAAACGAGTCAAACGAGTCAAACGGGTCGAACAGGACAATCGAGTCAAGCGAGTTGAACGAGTCAAACGAGTCAAACGAGTCAAACGAGTCAAACGAGTCAAACGAGTCAAACGAGTCAAACGAGTCAAACGAGTCAAACGAGTCAAACGAGTCAAACGAGTCAAACGAGTCAAACGAGTCAAACGAGTCAAACGAGTCAAACGAGTCAAACGAGTCAAACGAGTCAAACGAGTCAAACGAGTCAAACGAGTCAAACGAGTCAAACGAGTCAAACGAGTCAAACGAGTCAAACGAGTCAAACGAGTCAAACGAGTCAAACGAGTCAAACGAGTCAAACGAGTCAAACGAGTCAAACGAGTCAAACGAGTCAAACGAGTCAAACGAGTCAAACGAGTCAAACGAGTCAAACGAGTCAAACGAGTGTCGTGTACCCGGGAGAATGCAAATACAAATACTTGTATAAAAATGTCCTTTATTACAAGCAAGTCGAACTAGTTGCTGGTTAGATGTACAAACGAGATCTGAGCTAAAGACGTACGGAGGTAAAGAACGTGGACACAACGGAGAATCCTATTGGTAGTTACTATTGCGAGGGTGTGGAAAATGAAGCTAGGATTGGTCATTGAGTAAGGGAGAAAGGGATGGTTTGAAGCAAGTTCGGTTGTGACTAAGACGTAACTTTCACTTTTGAAGGAGGCCTTAGGACCCACGGCCTAATCCGCTTGTTTACGGGTAAGTCACGTTCGCTCGGAAGTGACTAAGGGTCTTAGAGGGTGACGATAACCAGATGTGTATGAAGGAAGGAAAAGTCGCGAAGTAGGTATCTAACACCTCCCTCCTTAAGATTAATTTACGGTTCTTAAAGTAAATTAATTCTATTCTGTTCCTATCTTTGAACTGTTTCTATGAATTATCTAGCTATCGATATAGAAATTTATAATACGTAATATGACTAAATTATTACATAATTTATAATACATAATACGATAATATGATTAATACAAATAATGAAATACTAATAACAAAATAGAATGATATATGATTAATTAAAATGGAATAACATGTGAATAATAAAATGCGAATTATAAAATAGAATAATAGAATATGCGTGTATGATAGAGTATATGTGATAAAAATAGTACAACGCGTGAGTAATAAAATAGATTGATTAAATAAAATACAATGCTAATAATAGAATAAAATAACTCATGAGTAAAAAAATACGGATAAGAAAATTAAACAATACCAGAAATGATACAACATGTAGATAATAAAATATAATAATAAAATAAAATAATATGCAAATAGTAGAGTAATAAGAAATAAAGTACTACGAAAGTAAAGTATTACTATAAAATGTCTGCAACAAATATTCTCTGGTTCTTGACAACGCTAATCAATGCATACAATGTTTACAAAAGTTTTAATTGCACGAACATATTTTCCTTCAGGAAAACGATCACTTTCACAATTTCAGTCCATATTCACGGAAGGTGCACGTGACGTAGATTTCCGTAATCCATGATATTCAATGGGCCTGGTAGGAGTACTGCTTCGGCTGCGGTCCTCGACCAGATGGATTGACTGGGGGTAAACTTCTTCTTCTTCCGAAATCTGCGATAACTGCATTCTCGTGCCAGGTGTGGCATTGATGTTGGTATTGATGATTTTAAAACAACAACTATCGCTTGTTGTCCTTCCCTCCCTCATGAAGCAGAGATATTTGTTGATTAAACGGGATAAACCGCACCAGCGTAAGATGTTGACGGTGATTATCATACCGATTATAGATACTATTACGCTTAGGGTGATGGTATACCAGTGATTCTGCTGAACAACAACCGGTTTATTCAACTGTTCCTGCAGTAATGTGTCTAACTGCATTAGTTTATGATTACTGTATTTAAATTCTTCAACTTTCATGCTGGTGGCTTTAATCGGTGCTAATCGTACTGGTATAATTGTAGAATTCTTAAAATCCGTAAAACAGCAATCGTCTTCCACGATATTATATGGTATAGATTTATGACTGCGATTTGTTGTGACATCCTGCGTTGGTTCCAGGACGACGATCTGTGTATAACCCTTGCATCGCGGGTCAATCTGAATGATTCCGGTAGCTCTTAACTCGATGTCTTCAATGTGTGTTGACGAACATGATAGCGTTAATTCCAGCGGTTGACTGATAACGAATAACCATTCGTTATTTTCGAGGTAGTGCCACGTCTCAAAATCAGCCTGGACTGTACGAGTATTACAGGACGTTGGTATTCTCCGAATGGTAGATGTAAGCAGAATTGCTTCACAGGATGGTTGACCAGATATAGCTTGTATATGATTGACAAGACAGATGCGTTCCTGTCCACTAACTTTGGTACATTTATCCAAACTTCGAAGCTGTGCATAATACACCTTATTTGTACTCAATAAGATATAGGGATAATTTGGTTCAATGTAAGAATAAGTATCGGGATGATTATGAGGAACAGGGAGAGGTAATGTTTCGTATAGATCGTAAGGCAACTCATCAACTAGCGGAATTCTAATAATGAAAACTAATTTGTTGTTAACGTGTGTGACATCTAACTTACTCAATTTACTATATTTATACATGTTAGAATACGTTAATGATATAGGCCACTGCTGTCCACTTTGTAAAGTGATGTTGTTCAGTTCGTTAAAAAGATCCTGTGAAGATATTATTTGTGGATGTAATATTTCATTTCTTGCCAACGTTACAGACGAGATTAATAGACTATAATAATTATCGAGGTTTACAGTCATTTGAGATAATAAGAATATTTGCTCCGAGATAATATGTCGTACGTAAAGATCATTCAATAAGTTGGAGGTCGAGCTTGAAAAATCATTGAATAGCTTTATATTACTATTGAGCTTATCTTCGTCAGCTTTAAGACCTTGAATAGATGCATTAAAGTTCTGAATCGTATTAGTTATTACGGCAATTTGCTGCTTCATTAGCAACTGTACATTCCTATTGTCATGGATAACTGATTCGATTGCTTCTTTATAGAATTTGGCATCTTTGGCGTCAGGAGTACCGAATAGCCAATGTAAAACATAAGATGTGCCATCAAATAATCCTCTCTTAGAGATATTGTTCCCTGAATTCGATTTATTAGCTGACATGAAATTTATGATTTGGATTTTGCCCTTAATCGCTGAGATGCGTGAGTTAATAGTTTGGAAAGAATTCTGACAAAAATACGCATTGACATCGCTTACAGTTTGATTCGGCTTCCATATGCACATATTTAAAGATTTAGTATAAGACTTAAGCAATTGATCATATTGTTGATTAGCTGTGGCAAGATCAACGTACGTTAATAAGGTATATTTTGAATTAGCCAACCGCACACTGCCCAAGTGATTATAATATAACCCTACATGATTTCCCATCCGGAAGATTTTATAATAAAGTTGGGTAGTTCCCAGGAAATGGGTAGGAATAAATAAAGTAAAGATTACGAATAGGATGACTAGGAAATAGTGCCGGTCAGTCATCTTGATCGCCTGAAACAGATGGTTTCAGCAAATTAGTGTGATACGTCACTAGTTTTCCATTTTTTAATATTTGGACGGTATTATTGGAATTAATTTTAGTTATTTTGTAAGGACCCTTAAAATTCGGACAAAGCTTCTTATTCAATCCTGCCTTATGTTGCTTATTCAAAACATATACCATATCATCAATTTTATACGAATGAATAATGATTTTATTATCATTGTGACGTCCCACGAATTTTCGCGGGCAATTATTCTAACAATTTCATAACCCACTCTACAACTCCACCCGAATCTCATCAAACCACGACTCTTACCCCTTTTCCCGATCACTGACCGCCTTGGCGATGTACCTTAGCGGTCCCCATCTCAAGACGATCAACCATCGAATCTATACAAGTCCCTCGCCCCACAAATCTCTTAAATCGAGACCACGTCTCACACCCTCTAAATGACCAAAGCAGTCAAAACCACCAACGTTCCTTTCCTATTAAAACACCCAAAATCCATCCGAGGAGTTGAGCCCCTCAAATTCACGTGTATAAAAACCCCGGAAGGATAATCGCGAGGATTATTTGGCGTACGTGCCGAAAATGCGAATCCAAATATAGACCAACCTTTGGCCCTTACAAAAACCCCGGAAATGTTTCTGCTACGCATAAGGGTAACTATGTCAAGGTGCATACTGCGCACCCCCCTTCATACTGAAAAGATTGTAACTAGTATAAATACAAGGAACCGCGAGAGCTCCTTCTTCTCAGACGACAATAACAGCGTAAGCTTCGTCTGCGTTAATCATTAAAGTTTTACTGAAAACTAAACTCAGCGTTAGTATAACGCATATTATAAATTCTGTGCTCTACGACAACTACTGTAAGCATTTTTCATTAACCATTATTAATACGGTATATCATCCCCATCATATTATTGTGTATTTCTATTCTTATTGCTTATCATATTACTATTCTTTTTGCTTTCATATTATTTTGTATTTCTATTCTTATTGCTTTGTCTTAACTACGCTGATTGTGTGCACTTATTATATTGTCTTGTTACGTTTATTGCTCTTATTGCTAGCGTAACAAATCTTCATGCTTTATTCAAACTATATTTGACTTATAAACTTGTATCTCACATTCATACTCTCGTTTCATTGTAATAACCACTGATATAATCATTATGTGCTATTAATTATCGTACCACGCATTACTATAAAGACCTACCACTATCGCTTTACAGTGCATGGCTTACTCGTGGTTTATCTGAATAAACAATCTTACTTTAAATCACGCTTAGCTTTATTGTATCGATCCCACGGCTACGAAGATCCATACATCCTAACGAGCTGCCGCGACAGCTGATCACGGGCAACGACCGCGGAAAGTATCTCTGTGTTTACTAACTTACTTTTACATAGATTTCGCTCAACCGTATGACTAGCCGAATTTCACAGAGTTATTACGTGTCTTTTATAATAAAGCCACGATAAAACCGATTTCCAACCCAAACCAAAACAAGTGCTCTAACGGGTGTCTCCCCAATACCAACCAGTTATTAAGCCTTCCCTGGTCGTTTAGTGTGCAGAATTAACATTCTCGCCTGCCGTTCGAGACGATTAGTGTGCAGAATTTCACATTCTCGCCTGACAGTTCCGAGTGGTTAGTGTGCAGAATTTCACATTCTCGCCTGATTTTCCCAAAAATCCTCAGTCTCCTGAATTTCACATTCTCGCCTGCCGTTCGAAACGATTAGTGTGCAGAATTTCACATTCTCGCCTGACGTTCGAAAGGACTTGTGTGCAGAATTTCATCATTTCACACCTGACTCCCTCGCCTCCCGGTGCGCTAGAATATAGATTCGCGCCTGGGTTTTATTTTATTTCCATTATGTCATTTGTCCCCTAAGTCCTTAACCCGGGACGTGACAAAATTTTGGTGACAGCGGTGGGATACGTATACTGTTGAAAGAATAAATTCTTGAACATACGGTGCCCACAAAGACCCGATATCTAGCATGTGCATTCAACGCCCAAATAGAGGTGAATCGTCCTACCGGAGCCGCAGATTACAGAGCATTTCGGCATTTTTGAATACGTTGATCTGCGTTTCGGGGGGCAGAGCGACCACTGCAGAAGGTGACGAGATTTGTTTAAGTTGCTCCCACCAACAGATACGGTAGAAGAAAAGTAGAGAAGGACGAATTAAACATGTCCGTGTACGGCGAGACCGACGACTCTTGCGTAATGGACCAAGACGCGGGCCCCCTCCCTAATAGCATAGACATCGCGACCGCTGAATTAATAGAGGAAGTGCAATTATTGCGGGAAAAGCAAGCTAAAATTGAGAGCTTGCACGCGAAATATGTCGTAAGCCCGCAAACAAACACGCGTTCGGACGTGGCCGCCGGTTCAGACGACCTCACGTTGGAAGGTCTTTCCGAGGAGCTACAAGCTATACAAAAAATGGTGGACAGACTTCTTGTACCCCCGCCAACGGCAAACAATTTTGCTACTCCGGGTTCCTCCCGTTTCGATAGGAAACCAATATTAAATTATAATAATGTTCCGGACCAAAGTCCATCGCCCCAGATCACATTAAAGGACGCCGTAGAAACAGTCCCAAAGTTTAACGGTTACAATATACCCGTTTTGCAATTCGCGAGAGCCTGCAATAGGGCTAAGGCTTTGGTTCCCCCGCAAGCCGAACCCCAGTTAGCGAGGTTGTTGCTAAATAAACTGCAAGACCACGCATACTTGGCCGTTGAGGATCGGGTCTTTGACTCCGTAAGTGACTTAATCAAACGACTTAAACGTACCTTCTCCCCCGATAAAACGTCGGACCACTACCGTGGGGAATTAGCAAATGTTATTAAAGGATCCAATGAACACATATTGGAGTACATTTCACGCGTTAAGGACCTCCGATCCGCCATCTTAGAAGAAGACATGGAATATTACCGCGACTTCGCACGAACTCAGGACGTAGATCGCCTAACCTTAGATTCGTTCGTTGATGGTCTTCCACCTCACGTAAGGACAAGATTACAACAACACAAATTTCAAACGATCGACGAAGCGTTCAATCTGGCTGTCCTCGTGGACAAAGAGATTGACAGGGACAGTCTCCGATTCCCCGAACAGAAGACTCCCAAACTAACCTGCCAGCTTTGCGACAAAACAGGTCACGACGCACGGTCCTGTTGGAACAATGAAGGTTCAGCCTCCCAGACTCCCGAGAGATACCCTCTAAACCGCGCCACGGAATATGGGTCCCAAGCACCCAAACCTCAGGTCACCTACCGGGACCAGTCTCGATCTCCACCTCCCAGGCCGACGGAGCTGCGAATCTGCGGATATTGTAAGAAGCCCGGACACCTGATTTCGGAATGCAGAAAACGCATCCTCGCTATCAAGGAAGATCCTAGAGCCTTGTGGGAAACGAAGTCGGGAATTCCTCCTCCGAGCGCCGATGGATGCGAACTGTGGAACGAGCCAAACAAAAACGTACCCACTTACGATACACCCGAAGGCACTAGCGATATCATAAGAGTCGTTACACTGCAATTAAATCCAGCCGTGCTACGGGCGAGCTCAAAATCCTCCTTTTCCATACATGCAGTTAAGCCGGATTTAAAGGAAAAGTATACGCCGCGACTCAATCTAGGGTCAGTAATTCACGCCGGTAATACCCTTGTCCGCAATCAGGATGGCATTGCCCACCTGCAAATGATAAAATCTAACGAGATTGACACACCACACACAATACCCGCCGTTGAATTAAAGGAATTCGACTGGATAATCCCGGAACCCAAACAGGTACGACCCAAAGAGACTACGACGCCGACAGGCATTAAACCCATCCCTTACCTATTGACAAACAAGTCCTTCTTAGCCCAAGATCCTACGATCCACCACTTCGAGGCACCCACGAAGGTGCACTCATCCTCGCCCCCTGCGCATTACGCCAAATCAATCTTCCCCAAAAACTCCCCAAGGTCTCTTGTGGTTTCGTCTGAAACGGAAATACCGGAAAATTCTGCGGAAACCCTTTCACGGACGGAAAAAACACTTCAGTCAATCTCCAAACAGCACCCGAATACCGGGAAAAGCAAAAAGGTCGCAGACGCTGCACCTCGCACACCAGGATTAACCGGATATCACAGAAAATTTATCCCAGAATCTTCTAGAACTGCTCGCCCGTTAACCCAATTATTGAAAAGGGACACTTCATTTGATTGGAGACCGTCCCAGAAAACTGCTTTCGACCGCTTAAGGTCAGCAGTGCAGAAAGAACCTATCCTGCAATACCCGAATTTTGACCTGGAATCCCACATCAGTACAGACGCCTTATCCCATACTTCCCCTGCAGTGGAGGCATGCTCCAAAAGACCACGCGACAAATGTGACGACAACCTGGAGGACTGGCCCAAACGTGGACCAAGCGGTTCCAAGAGGCCTCGGTTCTCAGAATCACCGATCCATGCGCCAACGAGTGGCAGCAACCCCGTCGACTCTGCAACACCCACATCCAGCGCTCGCCAGGAAAGGAAATGCAGAAGGACTAAACAACACAGAAAGATGCGCCGGAAAATACCATCTGCAGAAATTCCACCAATGCCCTCGCCAGAAAACATACGTGAACGACTGCCTACAATAACAGCAGGAAACACTTATAAATTACCCATGCAGGGTTTAATCATAAAATATTTTGTGTGTGTGCTTCTCAGCCTATATTCATCAATTAAGATCGTCGACGTAGTTATTAAAAGATTCATGTGTCACTTCGGAGCTCCTGGAGCCATCCTCACTTGCCAAGCAGCAAATTTTACTGGCAATTTCACGAAAGCAGTACCACGGAAATGTAAAATGCAACAATTCGGAACCACAGACTTTCACCCACAGACTAACGGCTCTTTAGAGAGATTGCATCTCGTTTTGACCGAATGTTTAAAATTGTTAATCGGTAGATACACTGACTGGTACGAATGGACCAACTTGGCCATGTCCTCGTATAATGGCAGTGTCCGCGAGTGCACTAAATACACTCCGCACGAATTATTATTCGGGAAATTAGCTTGGATACCCAACAAGAACCCGGTTCTTGAAGAGATCGAAAATAACATATACCATGGTAACCTTTCGAAACTGAGTAGGAGCCTACGGTACAAAGTACATTTCGACCGCCATATCCGCATACACAAGAGTCCCGGTTGATCCCAAGCCACGACAAAAAAAAAAAGTACTCTAATCAATTTTCCGCCATAGATCGTTGCTACTGCAACATTTATTGCAACCACCATTCACGCGGCTATGCCGTTAAGAGGGAAGGAAGGACCATCGCATCCCTCCACCCTAAAGTCATCTCATACGCCATTATCAGGGAGGCGCCTTCGCAGACGGTCATCACCAAAGATGACTCCCTCCCCTCCAACGTCAGTCACCTGAGAGCAGCTCCAGGAGGCCATTACCCCTTCGCCCCATATAGACCCCCTTACTCCCGTTGGAGATAATTAAATTTATATATATATCGTTTATTTTTTTTTCTTTTCCTTTTGCATAAGCAACAGTTTCAATTAAATTCATTTAATCCTCAATTCTACAAAATTCTTCTTCTACAAAGTTCAAATCAAACACAAAAAAAAAAAGTTCAAATCAAAGCCACCCTGCTCCTTACGGAGAAGAAATGCACGCATTTCTTCATATAAGGGGGGAGGTGTGACGTCCCACGAATTTTCGCGGGCAATTATTCTAACAATTTCATAACCCACTCTACAACTCCACCCGAATCTCATCAAACCACGACTCTTACCCCTTTTCCCGATCACTGACCGCCTTGGCGATGTACCTTAGCGGTCCCCATCTCAAGACGATCAACCATCGAATCTATACAAGTCCCTCGCCCCACAAATCTCTTAAATCGAGACCACGTCTCACACCCTCTAAATGACCAAAGCAGTCAAAACCACCAACGTTCCTTTCCTATTAAAACACCCAAAATCCATCCGAGGAGTTGAGCCCCTCAAATTCACGTGTATAAAAACCCCGGAAGGATAATCGCGAGGATTATTTGGCGTACGTGCCGAAAATGCGAATCCAAATATAGACCAACCTTTGGCCCTTACAAAAACCCCGGAAATGTTTCTGCTACGCATAAGGGTAACTATGTCAAGGTGCATACTGCGCACCCCCCTTCATACTGAAAAGATTGTAACTAGTATAAATACAAGGAACCGCGAGAGCTCCTTCTTCTCAGACGACAATAACAGCGTAAGCTTCGTCTGCGTTAATCATTAAAGTTTTACTGAAAACTAAACTCAGCGTTAGTATAACGCATATTATAAATTCTGTGCTCTACGACAACTACTGTAAGCATTTTTCATTAACCATTATTAATACGGTATATCATCCCCATCATATTATTGTGTATTTCTATTCTTATTGCTTATCATATTACTATTCTTTTTGCTTTCATATTATTTTGTATTTCTATTCTTATTGCTTTGTCTTAACTACGCTGATTGTGTGCACTTATTATATTGTCTTGTTACGTTTATTGCTCTTATTGCTAGCGTAACAAATCTTCATGCTTTATTCAAACTATATTTGACTTATAAACTTGTATCTCACATTCATACTCTCGTTTCATTGTAATAACCACTGATATAATCATTATGTGCTATTAATTATCGTACCACGCATTACTATAAAGACCTACCACTATCGCTTTACAGTGCATGGCTTACTCGTGGTTTATCTGAATAAACAATCTTACTTTAAATCACGCTTAGCTTTATTGTATCGATCCCACGGCTACGAAGATCCATACATCCTAACGAGCTGCCGCGACAGCTGATCACGGGCAACGACCGCGGAAAGTATCTCTGTGTTTACTAACTTACTTTTACATAGATTTCGCTCAACCGTATGACTAGCCGAATTTCACAGAGTTATTACGTGTCTTTTATAATAAAGCCACGATAAAACCGATTTCCAACCCAAACCAAAACAAGTGCTCTAACGGGTGTCTCCCCAATACCAACCAGTTATTAAGCCTTCCCTGGTCGTTTAGTGTGCAGAATTAACATTCTCGCCTGCCGTTCGAGACGATTAGTGTGCAGAATTTCACATTCTCGCCTGACAGTTCCGAGTGGTTAGTGTGCAGAATTTCACATTCTCGCCTGATTTTCCCAAAAATCCTCAGTCTCCTGAATTTCACATTCTCGCCTGCCGTTCGAAACGATTAGTGTGCAGAATTTCACATTCTCGCCTGACGTTCGAAAGGACTTGTGTGCAGAATTTCATCATTTCACACCTGACTCCCTCGCCTCCCGGTGCGCTAGAATATAGATTCGCGCCTGGGTTTTATTTTATTTCCATTATGTCATTTGTCCCCTAAGTCCTTAACCCGGGACGTGACAAAATTTTGGTGACAGCGGTGGGATACGTATACTGTTGAAAGAATAAATTCTTGAACATACGGTGCCCACAAAGACCCGATATCTAGCATGTGCATTCAACGCCCAAATAGAGGTGAATCGTCCTACCGGAGCCGCAGATTACAGAGCATTTCGGCATTTTTGAATACGTTGATCTGCGTTTCGGGGGGCAGAGCGACCACTGCAGAAGGTGACGAGATTTGTTTAAGTTGCTCCCACCAACAGATACGGTAGAAGAAAAGTAGAGAAGGACGAATTAAACATGTCCGTGTACGGCGAGACCGACGACTCTTGCGTAATGGACCAAGACGCGGGCCCCCTCCCTAATAGCATAGACATCGCGACCGCTGAATTAATAGAGGAAGTGCAATTATTGCGGGAAAAGCAAGCTAAAATTGAGAGCTTGCACGCGAAATATGTCGTAAGCCCGCAAACAAACACGCGTTCGGACGTGGCCGCCGGTTCAGACGACCTCACGTTGGAAGGTCTTTCCGAGGAGCTACAAGCTATACAAAAAATGGTGGACAGACTTCTTGTACCCCCGCCAACGGCAAACAATTTTGCTACTCCGGGTTCCTCCCGTTTCGATAGGAAACCAATATTAAATTATAATAATGTTCCGGACCAAAGTCCATCGCCCCAGATCACATTAAAGGACGCCGTAGAAACAGTCCCAAAGTTTAACGGTTACAATATACCCGTTTTGCAATTCGCGAGAGCCTGCAATAGGGCTAAGGCTTTGGTTCCCCCGCAAGCCGAACCCCAGTTAGCGAGGTTGTTGCTAAATAAACTGCAAGACCACGCATACTTGGCCGTTGAGGATCGGGTCTTTGACTCCGTAAGTGACTTAATCAAACGACTTAAACGTACCTTCTCCCCCGATAAAACGTCGGACCACTACCGTGGGGAATTAGCAAATGTTATTAAAGGATCCAATGAACACATATTGGAGTACATTTCACGCGTTAAGGACCTCCGATCCGCCATCTTAGAAGAAGACATGGAATATTACCGCGACTTCGCACGAACTCAGGACGTAGATCGCCTAACCTTAGATTCGTTCGTTGATGGTCTTCCACCTCACGTAAGGACAAGATTACAACAACACAAATTTCAAACGATCGACGAAGCGTTCAATCTGGCTGTCCTCGTGGACAAAGAGATTGACAGGGACAGTCTCCGATTCCCCGAACAGAAGACTCCCAAACTAACCTGCCAGCTTTGCGACAAAACAGGTCACGACGCACGGTCCTGTTGGAACAATGAAGGTTCAGCCTCCCAGACTCCCGAGAGATACCCTCTAAACCGCGCCACGGAATATGGGTCCCAAGCACCCAAACCTCAGGTCACCTACCGGGACCAGTCTCGATCTCCACCTCCCAGGCCGACGGAGCTGCGAATCTGCGGATATTGTAAGAAGCCCGGACACCTGATTTCGGAATGCAGAAAACGCATCCTCGCTATCAAGGAAGATCCTAGAGCCTTGTGGGAAACGAAGTCGGGAATTCCTCCTCCGAGCGCCGATGGATGCGAACTGTGGAACGAGCCAAACAAAAACGTACCCACTTACGATACACCCGAAGGCACTAGCGATATCATAAGAGTCGTTACACTGCAATTAAATCCAGCCGTGCTACGGGCGAGCTCAAAATCCTCCTTTTCCATACATGCAGTTAAGCCGGATTTAAAGGAAAAGTATACGCCGCGACTCAATCTAGGGTCAGTAATTCACGCCGGTAATACCCTTGTCCGCAATCAGGATGGCATTGCCCACCTGCAAATGATAAAATCTAACGAGATTGACACACCACACACAATACCCGCCGTTGAATTAAAGGAATTCGACTGGATAATCCCGGAACCCAAACAGGTACGACCCAAAGAGACTACGACGCCGACAGGCATTAAACCCATCCCTTACCTATTGACAAACAAGTCCTTCTTAGCCCAAGATCCTACGATCCACCACTTCGAGGCACCCACGAAGGTGCACTCATCCTCGCCCCCTGCGCATTACGCCAAATCAATCTTCCCCAAAAACTCCCCAAGGTCTCTTGTGGTTTCGTCTGAAACGGAAATACCGGAAAATTCTGCGGAAACCCTTTCACGGACGGAAAAAACACTTCAGTCAATCTCCAAACAGCACCCGAATACCGGGAAAAGCAAAAAGGTCGCAGACGCTGCACCTCGCACACCAGGATTAACCGGATATCACAGAAAATTTATCCCAGAATCTTCTAGAACTGCTCGCCCGTTAACCCAATTATTGAAAAGGGACACTTCATTTGATTGGAGACCGTCCCAGAAAACTGCTTTCGACCGCTTAAGGTCAGCAGTGCAGAAAGAACCTATCCTGCAATACCCGAATTTTGACCTGGAATCCCACATCAGTACAGACGCCTTATCCCATACTTCCCCTGCAGTGGAGGCATGCTCCAAAAGACCACGCGACAAATGTGACGACAACCTGGAGGACTGGCCCAAACGTGGACCAAGCGGTTCCAAGAGGCCTCGGTTCTCAGAATCACCGATCCATGCGCCAACGAGTGGCAGCAACCCCGTCGACTCTGCAACACCCACATCCAGCGCTCGCCAGGAAAGGAAATGCAGAAGGACTAAACAACACAGAAAGATGCGCCGGAAAATACCATCTGCAGAAATTCCACCAATGCCCTCGCCAGAAAACATACGTGAACGACTGCCTACAATAACAGCAGGAAACACTTATAAATTACCCATGCAGGGTTTAATCATAAAATATTTTGTGTGTGTGCTTCTCAGCCTATATTCATCAATTAAGATCGTCGACGTAGTTATTAAAAGATTCATGTGTCACTTCGGAGCTCCTGGAGCCATCCTCACTTGCCAAGCAGCAAATTTTACTGGCAATTTCACGAAAGCAGTACCACGGAAATGTAAAATGCAACAATTCCGAACCACAGACTTTCACCCACAGACTAACGGCTCTTTAGAGAGATTGCATCTCGTTTTGACCGAATGTTTAAAATTGTTAATCGGTAGATACACTGACTGGTACGAATGGACCAACTTGGCCATGTCCTCGTATAATGGCAGTGTCCGCGAGTGCACTAAATACACTCCGCACGAATTATTATTCGGGAAATTAGCTTGGATACCCAACAAGAACCCGGTTCTTGAAGAGATCGAAAATAACATATACCATGGTAACCTTTCGAAACTGAGTAGGAGCCTACGGTACAAAGTACATTTCGACCGCCATATCCGCATACACAAGAGTCCCGGTTGATCCCAAGCCACGACAAAAAAAAAAAGTACTCTAATCAATTTTCCGCCATAGATCGTTGCTACTGCAACATTTATTGCAACCACCATTCACGCGGCTATGCCGTTAAGAGGGAAGGAAGGACCATCGCATCCCTCCACCCTAAAGTCATCTCATACGCCATTATCAGGGAGGCGCCTTCGCAGACGGTCATCACCAAAGATGACTCCCTCCCCTCCAACGTCAGTCACCTGAGAGCAGCTCCAGGAGGCCATTACCCCTTCGCCCCATATAGACCCCCTTACTCCCGTTGGAGATAATTAAATTTATATATATATCGTTTATTTTTTTTTCTTTTCCTTTTGCATAAGCAACAGTTTCAATTAAATTCATTTAATCCTCAATTCTACAAAATTCTTCTTCTACAAAGTTCAAATCAAACACAAAAAAAAAAAAAAAAAAAAAAAAAAAGTTCAAATCAAAGCCACCCTGCTCCTTACGGAGAAGAAATGCACGCATTTCTTCATATAAGGGGGGAGGTGTGACGTCCCACGAATTTTCGCGGGCAATTATTCTAACAATTTCATAACCCACTCTACAACTCCACCCGAATCTCATCAAACCACGACTCTTACCCCTTTTCCCGATCACTGACCGCCTTGGCGATGTACCTTAGCGGTCCCCATCTCAAGACGATCAACCATCGAATCTATACAAGTCCCTCGCCCCACAAATCTCTTAAATCGAGACCACGTCTCACACCCTCTAAATGACCAAAGCAGTCAAAACCACCAACGTTCCTTTCCTATTAAAACACCCAAAATCCATCCGAGGAGTTGAGCCCCTCAAATTCACGTGTATAAAAACCCCGGAAGGATAATCGCGAGGATTATTTGGCGTACGTGCCGAAAATGCGAATCCAAATATAGACCAACCTTTGGCCCTTACAAAAACCCCGGAAATGTTTCTGCTACGCATAAGGGTAACTATGTCAAGGTGCATACTGCGCACCCCCCTTCATACTGAAAAGATTGTAACTAGTATAAATACAAGGAACCGCGAGAGCTCCTTCTTCTCAGACGACAATAACAGCGTAAGCTTCGTCTGCGTTAATCATTAAAGTTTTACTGAAAACTAAACTCAGCGTTAGTATAACGCATATTATAAATTCTGTGCTCTACGACAACTACTGTAAGCATTTTTCATTAACCATTATTAATACGGTATATCATCCCCATCATATTATTGTGTATTTCTATTCTTATTGCTTATCATATTACTATTCTTTTTGCTTTCATATTATTTTGTATTTCTATTCTTATTGCTTTGTCTTAACTACGCTGATTGTGTGCACTTATTATATTGTCTTGTTACGTTTATTGCTCTTATTGCTAGCGTAACAAATCTTCATGCTTTATTCAAACTATATTTGACTTATAAACTTGTATCTCACATTCATACTCTCGTTTCATTGTAATAACCACTGATATAATCATTATGTGCTATTAATTATCGTACCACGCATTACTATAAAGACCTACCACTATCGCTTTACAGTGCATGGCTTACTCGTGGTTTATCTGAATAAACAATCTTACTTTAAATCACGCTTAGCTTTATTGTATCGATCCCACGGCTACGAAGATCCATACATCCTAACGAGCTGCCGCGACAGCTGATCACGGGCAACGACCGCGGAAAGTATCTCTGTGTTTACTAACTTACTTTTACATAGATTTCGCTCAACCGTATGACTAGCCGAATTTCACAGAGTTATTACGTGTCTTTTATAATAAAGCCACGATAAAACCGATTTCCAACCCAAACCAAAACAAGTGCTCTAACGGGTGTCTCCCCAATACCAACCAGTTATTAAGCCTTCCCTGGTCGTTTAGTGTGCAGAATTAACATTCTCGCCTGCCGTTCGAGACGATTAGTGTGCAGAATTTCACATTCTCGCCTGACAGTTCCGAGTGGTTAGTGTGCAGAATTTCACATTCTCGCCTGATTTTCCCAAAAATCCTCAGTCTCCTGAATTTCACATTCTCGCCTGCCGTTCGAAACGATTAGTGTGCAGAATTTCACATTCTCGCCTGACGTTCGAAAGGACTTGTGTGCAGAATTTCATCATTTCACACCTGACTCCCTCGCCTCCCGGTGCGCTAGAATATAGATTCGCGCCTGGGTTTTATTTTATTTCCATTATGTCATTTGTCCCCTAAGTCCTTAACCCGGGACGTGACATCATAATAAGATTTCGATTTTAACTTAGATTGGATCATATTATCCCTTGCTACCTTTTGTGTATGATTTAATTTTTGTTTTAAATTAATTACATAATCATCGTATGAGTAATTCAACGAGGGTTCTTGAGTTATGCTATTGGGCAGGTACGGCTTACTACCGAAAAGAACCTCATACGGCGTATGCCCAGTTGATTTGTGGACGTGAGTATTATATGCCATCATAGCAAAACCTATAAACTCATCCCAATCTGTCTGTTTGTCGTTAATAAAATGTTTAAGATATTCCTTCAAAGTCAAATGAGACCTTTCCAAAGCGCCATTAGTTTGAGGGTGATAAGGGGAAGATAATATGTGTTTCGTATTAAATAATTTCGTTAAATCCTTCATTAGACGAGATGTGAAATCGGTTCCTTGATCAGAAAGTATGGTTTTTGGAATCCCGAATAATGTAATAAACTTGGATAATTCCATAGCAATTGTCTGTGATTCGTGATTAGGTATAGGAGCAGCATATGAAAATTTAGTCAAGTCATCTTGCATGGTCAATATAAATCGATTATTATTAATAGTCTGTGGAAGAGGCCCAACAACATCAATCGCAAGCCTTTCGAAGGGTATGGTAGATGTAGAGGTAATTTCCATAGGAGCCTTAGAAGGTCTAAAATTCGTCTTATTAACTTGACAAGATGCGCATTTCTTTACATATCTTTTGATGTCTTTTTTCATCTTATCCCATTTATAAAATTCTTTAATTCTCTTATATGTCCTGAGAAATCCCGAATGACCAGCTAATTTTGAGTCATGATTATCTTGCAAAATTTTCAAAATTTCATCCTCTGATTTCGGTGTGATTCTTTGATTATCTAAAATAATAGGTGCAATATTGGTATCCTTGAAAATATAATATACTATTTCGCAAAACATATCCTTCTTTATATTTTTGTTGTTTATCGTTACATCATGGATATAAAGATTGCCTGAATAACTCTTTTCTTCCAAATGAGTTTTTAAATTGCGTAATGAATAAAATATCGCTTTATAATCTAATTTATCAAAATGAAACTGCTTACAAATGCAAAGATAGGAAGTCTGAGAATTCTTAACAAGTGCAATGAAAGAGTTTAAATCATCAGGTTCCTTAATGTTCGATAAATCATACTGATCTCGCATCGCTTCCGAAAATAAATTATTCTCATCAAGATCTCGTGAATAAAACAATACGTTGGGAAAGTATTTAAACTTGTCACAAGGCATCGATTTAACCTTGGGAATTTCGAGTGTTTTATAATGATACTGTATAAAGTTCTCAAAAGAATCATTGCCATGTACAATATTAACACAAGGAGGACGAGATAACGCATCCGCATTTGAATTAAGTTTCCCTGCTTTGTAAACGATTTTATAATCATATTCCTCCAACTTCAGTCGCCAACGTACTAGTCGACTGCCCGGGTCCTTAGAATTGAAAAGCCAAATTAAGGGTTTATGATCAGTTACTATAGTAAATTTCCTGCCATATAAATAAGGTCTGAAATAATTAATGCTCCATATTATGGCAAGTAACTCCTTTTCTATTGTACTATAATTTTGCTCACTACCATTTAATGTACGCGAAGCATATGCAATAGGCAAATCCTTTCCAATCACACCCTGACTCAATACTGAACCTATAGCGTAATTAGAAGCATCCGTAGTAAGAATAAATTCCTTATTAAAGTCGGGATATTGAAGAATCGGCTGAGTTATTAATATATTACGAAACTTGTCAAAAGATGCTTGTTGATCACTGGTCCACTCAAATGGTATATCTTTTCTTAACAGGATTGTGAGAGACTTAGCTATTCCAGCAAAACCTTCTATAAATCTTCTATAATAGCCAACAAGTCCTAAAAAACTCTTAACATCCTGTTGATTTTTAGGAATTGAAAATTTTCTTATTGCGTCAGTTTTCATCGGATTCGGCTCAACACCTTTATCTGATATAATGTGGCCTAAATATGCAACTTCTCGTCGCATAAACTCACATTTTTCGGGTTGTAATTTTAAATTGTTACTTCTAAGACGATCAAAAATAGATATTAATTTTTTAGAATGCTCCTCTATGGATGATGCATAAATGACAATATCGTCAAGATATACAAAACACTGAAGCCCTTGTAAACCAGATAAAATAGTATTCATCAATCTTTGAAACGTCGCAGGAGCGTTCTTGAGTCCGAACGGCATTCTCGTAAACTCATAATGGCCTAAGGGTGTTGTAAAAGCTGTTTTCTCCCGATCGCGGTCATGCATGGGGATCTGATGGAACCCTGATGCTAAATCTAGAGTAGTAAAATATTTAGAATGGCCCAATTGATCTAAAATATCAGTGATATTTGGTAACGGATATGCATCACCGACTGTGACGTCATTTAATTTTCTGAAATCAATAACAATTCTCCACTTTTTCTTACCAGAGGCATCGAGTTTCTTTGGAACTATCCACAAAGGGGCTGACCACGGAGAAATAGAGGGTATTATAATACCTTGCTTAAGCATCTTATCAATCTGTTTGTTGACCTCCGCTTTATGAACTTCAGGATATCTATAGGTCTTAGTATGAATAGGAGCAGGATTTGTAACACTAATTTCATGTTGAATCGCATTCGTGGTTGTTAGTACATCGTCAGAGAAATAGAAAATATCATTATATTTGGTACAAATGTCTATTACTGCCTTCTTTTCCTCAGCGTTTAAATGATCCAATCTTAAATTCTCTCGCAGAAGATTTGTACGGCTTACCGGACCAGTATTTGAATTATTCAATGATAAAATTATAGAATCTCGCGGAAGTGGTTCCAAACGTACTGAAATAGGCTCTATCCGTTGATCTATTATCCTTGTATTCAAGATCGTAGCATAGGCTTTATTATTTTTATTAACCTTAGTAATAGCTTTAGACAAATAAACTCCTCTCCTTAACTGTATTCGCGGAATAATGCCCTCTTTAATTTCAGGATTTTCTACCTGGATTTCAATAAGTGTTTCTGTTCTAGCCTTAAGATTGATTAAATGTACTTCTTCACGCCCAGAATTTTCGCGATTTAATGGAATTGGTACCGTTACCGACCTAAGGGTTAAAGTCTGTGACTCATAGTCAATTGTCGCTGACTCTTTTTGCAAAAAATCCTTCCCTAACAAGCCGTCAAATGGGACGTTTGTTGCTTCATTTAGGATGTAGAATTTAATTTCAATAAAATCGTCATACAACCGCACAGGTATACGGCAACTTCCAACGGTTTCTACGGGATTATTCGCACTAAGACCGTGTAGTACTAACTTATCCTTCGAATCAAACACAGTATCCGGGTGTAATTTACAAGCCTTAATGAGAGACACATTCGCGCCCGTGTCAATTAAGAATTTAAAAACGTTGTCAGAATTCTTCGCATTTGGAGAAAAAATTCGAATAAAATCAAGGTTATCATTAGATATTGAAACATTTAACTCTCGAACACCATTAATTGAGATATTCGGTCCTCCGTTGTGGTGTTCGTCACGGGGGACTCGTTCGAGTTTAAATTAACGGTTGCGTTATTTGATTGTTGCATGTTACGTGCTGGGTTCAATTGTTGTTCCCGCTGACTATTAACGTATAATCTCTTCCTACATTCTGAAATAAGATGGCCCTGTTTTTTGCAATAACTACAAATTTTATTCTGATAAGATTGTGCGCTTTGGTGAGACTGACCCTGACTTTGACCTTGACGCGGATGCTGATATCGCTGCTGTTGGACAGGGGGTTGAGAATAGCGCTGCTGTTTATCATAGTATGTGTGACTTCGATTTGGAATTTGAATATTATTAACGACTCTGGACTGATCAGGATTTGATGATTTAAATCGACATTGTGAGGTATCATGATTAGTCTTGCCACAGATATTACAAGATTTTTGTTTCTGGAATTTGTGCATATTCAAAGCGCGCTCCTCCGAAACTGCCGCAGTGTGCGCGGAGTTTAAAGTATCAAATTCCTTCCATCTAAGCATCTGAGAGATTTGTGAAGAGCTATGATAAATAAATCGATTTAATGTAATTTCCTCCACAGCTTTTTTCTTTCCGGGAATTTCTAAAGGATCGCTCGAATATTGCTGAATGGCACTTAAAGCTCTCGAAGAAAGCTTCTGCAATCTCTGATAAAAAGAACTAATACCTTCCGAATATGATTGCTTACAACTATTTAGTTCCTCCATTACTTGACAATAATGTTTTTTATCCTGATATAACCTTTTCAATTGTTCTTTCAGCTCAGACCAACTATTAAACTTTTGAAAAGTAAGCTGTTCCTTGGCGTGTCCCGAAATTTTCGAAAGAATAAAATACAACAGCGGAATTTTCTGTCGATCTGTCGCGAGACTATCCGCATTATTGCAATTAGCTATAAATTGCCCAAGTTCGAAACGACTACCAGAGAACTCTTTTGGAATTAGATCAGTTAAAAATTCTATAGGAAGTTCCATTTGAGAAGAGTCATTGGAGGGATTTGGATTGTCAGAAGACTCTGGAGTAGACATTATAAGGAATATTGAGTACTAAGGTGATTACGAAGCAACGAAATTCGAAAAAAAAAATGTACCTGCGGTCTACCAGTGAAGGGGTCCTTGAGCGTGCCAATGGTTGACTTCCTTCTCTGCAGTGGATATCTGGATCCGTAGACACTTTCTCTTCAGGGTTGACACTGTTATTTCCCGTCACGAAGGATTAAAATCCACAGCGAAGAACACTTTAAATAAAGTTTCACTATTCTTTAACTGTTGACGAGTCCTACCAACTGCGCCAAATTTGTGTCGTGTACCCGGGAGAATGCAAATACAAATACTTGTATAAAAATGTCCT
The DNA here is from genome assembly GCA_910592295.1 of Andrena haemorrhoa. Taxonomy (NCBI): domain Eukaryota; kingdom Metazoa; phylum Arthropoda; class Insecta; order Hymenoptera; family Andrenidae; genus Andrena; species Andrena haemorrhoa. Next base: position 458,928 of record CAJUZA010000227.1, read on the forward strand.
TTATTACAAGCAATGCGAACTAGTTGCTGGTTAGATGTACAAACGAGATCTGAGCTAAAGACGTACGGAGGTAAAGAACGTGGACACAACGGAGAATCCTATTGGTAGTTACTATTGCGAGGGTGTGGAAAATGAAGCTAGGATTGGTCATTGAGTAAGGGAGAAAGGGATGGTTTGAAGCAAGTTCGGTTGTGACTAAGACGTAACTTTCACTTTTGAAGGAGGCCTTAGGACCCACGGCCTAATCCGCTTGTTTACGGGTAAGTCACGTTCGCTCGGAAGTGACTAAGGGTCTTAGAGGGTGACGATTACCAGATGTGTATGAAGGAAGGAAAAGTCGCGAAGTAGGTATCTAACACGAGTCAAACGAGTCAAACGAGTCAAACGAGTCAAACGAGTCAAACGAGTCAAACGAGTCAACGAGTCAAACGAGTCAAACGAGTCAAACGAGTCAAACGAGTCAAACGAGTCAAACGAGTCAAACGAGTCAAACGAGTCAAACGAGTCAAACGAGTCAAACGGGTCGAACAGGACAATCGAGTCAAGCGAGTTGAACGAGTCAATCGAGTCAAACGAGTCAAACGAGTCCAACGAGTCAAACGAGTCAAACGAGTCAAACGAGTCAAACGAGTCAAACGAGTCAAACGAGTCAAACGAGCCAAGCGAGCCAAGCGAGCCAAGCGAGCCAAGCGAGCCAAGCGAGCCAAACGAGCCAAACGAGCCAAACGAGCCAAACGAGTCAAACGAGTCAAACGAGTCAAACGGGTCGAACAGGACAATCGAGTCAAGCGAGTTGAACGAGTCAAACGAGTCAAACGAGTCAAACGACTCAAACGAGTTGAACGAGTCCAACGAGTCAAACGAGTCAAACGAGTCAAACGAGTCAAACGAGTCAAACGAGTCAAACGAGTCAAACGGGTCGAACAGGACAATCGAGTCAAGCGAGTTGAACGAGTCAAACGAGTCAAACGAGTCAAACGAGTCAAACGAGTCAAACGAGTCAAACGAGTCAAACGAGTCAAACGAGTCAAACGAGTCAAACGAGTCAAACGAGTCAAACGAGTCAAACGAGTCAAACGAGTCAAACGAGTCAAACGAGTCAAACGAGTCAAACGAGTCAAACGAGTCAAACGAGTCAAACGAGTCAAACGAGTCAAACGAGTCAAACGAGTCAAACGAGTCAAACGAGTCAAACGAGTCAAACGAGTCAAACGAGTCAAACGAGTCAAACGAGTCAAACGAGTCAAACGAGTCAAACGAGTCAAACGAGTCAAACGAGTCAAACGAGTCAAACGAGTCAAACGAGTCAAACGAGTCAAACGAGTCAAACGAGTCAAACGAGTCAAACGAGTCAAACGAGTCAAACGAGTCAAACGAGTCAAACGAGTCAAACGAGTCAAACGAGTCAAACGAGTCAAACGAGTCAAACGAGTCAAACGAGTCAAACGAGTCAAACGAGTCAAACGAGTCAAACGAGTCAAACGAGTCAAACGAGTCAAACGAGTCAAACGAGTCAAACGAGTCAAACGAGTCAAACGAGTCAAACGAGTCAAACGAGTCAAACGAGTCAAACGAGTCAAACGAGTCAAACGAGTCAAACGAGTCAAACGAGTCAAACGAGTGTCGTGTACCCGGGAGAATGCAAATACAAATACTTGTATAAAAATGTCCTTTATTACAAGCAAGTCGAACTAGTTGCTGGTTAGATGTACAAACGAGATCTGAGCTAAAGACGTACGGAGGTAAAGAACGTGGACACAACGGAGAATCCTATTGGTAGTTACTATTGCGAGGGTGTGGAAAATGAAGCTAGGATTGGTCATTGAGTAAGGGAGAAAGGGATGGTTTGAAGCAAGTTCGGTTGTGACTAAGACGTAACTTTCACTTTTGAAGGAGGCCTTAGGACCCACGGCCTAATCCGCTTGTTTACGGGTAAGTCACGTTCGCTCGGAAGTGACTAAGGGTCTTAGAGGGTGACGATAACCAGATGTGTATGAAGGAAGGAAAAGTCGCGAAGTAGGTATCTAACACCTCCCTCCTTAAGATTAATTTACGGTTCTTAAAGTAAATTAATTCTATTCTGTTCCTATCTTTGAACTGTTTCTATGAATTATCTAGCTATCGATATAGAAATTTATAATACGTAATATGACTAAATTATTACATAATTTATAATACATAATACGATAATATGATTAATACAAATAATGAAATACTAATAACAAAATAGAATGATATATGATTAATTAAAATGGAATAACATGTGAATAATAAAATGCGAATTATAAAATAGAATAATAGAATATGCGTGTATGATAGAGTATATGTGATAAAAATAGTACAACGCGTGAGTAATAAAATAGATTGATTAAATAAAATACAATGCTAATAATAGAATAAAATAACTCATGAGTAAAAAAATACGGATAAGAAAATTAAACAATACCAGAAATGATACAACATGTAGATAATAAAATATAATAATAAAATAAAATAATATGCAAATAGTAGAGTAATAAGAAATAAAGTACTACGAAAGTAAAGTATTACTATAAAATGTCTGCAACAAATATTCTCTGGTTCTTGACAACGCTAATCAATGCATACAATGTTTACAAAAGTTTTAATTGCACGAACATATTTTCCTTCAGGAAAACGATCACTTTCACAATTTCAGTCCATATTCACGGAAGGTGCACGTGACGTAGATTTCCGTAATCCATGATATTCAATGGGCCTGGTAGGAGTACTGCTTCGGCTGCGGTCCTCGACCAGATGGATTGACTGGGGGTAAACTTCTTCTTCTTCCGAAATCTGCGATAACTGCATTCTCGTGCCAGGTGTGGCATTGATGTTGGTATTGATGATTTTAAAACAACAACTATCGCTTGTTGTCCTTCCCTCCCTCATGAAGCAGAGATATTTGTTGATTAAACGGGATAAACCGCACCAGCGTAAGATGTTGACGGTGATTATCATACCGATTATAGATACTATTACGCTTAGGGTGATGGTATACCAGTGATTCTGCTGAACAACAACCGGTTTATTCAACTGTTCCTGCAGTAATGTGTCTAACTGCATTAGTTTATGATTACTGTATTTAAATTCTTCAACTTTCATGCTGGTGGCTTTAATCGGTGCTAATCGTACTGGTATAATTGTAGAATTCTTAAAATCCGTAAAACAGCAATCGTCTTCCACGATATTATATGGTATAGATTTATGACTGCGATTTGTTGTGACATCCTGCGTTGGTTCCAGGACGACGATCTGTGTATAACCCTTGCATCGCGGGTCAATCTGAATGATTCCGGTAGCTCTTAACTCGATGTCTTCAATGTGTGTTGACGAACATGACAGCGTTAATTCCAGCGGTTGACTGATAACGAATAACCATTCGTTATTTTCGAGGTAGTGCCACGTCTCAAAATCAGCCTGGACTGTACGAGTATTACAGGACGTTGGTATTCTCCGAATGGTAGATGTAAGCAGAATTGCTTCACAGGATGGTTGACCAGATATAGCTTGTATATGATTGACAAGACAGATGCGTTCCTGTCCACTAACTTTGGTACATTTATCCAAACTTCGAAGCTGTGCATAATACACCTTATTTGTACTCAATAAGATATAGGGATAATTTGGTTCAATGTAAGAATAAGTATCGGGATGATTATGAGGAACAGGGAGAGGTAATGTTTCGTATAGATCGTAAGGCAACTCATCAACTAGCGGAATTCTAATAATGAAAACTAATTTGTTGTTAACGTGTGTGACATCTAACTTACTCAATTTACTATATTTATACATGTTAGAATACGTTAATGATATAGGCCACTGCTGTCCACTTTGTAAAGTGATGTTGTTCAGTTCGTTAAAAAGATCCTGTGAAGATATTATTTGTGGATGTAATATTTCATTTCTTGCCAACGTTACAGACGAGATTAATAGACTATAATAATTATCGAGGTTTACAGTCATTTGAGATAATAAGAATATTTGCTCCGAGATAATATGTCGTACGTAAAGATCATTCAATAAGTTGGAGGTCGAGCTTGAAAAATCATTGAATAGCTTTATATTACTATTGAGCTTATCTTCGTCAGCTTTAAGACCTTGAATAGATGCATTAAAGTTCTGAATCGTATTAGTTATTACGGCAATTTGCTGCTTCATTAGCAACTGTACATTCCTATTGTCATGGATAACTGATTCGATTGCTTCTTTATAGAATTTGGCATCTTTGGCGTCAGGAGTACCGAATAGCCAATGTAAAACATAAGATGTGCCATCAAATAATCCTCTCTTAGAGATATTGTTCCCTGAATTCGATTTATTAGCTGACATGAAATTTATGATTTGGATTTTGCCCTTAATCGCTGAGATGCGTGAGTTAATAGTTTGGAAAGAATTCTGACAAAAATACGCATTGACATCGCTTACAGTTTGATTCGGCTTCCATATGCACATATTTAAAGATTTAGTATAAGACTTAAGCAATTGATCATATTGTTGATTAGCTGTGGCAAGATCAACGTACGTTAATAAGGTATATTTTGAATTAGCCAACCGCACACTGCCCAAGTGATTATAATATAACCCTACATGATTTCCCATCCGGAAGATTTTATAATAAAGTTGGGTAGTTCCCAGGAAATGGGTAGGAATAAATAAAGTAAAGATTACGAATAGGATGACTAGGAAATAGTGCCGGTCAGTCATCTTGATCGCCTGAAACAGATGGTTTCAGCAAATTAGTGTGATACGTCACTAGTTTTCCATTTTTTAATATTTGGACGGTATTATTGGAATTAATTTTAGTTATTTTGTAAGGACCCTTAAAATTCGGACAAAGCTTCTTATTCAATCCTGCCTTATGTTGCTTATTCAAAACATATACCATATCATCAATTTTATACGAATGAATAATGATTTTATTATCATAATAAGATTTCGATTTTAACTTAGATTGGATCATATTATCCCTTGCTACCTTTTGTGTATGATTTAATTTTTGTTTTAAATTAATTACATAATCATCGTATGAGTAATTCAACGAGGGTTCTTGAGTTATGCTATTGGGCAGGTACGGCTTACTACCGAAAAGAACCTCATACGGCGTATGCCCAGTTGATTTGTGGACGTGAGTATTATATGCCATCATAGCAAAACCTATAAACTCATCCCAATCTGTCTGTTTGTCGTTAATAAAATGTTTAAGATATTCCTTCAAAGTCAAATGAGACCTTTCCAAAGCGCCATTAGTTTGAGGGTGATAAGGGGAAGATAATATGTGTTTCGTATTAAATAATTTCGTTAAATCCTTCATTAGACGAGATGTGAAATCGGTTCCTTGATCAGAAAGTATGGTTTTTGGAATCCCGAATAATGTAATAAACTTGGATAATTCCATAGCAATTGTCTGTGATTCGTGATTAGGTATAGGAGCAGCATATGAAAATTTAGTCAAGTCATCTTGCATGGTCAATATAAATCGATTATTATTAATAGTCTGTGGAAGAGGCCCAACAACATCAATCGCAAGCCTTTCGAAGGGTATGGTAGATGTAGAGGTAATTTCCATAGGAGCCTTAGAAGGTCTAAAATTCGTCTTATTAACTTGACAAGATGCGCATTTCTTTACATATCTTTTGATGTCTTTTTTCATCTTATCCCATTTATAAAATTCTTTAATTCTCTTATATGTCCTGAGAAATCCCGAATGACCAGCTAATTTTGAGTCATGATTATCTTGCAAAATTTTCAAAATTTCATCCTCTGATTTCGGTGTGATTCTTTGATTATCTAAAATAATAGGTGCAATATTGGTATCCTTGAAAATATAATATACTATTTCGCAAAACATATCCTTCTTTATATTTTTGTTGTTTATCGTTACATCATGGATATAAAGATTGCCTGAATAACTCTTTTCTTCCAAATGAGTTTTTAAATTGCGTAATGAATAAAATATCGCTTTATAATCTAATTTATCAAAATGAAACTGCTTACAAATGCAAAGATAGGAAGTCTGAGAATTCTTAACAAGTGCAATGAAAGAGTTTAAATCATCAGGTTCCTTAATGTTCGATAAATCATACTGATCTCGCATCGCTTCCGAAAATAAATTATTCTCATCAAGATCTCGTGAATAAAACAATACGTTGGGAAAGTATTTAAACTTGTCACAAGGCATCGATTTAACCTTGGGAATTTCGAGTGTTTTATAATGATACTGTATAAAGTTCTCAAAAGAATCATTGCCATGTACAATATTAACACAAGGAGGACGAGATAACGCATCCGCATTTGAATTAAGTTTCCCTGCTTTGTAAACGATTTTATAATCATATTCCTCCAACTTCAGTCGCCAACGTACTAGTCGACTGCCCGGGTCCTTAGAATTGAAAAGCCAAATTAAGGGTTTATGATCAGTTACTATAGTAAATTTCCTGCCATATAAATAAGGTCTGAAATAATTAATGCTCCATATTATGGCAAGTAACTCCTTTTCTATTGTACTATAATTTTGCTCACTACCATTTAATGTACGCGAAGCATATGCAATAGGCAAATCCTTTCCAATCACACCCTGACTCAATACTGAACCTATAGCGTAATTAGAAGCATCCGTAGTAAGAATAAATTCCTTATTAAAGTCGGGATATTGAAGAATCGGCTGAGTTATTAATATATTACGAAACTTGTCAAAAGATGCTTGTTGATCACTGGTCCACTCAAATGGTATATCTTTTCTTAACAGGATTGTGAGAGACTTAGCTATTCCAGCAAAACCTTCTATAAATCTTCTATAATAGCCAACAAGTCCTAAAAAACTCTTAACATCCTGTTGATTTTTAGGAATTGAAAATTTTCTTATTGCGTCAGTTTTCATCGGATTCGGCTCAACACCTTTATCTGATATAATGTGGCCTAAATATGCAACTTCTCGTCGCATAAACTCACATTTTTCGGGTTGTAATTTTAAATTGTTACTTCTAAGACGATCAAAAATAGATATTAATTTTTTAGAATGCTCCTCTATGGATGATGCATAAATGACAATATCGTCAAGATATACAAAACACTGAAGCCCTTGTAAACCAGATAAAATAGTATTCATCAATCTTTGAAACGTCGCAGGAGCGTTCTTGAGTCCGAACGGCATTCTCGTAAACTCATAATGGCCTAAGGGTGTTGTAAAAGCTGTTTTCTCCCGATCGCGGTCATGCATGGGGATCTGATGGAACCCTGATGCTAAATCTAGAGTAGTAAAATATTTAGAATGGCCCAATTGATCTAAAATATCAGTGATATTTGGTAACGGATATGCATCACCGACTGTGACGTCATTTAATTTTCTGAAATCAATAACAATTCTCCACTTTTTCTTACCAGAGGCATCGAGTTTCTTTGGAACTATCCACAAAGGGGCTGACCACGGAGAAATAGAGGGTATTATAATACCTTGCTTAAGCATCTTATCAATCTGTTTGTTGACCTCCGCTTTATGAACTTCAGGATATCTATAGGTCTTAGTATGAATAGGAGCAGGATTTGTAACACTAATTTCATGTTGAATCGCATTCGTGGTTGTTAGTACATCGTCAGAGAAATAGAAAATATCATTATATTTGGTACAAATGTCTATTACTGCCTTCTTTTCCTCAGCGTTTAAATGATCCAATCTTAAATTCTCTCGCAGAAGATTTGTACGGCTTACCGGACCAGTATTTGAATTATTCAATGATAAGTGGTTCCAAACGTACTGAAATAGGCTCTATCCGTTGATCTATTATCCTTGTATTCAAGATCGTAGCATAGGCTTTATTATTTTTATTAACCTTAGTAATAGCTTTAGACAAATAAACTCCTCTCCTTAACTGTATTCGCGGAATAATGCCCTCTTTAATTTCAGGATTTTCTACCTGGATTTCAATAAGTGTTTCTGTTCTAGCCTTAAGATTGATTAAATGTACTTCTTCACGCCCAGAATTTTCGCGATTTAATGGAATTGGTACCGTTACCGACCTAAGGGTTAAAGTCTGTGACTCATAGTCAATTGTCGCTGACTCTTTTTGCAAAAAATCCTTCCCTAACAAGCCGTCAAATGGGACGTTTGTTGCTTCATTTAGGATGTAGAATTTAATTTCAATAAAATCGTCATACAACCGCACAGGTATACGGCAACTTCCAACGGTTTCTACGGGATTATTCGCACTAAGACCGTGTAGTACTAACTTATCCTTCGAATCAAACACAGTATCCGGGTGTAATTTACAAGCCTTAATGAGAGACACATTCGCGCCCGTGTCAATTAAGAATTTAAAAACGTTGTCAGAATTCTTCGCATTTGGAGAAAAAATTCGAATAAAATCAAGGTTATCATTAGATATTGAAACATTTAACTCTCGAACACCATTAATTGAGATATTCGGTCCTCCGTTGTGGTGTTCGTCACGGGGGACTCGTTCGAGTTTAAATTAACGGTTGCGTTATTTGATTGTTGCATGTTACGTGCTGGGTTCAATTGTTGTTCCCGCTGACTATTAACGTATAATCTCTTCCTACATTCTGAAATAAGATGGCCCTGTTTTTTGCAATAACTACAAATTTTATTCTGATAAGATTGTGCGCTTTGGTGAGACTGACCCTGACTTTGACCTTGACGCGGATGCTGATATCGCTGCTGTTGGACAGGGGGTTGAGAATAGCGCTGCTGTTTATCATAGTATGTGTGACTTCGATTTGGAATTTGAATATTATTAACGACTCTGGACTGATCAGGATTTGATGATTTAAATCGACATTGTGAGGTATCATGATTAGTCTTGCCACAGATATTACAAGATTTTTGTTTCTGGAATTTGTGCATATTCAAAGCGCGCTCCTCCGAAACTGCCGCAGTGTGCGCGGAGTTTAAAGTATCAAATTCCTTCCATCTAAGCATCTGAGAGATTTGTGAAGAGCTATGATAAATAAATCGATTTAATGTAATTTCCTCCACAGCTTTTTTCTTTCCGGGAATTTCTAAAGGATCGCTCGAATATTGCTGAATGGCACTTAAAGCTCTCGAAGAAAGCTTCTGCAATCTCTGATAAAAAGAACTAATACCTTCCGAATATGATTGCTTACAACTATTTAGTTCCTCCATTACTTGACAATAATGTTTTTTATCCTGATATAACCTTTTCAATTGTTCTTTCAGCTCAGACCAACTATTAAACTTTTGAAAAGTAAGCTGTTCCTTGGCGTGTCCCGAAATTTTCGAAAGAATAAAATACAACAGCGGAATTTTCTGTCGATCTGTCGCGAGACTATCCGCATTATTGCAATTAGCTATAAATTGCCCAAGTTCGAAACGACTACCAGAGAACTCTTTTGGAATTAGATCAGTTAAAAATTCTATAGGAAGTTCCATTTGAGAAGAGTCATTGGAGGGATTTGGATTGTCAGAAGACTCTGGAGTAGACATTATAAGGAATATTGAGTACTAAGGTGATTACGAAGCAACGAAATTCGAAAAAAAAAATGTACCTGCGGTCTACCAGTGAAGGGGTCCTTGAGCGTGCCAATGGTTGACTTCCTTCTCTGCAGTGGATATCTGGATCCGTAGACACTTTCTCTTCAGGGTTGACACTGTTATTTCCCGTCACGAAGGATTAAAATCCACAGCGAAGAACACTTTAAATAAAGTTTCACTATTCTTTAACTGTTGACGAGTCCTACCAACTGCGCCAAATTTGTGTCGTGTACCCGGGAGAATGCAAATACAAATACTTGTATAAAAATGTCCTTTATTACAAGCAAGTCGAACTAGTTGCTGGTTAGATGTACAAACGAGATCTGAGCTAAAGACGTACGGAGGTAAAGAACGTGGACACAACGGAGAATCCTATTGGTAGTTACTATTGCGAGGGTGTGGAAAATGAAGCTAGGATTGGTCATTGAGTAAGGGAGAAAGGGATGGTTTGAAGCAAGTTCGGTTGTGACTAAGACGTAACTTTCACTTTTGAAGGAGGCCTTAGGACCCACGGCCTAATCCGCTTGTTTACGGGTAAGTCACGTTCGCTCGGAAGTGACTAAGGGTCTTAGAGGGTGACGATTACCAGATGTGTATGAAGGAAGGAAAAGTCGCGAAGTAGGTATCTAACACGAGTCAAACGAGTCAAACGAGTCAAACGAGTCAAACGAGTCAAACGAGTCAAACGAGTCAAACGAGTCAAACGAGTCAAACGAGTCAAACGAGTCAAACGAGTCAAACGAGTCAAACGAGTCAAACGGGTCGAACAGGACAATCGAGTCAAGCGAGTTGAACGAGTCAATCGAGTCAAACGAGTCAAACGAGTCCAACGAGTCAAACGAGTCAAACGAGTCAAACGAGTCAAACGAGCCAAGCGAGCCAAGCGAGACAAGCGAGCCAAGCGAGCCAAGCGAGCCAAGCGAGACAAGCGAGCCAAACGAGCCAAACGAGCCAAACGAGCCAAACGAGCCAAACGAGCCAAGCGAGCCAAGCGAGCCAAGCGAGCGAAGCGAGCCAAGCGAGCCAAGCGAGCCAAGCCAGCCAAGCGAGCCAAGCGAGCCAAGCGAGCCAAGCGAGCCAAGCGAGCCAAGCGAGCCAAGCGAGCCAAGCGAGCCAAGCGAGCCAAGCGAGCCAAGCGAGCCAAGCGAGCCAAGCGAGCCAAGCGAGCCAAGCGAGCCAAGCGAGCCAAACGAGCCAAACGAGCCAAGCGAGCCAAGCGAGCCAAGCGAGCCAAGCGAGCCAAGCGAGCCAAGCGAGCCAAGCGAGCCAAGCGAGCCAAGCGAGCCAAGCGAGCCAAGCGAGCCAAGCGAGCCAAGCGAGCCAAGCGAGCCAAGCGAGCCAAGCGAGTCAAACGAGGCAAACGAGGCAAACGAGTCAAACGAGTCAAACAGGTCAAGCGAGCCAAGCGAGCCAAGCGAGTCAAACGAGTCAAACGAGTCAAACGAGTCAAACGAGTCAAACGGGTCGAACAGGACAATCGAGTCAAGCGAGTTGAACGAGTCAAACGAGTCAAACGAGTCAAACGAGTCAAGCGAGTTGAACGAGTCCAACGAGTCAAACGAGTCAAACGAGTCAAACGAGTCAAACGAGTCAAACGTGTCTCAAACGGGTCAAAAGGGTCGAACAGGACAATCGATTCAAACGAGTTGAACGAGTCAAACGAGTCAAACGTGTCAAACGGGTCAAAAGGGTCGAACAGGTCAATCGAGTCAAACGAGTCAAACGAGTCAAACGAGTCAAACGAGTCAAACGAGTCAAACGAGTCAAACGAGTCAAACGAGTCAAACGAGTCAAACGAGTCAAACGAGTCAAACGAGTCAAACGAGTCAAACGAGTCAAACGAGTCAAACGAGTCAAACGAGTCAAACGAGTCAAACGAGTCAAACGAGTCAAACGAGTCAAACGAGTCAAACGAGTCAAACGAGTCAAACGAGTCAAACGAGTCAAACGAGTCAAACGAGTCAAACGAGTCAAACGAGTCAAACGAGTCAAACGAGTCAAACGAGTCAAACGAGTCAAACGAGTCAAACGAGTCAAACGAGTCAAACGAGTCAAACGAGTCAAACGAGTCAAACGAGTCAAACGAGTCAAACGAGTCAAACGAGTCAAACGAGTCAAACGAGTCAAACGAGTCAAACGAGTCAAACGAGTCAAACGAGTCAAACGAGTCAAACGAGTCAAACGAGTCAAACGAGTCAAACGAGTCAAACGAGTCAAACGAGTCAAACGAGTCAAACGAGTCAAACGAGTCAAACGAGTCAAACGAGTCAAACGAGTCAAACGAGTCAAACGAGTCAAACGAGTCAAACGAGTCAAACGAGTCAAACGAGTCAAACGAGTCAAACGAGTCAAACGAGTCAAACGAGTCAAACGAGTCAAACGAGTCAAACGAGTCAAACGAGTCAAACGAGTCAAACGAGTCAAACGAGTCAAACGAGTCAAACGAGTCAAACGAGTCAAACGAGTCAAACGAGTCAAACGAGTCAAACGAGTCAAACGAGTCAAACGAGTCAAACGAGTCAAACGAGTCAAACGAGTCAAACGAGTCAAACGAGTCAAACGAGTCAAACGAGTCAAACGAGTCAAACGAGTCAAACGAGTCAAACGAGTCAAACGAGTCAAACGAGTCAAACGAGTCAAACGAGTCAAACGAGTCAAACGAGTCAAACGAGTCAAACGAGTCAAACGAGTCAAACGAGTCAAACGAGTCAAACGAGTCAAACGAGTCAAACGAGTCAAACGAGTCAAACGAGTCAAACGAGTCAAACGAGTCAAACGAGTCAAACGAGTCAAACGAGTCAAACGAGTCAAACGAGTCAAACGAGTCAAACGAGTCAAACGAGTCAAACGAGTCAAACGAGTCAAACGAGTCAAACGAGTCAAACGAGTCAAACGAGTCAAACGAGTCAAACGAGTCAAACGAGTCAAACGAGTCAAACGAGTCAAACGAGTCAAACGAGTCAAACGAGTCAAACGAGTCAAACGAGTCAAACGAGTCAAACGAGTCAAACGAGTCAAACGAGTCAAACGAGTCAAACGAGTCAAACGAGTCAAACGAGTCAAACGAGTCAAACGAGTCAAACGAGTCAAACGAGTCAAACGAGTCAAACGAGTCAAACGAGTCAAACGTGTCTCAAACGGGTCAAAAGGGTCGAACAGGACAATCGATTCAAACGAGTTGAACGAGTCAAACGAGTCAAACGTGTCAAACGGGTCAAAAGGGTCGAACAGGTCAATCGAGTCAAACGAGTCAAGCGAGTCAAACGAGTCAAACGAGTCAAACGAGTCAAACGAGTCAAACGAGTCAAACGAGCCAAACGAGCCAAGCGAGCCAAACGAGCCAAGCGAGCCAAGCGAGCCAAGCGAGCCAAGCGAGTCAAGCGAGCCAAGCGAGTCAAGCGAGACAAGCGAGACAAGCGAGCCAAGCGAGCCAAGCGAGCCAAGCGAGACAAGCGAGCCAAACGAGCCAAGCGAGCCAAGCGAGCCAAGCGAGCCAAACGAGCCAAACGAGCCAAACGAGCCAAACGAGCCAAACGAGCCAAGCGAGCCAAGCGAGCCAAACGAGTCAAACGAGTCAAACGAGTCAAACGAGTCAAACGAGTCAAACGAGCCAAACGAGCCAAGCGAGTCAAGCGAGCCAAGCGAGCCAAGCGAGCCAAGCGAGCCAAGCGAGCCAAGCGAGCCAAGCGAGCCAAGCGAGCCAAGCGAGCCAAGCGAGCCAAGCGAGCCAAGCGAGCCAAGCGAGCCAAGCGAGTCAAACGAGGCAAACGAGGCAAACGAGTCAAACGAGTCAAACGAGTCAAACGAGTCAAGCGAGTCAAACGAGTCAAACGAGTCAATCGAGTCATTCGAGTCAAACGAGCCAAACGAGCCAAACGAGCCAAACGAGCCAAGCGAGCCAAGCGAGCCAAGCGAGCCAAGCGAGCCAAGCGAGCCAAGCGAGCCAAGCGAGCCAAGCGAGCCAAGCGAGCCAAGCGAGCCAAGCGAGCCAAGCGAGCCAAGCGAGCCAAGCGAGCCAAGCGAGCCAAGCGAGCCAAGCGAGCCAAGCGAGCCAAGCGAGCCAAGCGAGCCAAGCGAGCCAAGCGAGACAACCGAGCCAAACGAGTCAAACGAGTCAAACGAGTCAAACGAGTCAAACGAGTCAAACGAGTCAAACGAGTCAAACGAGTCAAACGAGTCAAACGAGTCAAACGAGTCAAACGAGTCAAACGAGTCAAACGAGTCAAACGAGTCAAACGAGTCAAACGAGTCAAACGAGTCAAACGAGTCAAACGAGTCAAACGAGTCAAACGAGTCAAACGAGTCAAACGAGTCAAACGAGTCAAACGAGTCAAACGAGTCAAACGAGTCAAACGAGTCAAACGAGTCAAACGAGTCAAACGAGTCAAACGAGTCAAACGAGTCAAACGAGTCAAACGAGTCAAACGAGTCAAACGAGTCAAACGAGTCAAACGAGTCAAACGAGTCAAACGAGTCAAACGAGTCAAACGAGTCAAACGAGTCAAACGAGTCAAACGAGTCAAACGAGTCAAACGAGTCAAACGAGTCAAACGAGTCAAACGAGTCAAACGAGTCAAACGAGTCAAACGAGTCAAACGAGTCAAACGAGTCAAACGAGTCAAACGAGTCAAACGAGTCAAACGAGTCAAACGAGTCAAACGAGTCAAACGAGTCAAACGAGTCAAACGAGTCAAACGAGTCAAACGAGTCAAACGAGTCAAACGAGTCAAACGAGTCAAACGAGTCAAACGAGTCAAACGAGTCAAACGAGTCAAACGAGTCAAACGAGTCAAACGAGTCAAACGAGTCAAACGAGTCAAACGAGTCAAACGAGTCAAACGAGTCAAACGAGTCAAACGAGTCAAACGAGTCAAACGAGTCAAACGAGTCAAACGAGTCAAACGAGTCAAACGAGTCAAACGAGTCAAACGAGTCAAACGAGTCAAACGAGTCAAACGAGTCAAACGAGTCAAACGAGTCAAACGAGTCAAACGAGTCAAACGAGTCAAACGAGTCAAACGAGTCAAACGAGTCAAACGAGTCAAACGAGTCAAACGAGTCAAACGAGTCAAACGAGTCAAACGAGTCAAACGAGTCAAACGAGTCAAACGAGTCAAACGAGTCAAACGAGTCAAACGAGTCAAACGAGTCAAACGAGTCAAACGAGTCAAACGAGTCAAACGAGTCAAACGAGTCAAACGAGTCAAACGAGTCAAACGAGTCAAACGAGTCAAACGAGTCAAACGAGTCAAACGAGTCAAACGAGTCAAACGAGTCAAACGAGTCAAACGAGTCAAACGAGTCAAACGAGTCAAACGAGCCAAACGAGTCAAGCGAGCCAAGCGAGCCAAGCGAGCGAAGCGAGCCAAGCGAGCCAAGCGAGCCAAGCGAGCCAAGCGAGCCAAGCGAGCCAAGCGAGCCAAGCGAGCCAAGCGAGTCAAACGAGGCAAACGAGGCAAACGAGTCAAACGAGTCAAACGAGTCAAGCGAGCCAAGCGAGCCAAGCGAGTCAAACGAGCCAAGCGAGTCAAACGAGTCAAACGAGTCAAACGAGTCAAACGAGTCAAACGAGTCAAACGAGTCAAACGAGTCAAACGAGTCAAACGAGTCAAACGAGTCAAACGAGTCAAACGAGTCAAACGAGTCAAACGAGTCAAACGAGTCAAACGAGTCAAACGAGTCAAACGAGTCAAACGAGTCAAACGAGTCAAACGAGTCAAACGAGTCAAACGAGTCAAACGAGTCAAACGAGTCAAACGAGTCAAACGAGTCAAACGAGTCAAACGAGTCAAACGAGTCAAACGAGTCAAACGAGTCAAACGAGTCAAACGAGTCAAACGGGTCGAACAGGACAATCGAGTAAAGCGAGTTGAACGAGTCAAACGAGTCAAACGAGTCAAACGAGTCAAGCGAGTTGAACGAGTCCAACGAGTCAAACGAGTCAAACGAGTCAAACGAGTCAAACGAGTCAAACGAGTCAAACGAGTCAAACGAGTCAAACGAGTCAAACGAGTCAAACGAGTCAAACGAGTCAAGCGAGCCAAGCGAGCCAAGCGAGCCAAGCGAGCCAAGCGAGCCAAGCGAGCCAAGCGAGCCAAGCGAGCCAAGCGAGCCAAGCGAGCCAAGCGAGCCAAGCGAGCCAAGCGAGCCAAGCGAGTCAAACGAGGCAAACGAGGCAAACGAGTCAAACGAGTCAAACGAGTCAAGCGAGCCAAGCGAGCCAAGCGAGTCAAACGAGTCAAACGAGTCAAACGAGTCAAACGAGTCAAACGGGTCGAACAGGACAATCGAGTCAAGCGAGTTGAACGAGTCAAACGAGTCAAACGAGTCAAACGAGTCAAGCGAGTTGAACGAGTCCAACGAGTCAAACGAGTCAAACGAGTCAAACGAGTCAAACGAGTCAAACGAGTCAAACGAGTCAAACGAGTCAAACGAGTCAAACGAGTCAAACGAGTCAAACGAGTCAAACGAGTCAAACGAGTCAAACGAGTCAAACGAGTCAAACGAGTCAAACGAGTCAAACGAGTCAAACGAGTCAAACGAGTCAAACGAGTCAAACGAGTCAAACGAGTCAAACGAGTCAAACGAGTCAAACGAGTCAAACGAGTCAAACGAGTCAAACGAGTCAAACGAGTCAAACGAGTCAAACGAGTCAAACGAGTCAAACGAGTCAAACGAGTCAAACGAGTCAAACGAGTCAAACGAGTCAAACGAGTCAAACGAGTCAAACGAGTCAAACGAGTCAAACGAGTCAAACGAGTCAAACGAGTCAAACGAGTCAAACGAGTCAAACGAGTCAAACGAGTCAAACGAGTCAAACGAGTCAAACGAGTCAAACGAGTCAAACGAGTCAAACGAGTCAAACGAGTCAAACGAGTCAAACGAGTCAAACGAGTCAAACGAGTCAAACGAGTCAAACGAGTCAAACGAGTCAAACGAGTCAAACGAGTCAAACGAGTCAAACGAGTCAAACGAGTCAAACGAGTCAAACGAGTCAAACGAGTCAAACGAGTCAAACGAGTCAAACGAGTCAAACGAGTCAAACGAGTCAAACGAGTCAAACGAGTCAAACGAGTCAAACGAGTCAAACGAGTCAAACGAGCCAAGCGAGCCAAGCGAGCCAAGCGAGCCAAGCGAGTCAAACGAGTCAAACGAGTCAAACGAGTCAAACGTGTCTCAAACGGGTCAAAAGGGTCGAACAGGACAATCGATTCAAACGAGTTGAACGAGTCAAACGAGTCAAACGTGTCAAACGGGTCAAAAGGGTCGAACAGGTCAAGCGAGCCAAGCGAGCCAAGCGAGCCAAGCGAGCCAAGCGAGTCAAACGAGGCAAACGAGGCAAACGAGTCAAGCGAGTCAACCGAGTCAAACGAGTAAAACGAGTCAATCGAGTCAAACGAGTCAAACGAGCCAAACGAGCCAAGCGAGCCAAACGAGCCAAGCGAGCCAAGCGAGCCAAGCGAGCCAAGCGAGCCAAGCGAGCCAAGCGAGCCAAGCGAGCCAAGCGAGCCAAGCGAGCCAAGCGAGCCAAGCGAGCCAAGCGAGCCAAGCGAGCCAAGCGAGCCAAGCGAGCCAAGCGAGCCAAGCGAGCCAAGCGAGCCAAGCGAGCCAAGCGAGCCAAGCGAGCCAAGCGAGCCAAGCGAGCCAAACGAGCCAAGCGAGCCAAGCGAGTCAAACGAGTCAAACGAGTCAAACGGGTCGAACAGGACAATCGAGTCAAGCGAGTTGAACGAGCCAAACGAGTCAAACGAGTCAAACGAGTCAAACGAGTCAAACGAGTCAAACGAGTCAAACGAGTCAAACGAGTCAAACGAGTCAAACGAGTCAAACGAGTCAAACGAGTCAAACGAGTCAAACGAGTCAAACGAGTCAAACGAGTCAAACGAGTCAAACGAGTCAAACGAGTCAAACGAGTCAAACGAGTCAAACGAGTCAAACGAGTCAAACGAGTCAAACGAGTCAAACGAGTCAAACGAGTCAAACGAGTCAAACGAGTCAAACGAGTCAAACGAGTCAAACGAGTCAAACGAGTCAAACGAGTCAAACGAGTCAAACGAGTCAAACGAGTCAAACGAGTCAAACGAGTCAAACGAGTCAAACGAGTCAAACGAGTCAAACGAGTCAAACGAGTCAAACGAGTCAAACGAGTCAAACGAGTCAAACGAGTCAAACGAGTCAAACGAGTCAAACGAGTCAAACGAGTCAAACGAGTCAAACGAGTCAAACGAGTCAAACGAGTCAAACGAGTCAAACGAGTCAAACGAGTCAAACGAGTCTAACGAGTCAAACGAGTCTAACGAGTCTAACGAGTCAAACGAGTCAAACGAGTCAAACGAGTCAAACGAGTCAAACGAGTCAAACGAGTCAAACGAGTCAAACGAGTCAAACGAGTCAAACGAGTCAAACGAGTCAAACGAGTCAAACGAGTCAAACGAGTCAAACGAGTCAAACGAGTCAAACGAGTCAAACGAGTCAAACGAGTCAAACGAGTCAAACGAGTCAAACGAGTCAAACGAGTCAAACGAGTCAAACGAGTCAAACGAGTCAAACGAGTCAAACGAGTCAAACGAGTCAAACGAGTCAAACGAGTCAAACGAGTCAAACGAGTCAAACGAGTCAAACGAGTCAAACGAGTCAAACGAGTCAAACGAGTCAAACGAGTCAAACGAGTCAAACGAGTCAAACGAGTCAAACGAGTCAAACGAGTCAAACGAGTCAAACGAGTCAAACGAGTCAAACGAGTCAAACGAGTCAAACGAGTCAAACGAGTCAAACGAGTCAAACGAGTCAAACGAGTCAAACGAGTCAAACGAGTCAAACGAGTCAAACGAGTCAAACGAGTCAAACGAGTCAAACGAGTCAAACGAGTCAAACGAGTCAAACGAGTCAAACGAGTCAAACGAGTCAAACGAGTCAAACGGGTCGAACAGGACAATCGAGTAAAGCGAGTTGAACGAGTCAAACGAGTCAAACGAGTCAAACGAGTCAAGCGAGTTGAACGAGTCCAACGAGTCAAACGAGTCAAACGAGTCAAACGAGTCAAACGAGTCAAACGAGTCAAACGAGTCAAACGAGTCAAACGAGTCAAACGAGTCAAACGAGTCAAACGAGTCAAACGAGTCAAGCGAGCCAAGCGAGCCAAGCGAGCCAAGCGACCCAAGCGAGCCAAGCGAGCCAAGCGAGCCAAGCGAGCCAAGCGAGCCAAGCGAGCCAAGCGAGCCAAGCGAGCCAAGCGAGCCAAGCGAGCCAAGCGAGTCAAACGAGGCAAACGAGGCAAACGAGTCAAACGAGTCAAACGAGTCAAGCGAGCCAAGCGAGCCAAGCGAGTCAAACGAGTCAAACGAGTCAAACGAGTCAAACGAGTCAAACGGGTCGAACAGGACAATCGAGTCAAGCGAGTTGAACGAGTCAAACGAGTCAAACGAGTCAAACGAGTCAAGCGAGTTGAACGAGTCCAACGAGTCAAACGAGTCAAACGAGTCAAACGAGTCAAACGAGTCAAACGAGTCAAACGAGTCAAACGAGTCAAACGAGTCAAACGAGTCAAACGAGTCAAACGAGTCAAACGAGTCAAACGAGTCAAACGAGTCAAACGAGTCAAACGAGTCAAACGAGTCAAACGAGTCAAACGAGTCAAACGAGTCAAACGAGTCAAACGAGTCAAACGAGTCAAACGAGTCAAACGAGTCAAACGAGTCAAACGAGTCAAACGAGTCAAACGAGTCAAACGAGTCAAACGAGTCAAACGAGTCAAACGAGTCAAACGAGTCAAACGAGTCAAACGAGTCAAACGAGTCAAACGAGTCAAACGAGTCAAACGAGTCAAACGAGTCAAACGAGTCAAACGAGTCAAACGAGTCAAACGAGTCAAACGAGTCAAACGAGTCAAACGAGTCAAACGAGTCAAACGAGTCAAACGAGTCAAACGAGTCAAACGAGTCAAACGAGTCAAACGAGTCAAACGAGTCAAACGAGTCAAACGAGTCAAACGAGTCAAACGAGTCAAACGAGTCAAACGAGTCAAACGAGTCAAACGAGTCAAACGAGTCAAACGAGTCAAACGAGTCAAACGAGTCAAACGAGTCAAACGAGTCAAACGAGTCAAACGAGTCAAACGAGTCAAACGAGTCAAACGAGTCAAACGAGTCAAACGAGTCAAACGAGTCAAACGAGTCAAACGAGTCAAACGAGTCAAACGAGTCAAACGAGTCAAACGAGTCAAACGAGTCAAACGAGTCAAACGAGTCAAACGAGTCAAACGAGTCAAACGAGTCAAACGAGCCAAGCGAGCCAAGCGAGCCAAGCGAGCCAAGCGAGTCAAACGAGTCAAACGAGTCAAACGAGTCAAACGTGTCTCAAACGGGTCAAAAGGGTCGAACAGGACAATCGATTCAAACGAGTTGAACGAGTCAAACGAGTCAAACGTGTCAAACGGGTCAAAAGGGTCGAACAGGTCAAGCGAGCCAAGCGAGCCAAGCGAGCCAAGCGAGCCAAGCGAGTCAAACGAGGCAAACGAGGCAAACGAGTCAAGCGAGTCAACCGAGTCAAACGAGTAAAACGAGTCAATCGAGTCAAACGAGTCAAACGAGCCAAACGAGCCAAGCGAGCCAAACGAGCCAAGCGAGCCAAGCGAGCCAAGCGAGCCAAGCGAGCCAAGCGAGCCAAGCGAGCCAAGCGAGCCAAGCGAGCCAAGCGAGCCAAGCGAGCCAAGCGAGCCAAGCGAGCCAAGCGAGCCAAGCGAGCCAAGCGAGCCAAGCGAGCCAAGCGAGCCAAGCGAGCCAAGCGAGCCAAACGAGCCAAGCGAGCCAAGCGAGTCAAACGAGTCAAACGAGTCAAACGGGTCGAACAGGACAATCGAGTCAAGCGAGTTGAACGAGCCAAACGAGTCAAACGAGTCAAACGAGTCAAACGAGTCAAACGAGTCAAACGAGTCAAACGAGTCAAACGAGTCAAACGAGTCAAACGAGTCAAACGAGTCAAACGAGTCAAACGAGTCAAACGAGTCAAACGAGTCAAACGAGTCAAACGAGTCAAACGAGTCAAACGAGTCAAACGAGTCAAACGAGTCAAACGAGTCAAACGAGTCAAACGAGTCAAACGAGTCAAACGAGTCAAACGAGTCAAACGAGTCAAACGAGTCAAACGAGTCAAACGAGTCAAACGAGTCAAACGAGTCAAACGAGTCAAACGAGTCAAACGAGTCAAACGAGTCAAACGAGTCAAACGAGTCAAACGAGTCAAACGAGTCAAACGAGTCAAACGAGTCAAACGAGTCAAACGAGTCAAACGAGTCAAACGAGTCAAACGAGTCAAACGAGTCAAACGAGTCAAACGAGTCAAACGAGTCAAACGAGTCAAACGAGTCAAACGAGTCAAACGAGTCAAACGAGTCAAACGAGTCAAACGAGTCAAACGAGTCAAACGAGTCAAACGAGTCAAACGAGTCAAACGAGTCAAACGAGTCAAACGAGTCAAACGAGTCAAACGAGTCAAACGAGTCAAACGAGTCAAACGAGTCAAACGAGTCAAACGAGTCAAACGAGTCAAACGAGTCAAACGAGTCAAACGAGTCAAACGAGTCAAACGAGTCAAACGAGTCAAACGAGTCAAACGAGTCAAACGAGTCAAACGAGTCAAACGAGTCAAACGAGTCTAACGAGTCAAACGAGTCTAACGAGTCTAACGAGTCAAACGAGTCAAACGAGTCAAACGAGTCAAACGAGTCAAACGAGTCAAACGAGTCAAACGAGTCAAACGAGTCAAACGAGTCAAACGAGTCAAACGAGTCAAACGAGTCAAACGAGTCAAACGAGTCAAACGAGTCAAACGAGTCAAACGAGTCAAACGAGTCAAACGAGTCAAACGAGTCAAACGAGTCAAACGAGTCAAACGAGTCAAACGAGTCAAACGAGTCAAACGAGTCAAACGAGTCAAACGAGTCAAACGAGTCAAACGAGTCAAACGAGTCAAACGAGTCAAACGAGTCAAACGAGTCAAACGAGTCAAACGAGTCAAACGAGTCAAACGAGTCAAACGAGTCAAACGAGTCAAACGAGTCAAACGAGTCAAACGAGTCAAACGAGTCAAACGAGTCAAACGAGTCAAACGAGTCAAACGAGTCAAACGAGTCAAACGAGTCAAACGAGTCAAACGAGTCAAACGAGTCAAACGAGTCAAACGAGTCAAACGAGTCAAACGAGTCAAACGAGTCAAACGAGTCAAACGAGTCAAACGAGTCAAACGAGTCAAACGAGTCAAACGAGTCAAACGAGTCAAACGAGTCAAACGAGTCAAACGAGTCAAACGAGTCAAACGAGTCAAACGAGTCAAACGAGTCAAACGAGTCAAACGAGTCAAACGAGTCAAACGAGTCAAACGAGTCAAACGAGTCAAACGAGTCAAACGAGTCAAACGAGTCAAACGAGTCAAACGAGTCAAACGAGTCAAACGAGTCAAACGAGTCAAACGAGTCAAACGAGTCAAACGAGTCAAACGAGTCAAACGAGTCAAACGAGTCAAACGAGTCAAACGAGTCAAACGAGTCAAACGAGTCAAACGAGTCAAACGAGTCAAACGAGTCAAACGAGTCAAACGAGTCAAACGAGTCAAACGAGTCAAACGAGTCAAACGAGTCAAACGAGTCAAACGAGTCAAACGAGTCAAACGAGTCAAACGAGTCAAACGAGTCAAACGAGTCAAACGAGTCAAACGAGTCAAACGAGTCAAACGAGTCAAACGAGTCAAACGAGTCAAACGAGTCAAACGAGTCAAACGTGTCTCAAACGGGTCAAAAGGGTAGAACAGGACAATCGATTCAAACGAGTTGAACGAGTCAAACGAGTCAAACGTGTCAAACGGGTCAAAAGGGTCGAACAGGTCAATCGAGTCAAACGAGTCAAACGAGTCAAACGAGTCAAACGAGTCAAACGAGTCAAACGAGTCAAACGAGTCAAACGAGTCAAACGAGTCAAACGAGTCAAACGAGTCAAACGAGTCAAACGAGTCAAACGAGTCAAACGAGTCAAACGAGTCAAACGAGTCAAACGAGTCAAACGAGTCAAACGAGTCAAACGAGTCAAACGAGTCAAACGAGTCAAACGAGTCAAACGAGTCAAACGAGTCAAACGAGTCAAACGAGTCAAACGAGTCAAACGAGTCAAACGAGTCAAACGAGTCAAACGAGTCAAACGAGTCAAACGAGTCAAACGAGTCAAACGAGTCAAACGAGTCAAACGAGTCAAACGAGTCAAACGAGTCAAACGAGTCAAACGAGTCAAACGAGTCAAACGAGTCAAACGAGTCAAACGAGTCAAACGAGTCAAACGAGTCAAACGAGTCAAACGAGTCAAACGAGTCAAACGAGTCAAACGAGTCAAACGAGTCAAACGAGTCAAACGAGTCAAACGAGTCAAACGAGTCAAACGAGTCAAACGAGTCAAACGAGTCAAACGAGTCAAACGAGTCAAACGAGTCAAACGAGTCAAACGAGTCAAACGAGTCAAACGAGTCAAACGAGTCAAACGAGTCAAACGAGTCAAACGTGTCTCAAACGGGTCAAAAGGGTCGAACAGGACAATCGATTCAAACGAGTTGAACGAGTCAAACGAGTCAAACGTGTCAAACGGGTCAAAAGGGTCGAACAGGTCAATCGAGTCAAACGAGTCAAGCGAGTCAAACGAGTCAAACGAGTCAAACGAGTCAATCGAGTCAAACGAGTCAAACGAGCCAAACGAGCCAAGCGAGCCAAACGAGCCAAGCGAGCCAAGCGAGCCAAGCGAGCCAAGCGAGTCAAGCGAGCCAAGCGAGCCAAGCGAGCCAAGCGAGCCAAGCGAGACAAGCGAGACAAGCGAGCCAAGCGAGCCAAGCGAGCCAAGCGAGCCAAGCGGGCCAAACGAGCCAAACGAGCCAAACGAGCCAAACGAGTCAAACGAGTCAAACGAGTCAAACGAGCGAAACGAGCGAAACGAGCCAAACGAGTCAAACGAGTCAAACGAGTCAATCGAGTCAAACGAGTCAAACGAGTCAAACGAGTCAAACGAGTCAAACGAGTCAAACGAGTCAAACGAGTCAAACGAGTCAAACGAGTCAAACGAGTCAAACGAGTCAAACGAGTCAAACGAGTCAAACGAGTCAAACGAGTCAAACGAGTCAAACGAGTCAAACGAGTCAAACGAGTCAAACGA
The DNA here is from genome assembly GCA_910592295.1 of Andrena haemorrhoa. NCBI lineage: Eukaryota > Metazoa > Arthropoda > Insecta > Hymenoptera > Andrenidae > Andrena > Andrena haemorrhoa. The sequence continues at coordinate 482,637 of CAJUZA010000227.1, forward strand.
GTCAAACGAGTCAAACGAGTCAAACGAGTCAAACGAGTCAAACGAGTCAAACGAGTCAAACGAGTCAAACGAGTCAAACGAGTCAAACGAGTCAAACGAGTCAAACGAGTCAAACGAGTCAAACGAGTCAAACGAGTCAAACGAGTCAAACGAGTCAAACGAGTCAAACGAGTCAAACGAGTCAAACGAGTCAAACGAGTCAAACGAGTCAAACGAGTCAAACGAGTCAAACGAGTCAAACGAGTCAAACGAGTCAAACGAGTCAAACGAGTCAAACGAGTCAAACGAGTCAAACGAGTCAAACGAGTCAAACGAGTCAAACGAGTCAAACGAGTCAAACGAGTCAAACGAGTCAAACGAGTCAAACGAGTCAAACGTGTCTCAAACGGGTCAAAAGGGTCGAACAGGACAATCGATTCAAACGAGTTGAACGAGTCAAACGAGTCAAACGTGTCAAACGGGTCAAAAGGGTCGAACAGGTCAATCGAGTCAAACGAGTCAAGCGAGTCAAACGAGTCAAACGAGTCAAACGAGTCAATCGAGTCAAACGAGTCAAACGAGCCAAACGAGCCAAGCGAGCCAAACGAGCCAAGCGAGCCAAGCGAGCCAAGCGAGCCAAGCGAGTCAAGCGAGCCAAGCGAGTCAAGCGAGCCAAGCGAGACAAGCGAGCCAAGCGAGCCAAGCGAGCCAAGCGAGACAAGCGAGCCAAACGAGCCAAGCGAGCCAAGCGAGCCAAGCGAGCCAAACGAGCCAAACGAGCCAAACGAGCCAAACGAGCCAAACGAGCCAAGCGAGCCAAGCGAGCCAAACGAGTCAAACGAGTCAAACGAGTCAATCGAGTCAAACGAGTCAAACGAGCCAAACGAGCCAAGCGAGTCAAGCGAGCCAAGCGAGCCAAGCGAGCCAAGCGAGCCAAGCGAGCCAAGCGAGCCAAGCGAGCCAAGCGAGTCAAACGAGGCAAACGAGGCAAACGAGTCAAACGAGTCAAACGAGTCAAACGAGTCAAGCGAGTCAAACGAGTCAAACGAGTCAATCGAGTCAATCGAGTCAAACGAGCCAAACGAGCCAAACGAGCCAAACGAGCCAAGCGAGCCAAGCGAGCCAAGCGAGCCAAGCGAGCCAAGCGAGCCAAGCGAGCCAAGCGAGCCAAGCGAGCCAAGCGAGCCAAGCGAGCCAAGCGAGCCAAGCGAGCTAAGCGAGCCAAGCGAGCCAAGCGAGCCAAGCGAGCCAAGCGAGTCAAGCGAGCCAAGCGAGACAAGCGAGACAAGCGAGCCAAGCGAGCCAAGCGAGCCAAGCGAGCCAAGCGAGCCAAACGAGCCAAACAAGCCAAACGAGCCAAACGAGTCAAACGAGTCAAACGAGTCAAACGAGCGAAACGAGCGAAACGAGCCAAACGAGTCAAACGAGTCAAACGAGTCAATCGAGTCAAACGAGTCAAACGAGTCAAACGAGTCAAACGAGTCAAACGAGTCAAACGAGTCAAACGAGTCAAACGAGTCAAACGAGTCAAACGAGTCAAACGAGTCAAACGAGTCAAACGAGTCAAACGAGTCAAACGAGTCAAACGAGTCAATCGAGTCAAACGAGTCAAACGAGTCAATCGAGTCAAACGAGTCAAACGAGTCAAACGAGTCAATCGAGTCAAACGAGTCAAACGAGTCAAACGAGTCAAACGAGTCCAACGAGTCCAACGAGTCCAACGAGTCAAACGAGTCAAACGAGGCAAACGAGGCAAACGAGGCAAACGAGGCAAACGAGGCAAACGAGGCAAACGAGGCAAACGAGGCAAACGAGGCAAACGAGGCAAACGAGTCAAACGAGTCAAACGAGTCAAACGAGTCAAACGAGTCAAACGAGTCAAACGAGTCAAACGAGTCAAACGAGTCAAACGAGTCAAACGAGTCAAACGAGTCAAACGAGTCAAACGAGTCAAACGAGTCAAACGAGTCAAACGAGTCAAACGAGTCAAACGAGTCAAACGAGTCAAACGAGTCAAACGAGTCAAACGAGTCAAACGAGTCAAACGAGTCAAACGAGTCAAACGAGTCAAACGAGTCAAACGAGTCAAACGAGTCAAACGAGTCAAACGAGTCAAACGAGTCAAACGAGTCAAACGAGTCAAACGAGTCAAACGAGTCAAACGAGTCAAACGAGTCAAACGAGTCAAACGAGTCAAACGAGTCAAACGAGTCAAACGAGTCAAACGAGTCAAACGAGTCAAACGAGTCAAACGAGTCAAACGAGTCAAACGAGTCAAACGAGTCAAACGAGTCAAACGAGTCAAACGAGTCAAACGAGTCAAACGAGTCAAACGAGTCAAACGAGTCAAACGAGTCAAACGAGTCAAACGAGTCAAACGACTCAAACGAGTCAAACGAGTCAAACGAGTCAAACGAGTCAAACGAGTCAAACGAGTCAAACGAGTCAAACGAGTCAAACGAGTCAAACGAGTCAAACGAGTCAAACGAGTCAAACGAGTCAAACGAGTCAAACGAGTCTAACGAGTCAAACGAGTCAAACGAGTCAAACGAGTCAAACGAGTCAAACAGGACAATCGAGTCAAGCGAGTTGAACGAGTCAATCGAGTCAATCGAGTCAATCGAGTCAATCGAGTCAAACGAGTCAAACGAGTCAAACGAGTCAAACGAGTCAAACGAGTCAAACGAGTCAAACGAGTCAAACGAGTCAAACGAGTCAAACGAGTCAAACGAGTCAAACGAGTCAAACGAGTCAAACGAGTCAAACGAGTCAAACGAGTCAAACGAGTCAAACGAGTCAAACGAGTCAAACGAGTCAAACGAGTCAAACGAGTCAAACGAGTCAAACGAGTCAAACGAGTCAAACGAGTCAAACGAGTCAAACGAGTCAAACGAGTCAAACGAGTCAAACGAGTCAAACGAGTCAAACGAGTCAAACGAGTCAAACGAGTCAAACGAGTCAAACGAGTCAAACGAGTCAAACGAGTCAAACGAGTCAAACGAGTCAAACGAGTCAAACGAGTCAAACGAGTCAAACGAGTCAAACGAGTCAAACGAGTCAAACGAGTCAAACGAGTCAAACGAGTCAAACGAGTCAAACGAGTCAAACGAGTCAAACGAGTCAAACGAGTCAAACGAGTCAAACGAGTCAAACGAGTCAAACGAGTCAAACGAGTCAAACGAGTCAAACGAGTCAAACGAGTCAAACGAGTCAAACGAGTCAAACGAGTCAAACGAGTCAAACGAGTCAAACGAGTCAAACGAGTCAAACGAGTCAAACGAGTCAAACGAGTCAAACGAGTCAAACGAGTCAAACGAGTCAAACGAGTCAAACGAGTCAAACGAGTCAAACGAGTCAAACGAGTCAAACGAGTCAAACGAGTCAAACGAGTCAAGCGAGTCAAGCGAGCCAAGCGAGCCAAGCGAGTCAAACGAGTCAAACGAGTCAAACGAGTCAAACGAGTCAAACGGGTCGAACAGGACAATCGAGTCAAGCGAGTTGAACGAGTCAAAAGAGTCAAACGAGTCAAACGAGTCAAGCGAGTTGAACGAGTCCAACGAGTCAAACGAGTCAAACGAGTCAAACGAGTCAAACGAGTCAAACGTGTCTCAAACGGGTCAAAAGGGTCGAACAGGACAATCGATTCAAACGAGTTGAACGAGTCAAACGAGTCAAACGTGTCAAACGGGTCAAAAGGGTCGAACAGGTCAATCGAGTCAAACGAGTCAAACGAGTCAAACGAGTCAAACGAGTCAAACGAGTCAAACGAGTCAAACGAGTCAAACGAGTCAAACGAGTCAAACGAGTCAAACGAGTCAAACGAGTCAAACGAGTCAAACGAGTCAAACGAGTCAAACGAGTCAAACGAGTCAAACGAGTCAAACGAGTCAAACGAGTCAAACGAGTCAAACGAGTCAAACGAGTCAAACGAGTCAAACGAGCCAAGCGAGCCAAGCGAGCCAAGCGAGCCAAGCGAGCCAAGCGAGTCAAACGAGCCAAACGAGTCAAACGAGTCAAACGAGTCAAACGAGCCAAGCGAGCCAAGCGAGCCAAGCGAGCCAAGCGAGCCAAGCGAGCCAAGCGAGCCAAGCGAGCCAAGCGAGCCAAGCGAGCCAAGCGAGCCAAGCGAGCCAAGCGAGCCAAGCGAGCCAAGCGAGCCAAGCGAGCCAAGCGAGCCAAGCGAGCCAAGCGAGCCAAGCGAGCCAAGCGAGCCAAGCGAGCCAAGCGAGCCAAGCGAGCCAAGCGAGCCAAGCGAGCCAAGCGAGCCAAACGAGCCAAGCGAGCCAAGCGAGCCAAGCGAGCCAAGCGAGCCAAGCGAGCCAAGCGAGCCAAGCGAGCCAAGCGAGCCAAGCGAGCCAAGCGAGCCAAGCGAGCCAAGCGAGCCAAGCGAGCCAAGCGAGCCAAGCGAGCCAAGCGAGCCAAGCGAGCCAAGCGAGCCAAGCGAGCCAAACGAGCCAAGCGAGCCAAGCGAGCCAAGCGAGCCAAGCGAGCCAAGCGAGCCAAGCGAGCCAAGCGAGCCAAGCGAGCCAAGCGAGCCAAGCGAGGCAAACGAGGCAAACGAGTCAAGCGAGTCAAGCGAGTCAAGCGAGTCAAACGAGTCAATCGAGTCAAACGAGTCAAACGAGTCAAACGAGTCAATCGAGTCAAACGAGTCAAACGAGTCAAACGAGTCAAACGAGTCAAACGAGTCAAACGAGTCAAACGAGTCAAACGAGTCAAACGAGTCAAACGAGTCAAACGAGTCAAACGAGTCAAACGAGTCAAACGAGTCAAACGAGTCAAACGAGTCAAACGAGTCAAACGAGTCAAACGAGTCAAACGAGTCAAACGAGTCAAACGAGTCAAACGAGTCAAACGAGTCAAACGAGTCAAACGAGTCAAACGAGTCAAACGAGTCAAACGAGTCAAACGAGTCAAACGAGTCAAACGAGTCAAACGAGTCAAACGAGTCAAACGAGTCAAACGAGTCAAACGAGTCAAACGAGTCAAACGAGTCAAACGAGTCAAACGAGTCAAACGAGTCAAACGAGTCAAACGAGTCAAACGAGTCAAACGAGTCAAACGAGTCAAACGAGTCAAACGAGTCAAACGAGTCAAACGAGTCAAACGAGTCAAACGAGTCAAACGAGTCAAACGAGTCAAACGAGTCAAACGAGTCAAACGAGTCAAACGAGTCAAACGAGTCAAACGAGTCAAACGAGTCAAACGAGTCAAACGAGTCAAACGAGTCAAACGAGTCAAACGAGTCAAACGAGTCAAACGAGTCAAACGAGTCAAACGAGTCAAACGAGTCAAACGAGTCAAACGAGTCAAACGAGTCAAACGAGTCAAACGAGTCAAACGAGTCAAACGAGTCAAACGAGTCAAACGAGTCAAACGAGTCAAACGAGTCAAACGAGTCAAACGAGTCAAACGAGTCAAACGAGTCAAACGAGCCAAACGAGCCAAGCGAGCCAAGCGAGCCAAGCGAGCCAAGCGAGCCAAGCGAGCCAAGCGAGCCAAGCGAGCCAAGCGAGCCAAGCGAGCCAAGCGAGCCAAGCGAGCCAAGCGAGCCAAGCGAGCCAAGCGAGCCAAGCGAGCCAAGCGAGCCAAGCGAGCCAAGCGAGCCAAGCGAGCCAAGCGAGCCAAGCGAGCCAAGCGAGCCAACCGAGCCAAGCGAGCCAAGCGAGCCAAGCGAGCCAAGCGAGCCAAGCGAGCCAAGCGAGCCAAGCGAGCCAAGCGAGCCAAGCGAGCCAAGCGAGCCAAGCGAGCCAAGCGAGCCAAGCGAGCCAAGCGAGCCAAGCGAGCCAAGCGAGCCAAGCGAGCCAAGCGAGCCAAGCGAGCCAAGCGAGCCAAGCGAGCCAAGCGAGCCAAGCGAGCCAAGCGAGCCAAGCGAGCCAAGCGAGCCAAGCGAGCCAAGCGAGCCAAGCGAGCCAAGCGAGCCAAGCGAGCCAAGCGAGCCAAGCGAGCCAAGCGAGCCAAGCGAGCCAAGCGAGCCAAACGAGTCAAACGAGTCAAACGAGTCAAACGAGTCAAACGAGTCAAACGAGTCAAACGAGTCAAACGAGTGTCGTGTACCCGGGAGAATGCAAATACAAATACTTGTATAAAAATGTCCTTTATTACAAGCAAGTCGAACTAGTTGCTGGTTAGATGTACAAACGAGATCTGAGCTAAAGACGTACGGAGGTAAAGAACGTGGACACAACGGAGAATCCTATTGGTAGTTACTATTGCGAGGGTGTGGAAAATGAAGCTAGGATTGGTCATTGAGTAAGGGAGAAAGGGATGGTTTGAAGCAAGTTCGGTTGTGACTAAGACGTAACTTTCACTTTTGAAGGAGGCCTTAGGACCCACGGCCTAATCCGCTTGTTTACGGGTAAGTCACGTTCGCTCGGAAGTGACTAAGGGTCTTAGAGGGTGACGATAACCAGATGTGTATGAAGGAAGGAAAAGTCGCGAAGTAGGTATCTAACACCTCCCTCCTTAAGATTAATTTACGGTTCTTAAAGTAAATTAATTCTATTCTGTTCCTATCTTTGAACTGTTTCTATGAATTATCTAGCTATCGATATAGAAATTTATAATACGTAATATGACTAAATTATTACATAATTTATAATACATAATACGATAATATGATTAATACAAATAATGAAATACTAATAACAAAATAGAATGATATATGATTAATTAAAATGGAATAACATGTGAATAATAAAATGCGAATTATAAAATAGAATAATAGAATATGCGTGTATGATAGAGTATATGTGATAAAAATAGTACAACGCGTGAGTAATAAAATAGATTGATTAAATAAAATACAATGCTAATAATAGAATAAAATAACTCATGAGTAAAAAAATACGGATAAGAAAATTAAACAATACCAGAAATGATACAACATGTAGATAATAAAATATAATAATAAAATAAAATAATATGCAAATAGTAGAGTAATAAGAAATAAAGTACTACGAAAGTAAAGTATTACTATAAAATGTCTGCAACAAATATTCTCTGGTTCTTGACAACGCTAATCAATGCATACAATGTTTACAAAAGTTTTAATTGCACGAACATATTTTCCTTCAGGAAAACGATCACTTTCACAATTTCAGTCCATATTCACGGAAGGTGCACGTGACGTAGATTTCCGTAATCCATGATATTCAATGGGCCTGGTAGGAGTACTGCTTCGGCTGCGGTCCTCGACCAGATGGATTGACTGGGGGTAAACTTCTTCTTCTTCCGAAATCTGCGATAACTGCATTCTCGTGCCAGGTGTGGCATTGATGTTGGTATTGATGATTTTAAAACAACAACTATCGCTTGTTGTCCTTCCCTCCCTCATGAAGCAGAGATATTTGTTGATTAAACGGGATAAACCGCACCAGCGTAAGATGTTGACGGTGATTATCATACCGATTATAGATACTATTACGCTTAGGGTGATGGTATACCAGTGATTCTGCTGAACAACAACCGGTTTATTCAACTGTTCCTGCAGTAATGTGTCTAACTGCATTAGTTTATGATTACTGTATTTAAATTCTTCAACTTTCATGCTGGTGGCTTTAATCGGTGCTAATCGTACTGGTATAATTGTAGAATTCTTAAAATCCGTAAAACAGCAATCGTCTTCCACGATATTATATGGTATAGATTTATGACTGCGATTTGTTGTGACATCCTGCGTTGGTTCCAGGACGACGATCTGTGTATAACCCTTGCATCGCGGGTCAATCTGAATGATTCCGGTAGCTCTTAACTCGATGTCTTCAATGTGTGTTGACGAACATGACAGCGTTAATTCCAGCGGTTGACTGATAACGAATAACCATTCGTTATTTTCGAGGTAGTGCCACGTCTCAAAATCAGCCTGGACTGTACGAGTATTACAGGACGTTGGTATTCTCCGAATGGTAGATGTAAGCAGAATTGCTTCACAGGATGGTTGACCAGATATAGCTTGTATATGATTGACAAGACAGATGCGTTCCTGTCCACTAACTTTGGTACATTTATCCAAACTTCGAAGCTGTGCATAATACACCTTATTTGTACTCAATAAGATATAGGGATAATTTGGTTCAATGTAAGAATAAGTATCGGGATGATTATGAGGAACAGGGAGAGGTAATGTTTCGTATAGATCGTAAGGCAACTCATCAACTAGCGGAATTCTAATAATGAAAACTAATTTGTTGTTAACGTGTGTGACATCTAACTTACTCAATTTACTATATTTATACATGTTAGAATACGTTAATGATATAGGCCACTGCTGTCCACTTTGTAAAGTGATGTTGTTCAGTTCGTTAAAAAGATCCTGTGAAGATATTATTTGTGGATGTAATATTTCATTTCTTGCCAACGTTACAGACGAGATTAATAGACTATAATAATTATCGAGGTTTACAGTCATTTGAGATAATAAGAATATTTGCTCCGAGATAATATGTCGTACGTAAAGATCATTCAATAAGTTGGAGGTCGAGCTTGAAAAATCATTGAATAGCTTTATATTACTATTGAGCTTATCTTCGTCAGCTTTAAGACCTTGAATAGATGCATTAAAGTTCTGAATCGTATTAGTTATTACGGCAATTTGCTGCTTCATTAGCAACTGTACATTCCTATTGTCATGGATAACTGATTCGATTGCTTCTTTATAGAATTTGGCATCTTTGGCGTCAGGAGTACCGAATAGCCAATGTAAAACATAAGATGTGCCATCAAATAATCCTCTCTTAGAGATATTGTTCCCTGAATTCGATTTATTAGCTGACATGAAATTTATGATTTGGATTTTGCCCTTAATCGCTGAGATGCGTGAGTTAATAGTTTGGAAAGAATTCTGACAAAAATACGCATTGACATCGCTTACAGTTTGATTCGGCTTCCATATGCACATATTTAAAGATTTAGTATAAGACTTAAGCAATTGATCATATTGTTGATTAGCTGTGGCAAGATCAACGTACGTTAATAAGGTATATTTTGAATTAGCCAACCGCACACTGCCCAAGTGATTATAATATAACCCTACATGATTTCCCATCCGGAAGATTTTATAATAAAGTTGGGTAGTTCCCAGGAAATGGGTAGGAATAAATAAAGTAAAGATTACGAATAGGATGACTAGGAAATAGTGCCGGTCAGTCATCTTGATCGCCTGAAACAGATGGTTTCAGCAAATTAGTGTGATACGTCACTAGTTTTCCATTTTTTAATATTTGGACGGTATTATTGGAATTAATTTTAGTTATTTTGTAAGGACCCTTAAAATTCGGACAAAGCTTCTTATTCAATCCTGCCTTATGTTGCTTATTCAAAACATATACCATATCATCAATTTTATACGAATGAATAATGATTTTATTATCATAATAAGATTTCGATTTTAACTTAGATTGGATCATATTATCCCTTGCTACCTTTTGTGTATGATTTAATTTTTGTTTTAAATTAATTACATAATCATCGTATGAGTAATTCAACGAGGGTTCTTGAGTTATGCTATTGGGCAGGTACGGCTTACTACCGAAAAGAACCTCATACGGCGTATGCCCAGTTGATTTGTGGACGTGAGTATTATATGCCATCATAGCAAAACCTATAAACTCATCCCAATCTGTCTGTTTGTCGTTAATAAAATGTTTAAGATATTCCTTCAAAGTCAAATGAGACCTTTCCAAAGCGCCATTAGTTTGAGGGTGATAAGGGGAAGATAATATGTGTTTCGTATTAAATAATTTCGTTAAATCCTTCATTAGACGAGATGTGAAATCGGTTCCTTGATCAGAAAGTATGGTTTTTGGAATCCCGAATAATGTAATAAACTTGGATAATTCCATAGCAATTGTCTGTGATTCGTGATTAGGTATAGGAGCAGCATATGAAAATTTAGTCAAGTCATCTTGCATGGTCAATATAAATCGATTATTATTAATAGTCTGTGGAAGAGGCCCAACAACATCAATCGCAAGCCTTTCGAAGGGTATGGTAGATGTAGAGGTAATTTCCATAGGAGCCTTAGAAGGTCTAAAATTCGTCTTATTAACTTGACAAGATGCGCATTTCTTTACATATCTTTTGATGTCTTTTTTCATCTTATCCCATTTATAAAATTCTTTAATTCTCTTATATGTCCTGAGAAATCCCGAATGACCAGCTAATTTTGAGTCATGATTATCTTGCAAAATTTTCAAAATTTCATCCTCTGATTTCGGTGTGATTCTTTGATTATCTAAAATAATAGGTGCAATATTGGTATCCTTGAAAATATAATATACTATTTCGCAAAACATATCCTTCTTTATATTTTTGTTGTTTATCGTTACATCATGGATATAAAGATTGCCTGAATAACTCTTTTCTTCCAAATGAGTTTTTAAATTGCGTAATGAATAAAATATCGCTTTATAATCTAATTTATCAAAATGAAACTGCTTACAAATGCAAAGATAGGAAGTCTGAGAATTCTTAACAAGTGCAATGAAAGAGTTTAAATCATCAGGTTCCTTAATGTTCGATAAATCATACTGATCTCGCATCGCTTCCGAAAATAAATTATTCTCATCAAGATCTCGTGAATAAAACAATACGTTGGGAAAGTATTTAAACTTGTCACAAGGCATCGATTTAACCTTGGGAATTTCGAGTGTTTTATAATGATACTGTATAAAGTTCTCAAAAGAATCATTGCCATGTACAATATTAACACAAGGAGGACGAGATAACGCATCCGCATTTGAATTAAGTTTCCCTGCTTTGTAAACGATTTTATAATCATATTCCTCCAACTTCAGTCGCCAACGTACTAGTCGACTGCCCGGGTCCTTAGAATTGAAAAGCCAAATTAAGGGTTTATGATCAGTTACTATAGTAAATTTCCTGCCATATAAATAAGGTCTGAAATAATTAATGCTCCATATTATGGCAAGTAACTCCTTTTCTATTGTACTATAATTTTGCTCACTACCATTTAATGTACGCGAAGCATATGCAATAGGCAAATCCTTTCCAATCACACCCTGACTCAATACTGAACCTATAGCGTAATTAGAAGCATCCGTAGTAAGAATAAATTCCTTATTAAAGTCGGGATATTGAAGAATCGGCTGAGTTATTAATATATTACGAAACTTGTCAAAAGATGCTTGTTGATCACTGGTCCACTCAAATGGTATATCTTTTCTTAACAGGATTGTGAGAGACTTAGCTATTCCAGCAAAACCTTCTATAAATCTTCTATAATAGCCAACAAGTCCTAAAAAACTCTTAACATCCTGTTGATTTTTAGGAATTGAAAATTTTCTTATTGCGTCAGTTTTCATCGGATTCGGCTCAACACCTTTATCTGATATAATGTGGCCTAAATATGCAACTTCTCGTCGCATAAACTCACATTTTTCGGGTTGTAATTTTAAATTGTTACTTCTAAGACGATCAAAAATAGATATTAATTTTTTAGAATGCTCCTCTATGGATGATGCATAAATGACAATATCGTCAAGATATACAAAACACTGAAGCCCTTGTAAACCAGATAAAATAGTATTCATCAATCTTTGAAACGTCGCAGGAGCGTTCTTGAGTCCGAACGGCATTCTCGTAAACTCATAATGGCCTAAGGGTGTTGTAAAAGCTGTTTTCTCCCGATCGCGGTCATGCATGGGGATCTGATGGAACCCTGATGCTAAATCTAGAGTAGTAAAATATTTAGAATGGCCCAATTGATCTAAAATATCAGTGATATTTGGTAACGGATATGCATCACCGACTGTGACGTCATTTAATTTTCTGAAATCAATAACAATTCTCCACTTTTTCTTACCAGAGGCATCGAGTTTCTTTGGAACTATCCACAAAGGGGCTGACCACGGAGAAATAGAGGGTATTATAATACCTTGCTTAAGCATCTTATCAATCTGTTTGTTGACCTCCGCTTTATGAACTTCAGGATATCTATAGGTCTTAGTATGAATAGGAGCAGGATTTGTAACACTAATTTCATGTTGAATCGCATTCGTGGTTGTTAGTACATCGTCAGAGAAATAGAAAATATCATTATATTTGGTACAAATGTCTATTACTGCCTTCTTTTCCTCAGCGTTTAAATGATCCAATCTTAAATTCTCTCGCAGAAGATTTGTACGGCTTACCGGACCAGTATTTGAATTATTCAATGATAAAATTATAGAATCTCGCGGAAGTGGTTCCAAACGTACTGAAATAGGCTCTATCCGTTGATCTATTATCCTTGTATTCAAGATCGTAGCATAGGCTTTATTATTTTTATTAACCTTAGTAATAGCTTTAGACAAATAAACTCCTCTCCTTAACTGTATTCGCGGAATAATGCCCTCTTTAATTTCAGGATTTTCTACCTGGATTTCAATAAGTGTTTCTGTTCTAGCCTTAAGATTGATTAAATGTACTTCTTCACGCCCAGAATTTTCGCGATTTAATGGAATTGGTACCGTTACCGACCTAAGGGTTAAAGTCTGTGACTCATAGTCAATTGTCGCTGACTCTTTTTGCAAAAAATCCTTCCCTAACAAGCCGTCAAATGGGACGTTTGTTGCTTCATTTAGGATGTAGAATTTAATTTCAATAAAATCGTCATACAACCGCACAGGTATACGGCAACTTCCAACGGTTTCTACGGGATTATTCGCACTAAGACCGTGTAGTACTAACTTATCCTTCGAATCAAACACAGTATCCGGGTGTAATTTACAAGCCTTAATGAGAGACACATTCGCGCCCGTGTCAATTAAGAATTTAAAAACGTTGTCAGAATTCTTCGCATTTGGAGAAAAAATTCGAATAAAATCAAGGTTATCATTAGATATTGAAACATTTAACTCTCGAACACCATTAATTGAGATATTCGGTCCTCCGTTGTGGTGTTCGTCACGGGGGACTCGTTCGAGTTTAAATTAACGGTTGCGTTATTTGATTGTTGCATGTTACGTGCTGGGTTCAATTGTTGTTCCCGCTGACTATTAACGTATAATCTCTTCCTACATTCTGAAATAAGATGGCCCTGTTTTTTGCAATAACTACAAATTTTATTCTGATAAGATTGTGCGCTTTGGTGAGACTGACCCTGACTTTGACCTTGACGCGGATGCTGATATCGCTGCTGTTGGACAGGGGGTTGAGAATAGCGCTGCTGTTTATCATAGTATGTGTGACTTCGATTTGGAATTTGAATATTATTAACGACTCTGGACTGATCAGGATTTGATGATTTAAATCGACATTGTGAGGTATCATGATTAGTCTTGCCACAGATATTACAAGATTTTTGTTTCTGGAATTTGTGCATATTCAAAGCGCGCTCCTCCGAAACTGCCGCAGTGTGCGCGGAGTTTAAAGTATCAAATTCCTTCCATCTAAGCATCTGAGAGATTTGTGAAGAGCTATGATAAATAAATCGATTTAATGTAATTTCCTCCACAGCTTTTTTCTTTCCGGGAATTTCTAAAGGATCGCTCGAATATTGCTGAATGGCACTTAAAGCTCTCGAAGAAAGCTTCTGCAATCTCTGATAAAAAGAACTAATACCTTCCGAATATGATTGCTTACAACTATTTAGTTCCTCCATTACTTGACAATAATGTTTTTTATCCTGATATAACCTTTTCAATTGTTCTTTCAGCTCAGACCAACTATTAAACTTTTGAAAAGTAAGCTGTTCCTTGGCGTGTCCCGAAATTTTCGAAAGAATAAAATACAACAGCGGAATTTTCTGTCGATCTGTCGCGAGACTATCCGCATTATTGCAATTAGCTATAAATTGCCCAAGTTCGAAACGACTACCAGAGAACTCTTTTGGAATTAGATCAGTTAAAAATTCTATAGGAAGTTCCATTTGAGAAGAGTCATTGGAGGGATTTGGATTGTCAGAAGACTCTGGAGTAGACATTATAAGGAATATTGAGTACTAAGGTGATTACGAAGCAACGAAATTCGAAAAAAAAAATGTACCTGCGGTCTACCAGTGAAGGGGTCCTTGAGCGTGCCAATGGTTGACTTCCTTCTCTGCAGTGGATATCTGGATCCGTAGACACTTTCTCTTCAGGGTTGACACTGTTATTTCCCGTCACGAAGGATTAAAATCCACAGCGAAGAACACTTTAAATAAAGTTTCACTATTCTTTAACTGTTGACGAGTCCTACCAACTGCGCCAAATTTGTGTCGTGTACCCGGGAGAATGCAAATACAAATACTTGTATAAAAATGTCCTTTATTACAAGCAAGTCGAACTAGTTGCTGGTTAGATGTACAAACGAGATCTGAGCTAAAGACGTACGGAGGTAAAGAACGTGGACACAACGGAGAATCCTATTGGTAGTTACTATTGCGAGGGTGTGGAAAATGAAGCTAGGATTGGTCATTGAGTAAGGGAGAAAGGGATGGTTTGAAGCAAGTTCGGTTGTGACTAAGACGTAACTTTCACTTTTGAAGGAGGCCTTAGGACCCACGGCCTAATCCGCTTGTTTACGGGTAAGTCACGTTCGCTCGGAAGTGACTAAGGGTCTTAGAGGGTGACGATTACCAGATGTGTATGAAGGAAGGAAAAGTCGCGAAGTAGGTATCTAACACGAGTCAAACGAGTCAAACGAGTCAAACGAGTCAAACGAGTCAAACGAGTCAAACGAGTCAAACGAGTCAAACGAGTCAAACGAGTCAAACGAGTCAAACGAGTCAAACGAGTCAAACGAGTCAAACGAGTCAAACGAGTCAAACGAGTCAAACGAGTCAAACGAGTCAAACGAGTCAAACGAGTCAAACGAGTCAAACGAGTCAAACGGGTCGAACAGGACAATCGAGTCAAGCGAGTTGAACGAGTCAAACGAGTCAAACGAGTCAAACGAGTCCAACGAGTCAAACGAGTCAAACGAGTCAAACGAGTCAAACGAGTCAAACGAGTCAAACGAGTCAAACGAGTCAAACGAGTCAAACGAGTCAAACGAGTCAAACGAGTCAAACGAGTCAAACGAGTCAAACGAGTCAAACGAGTCAAACGAGTCAAACGAGTCAAACGAGTCAAACGAGTCAAACGAGTCAAACGAGTCAAACGAGTCAAACGAGCCAAGCGAGCCAAGCGAGCCAAGCGAGCCAAGCGAGCCAAACGAGCCAAACGAGCCAAACGAGCCAAACGAGTCAAACGAGTCAAACGAGTCAAACGGGTCGAACAGGACAATCGAGTCAAGCGAGTTGAACGAGTCAAACGAGTCAAACGAGTCAAACGACTCAAACGAGTTGAACGAGTCCAACGAGTCAAACGAGTCAAACGAGTCAAACGAGTCAAACGAGTCAAACGAGTCAAACGAGTCAAACGAGTCAAACGAGTCAAACAGGACAATCGAGTCAAACAGGACAATCGAGTCAAGCGAGTTGAACGAGTCAATCGAGTCAATCGAGTCAAACGAGTCAAACGAGTCAAACGAGTCAAACGAGTCAAACGAGTCAAACGAGTCAAACGAGTCAAACGAGTCAAACGAGTCAAACGAGTCAAACGAGTCAAACGAGTCAAACGAGTCAAACGAGTCAAACGAGTCAAACGAGTCAAACGAGTCAAACGAGTCAAACGAGTCAAACGAGTCAAACGAGTCAAACGAGTCAAACGAGTCAAACGAGTCAAACGAGTCAAACGAGTCAAACGAGTCAAACGAGTCAAACGAGTCAAACGAGTCAAACGAGTCAAACGAGTCAAACGAGTGTCGTGTACCCGGGAGAATGCAAATACAAATACTTGTATAAAAATGTCCTTTATTACAAGCAAGTCGAACTAGTTGCTGGTTAGATGTACAAACGAGATCTGAGCTAAAGACGTACGGAGGTAAAGAACGTGGCCACAACGGAGAATCCTATTGGTAGTTACTATTGCGAGGGTGTGGAAAATGAAGCTAGGATTGGTCATTGAGTAAGGGAGAAAGGGATGGTTTGAAGCAAGTTCGGTTGTGACTAAGACGTAACTTTCACTTTTGAAGGAGGCCTTAGGACCCACGGCCTAATCCGCTTGTTTACGGGTAAGTCACGTTCGCTCGGAAGTAACTAAGGGTCTTAGAGGGTGACGATAACCAGATGTGTATGAAGGAAGGAAAAGTCGCGAAGTAGGTATCTAACACCTCCCTCCTTAAGATTAATTTACGGTTCTTAAAGTAAATTAATTCTATTCTGTTCCTATCTTTGAACTGTTTCTATGAATTATCTAGCTATCGATATAGAAATTTATAATACGTAATATGACTAAATTATTACATAATTTATAATACATAATACGATAATATGATTAATACAAATAATGAAATACTAATAACAAAATAGAATGATATATGATTAATTAAAATGGAATAACATGTGAATAATAAAATGCGAATTATAAAATAGAATAATAGAATATGCGTGTATGATAGAGTATATGTGATAAAAATAGTACAACGCGTGAGTAATAAAATAGATTGATTAAATAAAATACAATGCTAATAATAGAATAAAATAACTCATGAGTAAAAAAATACGGATAAGAAAATTAAACAATACCAGAAATGATACAACATGTAGATAATAAAATATAATAATAAAATAAAATAATATGCAAATAGTAGAGTAATAAGAAATAAAGTACTACGAAAGTAAAGTATTACTATAAAATGTCTGCAACAAATATTCTCTGGTTCTTGACAACGCTAATCAATGCATACAATGTTTACAAAAGTTTTAATTGCACGAACATATTTTCCTTCAGGAAAACGATCACTTTCACAATTTCAGTCCATATTCACGGAAGGTGCACGTGACGTAGATTTCCGTAATCCATGATATTCAATGGGCCTGGTAGGAGTACTGCTTCGGCTGCGGTCCTCGACCAGATGGATTGACTGGGGGTAAACTTCTTCTTCTTCCGAAATCTGCGATAACTGCATTCTCGTGCCAGGTGTGGCATTGATGTTGGTATTGATGATTTTAAAACAACAACTATCGCTTGTTGTCCTTCCCTCCCTCATGAAGCAGAGATATTTGTTGATTAAACGGGATAAACCGCACCAGCGTAAGATGTTGACGGTGATTATCATACCGATTATAGATACTATTACGCTTAGGGTGATGGTATACCAGTGATTCTGCTGAACAACAACCGGTTTATTCAACTGTTCCTGCAGTAATGTGTCTAACTGCATTAGTTTATGA
This sequence comes from Andrena haemorrhoa, assembly GCA_910592295.1. Lineage (NCBI taxonomy): Eukaryota > Metazoa > Arthropoda > Insecta > Hymenoptera > Andrenidae > Andrena > Andrena haemorrhoa. Next base: position 499,813 of record CAJUZA010000227.1, read on the forward strand.
TTACTGTATTTAAATTCTTCAACTTTCATGCTGGTGGCTTTAATCGGTGCTAATCGTACTGGTATAATTGTAGAATTCTTAAAATCCGTAAAACAGCAATCGTCTTCCACGATATTATATGGTATAGATTTATGACTGCGATTTGTTGTGACATCCTGCGTTGGTTCCAGGACGACGATCTGTGTATAACCCTTGCATCGCGGGTCAATCTGAATGATTCCGGTAGCTCTTAACTCGATGTCTTCAATGTGTGTTGACGAACATGACAGCGTTAATTCCAGCGGTTGACTGATAACGAATAACCATTCGTTATTTTCGAGGTAGTGCCACGTCTCAAAATCAGCCTGGACTGTACGAGTATTACAGGACGTTGGTATTCTCCGAATGGTAGATGTAAGCAGAATTGCTTCACAGGATGGTTGACCAGATATAGCTTGTATATGATTGACAAGACAGATGCGTTCCTGTCCACTAACTTTGGTACATTTATCCAAACTTCGAAGCTGTGCATAATACACCTTATTTGTACTCAATAAGATATAGGGATAATTTGGTTCAATGTAAGAATAAGTATCGGGATGATTATGAGGAACAGGGAGAGGTAATGTTTCGTATAGATCGTAAGGCAACTCATCAACTAGCGGAATTCTAATAATGAAAACTAATTTGTTGTTAACGTGTGTGACATCTAACTTACTCAATTTACTATATTTATACATGTTAGAATACGTTAATGATATAGGCCACTGCTGTCCACTTTGTAAAGTGATGTTGTTCAGTTCGTTAAAAAGATCCTGTGAAGATATTATTTGTGGATGTAATATTTCATTTCTTGCCAACGTTACAGACGAGATTAATAGACTATAATAATTATCGAGGTTTACAGTCATTTGAGATAATAAGAATATTTGCTCCGAGATAATATGTCGTACGTAAAGATCATTCAATAAGTTGGAGGTCGAGCTTGAAAAATCATTGAATAGCTTTATATTACTATTGAGCTTATCTTCGTCAGCTTTAAGACCTTGAATAGATGCATTAAAGTTCTGAATCGTATTAGTTATTACGGCAATTTGCTGCTTCATTAGCAACTGTACATTCCTATTGTCATGGATAACTGATTCGATTGCTTCTTTATAGAATTTGGCATCTTTGGCGTCAGGAGTACCGAATAGCCAATGTAAAACATAAGATGTGCCATCAAATAATCCTCTCTTAGAGATATTGTTCCCTGAATTCGATTTATTAGCTGACATGAAATTTATGATTTGGATTTTGCCCTTAATCGCTGAGATGCGTGAGTTAATAGTTTGGAAAGAATTCTGACAAAAATACGCATTGACATCGCTTACAGTTTGATTCGGCTTCCATATGCACATATTTAAAGATTTAGTATAAGACTTAAGCAATTGATCATATTGTTGATTAGCTGTGGCAAGATCAACGTACGTTAATAAGGTATATTTTGAATTAGCCAACCGCACACTGCCCAAGTGATTATAATATAACCCTACATGATTTCCCATCCGGAAGATTTTATAATAAAGTTGGGTAGTTCCCAGGAAATGGGTAGGAATAAATAAAGTAAAGATTACGAATAGGATGACTAGGAAATAGTGCCGGTCAGTCATCTTGATCGCCTGAAACAGATGGTTTCAGCAAATTAGTGTGATACGTCACTAGTTTTCCATTTTTTAATATTTGGACGGTATTATTGGAATTAATTTTAGTTATTTTGTAAGGACCCTTAAAATTCGGACAAAGCTTCTTATTCAATCCTGCCTTATGTTGCTTATTCAAAACATATACCATATCATCAATTTTATACGAATGAATAATGATTTTATTATCATAATAAGATTTCGATTTTAACTTAGATTGGATCATATTATCCCTTGCTACCTTTTGTGTATGATTTAATTTTTGTTTTAAATTAATTACATAATCATCGTATGAGTAATTCAACGAGGGTTCTTGAGTTATGCTATTGGGCAGGTACGGCCTACTACCGAAAAGAACCTCATACGGCGTATGCCCAGTTGATTTGTGGACGTGAGTATTATATGCCATCATAGCAAAACCTATAAACTCATCCCAATCTGTCTGTTTGTCGTTAATAAAATGTTTAAGATATTCCTTCAAAGTCAAATGAGACCTTTCCAAAGCGCCATTAGTTTGAGGGTGATAAGGGGAAGATAATATGTGTTTCGTATTAAATAATTTCGTTAAATCCTTCATTAGACGAGATGTGAAATCGGTTCCTTGATCAGAAAGTATGGTTTTTGGAATCCCGAATAATGTAATAAACTTGGATAATTCCATAGCAATTGTCTGTGATTCGTGATTAGGTATAGGAGCAGCATATGAAAATTTAGTCAAGTCATCTTGCATGGTCAATATAAATCGATTATTATTAATAGTCTGTGGAAGAGGCCCAACAACATCAATCGCAAGCCTTTCGAAGGGTATGGTAGATGTAGAGGTAATTTCCATAGGAGCCTTAGAAGGTCTAAAATTCGTCTTATTAACTTGACAAGATGCGCATTTCTTTACATATCTTTTGATGTCTTTTTTCATCTTATCCCATTTATAAAATTCTTTAATTCTCTTATATGTCCTGAGAAATCCCGAATGACCAGCTAATTTTGAGTCATGATTATCTTGCAAAATTTTCAAAATTTCATCCTCTGATTTCGGTGTGATTCTTTGATTATCTAAAATAATAGGTGCAATATTGGTATCCTTGAAAATATAATATACTATTTCGCAAAACATATCCTTCTTTATATTTTTGTTGTTTATCGTTACATCATGGATATAAAGATTGCCTGAATAACTCTTTTCTTCCAAATGAGTTTTTAAATTGCGTAATGAATAAAATATCGCTTTATAATCTAATTTATCAAAATGAAACTGCTTACAAATGCAAAGATAGGAAGTCTGAGAATTCTTAACAAGTGCAATGAAAGAGTTTAAATCATCAGGTTCCTTAATGTTCGATAAATCATACTGATCTCGCATCGCTTCCGAAAATAAATTATTCTCATCAAGATCTCGTGAATAAAACAATACGTTGGGAAAGTATTTAAACTTGTCACAAGGCATCGATTTAACCTTGGGAATTTCGAGTGTTTTATAATGATACTGTATAAAGTTCTCAAAAGAATCATTGCCATGTACAATATTAACACAAGGAGGACGAGATAACGCATCCGCATTTGAATTAAGTTTCCCTGCTTTGTAAACGATTTTATAATCATATTCCTCCAACTTCAGTCGCCAACGTACTAGTCGACTGCCCGGGTCCTTAGAATTGAAAAGCCAAATTAAGGGTTTATGATCAGTTACTATAGTAAATTTCCTGCCATATAAATAAGGTCTGAAATAATTAATGCTCCATATTATGGCAAGTAACTCCTTTTCTATTGTACTATAATTTTGCTCACTACCATTTAATGTACGCGAAGCATATGCAATAGGCAAATCCTTTCCAATCACACCCTGACTCAATACTGAACCTATAGCGTAATTAGAAGCATCCGTAGTAAGAATAAATTCCTTATTAAAGTCGGGATATTGAAGAATCGGCTGAGTTATTAATATATTACGAAACTTGTCAAAAGATGCTTGTTGATCACTGGTCCACTCAAATGGTATATCTTTTCTTAACAGGATTGTGAGAGACTTAGCTATTCCAGCAAAACCTTCTATAAATCTTCTATAATAGCCAACAAGTCCTAAAAAACTCTTAACATCCTGTTGATTTTTAGGAATTGAAAATTTTCTTATTGCGTCAGTTTTCATCGGATTCGGCTCAACACCTTTATCTGATATAATGTGGCCTAAATATGCAACTTCTCGTCGCATAAACTCACATTTTTCGGGTTGTAATTTTAAATTGTTACTTCTAAGACGATCAAAAATAGATATTAATTTTTTAGAATGCTCCTCTATGGATGATGCATAAATGACAATATCGTCAAGATATACAAAACACTGAAGCCCTTGTAAACCAGATAAAATAGTATTCATCAATCTTTGAAACGTCGCAGGAGCGTTCTTGAGTCCGAACGGCATTCTCGTAAACTCATAATGGCCTAAGGGTGTTGTAAAAGCTGTTTTCTCCCGATCGCGGTCATGCATGGGGATCTGATGGAACCCTGATGCTAAATCTAGAGTAGTAAAATATTTAGAATGGCCCAATTGATCTAAAATATCAGTGATATTTGGTAACGGATATGCATCACCGACTGTGACGTCATTTAATTTTCTGAAATCAATAACAATTCTCCACTTTTTCTTACCAGAGGCATCGAGTTTCTTTGGAACTATCCACAAAGGGGCTGACCACGGAGAAATAGAGGGTATTATAATACCTTGCTTAAGCATCTTATCAATCTGTTTGTTGACCTCCGCTTTATGAACTTCAGGATATCTATAGGTCTTAGTATGAATAGGAGCAGGATTTGTAACACTAATTTCATGTTGAATCGCATTCGTGGTTGTTAGTACATCGTCAGAGAAATAGAAAATATCATTATATTTGGTACAAATGTCTATTACTGCCTTCTTTTCCTCAGCGTTTAAATGATCCAATCTTAAATTCTCTCGCAGAAGATTTGTACGGCTTACCGGACCAGTATTTGAATTATTCAATGATAAAATTATAGAATCTCGCGGAAGTGGTTCCAAACGTACTGAAATAGGCTCTATCCGTTGATCTATTATCCTTGTATTCAAGATCGTAGCATAGGCTTTATTATTTTTATTAACCTTAGTAATAGCTTTAGACAAATAAACTCCTCTCCTTAACTGTATTCGCGGAATAATGCCCTCTTTAATTTCAGGATTTTCTACCTGGATTTCAATAAGTGTTTCTGTTCTAGCCTTAAGATTGATTAAATGTACTTCTTCACGCCCAGAATTTTCGCGATTTAATGGAATTGGTACCGTTACCGACCTAAGGGTTAAAGTCTGTGACTCATAGTCAATTGTCGCTGACTCTTTTTGCAAAAAATCCTTCCCTAACAAGCCGTCAAATGGGACGTTTGTTGCTTCATTTAGGATGTAGAATTTAATTTCAATAAAATCGTCATACAACCGCACAGGTATACGGCAACTTCCAACGGTTTCTACGGGATTATTCGCACTAAGACCGTGTAGTACTAACTTATCCTTCGAATCAAACACAGTATCCGGGTGTAATTTACAAGCCTTAATGAGAGACACATTCGCGCCCGTGTCAATTAAGAATTTAAAAACGTTGTCAGAATTCTTCGCATTTGGAGAAAAAATTCGAATAAAATCAAGGTTATCATTAGATATTGAAACATTTAACTCTCGAACACCATTAATTGAGATATTCGGTCCTCCGTTGTGGTGTTCGTCACGGGGGACTCGTTCGAGTTTAAATTAACGGTTGCGTTATTTGATTGTTGCATGTTACGTGCTGGGTTCAATTGTTGTTCCCGCTGACTATTAACGTATAATCTCTTCCTACATTCTGAAATAAGATGGCCCTGTTTTTTGCAATAACTACAAATTTTATTCTGATAAGATTGTGCGCTTTGGTGAGACTGACCCTGACTTTGACCTTGACGCGGATGCTGATATCGCTGCTGTTGGACAGGGGGTTGAGAATAGCGCTGCTGTTTATCATAGTATGTGTGACTTCGATTTGGAATTTGAATATTATTAACGACTCTGGACTGATCAGGATTTGATGATTTAAATCGACATTGTGAGGTATCATGATTAGTCTTGCCACAGATATTACAAGATTTTTGTTTCTGGAATTTGTGCATATTCAAAGCGCGCTCCTCCGAAACTGCCGCAGTGTGCGCGGAGTTTAAAGTATCAAATTCCTTCCATCTAAGCATCTGAGAGATTTGTGAAGAGCTATGATAAATAAATCGATTTAATGTAATTTCCTCCACAGCTTTTTTCTTTCCGGGAATTTCTAAAGGATCGCTCGAATATTGCTGAATGGCACTTAAAGCTCTCGAAGAAAGCTTCTGCAATCTCTGATAAAAAGAACTAATACCTTCCGAATATGATTGCTTACAACTATTTAGTTCCTCCATTACTTGACAATAATGTTTTTTATCCTGATATAACCTTTTCAATTGTTCTTTCAGCTCAGACCAACTATTAAACTTTTGAAAAGTAAGCTGTTCCTTGGCGTGTCCCGAAATTTTCGAAAGAATAAAATACAACAGCGGAATTTTCTGTCGATCTGTCGCGAGACTATCCGCATTATTGCAATTAGCTATAAATTGCCCAAGTTCGAAACGACTACCAGAGAACTCTTTTGGAATTAGATCAGTTAAAAATTCTATAGGAAGTTCCATTTGAGAAGAGTCATTGGAGGGATTTGGATTGTCAGAAGACTCTGGAGTAGACATTATAAGGAATATTGAGTACTAAGGTGATTACGAAGCAACGAAATTCGAAAAAAAAAATGTACCTGCGGTCTACCAGTGAAGGGGTCCTTGAGCGTGCCAATGGTTGACTTCCTTCTCTGCAGTGGATATCTGGATCCGTAGACACTTTCTCTTCAGGGTTGACACTGTTATTTCCCGTCACGAAGGATTAAAATCCACAGCGAAGAACACTTTAAATAAAGTTTCACTATTCTTTAACTGTTGACGAGTCCTACCAACTGCGCCAAATTTGTGTCGTGTACCCGGGAGAATGCAAATACAAATACTTGTATAAAAATGTCCTTTATTACAAGCAAGTCGAACTAGTTGCTGGTTAGATGTACAAACGAGATCTGAGCTAAAGACGTACGGAGGTAAAGAACGTGGACACAACGGAGAATCCTATTGGTAGTTACTATTGCGAGGGTGTGGAAAATGAAGCTAGGATTGGTCATTGAGTAAGGGAGAAAGGGATGGTTTGAAGCAAGTTCGGTTGTGACTAAGACGTAACTTTCACTTTTGAAGGAGGCCTTAGGACCCACGGCCTAATCCGCTTGTTTACGGGTAAGTCACGTTCGCTCGGAAGTGACTAAGGGTCTTAGAGGGTGACGATTACCAGATGTGTATGAAGGAAGGAAAAGTCGCGAAGTAGGTATCTAACACGAGTCAAACGAGTCAAACGAGTCAAACGAGTCAAACGAGTCAAACGAGTCAAACGAGTCAAACGAGTCAAACGAGTCAAACGAGTCAAACGAGTCAAACGAGTCAAACGAGTCAAACGAGTCAAACGAGTCAAACGGGTCGAACAGGACAATCGAGTCAAGCGAGTTGAACGAGTCAATCGAGTCAAACGAGTCAAACGAGTCAAACGAGTCAAACGAGTCAAACGAGTCAAACGAGTCAAACGAGTCAAACGAGTCAAACGAGTCAAACGAGTCAAACGAGTCAAACGAGTCAAACGAGTCAAACGAGTCAAACGAGTCAAACGAGTCAAACGAGTCAAACGAGTCAAACGAGTCAAACGAGTCAAACGAGTCAAACGAGTCAAACGAGTCAAACGAGTCAAACGAGTCAAACGAGTCAAACGAGTCAAACGAGTCAAACGAGTCAAACGAGTCAAACGAGTCAAACGAGTCAAACGAGCCAAACGTGCCAAACGAGCCAAACGAGTCAAACGAGCCAAACGTGCCAAACGAGCCAAACGAGCCAAACGAGCCAAACGAGCCAAACGAGCCAAACGAGCCAAACGAGCCAAACGAGCCAAACGAGCCAAACGAGCCAAACGAGCCAAACGAGCCAAACGAGCCAAACGAGCCAAACGAACCAAACCAGTCAAACGAGTCAAACGAGTCAAACGAGTCAAACGAGTCAAACGAGTCAAACGAGTCAAACGAGCCAAACGAGCCAAGCGAGCCAGGCGAGCCAAGCGAGCCAAGCGAGCCAAGCGAGCCAAGCGAGCCAAGCGAGCCAAGCGAGCCAAGCGAGCCAAGCGAGCCAAGCGAGACAAGCGAGCCAAGCGAGCCAAGCGAGCCAAGCGAGCCAAGCGAGCCAAGCGAGCCAAGCGAGCCAAGCGAGCCAAGCGAGCCAAGCGAGCCAAGCGAGCCAAGCGAGTCAAACGAGCCAAACGAGCCAAACGAGCCAAACGAGTCAAACGAGCCAAACGAGTCAAACGAGTCAAACGAGTCAAACGAGTCAAACGAGTCAAACGAGTCAAACGAGTCAAAAGAGTCAAACGAGTCAAACGAGTCAAACGAGTCAAACGAGTCAAACGAGTCAAACGAGTCAAACGAGTCAAACGAGTCAAACGAGTCAAACGAGTCAAACGAGTCAAACGAGTCAAACGAGTCAAACGAGTCAAACGAGTCAAACGAGTCAAACGAGTCAAACGAGTCAAACGAGTCAAACGAGTCAAACGAGTCAAACGAGTCAAACGAGTCAAACGAGTCAAACGAGTCAAACGAGTCAAACGAGTCAAACGAGTCAAACGAGTCAAACGAGTCAAACGAGTCAAACGAGCCAATCGAGTCAAACGAGTCAAACGAGCCAAACGAGCCAAACGAGTCAAACGAGTCAAACGAGTCAAACGAGTCAAACGAGTCAAACGAGTCAAACGAGTCGAACGAGTCAAACGAGTCAAACGAGTCAAACGAGTCAAACGAGTCAAACGAGTCAAACGAGTCAAACGAGTCAAACGAGTCAAACGAGTCAAACGAGTCAAACGGGTCGAACAGGACAATCGAGTCAAGCGAGTTGAGCCAAGCGAGCCAAGCGAGCCAAGCGAGCCAAGCGAGCCAAGCGAGCCAAGCGAGCCAAGCGAGCCAAACGAGCCAAACGAGCCAAACGAGCCAAGCGAGCCAAGCGAGCCAAGCGAGCCAAGCGAGCCAAGCGAGCCAAGCGAGCCAAACGAGCCAAACGAGCCAAACGAGCCAAGCGAGCCAAGCGAGCCAAGCGAGCCAAGCGAGTCAAACGAGCCAAACGAGCCAAACGAGCCAAACGAGCCAAACGAGCCAAACGAGCCAAACGAGCCAAGCGAGACAAGCGAGCCAAGCGAGCCAAACGAGCCAAACGAGCCAAACGAGTCACACGAGTCAAGCGAGCCAAGCGAGTCAAACGAGTCAAACGAGTCAAACGAGTCAAACGAGTCAAACGAGTCAAACGAGTCAAACGAGTCAAACGAGTCAAACGAGTCAAACGAGTCAAACGAGTCAAACGGGTCGAACAGGACAATCGAGTCAAGCGAGTTGAACGAGTCAATCGAGTCAAACGAGTCAAACGAGTCAAACGAGTCAAACGAGTCAAACGAGTCAAACGAGTCAAACGAGTCAAACGAGTCAAACGAGTCAAACGAGTCAAACGAGTCAAACGAGTCAAACGAGTCAAACGAGTCAAACGAGTCAAACGAGTCAAACGAGTCAAACGAGTCAAACGAGTCAAACGAGTCAAACGAGTCAAACGAGTCAAACGAGTCAAACGAGTCAAACGAGTCAAACGAGTCAAACGAGTCAAACGAGTCAAACGAGTCAAACGAGTCAAACGAGTCAAACGAGTCAAACGAGTCAAACGAGTCAAACGAGTCAAACGAGTCAAACGAGTCAAACGAGTCAAACGAGTCAAACGAGTCAAACGAGTCAAACGAGCCAAACGTGCCAAACGAGCCAAACGAGTCAAACGAGCCAAACGTGCCAAACGAGCCAAACGAGCCAAACGAGCCAAACGAGCCAAACGAGCCAAACGAGCCAAACGAGCCAAACGAGCCAAACGAGCCAAACGAGCCAAACGAGCCAAACGAGCCAAACGAGCCAAACGAGCCAAACGAGCCAAACGAGCCAAACGAGCCAAACGAGCCAAACGAACCAAACCAGTCAAACGAGTCAAACGAGTCAAACGAGTCAAACGAGTCAAACGAGTCAAACGAGTCAAACGAGCCAAACGAGCCAAGCGAGCCAAGCGAGCCAAGCGAGCCAAGCGAGCCAAGCGAGCCAAGCGAGCCAAGCGAGCCAAGCGAGCCAAGCGAGCCAAGCGAGACAAGCGAGCCAAGCGAGCCAAGCGAGCCAAGCGAGCCAAGCGAGCCAAGCGAGCCAAGCGAGCCAAGCGAGCCAAGCGAGTCAAACGAGCCAAACGAGCCAAACGAGCCAAACGAGTCAAACGAGCCAAACGAGTCAAACGAGTCAAACGAGTCAAACGAGTCAAACGAGTCAAACGAGTCAAACGAGTCAAAAGAGTCAAACGAGTCAAACGAGTCAAACGAGTCAAACGAGTCAAACGAGTCAAACGAGTCAAACGAGTCAAACGAGTCAAACGAGTCAAACGAGTCAAACGAGTCAAACGAGTCAAACGAGTCAAACGAGTCAAACGAGTCAAACGAGTCAAACGAGTCAAACGAGTCAAACGAGTCAAACGAGTCAAACGAGTCAAACGAGTCAAACGAGTCAAACGAGTCAAACGAGTCAAACGAGTCAAACGAGTCAAACGAGTCAAACGAGTCAAACGAGTCAAACGAGTCAAACGAGCCAATCGAGTCAAACGAGTCAAACGAGCCAAACGAGCCAAACGAGTCAAACGAGTCAAACGAGTCAAACGAGTCAAACGAGTCGAACGAGTCAAACGAGTCGAACGAGTCAAACGAGTCAAACGAGTCAAACGAGTCAAACGAGTCAAACGAGTCAAACGAGTCAAACGAGTCAAACGAGTCAAACGAGTCAAACGAGTCAAACGGGTCGAACAGGACAATCGAGTCAAGCGAGTTGAACGAGTCAAGCGAGCCAAGCGAGCCAAGCGAGCCAAGCGAGCCAAGCGAGCCAAGCGAGCCAAGCGAGCCAAACGAGCCAAACGAGCCAAACGAGCCAAGCGAGCCAAGCGAGCCAAGCGAGCCAAGCGAGCCAAGCGAGCCAAGCGAGCCAAACGAGCCAAACGATCCAAACGAGCCAAGCGAGCCAAGCGAGCCAAGCGAGCCAAGCGAGTCAAACGAGCCAAACGAGCCAAACGAGCCAAACGAGCCAAACGAGCCAAACGAGCCAAACGAGCCAAGCGAGACAAGCGAGCCAAGCGAGCCAAACGAGCCAAACGAGCCAAACGAGTCAAACGAGTCAAGCGAGCCAAGCGAGCCAAACGAGTCAAACGAGTCAAACGAGTCAAACGAGTCAAACGAGTCAAACGAGTCAAACGAGTCAAACGAGTCAAACGAGTCAAACGAGTCAAACGAGTCAAACGAGTCAAACGAGTCAAACGAGTCAAACGAGTCAAACGAGTCAAACGAGTCAAACGAGTCAAACGAGTCAAACGAGTCAAACGAGTCAAACGAGTCAAACGAGCCAATCGAGTCAAACGAGCCAATCGAGTCAAACGAGTCAAACGAGCCAAACGAGCCAAACGAGTCAAACGAGTCAAACGAGTCAAACGAGTCAAACGAGTCAAACGAGTCAAACGAGTCAAACGAGTCAAACGAGTCAAACGAGTCAAACGAGTCAAACGAGTCAAACGAGTCAAACGAGTCAAACGAGTCAAACGAGTCAAACGAGTCAAACGAGTCAAACGAGTCAAACGAGTCAAACGAGTCAAACGAGTCAAACGAGTCAAACGAGTCAAGCGAGCCAAGCGAGCCAAGCGAGCCAAGCGACCCAAGCGAGCCAAGCGAGCCAAGCGAGCCAAGCGAGCCAAGCGAGCCAAGCGAGCCAAGCGAGCCAAGCGAGCCAAGCGAGCCAAGCGAGCCAAGCGAGCCAAGCGAGTCAAACGAGGCAAACGAGGCAAACGAGTCAAACGAGTCAAACGAGTCAAGCGAGCCAAGCGAGCCAAGCGAGTCAAACGAGTCAAACGAGTCAAACGAGTCAAACGAGTCAAACGAGTCAAACGAGTCAAACGGGTCGAACAGGACAATCGAGTCAAGCGAGTTGAACGAGTCAAACGAGTCAAACGAGTCAAACGAGTCAAGCGAGTTGAACGAGTCCAACGAGTCAAACGAGTCAAACGAGTCAAACGAGTCAAACGAGTCAAACGTGTCTCAAACGGGTCAAAAGGGTCGAACAGGACAATCGATTCAAACGAGTTGAACGAGTCAAACGAGTCAAACGTGTCAAACGGGTCAAACGGGTCGAACAGGTCAATCGAGTCAAACGAGTCAAACGAGTCAAACGAGTCAAACGAGTCAAACGAGTCAAACGAGTCAAACGAGTCAAACGAGTCAAACGAGTCAAACGAGTCAAACGAGTCAAACGAGTCAAACGAGTCAAACGAGTCAAACGAGTCAAACGAGTCAAACGAGTCAAACGAGTCAAACGAGTCAAACGAGTCAAACGAGTCAAACGAGTCAAACGAGTCAAACGAGTCAAACGAGTCAAACGAGTCAAACGAGTCAAACGAGTCAAACGAGTCAAACGAGTCAAACGAGTCAAACGAGTCAAGCGAGTTGAACGAGTCAAACGAGTCAAACGAGTCAAACGAGTCAAGCGAGTTGAACGAGTCCAACGAGTCAAACGAGTCAAACGAGTCAAACGAGTCAAACGAGTCAAACGTGTCTCAAACGGGTCAAAAGGGTCGAACAGGACAATCGATTCAAACGAGTTGAACGAGTCAAACGAGTCAAACGTGTCAAACGGGTCAAAAGGGTCGAACAGGTCAATCGAGTCAAACGAGTCAAACGAGTCAAACGAGTCAAACGAGTCAAACGAGTCAAACGAGTCAAACGAGTCAAACGAGTCAAACGAGTCAAACGAGTCAAACGAGTCAAACGAGTCAAACGAGTCAAACGAGTCAAACGAGTCAAACGAGTCAAACGAGTCAAACGAGTCAAACGAGTCAAACGAGTCAAACGAGTCAAACGAGGCAAACGAGCCAAGCGAGCCAAGCGAGCCAAGCGAGCCAAGCGAGCCAAGCGAGCCAAGCGAGCCAAGCGAGCCAAGCGAGCCAAGCGAGCCAAGCGAGCCAAGCGAGCCAAGCGAGCCAAGCGAGCCAAGCGAGCCAAGCGAGCCAAGCGAGCCAAGCGAGCCAAGCGAGCCAAGCGAGCCAAGCGAGCCAAGCGAGCCAAACGAGCCAAGCGAGCCAAACCAGCCAAGCGAGCCAAGCGAGCCAAGCGAGCCAAGCGAGCCAAGCGAGCCAAGCGAGCCAAGCGAGCCAAGCGAGCCAAGCGAGCCAAGCGAGCCAAGCGAGCCAAGCGAGCCAAGCGAGCCAAACGAGCCAAACGAGCCAAGCGAGTCAAACGAGGCAAACGAGGCAAACGAGTTAAACGAGTCAAACGAGTCAAGCGAGCCAAGCGAGCCAAGCGAGTCAAACGAGTCAAACGAGTCAAACGAGTCAAACGAGTCAAACGGGTCGAACAGGACAATCGAGTCAAGCGAGTTGAACGAGTCAAACGAGTCAAACGAGTCAAACGAGTCAAGCGAGTTGAACGAGTCCAACGAGTCAAACGAATCAAACGAGTCAAACGAGTCAAACGAGTCAAACGTGTCTCAAACGGGTCAAAAGGGTCGAACAGGACAATCGATTCAAACGAGTTGAACGAGTCAAACGAGTCAAACGTGTCAAACGGGTCAAAAGGGTCGAACAGGACAATCGAGTCAAACGAGTCAAACGAGTCAAACGAGTCAAACGAGTCAAACGAGTCAAACGAGTCAAACGAGTCAAACGAGTCAAACGAGTCAAACGAGTCAAACGAGTCAAACGAGTCAAACGAGTCAAACGGGTCGAACAGGACAATCGAGTCAAGCGAGTTGAACGAGTCAAACGAGTCAAACGAGTCAAACGAGTCAAGCGAGTTGAACGAGTCAAACGAGTCAAACGAGTCAAACGAGTCAAGCGAGTTGAACGAGTTGAACGAGTCAAACGAGTCAAACGAGTCAAACGAGTCAAACGAGTCAAACGAGTCAAACGAGTCAAACGAGTCAAACGAGTCAAACGAGTCAAACGAGTCAAACGAGTCAAACGAGTCAAACGAGTCAAACGAGTCAAACGAGTCAAACGAGTCAAACGAGTCAAACGAGTCAAACGAGTCAAACGAGTCAAACGAGTCAAACGAGTCAAACGAGTCAAACGAGTCAAACGAGTCAAACGAGTCAAACGAGTCAAACGAGTCAAACGAGTCAAACGAGTCAAACGAGTCAAACGAGTCAAACGAGTCAAACGAGTCAAACGAGTCAAACGAGTCAAACGAGTCAAACGAGTCAAACGAGTCAAACGAGTCAAACGAGTCAAACGAGTCAAACGAGTCAAACGAGTCAAACGAGTCAAACGAGTCAAACGAGTCAAACGAGTCAAACGAGTCAAACGAGTCAAACGAGTCAAACGAGTCAAACGAGTCAAACGAGTCAAACGAGTCAAACGAGTCAAACGAGTCAAACGTGTCTCAAACGGGTCAAAAGGGTCGAACAGGACAATCGATTCAAACGAGTTGAACGAGTCAAACGAGTCAAACGTGTCAAACGGGTCAAAAGGGTCGAACAGGTCAAGCGAGCCAAGCGAGCCAAGCGAGCCAAGCGAGCCAAGCGAGTCAAACGAGGCAAACGAGGCAAACGAGTCAAACGAGTCAAACGAGTCAAACGAGTCAAACGAGTCAAACGAGTCAAACGAGTCAAACGAGTCAAACGAGTCAAACGAGTCAAACGAGTCAAACGAGTCAAACGAGTCAAACGAGTCAAACGAGTCAAACGAGTCAAACGAGTCAAACGAGTCAAACGAGTCAAACGAGTCAAACGAGTCAAACGAGTCAAACGAGTCAAACGAGTCAAACGAGTCAAACGAGTCAAACGAGTCAAACGAGTCAAACGAGTCAAACGAGTCAAACGAGTCAAACGAGTCAAACGAGTCAAACGAGTCAAACGAGTCAAACGAGTCAAACGAGTCAAACGAGTCAAACGAGTCAAACGAGTCAAACGAGTCAAACGAGTCAAACGAGTCAAACGAGTCAAACGAGTCAAACGAGTCAAACGAGTCAAACGAGTCAAACGAGTCTAACGAGTCAAACGAGTCAAACGAGTCAAACGAGTCAAACGAGTCAAACGAGTCAAACGAGTCAAACGAGTCAAACGAGTCAAACGAGTCAAACGAGTCAAACGAGTCAAACGAGTCAAACGAGTCAAACGAGTCAAACGAGTCAAACGAGTCAAACGAGTCAAACGAGTCAAACGAGTCAAACGAGTCAAACGAGTCAAACGAGTCAAACGTGTCTCAAACGGGTCAAAAGGGTCGAACAGGACAATCGATTCAAACGAGTTGAACGAGTCAAACGAGTCAAACGTGTCAAACGGGTCAAAAGGGTCGAACAGGTCAAGCGAGCCAAGCGAGCCAAGCGAGCCAAGCGAGCCAAGCGAGTCAAACGAGGCAAACGAGGCAAACGAGTCAAACGAGTCAAACGAGTCAAACGAGTCAAACGAGTCAAACGAGTCAAACGAGTCAAACGAGTCAAACGAGTCAAACGAGTCAAACGAGTCAAACGAGTCAAACGAGTCAAACGAGTCAAACGAGTCAAACGAGTCAAACGAGTCAAACGAGTCAAACGAGTCAAACGAGTCAAACGAGTCAAACGAGTCAAACGAGTCAAACGAGTCAAACGAGTCAAACGAGTCAAACGAGTCAAACGAGTCAAACGAGTCAAACGAGTCAAACGAGTCAAACGAGTCAAACGAGTCAAACGAGTCAAACGAGTCAAACGAGTCAAACGAGTCAAACGAGTCAAACGAGTCAAACGAGTCAAACGAGTCAAACGAGTCAAACGAGTCAAACGAGTCAAACGAGTCAAACGAGTCAAACGAGTCAAACGAGTCAAACGAGTCAAACGAGTCTAACGAGTCAAACGAGTCAAACGAGTCAAACGAGTCAAACGAGTCAAACGAGTCAAACGAGTCAAACGAGTCAAACGAGTCAAACGAGTCAAACGAGTCAAACGAGTCAAACGAGTCAAACGAGTCAAACGAGTCAAACGAGTCAAACGAGTCAAACGAGTCAAACGAGTCAAACGAGTCAAACGAGTCAAACGAGTCAAACGAGTCAAACGAGTCAAACGAGTCAAACGAGTCAAACGAGTCAAACGAGTCAAACGAGTCAAACGAGTCAAACGAGTCAAACGAGTCAAACGAGTCAAACGAGTCAAACGAGTCAAACGAGTCAAACGAGTCAAACGAGTCAAACGAGTCAAACGAGTCAAACGAGTCAAACGAGTCAAACGAGTCAAACGAGTCAAACGAGTCAAACGAGTCAAACGAGTCAAACGAGTCAAACGAGTCAAACGAGTCAAACGAGTCAAACGAGTCAAACGAGTCAAACGAGTCAAACGAGTCAAACGAGTCAATCGAGTCAAACGAGTCAAACGAGTCAATCGAGTCAATCGAGTCAAACGAGTCAAACGAGTCAAACGAGTCAAACGAGTCAAACGAGGCAAACGAGTCAAACGAGTCAAACGAGTCAAACGAGTCAAACGAGGCAAACGAGTCAAACGAGTCAAACGAGTCAAACGAGTCAACGAGTCAAACGAGTCAAACGAGTCAAACGAGTCTGTTCGAAAATGACAATCTTGATCTTGAATGTTCAAAATGACAACTTTTCATTTTCATCAAGATCAAGCTCGAACTCAAAGCTCTCAAAACGCCTCATCCTCTCAGAAGTAGCAAAAATATTTGATCCGCTCGGCTTTTTATCACCCGTCATAATTCGAGCAAAAATACTGTTGCAAGAGTTATGGCTACACAAGCTCAGTTGGGACGATCCACTGCCATCCCAAGTCACATCTCATTGGCTCGACATCAGAGAAGATCTCACCGGCCTGGCCAGGCTCTCAATTCCGAGGTGGTTCAACACCTTCTCCGACTCAACAGTGGAACTGCATGGATTCTCTGATGCCTCTCAGCTTGCCATGGCAGCTGCAATTTACATTACCGTAACATCACCGTCCACAAATCACAAAGTGTCGACACTCGTGTGCTCCAAGACAAAGGTAGCACCGCTCAAGAAGCTCACAATCCCACGGCTCGAGCTTACTGCAGCATTAATGCTTGCAAAGCTCACAAAGTATGTTCAAGCTACTCTTCAGCTCAACATTGATACTACTCATCTGTGGACGGATTCTCAAGTAACATTAATATGGATCAAATCTCACGCCTCGCGCTGGAAGGATTATGTGAGGAACCGTGTCTCCCAAATTCAAGAACTCACCCCAACGGCACAATGGAGACACGTTCCAGGAACATCCAATCCAGCTGATTGCGCCTCTCGAGGCTTAACAACAGCTCAACTTGAACATCACCAACTATGGTGGACGGGACCACCATGGCTTTCTCAACCCAGTGACTCATGGCCATCACAATCATCAGTGAAGGACGACTCGAGTGCACTAGAGGCTCGTCCTGGAATCTCCAATCTGCTCAACATCCAACAGATCAAATATCATTGGGATCTCATTTACAAATACTCTTCTCTTAACAAGCTCATTCGCATTACCTCAGTTTGTTTCAGAATTCTCTCCAAGCTGAAGAGATCGACGATCTCATTGCCAATCATTACACAATCACCAGAGGACTTGGACAAGGCCAGGATCTTCTGGATCAAAGCAACTCAAGCTCTGCATTTCAAATACGAACTCAAAACGCTCAGCTCCAACTCCAAGTTACCTTCATCTCATGCTTTCAATCGACTCACTGCATTCATCGACGAGAAGGGAGTGATTCGGGTTGGAGGCCGACTCAACAACACTCACATGGGTTATGGAAGTAAGCACCCTGCAATCTTGCCTCGACATTCACGTCTGTCTCATTTGATTATAGATCATGCTCACAAAGCCACTCTTCATGGTGGAACTCAGCTCACGCTCGCTCACATCAGGCAAGATTACTGGATCGTAGGAGGACGAGCTCCAGTGAAATCTCATGTCCTGCGTTGTGTTGTGTGTGCTCGGCAAAGGGGGATCCGTGCCCATCAGTTGATGGGCCAACTACCTCTTTCACGAGTCACACCCTCACAACCATTCACTCACACTGGACTCGACTATGCTGGTCCAATCACTCTCAAGACGTGGAAAGGGCGAGGCGCCAAGACTCACAAGGGCTGGATCTGCGTGTTCGTTTGCCTTACCACGTCAGCTGTTCATTTGGAGCTGGTGACAGACTACTCCACAGAAGGATTCATCGCAACGTACAGGCGTTTCATCTCAAGGAGAGGCATTCCACACCGGCTTTATTCCGACTGTGGAACCAACTTCGTTGGAGCGGACGTTATTCTCAAGAAAATGTTCACTCAGGGCTCACAGGAGTGTCATCGACTCAATCAGCTGTTTGTCACCGACAACACTGAGTGGTGTTTTAATCCACCAGCCGCGCCCCACATGGGGGGCAAATGGGAAGCGGTCGTGAAGTCCACGAAACATCATCTTCGACGAGCCGTCAGTGAGACAGTACTCACATACGAAGAATTCAGCACACTTCTTACGCAAATCGAAGCATTGCTCAACTCACGACCGCTCGAACCTCTCAGCGATGACCCTGAGGATATCTCAACACTCACGCCAGCTCATTTCCTCATTGGACATTCACTCTCTGCTCTACCCGAACCCTCTGTGGAGCATTCAACACCTTCGCCATCTGCAAGATGGCAGCTCATTCAAAAGAAGACTCAACAGTTCTGGACTCAATGGTCGTCTCACTATTTACAAAGGCAGCTTTCCATCTCAAAGTGGCATCATCCATCCAATGACATAAGAGTCGGCTCCCTAGTGCTCATCACCGATGAGCGATTTCCTCCAAGCAAGTGGCCACTTGCTCGGGTTCTCACCATGCATCCAGGGAAGGATGGGCTCACCCGAGTCGTGTCTCTCAAGACGGCGACCACCATTCTCACCAGACCAATTGCAAAATTGGCAGTGTTGCCTGTTTCAGATTCATCATCAACATCTTCAATCAGCTGTTGATGGGGGGAGCATGTTTGAGATTCAGCTACTTCATCTCACCGCCACACTCACGATCTCAGCAGCACCTCCCGGGCGCAACATTCACGGCGGATCCACAATCGATCACGTAGCTCAGATCACGTCGCGCCGATCGATCAACCAATCACGCGTCACCACGTCTGTCAAGTTTCGAGAATATTCGGGACGGTGGTAACGGTCGCTAGCTTCGACCAGGTCTTACTCACTCTTGTTCACAACGTGTAATAGATACGTCGCGTCGCGAATTTAATTTGTCCAACTAACGTTCTCAGTACGCGCATGAAAAGACGTTCGTCTCTCGGTCGTTTTTGCATCGGATTGTGAATTTAGTGCTCACACAATTATTTCAACTGAATATTTCTCAACTAGCTCACTTCTTAATCTCAATTGCTCACCTACAGTCAAACTCTATCATCGATTGTGGATCTCCGCGAGTGAAGCACGTGGTGGTTCGCGACATTCTCACTTTTCGTTCTCATATCACCTTCTCACAAACCATTACTCTCTCAAGACCAATCCCACGCTCAATCACACTACAGTGTAATTTTAGAATAAACAGACTATCGTCACTAGAGAGTATCCTATGCAAATCTTCAGTTATCTCACCGTCCTTCCACCTAACCTCACTTTCACCAGCGCGCTCATCCCATCAAGCTTTCGCTAGAATTCTCAACAGAGTCAAACGAGTCAAACGAGTCAAACGAGTCAAACGAGTCAAACGAGTCAAACGAGTCAAACGAGTCAAACGAGTCAAACGAGTCAAACGAGTCAAACGAGTCAAACGAGTCAAACGAGTCAAACGAGTCAAACGAGTCAAAAGAGTCAAACGAGTCAAACGAGTCAAACGAGTCAAACGAGTCAAACGAGTCAAACGAGTCAAACGAGTCAAACGAGTCAAACGAGCCAAACGAGCCAAGCGAGCCAAACGAGCCAAGCGAGCCAAGCGAGCCAAGCGAGCCAAGCGAGCCAAGCGAGCCAAGCGAGCCAAGCGAGCCAAGCGAGTCAAACGAGCCAAACGAGCCAAACGAGCCAAACGAGCCAAACGAGCCAAACGAGCCAAACGAGTCAAACGAGTCAAACGAGTCAAACGAGTCAAACGAGTCAAACGAGTCAAACGAGTCAAACGAGTCAAACGAGTCAAACGAGTCAAACGAGTCAAACGAGTCAAACGAGTCAAACGAGTCAAACGAGTCAAACGAGTCAAACGAGTCAAACGAGTCAAACGAGTCAAACGAGTCAAACGAGTCAAACGAGTCAAACGAGTCAAACGAGTCAAACGAGTCAAACGAGTCAAACGAGTCAAACGAGTCAAACGAGTCAAACGAGTCAAACGAGTCAAACGAGTCAAACGAGTCAAACGAGTCAAACGAGTCAAACGAGTCAAACGAGTCAAACGAGTCAAACGAGTCAAACGAGTCAAACGAGTCAAACGAGTCAAACGAGTCAAACGAGTCAAACGAGTCAAACGAGTCAAACGAGTCAAACGAGTCAAACGAGTCAAACGAGTCAAACGAGTCAAACGAGTCAAACGAGTCAAACGAGTCAAACGTGTCAAACGGGTCTAACGGGTCGAACAGGACAATCGAGTCAAACGAGTCAAACGAGTCAAACGAGTCAAACGAATCAAACGAGCCAAACGAGCCAAACGAGTCAAACGAGCCAAACGAGTCAAACGAGTCAAACGAGTCAAACGAGTCAAACGAGTCAAACGAGTCAAACGAGTCAAACGAGTCAAACGAGTCAAACGAGTCAAACGAGTCAAACGAGTCAAACGAGTCAAACGAGTCAAACGAGTCAAACGAGTCAAACGAGTCAAACGAGTCAAACGAGTCAAACGAGTCAAACGAGTCAAACGAGTCAAACGAGTCAAACGAGTCAAACGAGTCAAACGAGTCAAACGAGTCAAACGAGTCAAACGAGTCAAACGAGTCAAACGAGTCAAACGAGTCAAACGAGTCAAACGAGTCAAACGAGTCAAACGAGTCAAACGAGTCAAACGAGTCAAACGAGTCAAACGAGTCAAACGAGTCAAACGAGTCAAACGAGTCAAACGAGTCAAACGAGTCAAACGAGTCAAACGAGTCAAACGAGTCAAACGAGTCAAACGAGTCAAACGAGTCAAACGAGTCAAACGAGTCAAACGAGTCAAACGAGTCAAACGAGTCAAACGAGTCAAACGAGTCAAACGAGTCAAACGAGTCAAACGAGTCAAACGAGTCAAACGAGTCAAACGAGTCAAACGAGTCAAACGAGTCAAACGAGTCAAACGAGTCAAACGAGTCAAACGAGTCAAACGAGTCAAACGAGTCAAACGAGTCAAACGAGTCAAACGAGTCAAACGAGTCAAACGAGTCAAACGAGTCAAACGAGTCAAACGAGTCAAACGAGTCAAACGAGTCAAACGAGTCAAACGAGTCAAACGAGTCAAACGAGTCAAACGAGTCAAACGAGTCAAACGAGTCAAACGAGTCAAACGAGTCAAACGAGTCAAACGAGTCAAACGAGTCAAACGAGCCAAACGAGCCAAACGAGTCAAACGAGTCAAACGAGTCAAACGAGTCAAACGAGTCAAACGAGTCAAACGAGTCAAACGAGTCAAGCGAGTCAAACGAGTCAAACGAGCCAAACGAGCCAAACGAGTCAAACGAGCCAAACGAGTCAAACGAGCCAAACGAGTCAAACGAGCCAAACGAGCCAAACGAGCCAAACGAGTCAAACGAGTCAAACGAGTCAAACGAGTCAAACGAGTCAAACGAGCCAAACGAGCCAAACGAGCCAAACGAGTCAAACGTGTCAAACGAGTCAAACGAGTCAAACGAGTCAAACGAGTCAAACGAGTCAAACGAGTCAAACGAGTCAAACGAGTCAAACGAGTCAAACGAGTCAAACGAGTCAAACGTGTCAAACGGGTCTAACGGGTCGAACAGGACAATCGAGTCAAACGAGTCAAACGAGTCAAACGAGTCAAACGAGTCAAACGAGCCAAACGAGCCAAACGAGTCAAACGAGTCAAACGAGTCAAACGAGCCAAACGAGTCAAACGAGCCAAACGAGCCAAACGAGCCAAGCGAGCCAAGCGAGCCAAGCGAGCCAAGCGAGCCAAGCGAGCCAAGCGAGCCAAGCGAGCCAAGCGAGCCAAGCGAGCCAAGCGAGCCAAGCGAGCCAAGCGAGCCAAGCGAGCCAAGCGAGCCAAGCGAGCCAAGCGAGCCAAGCGAGCCAAGCGAGCCAAGCGAGCCAAGCGAGCCAAGCGAGCCAAGCGAGCCAAGCGAGCCAAGCGAGCCAAGCGAGTCAAACGAGTCAAACGAGTGAAACGAGTCAAACGGGTCAAACGAGTCAATCGAGTCAAACGAGTCAAACGAGTCAAACGAGTTACTCGAGTCAATCGGGTCAAGCGAGTCAAACGAGTCAAACGAGTCAAACGAGTCAAACGAGTCAAACGAGTCAAACGAGTAAAACGAGTCAAACGAGTCAATCGAGTCAAACGAGTCAAACGAGTCAAACGAGTCAAACGAGTCAAACGAGTCAAACGAGTCAAACGAGTCAAACGAGTCAAACGAGTCAAACGAGTCAAACGTGTCAAACGGGTCAAACGGGTCGAACAGGACAATCGAGTCAAACGAGTCAAACGAGTCAAACGAGTCAAACGAGTCAAACGAGTCAAGCGAGTCAAGCGAGTCAAGCGAGTCAAGCGAGTCAAGCGAGTCAAGCGAGTCAAACGAGTCAAACGAGTCAAACGAGTCAAACGAGTCAAACGAGTCAAACGAGTCAAACGAGTCAAACGAGTCAAACGAGTCAAACGAGTCAAACGAGTCAAACGAGTCAAACGAGTCAAACGAGTCAAACGAGTCAAACGTGTCAAACGGGTCTAACGGGTCGAACAGGACAATCGAGTCAAACGAGTCAAACGAGTCAAACGAGTCAAACGAGTCAAACGAGTCAAGCGAGTCAAACGAGTCAAACGAGTCAATCGAGTCAAACGAGTCAAACGACTCAAACGAGTCAAACGAGCCAAACGAGTCAAACGAGCCAAACGAGTCAAACGAGCCAAACGAGCCAAACGAGCCAAACGAGCCAAACGACCCAAACGAGTCAAACGAGTCAAACGAGTCAAACGAGTCAATCGAGTCAAACGAGTCAATCGAGTCAAACGAATCAAACGAGCCAAACGAGCCAAACGAGCCAAACGAGCCAAACGAGTCAAACGAGCCAAACGAGTCAAACGAGCCAAACGAGTCAAACGAGCCAAACGAGTCAAACGAGCCAAACGAGTCAAACGAGCCAAACGAGCCAAGCGAGCCAAGCGAGCCAAGCGAGCCAAGCGAGCCAAGCGAGCCAAGCGAGCCAAGCGAGCCAAACGAGCCAAGCGAGCCAAGCGAGCCAAGCGAGCCAAGCGAGCCAAGCGAGCCAAGCGAGCCAAGCGAGCCAAGCGAGCCAAGCGAGCCAAGCGAGCCAAGCGAGCCAAGCGAGCCAAGCGAGCCAAGCGAGCCAAGCGAGCCAAGCGAGCCAAGCGAGTCAAACGAGTGAAACGAGTCAAACGGGTCAAACGAGTCAATCGAGTCAAACGAGTCAAACGAGTCAAACGAGTTACTCGAGTCAATCGGGTCAAGCGAGTCAAACGAGTCGAACGAGTCGAACGAGTCGAACGAGTCGAACGAGTCGAACGAGTCGAACGAGTCGAACGAGTCGAACGAGTCGAACGAGTCGAACGAGTCGAACGAGTCGAACGAGTCGAACGAGTCGAACGAGTCGAACGAGTCGAACGAGTCGAACGAGTCGAACGAGTCGAACGAGTCGAACGAGTCGAACGAGTCGAACGAGTCGAACGAGTCGAACGAGTCGAACGAGTCGAACGAGTCGAACGAGTCGAACGAGTCGAACGAGTCGAACGAGTCGAACGAGTCGAACGAGTCGAACGAGTCGAACGAGTCGAACGAGTCGAACGAGTCGAACGAGTCGAACGAGTCGAACGAGTCGAACGAGTCGAACGAGTCGAACGAGTCGAACGAGTCGAACGAGTCGAACGAGTCGAACGAGTCGAACGAGTCGAACGAGTCGAACGAGTCGAACGAGTCGAACGAGTCGAACGAGTCGAACGAGTCGAACGAGTCGAACGAGTCGAACGAGTCGAACGAGTCGAACGAGTCGAACGAGTCGAACGAGTCGAACGAGTCGAACGAGTCGAACGAGTCGAACGAGTCGAACGAGTCGAACGAGTCGAACGAGTCGAACGAGTCGAACGAGTCGAACGAGTCGAACGAGTCGAACGAGTCGAACGAGTCGAACGAGTCGAACGAGTCGAACGAGTCGAACGAGTCGAACGAGTCGAACGAGTCGAACGAGTCGAACGAGTCGAACGAGTCGAACGAGTCGAACGAGTCGAACGAGTCGAACGAGTCGAACGAGTCGAACGAGTCGAACGAGTCGAACGAGTCGAACGAGTCGAACGAGTCGAACGAGTCGAACGAGTCGAACGAGTCGAACGAGTCGAACGAGTCGAACGAGTCGAACGAGTCGAACGAGTCGAACGAGTCGAACGAGTCGAACGAGTCGAACGAGTCGAACGAGTCGAACGAGTCGAACGAGTCGAACGAGTCGAACGAGTCGAACGAGTCGAACGAGTCGAACGAGTCGAACGAGTCGAACGAGTCGAACGAGTCGAACGAGTCGAACGAGTCGAACGAGTCGAACGAGTCGAACGAGTCGAACGAGTCGAACGAGTCGAACGAGTCGAACGAGTCGAACGAGTCGAACGAGTCGAACGAGTCGAACGAGTCGAACGAGTCGAACGAGTCGAACGAGTCGAACGAGTCGAACGAGTCGAACGAGTCGAACGAGTCGAACGAGTCGAACGAGTCGAACGAGTCGAACGAGTCGAACGAGTCGAACGAGTCGAACGAGTCGAACGAGTCGAACGAGTCGAACGAGTCGAACGAGTCGAACGAGTCGAACGAGTCGAACGAGTCGAACGAGTCGAACGAGTCGAACGAGTCGAACGAGTCGAACGAGTCGAACGAGTCGAACGAGTCGAACGAGTCGAACGAGTCGAACGAGTCGAACGAGTCGAACGAGTCGAACGAGTCGAACGAGTCGAACGAGTCGAACGAGTCGAACGAGTCGAACGAGTCGAACGAGTCGAACGAGTCGAACGAGTCGAACGAGTCGAACGAGTCGAACGAGTCGAACGAGTCGAACGAGTCGAACGAGTCGAACGAGTCGAACGAGTCGAACGAGTCGAACGAGTCGAACGAGTCGAACGAGTCGAACGAGTCGAACGAGTCGAACGAGTCGAACGAGTCGAACGAGTCGAACGAGTCGAACGAGTCGAACGAGTCGAACGAGTCGAACGAGTCGAACGAGTCGAACGAGTCGAACGAGTCGAACGAGTCGAACGAGTCGAACGAGTCGAACGAGTCGAACGAGTCGAACGAGTCGAACGAGTCGAACGAGTCGAACGAGTCGAACGAGTCGAACGAGTCGAACGAGTCGAACGAGTCGAACGAGTCGAACGAGTCGAACGAGTCGAACGAGTCGAACGAGTCGAACGAGTCGAACGAGTCGAACGAGTCGAACGAGTCGAACGAGTCGAACGAGTCGAACGAGTCGAACGAGTCGAACGAGTCGAACGAGTCGAACGAGTCGAACGAGTCGAACGAGTCGAACGAGTCGAACGAGTCGAACGAGTCGAACGAGTCGAACGAGTCGAACGAGTCGAACGAGTCGAACGAGTCGAACGAGTCGAACGAGTCGAACGAGTCGAACGAGTCGAACGAGTCGAACGAGTCGAACGAGTCGAACGAGTCGAACGAGTCGAACGAGTCGAACGAGTCGAACGAGTCGAACGAGTCGAACGAGTCGAACGAGTCGAACGAGTCGAACGAGTCGAACGAGTCGAACGAGTCGAACGAGTCGAACGAGTCGAACGAGTCGAACGAGTCGAACGAGTCGAACGAGTCGAACGAGTCGAACGAGTCGAACGAGTCGAACGAGTCGAACGAGTCGAACGAGTCGAACGAGTCGAACGAGTCGAACGAGTCGAACGAGTCGAACGAGTCGAACGAGTCGAACGAGTCGAACGAGTCGAACGAGTCGAACGAGTCGAACGAGTCGAACGAGTCGAACGAGTCGAACGAGTCGAACGAGTCGAACGAGTCGAACGAGTCGAACGAGTCGAACGAGTCGAACGAGTCGAACGAGTCGAACGAGTCGAACGAGTCGAACGAGTCGAACGAGTCGAACGAGTCGAACGAGTCGAACGAGTCGAACGAGTCGAACGAGTCGAACGAGTCGAACGAGTCGAACGAGTCGAACGAGTCGAACGAGTCGAACGAGTCGAACGAGTCGAACGAGTCGAACGAGTCGAACGAGTCGAACGAGTCGAACGAGTCGAACGAGTCGAACGAGTCGAACGAGTCGAACGAGTCGAACGAGTCGAACGAGTCGAACGAGTCGAACGAGTCGAACGAGTCGAACGAGTCGAACGAGTCGAACGAGTCGAACGAGTCGAACGAGTCGAACGAGTCGAACGAGTCGAACGAGTCGAACGAGTCGAACGAGTCGAACGAGTCGAACGAGTCGAACGAGTCGAACGAGTCGAACGAGTCGAACGAGTCGAACGAGTCGAACGAGTCGAACGAGTCGAACGAGTCGAACGAGTCGAACGAGTCGAACGAGTCGAACGAGTCGAACGAGTCGAACGAGTCGAACGAGTCGAACGAGTCGAACGAGTCGAACGAGTCGAACGAGTCGAACGAGTCGAACGAGTCGAACGAGTCGAACGAGTCGAACGAGTCGAACGAGTCGAACGAGTCAAACGTGTCGAACGGGTCTAACGAGTCGAACAGGACAATCGAGTCAAACGAGTCAAACGAGTCAAACGAGTCAAACGAATCAAACGAGCCAAACGAGCCAAACGAGCCAAACGAGTCAAACGAGTCAAACGAGTCAAACGAGTCAAACGAGTCAAACGAGTCAAACGAGTCAAACGAGCCAAACGAGTCAAACGAGCCAAACGAGTCAAACGAGTCAAACGAGTCAAACGAGTCAAACGAGTCAAACGAGTCAAACGAGTCAAACGAGTCAAACGAGTCAAACGAGTCAAACGAGTCAAACGAGTCAAACGAGTCAAACGAGTCAAACGAGTCAAACGAGTCAAACGAGTCAAACGAGTCAAACGAGTCAAACGAGTCAAACGAGTCAAACGAGTCAAACGAGTCAAACGAGTCAAACGAGTCAAACGAGTCAAACGAGTCAAACGAGTCAAACGAGTCAAACGAGTCAAACGAGTCAAACGAGTCAAACGAGTCAAACGAGTCAAACGAGTCAAACGAGTCAAACGAGTCAAACGAGTCAAACGAGTCAAACGAGTCAAACGAGTCAAACGAGTCAAACGAGTCAAACGAGTCAAACGAGTCAAACGAGTCAAACGAGTCAAACGAGTCAAACGAGTCAAACGAGTCAAACGAGTCAAACGAGTCAAACGAGTCAAACGAGTCAAACGAGTCAAACGAGTCAAACGAGTCAAACGAGTCAAACGAGTCAAACGAGTCAAACGAGTCAAACGAGTCAAACGAGTCAAACGAGTCAAACGAGTCAAACGAGTCAAACGAGTCAAACGAGTCAAACGAGTCAAACGAGTCAAACGAGTCAAACGAGTCAAACGAGTCAAACGAGTCAAACGAGTCAAACGAGTCAAACGAGTCAAACGAGTCAAACGAGTCAAACGAGTCAAACGAGTCAAACGAGTCAAACGAGTCAAACGAGTCAAACGAGTCAAACGAGTCAAACGAGTCAAACGAGTCAAACGAGTCAAACGAGTCAAACGAGTCAAACGAGTCAAACGAGTCAAACGAGTCAAACGAGTCAAACGAGTCAAACGAGTCAAACGAGTCAAACGAGTCAAACGAGTCAAACGAGCCAAACGAGCCAAACGAGCCAAACGAGTCAAACGAGTCAAACGAGTCAAACGAGTCAAACGAGTCAAGCGAGTCAAACGAGTCAAACGAGCCAAACGAGCCAAACGAGTCAAACGAGCCAAACGAGTCAAACGAGCCAAACGAGTCAAACGAGCCAAACGAGCCAAACGAGCCAAACGAGTCAAACGAGTCAAACGAGTCAAACGAGTCAAACGAGTCAAACGAGCCAAACGAGCCAAACGAGCCAAACGAGTCAAACGTGTCAAACGAGTCAAACGAGTCAAACGAGTCAAACGAGTCAAACGAGTCAAACGAGTCAAACGAGTCAAACGAGTCAAACGAGTCAAACGAGTCAAACGAGTCA
This sequence comes from Andrena haemorrhoa, assembly GCA_910592295.1. Lineage (NCBI taxonomy): Eukaryota > Metazoa > Arthropoda > Insecta > Hymenoptera > Andrenidae > Andrena > Andrena haemorrhoa. The sequence continues at coordinate 527,911 of CAJUZA010000227.1, forward strand.
AACGTGTCAAACGGGTCTAACGGGTCGAACAGGACAATCGAGTCAAACGAGTCAAACGAGTCAAACGAGTCAAACGAATCAAACGAGCCAAACGAGCCAAACGAGTCAAACGAGTCAAACGAGTCAAACGAGCCAAACGAGTCAAACGAGCCAAACGAGCCAAACGAGCCAAGCGAGCCAAGCGAGCCAAGCGAGCCAAGCGAGCCAAGCGAGCCAAGCGAGCCAAGCGAGCCAAGCGAGCCAAGCGAGCCAGGCGAGCCAAGCGAGCCAAGCGAGCCAAGCGAGCCAAGCGAGCCAAGCGAGCCAAGCGAGCCAAGCGAGCCAAGCGAGCCAAGCGAGCCAAGCGAGCCAAGCGAGCCAAGCGAGCCAAGCGAGCCAAGCGAGCCAAGCGAGCCAAGCGAGCCAAGCGAGTCAAACGAGTCAAACGAGTGAAACGAGTCAAACGGGTCAAACGAGTCAATCGAGTCAAACGAGTCAAACGAGTCAAACGAGTTACTCGAGTCAATCGGGTCAAGCGAGTCAAACGAGTCAAACGAGTCAAACGAGTCAAACGAGTCAAACGAGTCAAACGAGTAAAACGAGTCAAACGAGTCAATCGAGTCAAACGAGTCAAACGAGTCAAACGAGTCAAACGAGTCAAACGAGTCAAACGAGTCAAACGAGTCAAACGAGTCAAACGAGTCAAACGAGTCAAACGTGTCAAACGGGTCAAACGGGTCGAACAGGACAATCGAGTCAAACGAGTCAAACGAGTCAAACGAGTCAAACGAGTCAAACGAGTCAAGCGAGTCAAGCGAGTCAAGCGAGTCAAGCGAGTCAAGCGAGTCAAGCGAGTCAAACGAGTCAAACGAGTCAAACGAGTCAAACGAGTCAAACGAGTCAAACGAGTCAAACGAGTCAAACGAGTCAAACGAGTCAAACGAGTCAAACGAGTCAAACGAGTCAAACGAGTCAAACGAGTCAAACGAGTCAAACGTGTCAAACGGGTCAAACGGGTCGAACAGGACAATCGAGTCAAACGAGTCAAACGAGTCAAACGAGTCAAACGAGTCAAACGAGTCAAGCGAGTCAAACGAGTCAAACGAGTCAATCGAGTCAAACGAGTCAAACGACTCAAACGAGTCAAACGAGCCAAACGAGTCAAACGAGCCAAACGAGTCAAACGAGCCAAACGAGCCAAACGAGCCAAACGAGCCAAACGACCCAAACGAGTCAAACGAGTCAAACGAGTCAAACGAGTCAATCGAGTCAAACGAGTCAATCGAGTCAAACGAATCAAACGAGCCAAACGAGCCAAACGAGCCAAACGAGCCAAACGAGTCAAACGAGCCAAACGAGTCAAACGAGCCAAACGAGTCAAACGAGCCAAACGAGTCAAACGAGCCAAACGAGTCAAACGAGCCAAACGAGCCAAGCGAGCCAAGCGAGCCAAGCGAGCCAAGCGAGCCAAGCGAGCCAAACGAGCCAAGCGAGCCAAGCGAGCCAAGCGAGCCAAGCGAGCCAAGCGAGCCAAGCGAGCCAAGCGAGCCTAGCGAGCCAAGCGAGCCAAGCGAGCCAAGCGAGCCAAGCGAGCCAAGCGAGCCAAGCGAGCCAAGCGAGCCAAGCGAGCCAAGCGAGCCAAGCGAGCCAAGCGAGCCAAGCGAGTGAAACGAGTGAAACGAGTCAAACGGGTCAAACGAGTCAATCGAGTCAAACGAGTCAAACGAGTCAAACGAGTTACTCGAGTCAATCGGGTCAAGCGAGTCAAACGAGTCGAACGAGTCGAACGAGTCGAACGAGTCGAACGAGTCGAACGAGTCGAACGAGTCGAACGAGTCGAACGAGTCGAACGAGTCGAACGAGTCGAACGAGTCGAACGAGTCGAACGAGTCGAACGAGTCGAACGAGTCGAACGAGTCGAACGAGTCGAACGAGTCGAACGAGTCGAACGAGTCGAACGAGTCGAACGAGTCGAACGAGTCGAACGAGTCGAACGAGTCGAACGAGTCGAACGAGTCGAACGAGTCGAACGAGTCGAACGAGTCGAACGAGTCGAACGAGTCGAACGAGTCGAACGAGTCGAACGAGTCGAACGAGTCGAACGAGTCGAACGAGTCGAACGAGTCGAACGAGTCGAACGAGTCGAACGAGTCGAACGAGTCGAACGAGTCGAACGAGTCGAACGAGTCGAACGAGTCGAACGAGTCGAACGAGTCGAACGAGTCGAACGAGTCGAACGAGTCGAACGAGTCGAACGAGTCGAACGAGTCGAACGAGTCGAACGAGTCGAACGAGTCGAACGAGTCGAACGAGTCGAACGAGTCGAACGAGTCGAACGAGTCGAACGAGTCGAACGAGTCGAACGAGTCGAACGAGTCGAACGAGTCGAACGAGTCGAACGAGTCGAACGAGTCGAACGAGTCGAACGAGTCGAACGAGTCGAACGAGTCGAACGAGTCGAACGAGTCGAACGAGTCGAACGAGTCGAACGAGTCGAACGAGTCGAACGAGTCGAACGAGTCGAACGAGTCGAACGAGTCGAACGAGTCGAACGAGTCGAACGAGTCGAACGAGTCGAACGAGTCGAACGAGTCGAACGAGTCGAACGAGTCGAACGAGTCGAACGAGTCGAACGAGTCGAACGAGTCGAACGAGTCGAACGAGTCGAACGAGTCGAACGAGTCGAACGAGTCGAACGAGTCGAACGAGTCGAACGAGTCGAACGAGTCGAACGAGTCGAACGAGTCGAACGAGTCGAACGAGTCGAACGAGTCGAACGAGTCGAACGAGTCGAACGAGTCGAACGAGTCGAACGAGTCGAACGAGTCGAACGAGTCGAACGAGTCGAACGAGTCGAACGAGTCGAACGAGTCGAACGAGTCGAACGAGTCGAACGAGTCGAACGAGTCGAACGAGTCGAACGAGTCGAACGAGTCGAACGAGTCGAACGAGTCGAACGAGTCGAACGAGTCGAACGAGTCGAACGAGTCGAACGAGTCGAACGAGTCGAACGAGTCGAACGAGTCGAACGAGTCGAACGAGTCGAACGAGTCGAACGAGTCGAACGAGTCGAACGAGTCGAACGAGTCGAACGAGTCGAACGAGTCGAACGAGTCGAACGAGTCGAACGAGTCGAACGAGTCGAACGAGTCGAACGAGTCGAACGAGTCGAACGAGTCGAACGAGTCGAACGAGTCGAACGAGTCGAACGAGTCGAACGAGTCGAACGAGTCGAACGAGTCGAACGAGTCGAACGAGTCGAACGAGTCGAACGAGTCGAACGAGTCGAACGAGTCGAACGAGTCGAACGAGTCGAACGAGTCGAACGAGTCGAACGAGTCGAACGAGTCGAACGAGTCGAACGAGTCGAACGAGTCGAACGAGTCGAACGAGTCGAACGAGTCGAACGAGTCGAACGAGTCGAACGAGTCGAACGAGTCGAACGAGTCGAACGAGTCGAACGAGTCGAACGAGTCGAACGAGTCGAACGAGTCGAACGAGTCGAACGAGTCGAACGAGTCGAACGAGTCGAACGAGTCGAACGAGTCGAACGAGTCGAACGAGTCGAACGAGTCGAACGAGTCGAACGAGTCGAACGAGTCGAACGAGTCGAACGAGTCGAACGAGTCGAACGAGTCGAACGAGTCGAACGAGTCGAACGAGTCGAACGAGTCGAACGAGTCGAACGAGTCGAACGAGTCGAACGAGTCGAACGAGTCGAACGAGTCGAACGAGTCGAACGAGTCGAACGAGTCGAACGAGTCGAACGAGTCGAACGAGTCGAACGAGTCGAACGAGTCGAACGAGTCGAACGAGTCGAACGAGTCGAACGAGTCGAACGAGTCGAACGAGTCGAACGAGTCGAACGAGTCGAACGAGTCGAACGAGTCGAACGAGTCGAACGAGTCGAACGAGTCGAACGAGTCGAACGAGTCGAACGAGTCGAACGAGTCGAACGAGTCAAACGAGTCAAACGAGTCAAACGAGTCAAACGAGTCAAACGTGTCAAACGGGTCTAACGGGTCGAACAGGACAATCGAGTCAAACGAGTCAAACGAGTCAAACGAGTCAAACGAATCAAACGAGCCAAACGAGCCAAACGAGTCAAACGAGTCAAACGAGTCAAACGAGTCAAACGAGTCAAACGAGTCAAACGAGTCAAACGAGTCAAACGAGTCAAACGAGTCAAACGAGTCAAACGAGTCAAACGAGTCAAACGAGTCAAACGAGTCAAACGAGTCAAACGAGTCAAACGAGTCAAACGAGTCAAACGAGTCAAACGAGTCAAACGAGTCAAACGAGTCAAACGAGTCAAACGAGTCAAACGAGTCAAACGAGTCAAACGAGTCAAACGAGTCAAACGAGTCAAACGAGTCAAACGAGTCAAACGAGTCAAACGAGTCAAACGAGTCAAACGAGTCAAACGAGTCAAACGAGTCAAACGAGTCAAACGAGTCAAACGAGTCAAACGAGTCAAACGAGTCAAACGAGTCAAACGAGTCAAACGAGTCAAACGAGTCAAACGAGTCAAGCGAGCCAAGCGAGCCAAGCGAGTCAAACGAGTCAAACGAGTCAAACGAGTCAAACGGGTCGAACAGGACAATCGAGTCAAGCGAGTCGAACGAGTCAAACGAGTCAAACGAGTCAAACGAGTCAAGCGAGTTGAACGAGTCCAACGAGTCAAACGAGTCAAACGAGTCAAACGAGTCAAACGAGTCAAACGAGTCAAACGAGTCGAACGAGTCGAACGAGTCGAACGAGTCGAACGAGTCGAACGAGTCAAACGAGTCAAACGAGTCAAACGAGTCAAACGAGTCAAACGAGTCAAACGAGTCAAACGAGTCAAACGAGTCAAACGAGTCAAACGAGTCAAACGAGTCAAACGAGTCAAACGAGTCAAACGAGTCAAACGAGCCAAGCGAGCCAAGCGAGCCAAGCGAGCCAAGCGAGCCAAGCGATCCAAGCGAGCCAAGCGAGCCTAGCGAGCCAAGCGAGCCAAGCGAGCCAAGCGAGCCAAGCGAGCCAAGCGAGCCAAGCGAGCCAAGCGAGCCAAGCGAGCCAAACGAGCCAAGCGAGCCAAACCAGCCAAGCGAGCCAAACCAGCCAAGCGAGCCAAGCGAGCCAAGCGAGCCAAGCGAGCCAAGCGAGCCAAGCGAGCCAAGCGAGCCAAGCGAGCCAAGCGAGCCAAGCGAGCCAAGCGAGCCAAGCGAGCCAAGCGAGCCAAGCGAGCCAAGCGAGCCAAGCGAGCCAAGCGAGCCAAGCGAGCCAAGCGAGCCAAGCGAGCCAAGCGAGCCAAGCGAGCCAAGCGACCCAAGCGACCCAAGCGAGCCAAGCGAGCCAAGCGAGCCAAGCGAGCCAAGCGACCCAAGCGACCCAAGCGAGCCAAGCGAGCCAAGCGAGCCAAGCGAGCCAAGCGAGCCAAGCGAGCCAAGCGAGCCAAGCGAGCCAAGCGAGCCAAGCGAGCCAAGCGAGCCAAGCGAGCCAAACGAGCCAAGCGAGCCAAACCAGCCAAGCGAGCCAAACCAGCCAAGCGAGCCAATCGAGCCAAGCGAGCCAAGCGAGCCAAGCGAGCCAAGCGAGCCAAGCGAGCCAAGCGAGCCAAGCGAGCCAAGCGAGCCAAGCGAGCCAAGCGAGCCAAGCGAGCCAAGCGAGCCAAGCGAGCCAAGCGAGCCAAGCGAGCCAAGCGAGCCAAGCGAGCCAAGCGAGCCAAGCGACCCAAGCGACCCAAGCGAGCCAAGCGAGCCAAGCGAGCCAAGCGAGCCAAGCGAGCCAAGCGAGCCAAGCGAGCCAAGCGAGCCAAGCGAGTCAAACGAGGCAAACGAGTCAAACGAGTCAAACGAGTCAAACGAGTCAAACGAGTCAAACGAGTCAAACGAGTCAAACGAGTCAAACGAGTCAAACGAGTCAAACGAGTCAAACGAGTCAAACGAGTCAAACGAGTCAAACGAGTCGAACGAGTCAAACGAGTCGAACGAGTCGAACGAGTCAAACGAGTCAAACGAGTCAAACGAGTCAAACGAGTCAAACGAGTCAAACGAGTCAAACGAGTCAAACGAGTCAAACGAGTCAAACGAGTCAAACGAGTCAAACGAGTCAAACGAGTCAAACGAGTCAAACGAGTCAAACGAGTCAAACGAGTCAAACGAGTCAAACGAGTCAAACGAGTCAAACGAGTCAAACGAGTCAAACGAGTCAAACGAGTCAAACGAGTCAAACGAGTCAAACGAGTCAAACGAGTCAAACGAGTCAAACGAGTCAAACGAGTCAAACGAGTCAAACGTGTCTCAAACAGGTCAAAAGGGTCGAACAGGACAATCGATTCAAACGAGTTGAACGAGTCAAACGAGTCAAACGTGTGAAACGGGTCAAAAGGGTCGAACAGGTCAATCGAGTCAAACGAGTCAAACGAGTCAAACGAGTCAAACGAGTCAATCGAGTCAAACGAGTCGAACGAGTCAAACGAGTCGAACGAGTCGAACGAGTCAAACGAGTCAAACGAGTCAAACGAGTCAAACGAGTCAAACGAGTCAAACGAGTCAAACGAGTCAAACGAGTCAAACGAGTCAAACGAGTCAAACGAGTCAAACGAGTCAAACGAGCCAAGCGAGCCAAGCGAGCCAAGCGAGCCAAGCGAGCCAAACGAGCCAAGCGAGCCAAGCGAGCCAAGCGATCCAAGCGAGCCAAGCGAGCCAAGCGAGCCAAGCGAGCCAAGCGAGCAAAGCGAGCCAAGCGAGCCAAGCGAGCCAAACGAGCCAAGCGAGCCAAACGAGCCAAGCGCGCCAAGCGAGCCAAGCGAGCCAAGCGAGCCAAGCGAGCCAAGCGAGCCAAGCGAGCCAAGCGAGTCGAGCGAGTCGAGCGAGTCGAGCGAGTCGAGCGAGTCGAGCGAGTCGAGCGAGTCGAGCGAGTCGAGCGAGCCGAGCGAGCCGAGCGAGCCGAGCGAGCCGAGCGAGCCGAGCGAGCCGAGCGAGCCGAGCGAGCCGAGCGAGCCGAGCGAGCCGAGCGAGCCGAGCGAGCCGAGCGAGCCGAGCGAGCCGAGCGAGCCGAGCGAGCCGAGCGAGCCGAGCGAGCCGAGCGAGCCGAGCGAGCCGAGCGAGCCGAGCGAGCCGAGCGAGCCGAGCGAGCCGAGCGAGCCGAGCGAGCCGAGCGAGCCGAGCGAGCCGAGCGAGCCGAGCGAGCCGAGCGAGCCGAGCGAGCCGAGCGAGTCGAGCGAGCCGAGCGAGTCGAGCGAGCCGAGCGAGTCGAGCGAGCCGAGCGAGCCGAGCGAGCCGAGCGAGCCGAGCGAGCCGAGCGAGTCGAGCGAGCCGAGCGAGTCGAGCGAGTCGAGCGAGTCGAGCGAGTCGAGCGAGTCGAGCGAGTCGAGCGAGTCGAGCGAGTCGAGCGAGTCGAGCGAGTCGAGCGAGTCGAGCGAGTCGAGCGAGTCGAGCGAGTCGAGCGAGTCGAGCGAGTCGAGCGAGTCGAGCGAGTCGAGCGAGTCGAGCGAGTCGAGCGAGTCGAGCGAGTCGAGCGAGTCGAGCGAGTCGAGCGAGTCGAGCGAGTCGAGCGAGTCGAGCGAGTCGAGCGAGTCGAGCGAGTCGAGCGAGTCGAGCGAGTCGAGCGAGTCGAGCGAGTCGAGCGAGTCGAGCGAGTCGAGCGAGTCGAGCGAGTCGAACGAGTCGAACGAGTCGAACGAGTCGAACGAGTCGAACGAGTCGAACGAGTCGAACGAGTCGAACGAGTCGAACGAGTCAAACGAGTCGAACGAGTCGAACGAGTCAAACGAGTCAAACGAGTCAAACGAGTCAAACGAGTCAAACGAGTCAAACGTGTCTCAAACGGGTCAAAAGGGTCGAACAGGACAATCGATTCAAACGAGTTGAACGAGTCAAACGAGTCAAACGTGTGAAACGGGTCAAAAGGGTCGAACAGGTCAATCGAGTCAAACGAGTCAAACGAGTCAAACGAGTCAAACGAGTCAATCGAGTCAAACGAGTCAATCGAGTCAAACGAGTCAAACGAGCCAAACGAGCCAAGCGAGCCAAACGAGCCAAGTGAGCCAAGCGAGCCAAGCGAGCCAAGCGAGCCAAGCGAGCCAAGCGAGCCAAGCGAGGCAAACGAGCCAAGCGAGCCAAGCGAGCCAAGCGAGTCAAACGAGTCAAACGAGTCAAACGAGTCAAACGAGTCAAACGAGTCAAACGAGTCAAACGAGTCAAACGAGTCAAACGAGTCAAACGAGTCAAACGAGTCAAACGAGTCAAACGAGTCAAACGAGTCAAACGAGTCAAACGAGTCAAACGAGTCAAACGAGTCAAACGAGTCAAACGAGTCAAACGAGTCAAACGAGTCAAACGAGTCAAACGAGTCAAACGAGTCAAACGAGTCAAACGAGTCAAACGAGTCAAACGAGTCAAACGAGTCAAACGAGTCAAACGAGTCAAACGAGTCAAACGAGTCAAACGAGTCAAACGAGTCAAACGAGTCAAACGAGTCAAACGAGTCAAACGAGTCAAACGAGTCAAACGAGTCAAACGAGTCAAACGAGTCAAACGAGTCAAGCGAGCCAAGCGAGCCAAGCGAGTCAAACGAGTCAAACGAGTCAAACGAGTCAAACGAGTCAAACGGGTCGAACAGGACAATCGAGTCAAGCGAGTTGAACGAGTCAAACGAGTCAAACGAGTCAAACGAGTCAAGCGAGTTGAACGAGTCCAACGAGTCAAACGAGTCAAACGAGTCAAACGAGTCAAACGAGTCAAACGAGTCAAACGTGTCTCAAACGGGTCAAAAGGGTCGAACAGGACAATCGATTCAAACGAGTTGAACGAGTCAAACGAGTCAAACGTGTCAAACGGGTCAAAAGGGTCGAACAGGTCAATCGAGTCAAACGAGTCAAACGAGTCAAACGAGTCAAACGAGTCAAACGAGTCAAACGAGTCAAACGAGTCGAACGAGTCGAACGAGTCAAACGAGTCGAACGAGTCAAACGAGTCAAACGAGTCAAACGAGTCAAACGAGTCAAACGAGTCAAACGAGTCAAACGAGTCAAACGAGTCAAACGAGTCAAACGAGTCAAACGAGTCAAACGAGTCAAACGAGTCAAACGAGTCAAACGAGTCAAACGAGTCAAACGAGTCAAACGAGCCAAACGAGCCAAGCGAGCCAAGCGAGCCAAGCGAGCCAAGCGAGCCAAGCGAGCCAAGCGAGCCAAGCGAGCCAAGCGAGCCAAGCGAGCCAAGCGAGCCAAGCGAGCCAAGCGAGCCAAGCGAGCCAAGCGAGCCAAGCGAGCCAAGCGAGCCAAACGAGCCAAGCGAGCCAAACCAGCCAAGCGAGCCAAACCAGCCAAGCGAGCCAAGCGAGCCAAGCGAGCCAAGCGAGCCAAGCGAGCCAAGCGAGCCAAGCGAGCCAAGCGAGCCAAGCGAGCCAAGCGAGCCAAGCGAGCCAAGCGAGCCAAGCGAGCCAAACGAGCCAAGCGAGCCAAGCGAGCCAAGCGACCCAAGCGAGCCAAGCGAGCCAAGCGAGCCAAGCGAGCCAAGCGAGCCAAGCGAGCCAAGCGAGCCAAGCGAGCCAAGCGAGTCAAGCGAGCCAAGCGAGTCAAGCGAGCCAAGCGAGACAAGCGAGCCAAGCGAGCCAAGCGAGTCAAGCGAGCCAAGCGAGTCAAGCGAGCCAAGCGAGACAAGCGAGCCAAGCGAGTCAAGCGAGCCAAGCGAGTCAAACGAGTCAAACGAGTCAAACGAGTCAAACGAGTCAAACGAGTCAAACGAGTCAAACGAGTCAAACGAGTCAAACGAGTCAAACGAGTCAAACGAGTCAAACGAGTCAAACGAGTCAAACGAGTCAAACGAGTCAAACGAGTCAAACGAGTCAAACGAGTCAAACGAGTCAAACGAGTCAAACGAGTCAAACGAGTCAAACGGGTCGAACAGGACAATCGATTCAAACGAGTTGAACGAGTCAAACGAGTCAAACGTGTGAAACGGGTCAAAAGGGTCGAACAGGTCAATCGAGTCAAACGAGTCAAACGAGTCAAACGAGTCAAACGAGTCAATCGAGTCAAACGAGTCAAACGAGCCAAACGAGCCAAGCGAGCCAAACGAGCCAAGCGAGCCAAGCGAGCCAAGCGAGCCAAGCGAGTCAAGCGAGCCAAGCGAGTCAAGCGAGCCAAGCGAGACAAGCGAGCCAAGCGAGCCAAGCGAGTCAAGCGAGCCAAGCGAGTCAAGCGAGCCAAGCGAGACAAGCGAGCCAAGCGAGCCAAGCGAGCCAAGCGAGCCAAGCGAGCCAAGCGAGCCAAGCGAGCCAAGCGAGCCAAGCGAGCCAAGCGAGCCAAGCGAGCCAAGCGAGCCAAGCGAGCCAAGCGAGCCAAGCGAGCCAAGCGAGCCAAGCGAGCCAAGCGAGCCAAGCGAGCCAAGCGAGCCAAGCGAGCCAAGCGAGCCAAGCGAGCCAAGCGAGCCAAGCGAGCCAAGCGAGCCAAGCGAGCCAAGCGAGCCAAGCGAGCCAAGCGAGCCAAGCGAGCCAAGCGAGCCAAGCGAGCCAAGCGAGCCAAGCGAGCCAAGCGAGCCAAGCGAGCCAAGCGAGCCAAGCGAGCCAAGCGAGGCAAGCGAGTCAAACGAGTCAAACGAGTCAAACGGGTCGAACAGGACAATCGAGTCAAGCGAGTTGAACGAGTCAAACGAGTCAAACGAGTCAAACGAGTCAAACGAGTCAAACGAGTCAAACGAGTCAAACGAGTCAAACGAGTCAAACGAGTCAAACGAGTCAAACGAGTCAAACGAGTCAAACGAGTCAAACGAGTCAAACGAGTCAAACGAGTCAAACGAGTCAAACGAGTCAAACGAGTCAAACGAGTCAAACGAGTCAAACGAGTCAAACGAGTCAAACGAGTCAAACGAGTCAAACGAGTCAAACGAGTCAAACGAGTCAAACGAGTCAAACGAGTCAAACGAGTCAAACGAGTCAAACGTGTCTCAAACAGGTCAAAAGGGTCGAACAGGACAATCGATTCAAACGAGTTGAACGAGTCAAACGAGTCAAACGTGTGAAACGGGTCAAAAGGGTCGAACAGGTCAATCGAGTCAAACGAGTCAAACGAGTCAAACGAGTCAAACGAGTCAATCGAGTCAAACGAGTCGAACGAGTCAAACGAGTCGAACGAGTCGAACGAGTCAAACGAGTCAAACGAGTCAAACGAGTCAAACGAGTCAAACGAGTCAAACGAGTCAAACGAGTCAAACGAGTCAAACGAGTCAAACGAGTCAAACGAGTCAAACGAGTCAAACGAGCCAAGCGAGCCAAGCGAGCCAAGCGAGCCAAGCGAGCCAAGCGATCCAAGCGAGCCAAGCGAGCCTAGCGAGCCAAGCGAGCCAAGCGAGCCAAGCGAGCCAAGCGAGCCAAGCGAGCCAAGCGAGCCAAACCAGCCAAGCGAGCCAAACCAGCCAAGCGAGCCAAGCGAGCCAAGCGAGCCAAGCGAGCCAAGCGAGCCAAGCGAGCCAAGCGAGCCAAGCGAGCCAAGCGAGCCAAGCGAGCCAAGCGAGCCAAGCGAGCCAAGCGAGCCAAGCGAGCCAAGCGAGCCAAGCGAGCCAAGCGAGCCAAGCGAGCCAAGCGAGCCAAGCGAGCCAAGCGAGCCAAGCGAGCCAAGCGAGCCAAGCGAGGCAAGCGAGGCAAACGAGGCAAACGAGTCAAGCGATTCAACCGAGCCAAACGAGTCAAACGAGCCAAACGAGCCAAGCGAGCCAAACGAGCCAAGCGAGCCAAGCGAGCCAAGCGAGCCAAGCGAGCCAAGCGAGCCAAGCGAGCCAAGCGAGCCAAGCGAGCCAAGCGAGCCAAGCGAGCCAAGCGAGCCAAGCGAGCCAAGCGAGCCAAGCGAGCCAAGCGAGCCAAGCGAGCCAAGCGAGCCAAGCGAGCCAAGCGAGCCAAGCGAGCCAAGCGAGCCAAGCGAGCCAAGCGAGCCAAACGAGCCAAGCGAGCCAAGCGAGCCAAGCGATCCAAGCGAGCCAAGCGAGCCAAGCGAGCCAAGCGAGCCAAGCGAGCAAAGCGAGCCAAGCGAGCCAAGCGAGCCAAACGAGCCAAGCGAGCCAAACGAGCCAAGCGCGCCAAGCGAGCCAAGCGAGCCAAGCGAGCCAAGCGAGCCAAGCGAGCCAAGCGAGCCAAGCGAGTCGAGCGAGTCGAGCGAGTCGAGCGAGTCGAGCGAGTCGAGCGAGTCGAGCGAGTCGAGCGAGTCGAGCGAGCCGAGCGAGCCGAGCGAGCCGAGCGAGCCGAGCGAGCCGAGCGAGCCGAGCGAGCCGAGCGAGCCGAGCGAGCCGAGCGAGCCGAGCGAGCCGAGCGAGCCGAGCGAGCCGAGCGAGCCGAGCGAGCCGAGCGAGCCGAGCGAGCCGAGCGAGCCGAGCGAGCCGAGCGAGCCGAGCGAGCCGAGCGAGCCGAGCGAGCCGAGCGAGCCGAGCGAGCCGAGCGAGCCGAGCGAGCCGAGCGAGCCGAGCGAGCCGAGCGAGCCGAGCGAGCCGAGCGAGCCGAGCGAGCCGAGCGAGCCGAGCGAGCCGAGCGAGCCGAGCGAGCCGAGCGAGCCGAGCGAGTCGAGCGAGCCGAGCGAGCCGAGCGAGCCGAGCGAGCCGAGCGAGCCGAGCGAGCCGAGCGAGCCGAGCGAGCCGAGCGAGCCGAGCGAGTCGAGCGAGCCGAGCGAGTCGAGCGAGTCGAGCGAGTCGAGCGAGTCGAGCGAGTCGAGCGAGTCGAGCGAGTCGAGCGAGTCGAGCGAGTCGAGCGAGTCGAGCGAGTCGAGCGAGTCGAGCGAGTCGAGCGAGTCGAGCGAGTCGAGCGAGTCGAGCGAGTCGAGCGAGTCGAGCGAGTCGAGCGAGTCGAGCGAGTCGAGCGAGTCGAGCGAGTCGAGCGAGTCGAGCGAGTCGAGCGAGTCGAGCGAGTCGAGCGAGTCGAGCGAGTCGAGCGAGTCGAGCGAGTCGAGCGAGTCGAGCGAGTCGAGCGAGTCGAGCGAGTCGAGCGAGTCGAGCGAGTCGAGCGAGTCGAACGAGTCGAACGAGTCGAACGAGTCGAACGAGTCGAACGAGTCGAACGAGTCGAACGAGTCGAACGAGTCGAACGAGTCAAACGAGTCGAACGAGTCGAACGAGTCAAACGAGTCAAACGAGTCAAACGAGTCAAACGAGTCAAACGAGTCAAACGTGTCTCAAACGGGTCAAAAGGGTCGAACAGGACAATCGATTCAAACGAGTTGAACGAGTCAAACGAGTCAAACGTGTGAAACGGGTCAAAAGGGTCGAACAGGTCAATCGAGTCAAACGAGTCAAACGAGTCAAACGAGTCAAACGAGTCAATCGAGTCAAACGAGTCAATCGAGTCAAACGAGTCAAACGAGCCAAACGAGCCAAGCGAGCCAAACGAGCCAAGTGAGCCAAGCGAGCCAAGCGAGCCAAGCGAGCCAAGCGAGCCAAGCGAGCCAAGCGAGGCAAACGAGCCAAGCGAGCCAAGCGAGCCAAGCGAGTCAAACGAGTCAAACGAGTCAAACGAGTCAAACGAGTCAAACGAGTCAAACGAGTCAAACGAGTCAAACGAGTCAAACGAGTCAAACGAGTCAAACGAGTCAAACGAGTCAAACGAGTCAAACGAGTCAAACGAGTCAAACGAGTCAAACGAGTCAAACGAGTCAAACGAGTCAAACGAGTCAAACGAGTCAAACGAGTCAAACGAGTCAAACGAGTCAAACGAGTCAAACGAGTCAAACGAGTCAAACGAGTCAAACGAGTCAAACGAGTCAAACGAGTCAAACGAGTCAAACGAGTCAAACGAGTCAAACGAGTCAAACGAGTCAAACGAGTCAAACGAGTCAAACGAGTCAAACGAGTCAAACGAGTCAAACGAGTCAAACGAGTCAAACGAGTCAAGCGAGCCAAGCGAGCCAAGCGAGTCAAACGAGTCAAACGAGTCAAACGAGTCAAACGAGTCAAACGGGTCGAACAGGACAATCGAGTCAAGCGAGTTGAACGAGTCAAACGAGTCAAACGAGTCAAACGAGTCAAGCGAGTTGAACGAGTCCAACGAGTCAAACGAGTCAAACGAGTCAAACGAGTCAAACGAGTCAAACGAGTCAAACGTGTCTCAAACGGGTCAAAAGGGTCGAACAGGACAATCGATTCAAACGAGTTGAACGAGTCAAACGAGTCAAACGTGTCAAACGGGTCAAAAGGGTCGAACAGGTCAATCGAGTCAAACGAGTCAAACGAGTCAAACGAGTCAAACGAGTCAAACGAGTCAAACGAGTCAAACGAGTCGAACGAGTCGAACGAGTCAAACGAGTCGAACGAGTCAAACGAGTCAAACGAGTCAAACGAGTCAAACGAGTCAAACGAGTCAAACGAGTCAAACGAGTCAAACGAGTCAAACGAGTCAAACGAGTCAAACGAGTCAAACGAGTCAAACGAGTCAAACGAGTCAAACGAGTCAAACGAGTCAAACGAGTCAAACGAGCCAAACGAGCCAAGCGAGCCAAGCGAGCCAAGCGAGCCAAGCGAGCCAAGCGAGCCAAGCGAGCCTAGCGAGCCAAGCGAGCCAAGCGAGCCAAGCGAGCCAAGCGAGCCAAGCGAGCCAAGCGAGCCAAGCGAGCCAAGCGAGCCAAGCGAGCCAAACGAGCCAAGCGAGCCAAACCAGCCAAGCGAGCCAAACCAGCCAAGCGAGCCAAACCAGCCAAGCGAGCCAAGCGAGCCAAGCGAGCCAAGCGAGCCAAGCGAGCCAAGCGAGCCAAGCGAGCCAAGCGAGCCAAGCGAGCCAAGCGAGCCAAGCGAGCCAAGCGAGCCAAGCGAGCCAAGCGAGCCAAGCGAGCCAACCGACCCAAGCGAGCCAAGCGAGCCAAGCGAGCCAAGCGAGCCAAGCGAGCCAAGCGAGCCAAGCGAGCCAAGCGAGCCAAGCGAGTCAAGCGAGCCAAGCGAGTCAAGCGAGCCAAGCGAGACAAGCGAGCCAAGCGAGCCAAGCGAGTCAAGCGAGCCAAGCGAGTCAAGCGAGCCAAGCGAGACAAGCGAGCCAAGCGAGTCAAGCGAGCCAAGCGAGTCAAACGAGTCAAACGAGTCAAACGAGTCAAACGAGTCAAACGAGTCAAACGAGTCAAACGAGTCAAACGAGTCAAACGAGTCAAACGAGTCAAACGAGTCAAACGAGTCAAACGAGTCAAACGAGTCAAACGAGTCAAACGAGTCAAACGAGTCAAACGAGTCAAACGAGTCAAACGAGTCAAACGAGTCAAACGAGTCAAACGTGTCTCAAACAGGTCAAAAGGGTCGAACAGGACAATCGATTCAAACGAGTTGAACGAGTCAAACGAGTCAAACGTGTGAAACGGGTCAAAAGGGTCGAACAGGTCAATCGAGTCAAACGAGTCAAACGAGTCAAACGAGTCAAACGAGTCAATCGAGTCAAACGAGTCAAACGAGCCAAACGAGCCAAGCGAGCCAAACGAGCCAAGCGAGCCAAGCGAGCCAAGCGAGCCAAGCGAGTCAAGCGAGCCAAGCGAGTCAAGCGAGCCAAGCGAGCCAAGCGAGCCAAGCGAGCCAAGCGAGTCAAGCGAGCCAAGCGAGTCAAGCGAGCCAAGCGAGACAAGCGAGCCAAGCGAGCCAAGCGAGCCAAGCGAGACAAGCGAGCCAACCGAGCCAAACGAGCCAAACGAGCCAAACGAGCCAAAATAGCCAAGCGAGCCAAACGAGCCAAGCGAGCCAAGCGAGCCAAGCGAGCCAAGCGAGCCAAGCGAGCCAAGCGAGCCAAGCGAGCCAAGCGAGCCAAGCGAGCCAAGCGAGCCAAACGAGCCAAGCGAGCCAAGCGAGCCAAGCGAGCCAAGCGAGCCAAGCCAGCCAAGCGAGCCAAGCGAGCCAAGCGAGCCAAGCGAGCAAAGCGAGCCAAGCGAGCCAAGCGAGCCAAACGAGCCAAACGAGCCAAACGAGCCAAACGAGCCAAACGAGCCAAGCGAGCCAAGCGAGCCAAGCGAGCCAAGCGAGCCAAGCGAGCCAAGCGAGCCAAGCGAGCCAAGCGAGCCAAGCGACCCAAGCGAGCCAAGCGAGCCAAGCGAGCCAAGCGAGCCAAGCGAGCCAAGCGAGCCAAGCGAGCCAAGCGAGCCAAGCGAGTCAAACGAGGCAAACGAGGCAAACGAGTCAAACGAGTCAAACGAGTCAAGCGAGCCAAGCGAGCCAAGCGAGTCAAACGAGTCAAACGAGTCAAACGAGTCAAACGAGTCAAACGGGTCGAACAGGACAATCGAGTCAAGCGAGTTGAACGAGTCAAACGAGTCAAACGAGTCAAACGAGTCAAGCGAGTTGAACGAGTCCAACGAGTCAAACGAGTCAAACGAGTCAAACGAGTCAAACGTGTCTCAGACCGGTCAAAAGGGTCGAACAGGACAATCGATTCAAACGAGTTGAACGAGTCAAACGAGTCAAACGTGTCAAACGGGTCAAAAGGGTCGAACAGGTCAATCGAGTCAAACGAGTCAAACGAGTCAAACGAGTCAAACGAGTCAAACGAGTCAAACGAGTCAAACGAGTCAAACGAGTCAAACGAGTCAAACGAGTCAAACGAGTCAAACGAGTCAAACGAGTCAAACGAGTCAAACGAGTCAAACGAGTCAAACGAGTCAAACGAGTCAAACGAGTCAAACGAGTCAAACGAGTCAAACGAGTCAAACGAGTCAAACGAGTCAAACGAGTCAAACGAGTCAAACGAGTCAAACGAGTCAAACGAGTCAAACGAGTCAAACGAGTCAAACGAGTCAAACGAGTCAAACGAGTCAAACGAGTCAAACGAGTCAAACGAGTCAAACGAGTCAAACGAGTCAAACGAGTCAAACGAGTCAAACGAGTCAAACGAGTCAAACGAGTCAAACGAGTCAAACGAGTCAAACGAGTCAAACGAGTCAAACGAGTCAAACGAGTCAAACGAGTCAAACGAGTCAAACGAGTCAAACGAGTCAAACGAGTCAAACGAGTCAAACGAGTCAAACGAGTCAAACGAGTCAAACGAGTCAAACGAGTCAAACGAGTCAAACGAGTCAAACGAGTCAAACGAGTCAAACGAGTCAAACGAGTCAAACGAGTCAAACGAGTCAAACGAGTCAAACGAGTCAAACGAGTCAAACGAGTCAAACGAGTCAAACGAGTCAAACGAGTCAAACGAGTCAAACGAGTCAAACGAGTCAAACGAGTCAAACGAGTCAAACGAGTCAAACGAGTCAAACGAGTCAAACGAGTCAAACGAGTCAAACGAGCCAAGCGAGTCAAGCGAGTCAAGCGAGCCAAGCGAGTCAAGCGAGCCAAGCGAGACAAGCGAGCCAAGCGAGCCAAGCGAGCCAAGCGAGACAAGCGAGCCAACCGAGCCAAACGAGCCAAACGAGCCAAGCGAGCCAAACGAGCCAAGCGAGCGAAGCGAGCCAAGCGAGCGAAGCGAGCCAAGCGAGCGAAGCGAGCCAAGCGAGCCAAGCGAGCCAAGCGAGCCAAGCGAGCCAAGCGAGCCAAGCGAGCCAAGCGAGCCAAGCGAGGCAAACGAGGCAAACGAGTCAAACGAGTCAAACGAGTCAATCGAGTCAAACGAGTCAAACGAGCCAAACGAGCCAAGCGAGCCAAACGAGCCAAGCGAGCCAAGCGAGCCAAGCGAGCCAAGCGAGCCAAGCGAGCCAAGCGAGCCAAGCGAGCCAAGCGAGCCAAGCGAGCCAAGCGAGCCAAGCGAGCCAAGCGAGCCAAGCGAGCCAAGCGAGCCAAGCGAGCCAAGCGAGGCAAACGAGGCAAACGAGTCAAGCGATTCAACCGAGTCAAACGAGTCAAACGAGTCAATCGAGTCAAACGAGTCAAACGAGCCAAACGAGCCAAGCGAGCCAAACGAGCCAAGCGAGCCAAGCGAGCCAAGCGAGCCAAGCGAGCCAAGCGAGCCAAGCGAGCCAAGCGAGCCAAGCGAGCCAAGCGAGCCAAGCGAGCCAAGCGAGCCAAGCGAGCCAAGCGAGCCAAGCGAGCCAAGCGAGCCAAGCGAGCCAAGCGAGCCAAGCGAGCCAAGCGAGCCAAGCGAGCCAAGCGAGCCAAACGAGCCAAGCGAGCCAAGCGAGCCAAGCGAGCCAAGCGAGCCAAGCGAGCCAAGCGAGCAAAGCGAGCCAAGCGAGCCAAGCGAGCCAAACGAGCCAAGCGAGCCAAACGAGCCAAGCGCGCCAAGCGAGCCAAGCGAGCCAAGCGAGCCAAGCGAGCCAAGCGAGCCAAGCGAGCCAAGCGAGCCAAGCGAGTCGAGCGAGTCGAGCGAGTCGAGCGAGTCGAGCGAGTCGAGCGAGTCGAGCGAGTCGAGCGAGCCGAGCGAGCCGAGCGAGCCGAGCGAGCCGAGCGAGCCGAGCGAGCCGAGCGAGCCGAGCGAGCCGAGCGAGCCGAGCGAGCCGAGCGAGCCGAGCGAGCCGAGCGAGCCGAGCGAGCCGAGCGAGCCGAGCGAGCCGAGCGAGCCGAGCGAGCCGAGCGAGCCGAGCGAGCCGAGCGAGCCGAGCGAGCCGAGCGAGCCGAGCGAGCCGAGCGAGCCGAGCGAGCCGAGCGAGCCGAGCGAGCCGAGCGAGCCGAGCGAGCCGAGCGAGCCGAGCGAGCCAAACGAGCCAAGCGCGCCAAGCGAGCCAAGCGAGCCAAGCGAGCCAAGCGAGCCAAGCGAGCCCAGCGAGCCGAGCGAGTCGAGCGAGTCGAGCGAGTCGAGCGAGTCGAGCGAGTCGAGCGAGTCGAGCGAGTCGAGCGAGCCGAGCGAGCCGAGCGAGCCGAGCGAGCCGAGCGAGCCGAGCGAGCCGAGCGAGCCGAGCGAGCCGAGCGAGCCGAGCGAGCCGAGCGAGCCGAGCGAGCCGAGCGAGCCGAGCGAGCCGAGCGAGCCGAGCGAGCCGAGCGAGCCGAGCGAGCCGAGCGAGCCGAGCGAGCCGAGCGAGCCGAGCGAGCCGAGCGAGCCGAGCGAGCCGAGCGAGCCGAGCGAGCCGAGCGAGCCGAGCGAGCCGAGCGAGCCGAGCGAGCCGAGCGAGCCGAGCGAGCCGAGCGAGCCGAGCGAGCCGAGCGAGCCGAGCGAGCCGAGCGAGTCGAGCGAGCCGAGCGAGTCGAGCGAGTCGAGCGAGTCGAGCGAGTCGAACGAGTCGAACGAGTCGAACGAGTCAAACGAGTCAAACGAGTCAAACGAGTCAAACGAGTCAAACGAGTCAAACGAGTCAAACGTGTCTCAAACGGGTCAAAAGGGTCGAACAGGACAATCGATTCAAACGAGTTGAACGAGTCAAACGAGTCAAACGTGTGAAACGGGTCAAAAGGGTCGAACAGGTCAATCGAGTCAAACGAGTCAAACGAGTCAAACGAGTCAAACGAGTCAAACGAGTCAAACGAGTCAATCGAGTCAAACGAGTCAAACGAGTCAAACGTGTCTCAAACGGGTCAAAAGGGTCGAACAGGACAATCGATTCAAACGAGTTGAACGAGTCAAACGAGTCAAACGTGTGAAACGGGTCAAAAGGGTCGAACAGGTCAATCGAGTCAAACGAGTCAAACGAGTCAAACGAGTCAAACGAGTCAATCGAGTCAAACGAGTCAATCGAGTCAAACGAGTCAAACGAGCCAAACGAGGCAAGCGAGCCAAACGAGCCAAGTGAGCCAAGCGAGCCAAGCGAGCCAAGCGAGCCAAGCGAGCCAAGCGAGCCAAGCGAGGCAAACGAGCCAAGCGAGCCAAGCGAGCCAAGCGAGTCAAACGAGTCAAACGAGTCAAACGAGTCAAACGAGTCAAACGAGTCAAACGAGTCAAACGAGTCAAACGAGTCAAACGAGTCAAACGAGTCAAACGAGTCAAACGAGTCAAACGAGTCAAACGAGTCAAACGAGTCAAACGAGTCAAACGAGTCAAACGAGTCAAACGAGTCAAACGAGTCAAACGAGTCAAACGAGTCAAACGAGTCAAACGAGTCAACCGAGTCAAACGAGTCAAACGAGTCAAACGAGTCAAACGAGTCAAACGAGTCAAACGAGTCAAACGAGTCAAACGAGTCAAACGAGTCAAACGAGTCAAACGAGTCAAACGAGTCAAACGAGTCAAACGAGTCAAACGAGTCAAACGAGTCAAACGAGTCAAACGTGTCTCAAACGGGTCAAAAGGGTCGAACAGGACAATCGATTCAAACGAGTTGAACGAGTCAAACGAGTCAAACGTGTGAAACGGGTCAAAAGGGTCGAACAGGTCAATCGAGTCAAACGAGTCAAACGAGTCAAACGAGTCAAACGAGTCAATCGAGTCAAACGAGTCAATCGAGTCAAACGAGTCAAACGAGTCAAACGTGTCTCAAACGGGTCAAAAGGGTCGAACAGGACAATCGATTCAAACGAGTTGAACGAGTCAAACGAGTCAAACGTGTGAAACGGGTCAAAAGGGTCGAACAGGTCAATCGAGTCAAACGAGTCAAACGAGTCAAACGAGTCAAACGAGTCAATCGAGTCAAACGAGTCAATCGAGTCAAACGAGTCAAACGAGCCAAACGAGCCAAGCGAGCCAAACGAGCCAAGTGAGCCAAGCGAGCCAAGCGAGCCAAGCGAGCCAAGCGAGTCAAGCGAGCCAAGCGAGTCAAACGAGCCAAGCGAGCCAAGCGAGCCAAGCGAGTCAAACGAGTCAAACGAGTCAAACGAGTCAAACGAGTCAAACGAGTCAAACGAGTCAAACGAGTCAAACGAGTCAAACGAGTCAAACGAGTCAAACGAGTCAAACGAGTCAAACGAGTCAAACGAGTCAAACGAGTCAAACGAGTCAAACGAGTCAAACGAGTCAAACGAGTCAAACGAGTCAAACGAGTCAAACGAGTCAAACGAGTCAAACGAGTCAACCGAGTCAAACGAGTCAAACGAGTCAAACGAGTCAAACGAGTCAAACGAGTCAAACGAGTCAAACGAGTCAAACGAGTCAAACGAGTCAAACGAGTCAAACGAGTCAAACGAGTCAAACGAGTCAAACGAGTCAAACGAGTCAAACGAGTCAAACGAGTCAAACGAGTCAAACGAGTCAAACGAGTCAAACGAGTCAAGCGAGCCAAGCGAGCCAAGCGAGTCAAACGAGTCAAACGAGTCAAACGAGTCAAACGGGTCGAACAGGACAATCGAGTCAAGCGAGTTGAACGAGTCAAACGAGTCAAACGAGTCAAACGAGTCAAGCGAGTTGAACGAGTCCAACGAGTCAAACGAGTCAAACGAGTCAAACGAGTCAAACGAGTCAAACGAGTCAAACGAGTCAAACGTGTCTCAAACGGGTCAAAAGGGTCGAACAGGACAATCGATTCAAACGAGTTGAACGAGTCAAACGAGTCAAACGAGTCAAACGAGTCAAACGAGTCAAACGAGTCAAACGAGTCAAACGAGTCAAACGAGTCAAACGAGTCAAACGAGTCAAACGAGTCAAACGAGTCAAACGAGTCAAGCGAGCCAAGCGAGCCAAGCGAGTCAAACGAGTCAAACGAGTCAAACGAGTCAAACGAGTCAAACGGGTCGAACAGGACAATCGAGTCAAGCGAGTTGAACGAGTCAAACGAGTCAAACGAGTCAAACGAGTCAAGCGAGTTGAACGAGTCCAACGAGTCAAACGAGTCAAACGAGTCAAACGAGTCAAACGAGTCAAACGAGTCAAACGTGTCTCAAACGGGTCAAAAGGGTCGAACAGGACAATCGATTCAAACGAGTTGAACGAGTCAAACGAGTCAAACGTGTCAAACGGGTCAAAAGGGTCGAACAGGTCAATCGAGTCAAACGAGTCAAACGAGTCAAACGAGTCAAACGAGTCAAACGAGTCAAACGAGTCAAACGAGTCGAACGAGTCGAACGAGTCAAACGAGTCAAACGAGTCAAACGAGTCAAACGAGTCAAACGAGTCAAACGAGTCAAACGAGTCAAACGAGTCAAACGAGTCAAACGAGTCAAACGAGTCAAACGAGTCAAACGAGTCAAACGAGTCAAACGAGTCAAACGAGTCAAACGAGTCAAACGAGTCAAACGAGTCAAACGAGTCAAACGAGTCAAACGAGCCAAACGAGCCAAGCGAGCCAAGCGAGCCAAGCGAGCCAAGCGAGCCAAGCGAGCCAAGCGAGCCTAGCGAGCCAAGCGAGCCAAGCGAGCCAAGCGAGCCAAGCGAGCCAAGCGAGCCAAGCGAGCCAAGCGAGCCAAGCGAGCCAAGCGAGCCAAACGAGCCAAGCGAGCCAAACCAGCCAAGCGAGCCAAACCAGCCAAGCGAGCCAAGCGAGCCAAGCGAGCCAAGCGAGCCAAGCGAGCCAAGCGAGCCAAGCGAGCCAAGCGAGCCAAGCGAGCCAAGCGAGCCAAGCGAGCCAAGCGAGCCAAGCGAGCCAAGCGAGCCAAGCGACCCAAGCGAGCCAAGCGAGCCAAGCGAGCCAAGCGAGCCAAGCGAGCCAAGCGAGCCAAGCGAGCCAAGCGAGCCAAGCGAGTCAAGCGAGCCAAGCGAGTCAAGCGAGCCAAGCGAGACAAGCGAGCCAAGCGAGCCAAGCGAGTCAAGCGAGCCAAGCGAGTCAAGCGAGCCAAGCGAGACAAGCGAGCCAAGCGAGTCAAGCGAGCCAAGCGAGTCAAACGAGTCAAACGAGTCAAACGAGTCAAACGAGTCAAACGAGTCAAACGAGTCAAACGAGTCAAACGAGTCAAACGAGTCAAACGAGTCAAACGAGTCAAACGAGTCAAACGAGTCAAACGAGTCAAACGAGTCAAACGAGTCAAACGAGTCAAACGAGTCAAACGAGTCAAACGAGTCAAACGAGTCAAACGAGTCAAACGAGTCAAACGAGTCAAACGAGTCAAACGAGTCAAACGAGTCAAACGTGTCTCAAACAGGTCAAAAGGGTCGAACAGGACAATCGATTCAAACGAGTTGAACGAGTCAAACGAGTCAAACGTGTGAAACGGGTCAAAAGGGTCGAACAGGTCAATCGAGTCAAACGAGTCAAACGAGTCAAACGAGTCAAACGAGTCAATCGAGTCAAACGAGTCAAACGAGCCAAACGAGCCAAGCGAGCCAAACGAGCCAAGCGAGCCAAGCGAGCCAAGCGAGCCAAGCGAGTCAAGCGAGCCAAGCGAGTCAAGCGAGCCAAGCGAGACAAGCGAGCCAAGCGAGCCAAGCGAGTCAAGCGAGCCAAGCGAGTCAAGCGAGCCAAGCGAGACAAGCGAGCCAAGCGAGCCAAGCGAGCCAAACGAGACAAGCGAGCCAACCGAGCCAAACGAGCCAAACGAGCCAAACGAGCCAAACGAGCCAAGCGAGCCAAACGAGCCAAGCGAGCCAAGCGAGCCAAGCGAGCCAAGCGAGCCAAGCGAGCCAAGCGAGCCAAGCGAGCCAAGCGAGCCAAGCGAGCCAAGCGAGCCAAGCGAGCCAAACGAGCCAAGCGAGCCAAGCGAGCCAAGCGAGCCAAGCGAGCCAAGCGAGCCAAGCGAGCCAAGCGAGCCAAGCGAGCCAAGCGAGCAAAGCGAGCCAAGCGAGCCAAGCGAGCCAAACGAGCCAAACGAGCCAAACGAGCCAAGCGAGCCAAGCGAGCCAAGCGAGCCAAGCGAGCCAAGCGAGCCAAGCGAGCCAAGCGAGCCAAGCGAGCCAAGCGAGCCAAGCGAGCCAAGCGACCCAAGCGAGCCAAGCGAGCCAAGCGAGCCAAGCGAGCCAAGCGAGCCAAGCGAGCCAAGCGAGCCAAGCGAGCCAAGCGAGTCAAACGAGGCAAACGAGGCAAACGAGTCAAACGAGTCAAACGAGTCAAGCGAGCCAAGCGAGCCAAGCGAGTCAAACGAGTCAAACGAGTCAAACGAGTCAAACGAGTCAAACGGGTCGAACAGGACAATCGAGTCAAGCGAGTTGAACGAGTCAAACGAGTCAAACGAGTCAAACGAGTCAAGCGAGTTGAACGAGTCCAACGAGTCAAACGAGTCAAACGAGTCAAACGAGTCAAACGTGTCTCAGACCGGTCAAAAGGGTCGAACAGGACAATCGATTCAAACGAGTTGAACGAGTCAAACGAGTCAAACGTGTCAAACGGGTCAAAAGGGTCGAACAGGTCAATCGAGTCAAACGAGTCAAACGAGTCAAACGAGTCAAACGAGTCAAACGAGTCAAACGAGTCAAACGAGTCAAACGAGTCAAACGAGTCAAACGAGTCAAACGAGTCAAACGAGTCAAACGAGTCAAACGAGTCAAACGAGTCAAACGAGTCAAACGAGTCAAACGAGTCAAACGAGTCAAACGAGTCAAACGAGTCAAACGAGTCAAACGAGTCAAACGAGTCAAACGAGTCAAACGAGTCAAACGAGTCAAACGAGTCAAACGAGTCAAACGAGTCAAACGAGTCAAACGAGTCAAACGAGTCAAACGAGTCAAACGAGTCAAACGAGTCAAACGAGTCAAACGAGTCAAACGAGTCAAACGAGTCAAACGAGTCAAACGAGTCAAACGAGTCAAACGAGTCAAACGAGTCAAACGAGTCAAACGAGTCAAACGAGTCAAACGAGTCAAACGAGTCAAACGAGTCAAACGAGTCAAACGAGTCAAACGAGTCAAACGAGTCAAACGAGTCAAACGAGTCAAACGAGTCAAACGAGTCAAACGAGTCAAACGAGTCAAACGAGTCAAACGAGTCAAACGAGTCAAACGAGTCAAACGAGTCAAACGAGTCAAACGAGTCAAACGAGTCAAACGAGTCAAACGAGTCAAACGAGTCAAACGAGTCAAACGAGTCAAACGAGTCAAACGAGTCAAACGAGTCAAACGAGTCAAACGAGTCAAACGAGTCAAACGAGTCAAACGAGTCAAACGAGTCAAACGAGTCAAACGAGTCAAACGAGTCAAACGAGTCAAACGAGTCAAACGAGTCAAACGAGTCAAACGAGTCAAACGAGTCAAACGAGTCAAACGAGTCAAACGAGTCAAACGAGTCAAACGAGTCAAACGAGTCAAACGAGTCAAACGAGTCAAACGAGTCAAACGAGTCAAACGAGTCAAACGAGTCAAACGAGTCAAACGAGTCAAACGAGTCAAACGAGTCAAACGAGTCAAACGAGTCAAACGAGTCAAACGAGTCAAACGAGTCAAACGAGTCAAACGAGTCAAACGAGTCAAACGAGTCAAACGAGTCAAACGAGTCAAACGAGTCAAACGAGTCAAACGAGTCAAACGAGTCAAACGAGTCAAACGAGTCAAACGAGTCAAACGAGTCAAACGAGTCAAACGAGTCAAACGAGTCAAACGAGTCAAACGAGTCAAACGAGTCAAACGAGTCAAACGAGTCAAACGAGTCAAACGAGTCAAACGAGTCAAACGAGTCAAACGAGTCAAACGAGTCAAACGAGTCAAACGAGTCAAACGAGTCAAACGAGTCAAACGAGTCAAACGAGTCAAACGAGTCAAACGAGTCAAACGAGTCAAACGAGTCAAACGAGTCAAACGAGTCAAACGAGTCAAACGAGTCAAACGAGTCAAACGAGTCAAACGAGTCAAACGAGTCAAACGAGTCAAACGAGTCAAACGAGTCAAACGAGTCAAACGAGTCAAACGAGTCAAACGAGTCAAACGAGTCAAACGAGTCAAACGAGTCAAACGAGTCAAACGAGTCAAACGAGTCAAACGAGTCAAACGAGTCAAACGAGTCAAACGAGTCAAACGAGTCAAACGAGTCAAACGAGTCAAACGAGTCAAACGAGTCAAACGAGTCAAACGAGTCAAACGAGTCAAACGAGTCAAACGAGTCAAACGAGTCAAACGAGTCAAACGAGTCAAACGAGTCAAACGAGTCAAACGAGTCAAACGAGTCAAACGAGTCAAACGAGTCAAACGAGTCAAACGAGTCAAACGAGTCAAACGAGTCAAACGAGTCAAACGAGTCAAACGAGTCAAACGAGTCAAACGAGTCAAACGAGTCAAACGAGTCAAACGAGTCAAACGAGTCAAACGAGTCAAACGAGTCAAACGAGTCAAACGAGTCAAACGAGTCAAACGAGTCAAACGAGTCAAACGAGTCAAACGAGTCAAACGAGTCAAACGAGTCAAACGAGTCAAACGAGTCAAACGAGTCAAACGAGTCAAACGAGTCAAACGAGTCAAACGAGTCAAACGAGTCAAACGAGTCAAACGAGTCAAACGAGTCAAACGAGTCAAACGAGTCAAACGAGTCAAACGAGTCAAACGAGTCAAACGAGTCAAACGAGTCAAACGAGTCAAACGAGTCAAACGAGTCAAACGAGTCAAACGAGTCAAACGAGTCAAACGAGTCAAACGAGTCAAACGAGTCAAACGAGTCAAACGAGTCAAACGAGTCAAACGAGTCAAACGAGTCAAACGAGTCAAACGAGTCAAACGAGTCAAACGAGTCAAACGAGTCAAACGAGTCAAACGAGTCAAACGAGTCAAACGAGTCAACCGAGTCAAGCGAGCCAAGCGAGCCAAGCGAGTCAAACGAGTCAAACGAGTCAAACGAGTCAAACGGGTCGAACAGGACAATCGAGTCAAGCGAGTTGAACGAGTCAAACGAGTCAAACGAGTCAAACGAGTCAAGCGAGTTGAACGAGTCCAACGAGTCAAACGAGTCAAACGAGTCAAACGAGTCAAACGAGTCAAACGAGTCAAACGAGTCAAACGTGTCTCAAACGGGTCAAAAGGGTCGAACAGGACAATCGATTCAAACGAGTTGAACGAGTCAAACGAGTCAAACGAGTCAAACGAGTCAAACGAGTCAAACGAGTCAAACGAGTCAAACGAGTCAAACGAGTCAAACGAGTCAAACGAGTCAAACGAGTCAAACGAGTCAAGCGAGCCAAGCGAGCCAAGCGAGTCAAACGAGTCAAACGAGTCAAACGAGTCAAACGAGTCAAACGGGTCGAACAGGACAATCGAGTCAAGCGAGTTGAACGAGTCAAACGAGTCAAACGAGTCAAACGAGTCAAGCGAGTTGAACGAGTCCAACGAGTCAAACGAGTCAAACGAGTCAAACGAGTCAAACGAGTCAAACGAGTCAAACGTGTCTCAAACGGGTCAAAAGGGTCGAACAGGACAATCGATTCAAACGAGTTGAACGAGTCAAACGAGTCAAACGTGTCAAACGGGTCAAAAGGGTCGAACAGGTCAATCGAGTCAAACGAGTCAAGCGAGCCAAGCGAGCCAAGCGAGCCAAGCGAGCCAAGCGAGCCAAGCGAGCCAAGCGAGCCAAGCAAGCCAAGCGAGCCAAACGAGCCAAGCGAGCCAAGCGAGCCAAGCGAGCCAAGCGAGCCAAGCGAGCCAAGCGAGCCAAGCGAGCCAAACGAGCCAAACGAGCCAAGCGAGCAAAGCGAGCCAAGCGAGCCAAGCGAGCCAAACGAGCCAAGCGAGCCAAGCGAGCCAAGCGAGCCAAGCGAGCCAAGCGAGCCAAGCGAGCCAAGCGAGCCAAGCGAGCCAAGCGAGCCAAGCGAGCCAAGCGAGCCAAGCGAGCCAAGCAAGCCAAGCGAGCCAAACGAGCCAAGCGAGCCAAACCAGCCAAGCGAGCCAAGCGAGCCAAGCGAGCCAAACGAGCCAAGCGAGCCAAACGAGCCAAGCGAGCCAAGCGAGCCAAGCGAGCCAAGCGAGCCAAGCGAGCCAAGCGAGCCAAGCGAGCCAAGCGAGCCAAGCGAGCCAAGCGAGCCAAACGAGCCAAACGAGCCAAACGAGCCAAGCGAGCCAAGCGAGCCAAGCGAGCCAAGCGAGCCAAGCGAGTCAAACGAGTCAAACGAGTCAAACGAGTCAAACGAGTCAAACGAGTCAAACGAGTCAAGCGAGCCAAGCGAGCCAAGCGAGTCAAACGAGTCAAACGAGTCAAACGAGTCAAACGAGTCAAACGGGTCGAACAGGACAATCGAGCCAAGCGAGCCAAGCGAGTCCATCGAGGCAAACGAGGCAAACGAGTCAAGCGAGTCAACCGAGTCAAACGAGTCAAACGAGTCAATCGAGTCAAACGAGTCAAACGAGCCAAACGAGCCAAGCGAGCCAAACGAGCCAAGCGAGCCAAGCGAGCCAAGCGAGCCAAGCGAGCCAAGCGAGCCAAGCGAGCCAAGCGAGCCAAGCGAGCCAAGCGAGCCAAGCGAGCCAAGCGAGCCAAGCGAGCCAAGCGAGCCAAGCGAGCCAAGCGAGCCAAGCGAGCCAAGCGAGCCAAGCGAGCCAAGCGAGCCAAGCGAGCCAAGCGAGCCAAGCGAGCCAAGCGAGCCAAGCGAGCCAAGCGAGCCAAGCGAGCCAAGCGAGCCAAGCGAGCCAAGCGAGCCAAACGAGCCAAACGAGCCAAGCGAGCCAAGCGAGCCAAGCGAGCCAAGCGAGCCAAGCGAGCCAAACGAGCCAAGCGAGCCAAGCGAGCCAAGCGAGCCAAGCGAGCCAAGCGAGTCAAACGAGTCAAACGAGTCAAACGAGTCAAACGAGTCAAACGGGTCGAACAGGACAATCGAGTCAAGCGAGTTGAACGAGTCAAACGAGTCAAACGTGTCAAACGGGTCAAAAGGGTCGAACAGGTCAATCGATTCAAACGAGTTGAACGAGTCAAACGAGTCAAACGAGTCAAACGAGTCAAACGAGTCAAACGAGTCAAACGAGTCAAACGAGTCAAACGAGTCAAACGAGTCAAACGAGTCAAACGAGTCAAACGAGTCAAACGAGTCAAACGAGTCAAACGAGTCAAACGAGTCAAACGAGTCAAACGAGTCAAACGAGTCAAACGAGTCAAACGAGTCAAACGAGTCAAACGAGTCAAACGAGTCAAACGAGTCAAACGAGTCAAACGAGTCAAACGAGTCAAACGAGTCAAACGAGTCAAACGAGTCAAACGAGTCAAACGAGTCAAACGAGTCAAACGAGTCAAACGAGTCAAACGAGTCAAACGAGTCAAACGAGTCAAACGAGTCAAACGAGTCAAACGAGTCAAACGAGTCAAACGAGTCAAACGAGTCAAACGAGTCAAACGAGTCAAACGAGTCAAACGAGTCAAACGAGTCAAACGAGTCAAACGAGTCAAACGAGTCAAACGAGTCAAACGAGTCAAACGAGTCAAACGAGTCAAACGAGTCAAACGAGTCAAACGAGTCAAACGAGTCAAACGAGTCAAACGAGTCAAACGAGTCAAACGAGTCAAACGAGTCAAACGAGTCAAACGAGTCAAACGAGTCAAACGAGTCAAACGAGTCAAACGAGTCAAACGAGTCAAACGAGTCAAACGAGTCAAACGAGTCAAACGAGTCAAACGAGTCAAACGAGTCAAACGAGTCAAACGAGTCAAACGAGTCAAACGAGTCAAACGAGTCAAACGAGTCAAACGAGTCAAACGAGTCAAACGAGTCAAACGAGTCAAACGAGTCAAACGAGTCAAACGAGTCAAACGAGTCAAACGAGTCAAACGAGTCAAACGAGTCAAACGAGTCAAACGAGTCAAACGAGTCAAACGAGTCAAACGAGTCAAACGAGTCAAACGAGTCAAACGAGTCAAACGAGTCAAACGAGTCAAACGAGTCAAACGAGTCAAACGAGTCAAACGAGTCAAACGAGTCAAACGAGTCAAACGAGTCAAACGAGTCAAACGAGTCAAACGAGTCAAACGAGTCAAACGAGTCAAACGAGTCAAACGAGTCAAACGAGTCAAACGAGTCAAACGAGTCAAACGAGTCAAACGAGTCAAACGAGTCAAACGAGTCAAACGAGTCAAACGAGTCAAACGAGTCAAACGAGTCAAACGAGTCAAACGAGTCAAACGAGTCAAACGAGTCAAACGAGTCAAACGAGTCAAACGAGTCAAACGAGTCAAACGAGTCAAACGAGTCAAACGAGTCAAACGAGTCAAACGAGTCAAACGAGTCAAACGAGTCAAACGAGTCAAACGAGTCAAACGAGTCAAACGAGTCAAACGAGTCAAACGAGTCAAACGAGTCAAACGAGTCAAACGAGTCAAACGAGTCAAACGAGTCAAACGAGTCAAACGAGTCAAACGAGTCAAACGAGTCAAACGAGTCAAACGAGTCAAACGAGTCAAACGAGTCAAACGAGTCAAACGAGTCAAACGAGTCAAACGAGTCAAACGAGTCAAACGAGTCAAACGAGTCAAACGAGTCAAACGAGTCAAACGAGTCAAACGAGTCAAACGAGTCAAACGAGTCAAACGAGTCAAACGAGTCAAACGAGTCAAACGAGTCAAACGAGTCAAACGAGTCAAACGAGTCAAACGAGTCAAACGAGTCAAACGAGTCAAACGAGTCAACCGAGTCAAGCGAGCCAAGCGAGCCAAGCGAGTCAAACGAGTCAAACGAGTCAAACGAGTCAAACGGGTCGAACAGGACAATCGAGTCAAGCGAGTTGAACGAGTCAAACGAGTCAAACGAGTCAAACGAGTCAAGCGAGTTGAACGAGTCCAACGAGTCAAACGAGTCAAACGAGTCAAACGAGTCAAACGAGTCAAACGAGTCAAACGAGTCAAACGAGTCAAACGAGTCAAACGTGTCTCAAACGGGTCAAAAGGGTCGAACAGGACAATCGATTCAAACGAGTTGAACGAGTCAAACGAGTCAAACGAGTCAAACGAGTCAAACGAGTCAAACGAGTCAAACGAGTCAAACGAGTCAAACGAGTCAAACGAGTCAAACGAGTCAAACGAGTCAAACGAGTCAAACGAGTCAAGCGAGCCAAGCGAGCCAAGCGAGTCAAACGAGTCAAACGAGTCAAACGAGTCAAACGAGTCAAACGAGTCAAACGAGTCAAACGAGTCAAACGAGTCAAACGAGTCAAACGAGTCAAACGAGTCAAACGAGTCAAACGAGTCAAACGAGTCAAACGAGTCAAACGAGTCAAACGAGTCAAACGAGTCAAACGAGTCAAACGAGTCAAACGAGTCAAACGAGTCAAACGAGTCAAACGAGTCAAACGAGTCAAACGAGTCAAACGAGTCAAACGAGTCAAACGAGTCAAACGAGTCAAACGAGTCAAACGAGTCAAACGAGTCAAACGAGTCAAACGAGTCAAACGAGTCAAACGAGTCAAACGAGTCAAACGAGTCAAACGAGTCAAACGAGTCAAACGAGTCAAACGAGTCAAACGAGTCAAACGAGTCAAACGAGTCAAACGAGTCAAACGAGTCAAACGAGTCAAACGAGTCAAGCGAGCCAAGCGAGCCAAGCGAGTCAAACGAGTCAAACGAGTCAAACGAGTCAAACGGGTCGAACAGGACAATCGAGTCAAGCGAGTTGAACGAGTCAAACGAGTCAAACGAGTCAAACGAGTCAAGCGAGTTGAACGAGTCCAACGAGTCAAACGAGTCAAACGAGTCAAACGAGTCAAACGAGTCAAACGAGTCAAACGAGTCAAACGTGTCTCAAACGGGTCAAAAGGGTCGAACAGGACAATCGATTCAAACGAGTTGAACGAGTCAAACGAGTCAAACGAGTCAAACGAGTCAAACGAGTCAAACGAGTCAAACGAGTCAAACGAGTCAAACGAGTCAAACGTGTCAAACGGGTCAAAAGGGTCGAACAGGTCAATCGAGTCAAACGAGTCAAGCGAGCCAAGCGAGCCAAGCGAGCCAAGCGAGCCAAGCGAGCCAAGCGAGCCAAGCGAGCCAAGCAAGCCAAGCGAGCCAAACGAGCCAAGCGAGCCAAGCGAGCCAAGCGAGCCAAGCGAGCCAAGCGAGCCAAGCGAGCCAAACGAGCCAAACGAGCCAAGCGAGCAAAGCGAGCCAAGCGAGCCAAGCGAGCCAAACGAGCCAAGCGAGCCAAGCGAGCCAAGCGAGCCAAGCGAGCCAAGCGAGCCAAGCGAGCCAAGCGAGCCAAGCGAGCCAAGCGAGCCAAGCGAGCCAAGCGAGCCAAGCGAGCCAAGCAAGCCAAGCGAGCCAAACGAGCCAAGCGAGCCAAACCAGCCAAGCGAGCCAAGCGAGCCAAGCGAGCCAAACGAGCCAAGCGAGCCAAACGAGCCAAGCGAGCCAAGCGAGCCAAGCGAGCCAAGCGAGCCAAGCGAGCCAAGCGAGCCAAGCGAGCCAAGCGAGCCAAGCGAGCCAAGCGAGCCAAACGAGCCAAACGAGCCAAACGAGCCAAGCGAGCCAAGCGAGCCAAGCGAGCCAAGCGAGCCAAGCGAGTCAAACGAGTCAAACGAGTCAAACGAGTCAAACGAGTCAAACGAGTCAAACGAGTCAAGCGAGCCAAGCGAGCCAAGCGAGTCAAACGAGTCAAACGAGTCAAACGAGTCAAACGAGTCAAACGGGTCGAACAGGACAATCGAGCCAAGCGAGCCAAGCGAGTCCATCGAGGCAAACGAGGCAAACGAGTCAAGCGAGTCAACCGAGTCAAACGAGTCAAACGAGTCAATCGAGTCAAACGAGTCAAACGAGCCAAACGAGCCAAGCGAGCCAAACGAGCCAAGCGAGCCAAGCGAGCCAAGCGAGCCAAGCGAGCCAAGCGAGCCAAGCGAGCCAAGCGAGCCAAGCGAGCCAAGCGAGCCAAGCGAGCCAAGCGAGCCAAGCGAGCCAAGCGAGCCAAGCGAGCCAAGCGAGCCAAGCGAGCCAAGCGAGCCAAGCGAGCCAAGCGAGCCAAGCGAGCCAAGCGAGCCAAGCGAGCCAAGCGAGCCAAGCGAGCCAAGCGAGCCAAGCGAGCCAAACGAGCCAAACGAGCCAAGCGAGCCAAGCGAGCCAAGCGAGCCAAGCGAGCCAAGCGAGCCAAGCGAGCCAAGCGAGCCAAGCGAGCCAAACGAGTCAAACGAGTCAAACGGGTCGAACAGGACAATCGAGTCAAGCGAGTTGAACGAGTCAAACGAGTCAAACGTGTCAAACGGGTCAAAAGGGTCGAACAGGTCAATCGATTCAAACGAGTTGAACGAGTCAAACGAGTCAAACGAGTCAAACGAGTCAAACGAGTCAAACGAGTCAAACGAGTCAAACGAGTCAAACGAGTCAAACGAGTCAAACGAGTCAAACGAGTCAAACGAGTCAAACGAGTCAAACGAGTCAAACGAGTCAAACGAGTCAAACGAGTCAAACGAGTCAAACGAGTCAAACGAGTCAAACGAGTCAAACGAGTCAAACGAGTCAAACGAGTCAAACGAGTCAAACGAGTCAAACGAGTCAAACGAGTCAAACGAGTCAAACGAGTCAAACGAGTCAAACGAGTCAAACGAGTCAAACGAGTCAAACGAGTCAAACGAGTCAAACGAGTCAAACGAGTCAAACGAGTCAAACGAGTCAAACGAGTCAAACGAGTCAAACGAGTCAAACGAGTCAAACGAGTCAAACGAGTCAAACGAGTCAAACGAGTCAAACGAGTCAAACGAGTCAAACGAGTCAAACGAGTCAAACGAGTCAAACGAGTCAAACGAGTCAAACGAGTCAAACGAGTCAAACGAGTCAAACGAGTCAAACGAGTCAAACGAGTCAAACGAGTCAAACGAGTCAAACGAGTCAAACGAGTCAAACGAGTCAAACGAGTCAAACGAGTCAAACGAGTCAAACGAGTCAAACGAGTCAAACGAGTCAAACGAGTCAAACGAGTCAAACGAGTCAAACGAGTCAAACGAGTCAAACGAGTCAAACGAGTCAAACGAGTCAAACGAGTCAAACGAGTCAAACGAGTCAAACGAGTCAAACGAGTCAAACGAGTCAAACGAGTCAAACGAGTCAAACGAGTCAAACGAGTCAAACGAGTCAAACGAGTCAAACGAGTCAAACGAGTCAAACGAGTCAAACGAGTCAAACGAGTCAAACGAGTCAAACGAGTCAAACGAGTCAAACGAGTCAAACGAGTCAAACGAGTCAAACGAGTCAAACGAGTCAAACGAGTCAAACGAGTCAAACGAGTCAAACGAGTCAAACGAGTCAAACGAGTCAAACGAGTCAAACGAGTCAAACGAGTCAAACGAGTCAAACGAGTCAAACGAGTCAAACGAGTCAAACGAGTCAAACGAGTCAAACGAGTCAAACGAGTCAAACGAGTCAAACGAGTCAAACGAGTCAAACGAGTCAAACGAGTCAAACGAGTCAAACGAGTCAAACGAGTCAAACGAGTCAAACGAGTCAAACGAGTCAAACGAGTCAAACGAGTCAAACGAGTCAAACGAGTCAAACGAGTCAAACGAGTCAAACGAGTCAAACGAGTCAAACGAGTCAAACGAGTCAAACGAGTCAAACGAGTCAAACGAGTCAAACGAGTCAAACGAGTCAAACGAGTCAAACGAGTCAAACGAGTCAAACGAGTCAAACGAGTCAAACGAGTCAAACGAGTCAAACGAGTCAAACGAGTCAAGCGAGCCAAGCGAGCCAAGCGAGTCAAACGAGTCAAACGAGTCAAACGAGTCAAACGGGTCGAACAGGACAATCGAGTCAAGCGAGTTGAACGAGTCAAACGAGTCAAACGAGTCAAACGAGTCAAGCGAGTTGAACGAGTCCAACGAGTCAAACGAGTCAAACGAGTCAAACGAGTCAAACGAGTCAAACGAGTCAAACGAGTCAAACGTGTCTCAAACGGGTCAAAAGGGTCGAACAGGACAATCGATTCAAACGAGTTGAACGAGTCAAACGAGTCAAACGAGTCAAACGAGTCAAACGAGTCAAACGAGTCAAACGAGTCAAACGAGTCAAACGAGTCAAACGAGTCAAACGAGTCAAACGAGTCAAACGAGTCAAACGAGTCAAACGAGTCAAACGAGTCAAGCGAGCCAAGCGAGCCAAGCGAGTCAAACGAGTCAAACGAGTCAAACGAGTCAAACGAGTCAAACGGGTCGAACAGGACAATCGAGTCAAGCGAGTTGAACGAGTCAAACGAGTCAAACGAGTCAAACGAGTCAAGCGAGTTGAACGAGTCCAACGAGTCAAACGAGTCAAACGAGTCAAACGAGTCAAACGAGTCAAACGAGTCAAACGTGTCTCAAACGGGTCAAAAGGGTCGAACAGGACAATCGATTCAAACGAGTTGAACGAGTCAAACGAGTCAAACGGGTCAAACGGGTCAAAAGGGTCGAACAGGTCAATCGAGTCAAACGAGTCAAACGAGTCAAACGAGTCAAACGAGTCAAACGAGTCAAACGAGTCGAACGAGTCAAACGAGTCGAACGAGTCAAACGAGTCAAACGAGTCAAACGAGTCAAACGAGTCAAACGAGTCAAACGAGTCAAACGAGTCAAACGAGTCAAACGAGTCAAACGAGTCAAACGAGTCAAACGAGTCAAACGAGTCAAACGAGTCAAACGAGTCAAACGAGTCAAACGAGTCAAACGAGTCAAACGAGTCAAACGAGTCAAACGAGCCAAGCGAGCCAAGCGAGCCAAGCGAGCCAAGCGAGCCAAGCGATCCAAGCGAGCCAAGCGAGCCTAGCGAGCCAAGCGAGCCAAGCGAGCCAAGCGAGCCAAGCGAGCCAAGCGAGCCAAGCGAGCCAAGCGAGCCAAGCGAGCCAAGCGAGCCAAACGAGCCAAGCGAGCCAAACCAGCCAAGCGAGCCAAACCAGCCAAGCGAGCCAAACCAGCCAAGCGAGCCAAGCGAGCCAAGCGAGCCAAGCGAGCCAAGCGAGCCAAGCGAGCCAAGCGAGCCAAGCGAGCCAAGCGAGCCAAGCGAGCCAAGCGAGCCAAGCGAGCCAAGCGAGCCAAGCGAGCCAAGCGAGGCAAACGAGGCAAACGAGTCAAGCGATTCAACCGAGTCAAACGAGTCAAACGAGTCAATCGAGTCAAACGAGTCAAACGAGCCAAACGAGCCATGCGAGCCAAACGAGCCAAGCGAGCCAAGCGAGCCAAGCGAGCCAAGCGAGCCAAGCGAGCCAAGCGAGCCAAGCGAGCCAAGCGAGCCAAGCGAGCCAAGCGAGCCAAGCGAGCCTAGCGAGCCAAGCGAGCCAAGCGAGCCAAGCGAGCCAAGCGAGCCAAGCGAGCCAAGCGAGCCAAGCGAGCCAAGCAAGCCAAGCGAGCCAAACGAGCCAAGCGAGCCAAGCGAGCCAAGCGAGCCAAGCGAGCCAAGCGAGCCAAGCGAGCCAAACGAGCCAAACGAGCCAAGCGAGCAAAGCGAGCCAAGCGAGCCAAGCGAGCCAAACGAGCCAAGCGAGCCAAGCGAGCCAAGCGAGCCAAGCGAGCCAAGCGAGCCAAGCGAGCCAAGCGAGCCAAGCGAGCCAAGCGAGCCAAGCGAGCCAAGCGAGCCAAGCGAGCCAAGCAAGCCAAGCGAGCCAAACGAGCCAAGCGAGCCAAACCAGCCAAGCGAGCCAAGCGAGCCAAGCGAGCCAAGCGAGCCAAGCGAGACAAGCGAGCCAAGCGAGCCAAACGAGCCAAACGAGTCAAACGAGTCAAACGAGTCAAACGAGTCAAACGAGTCAAGCGAGCCAAGCGAGCCAAGCGAGTCAAACGAGTCAAACGAGTCAAACGAGTCAAACGAGTCAAACGAGTCAAACGAGTCAAACGAGTCAAACGAGTCAAACGAGTCAAACGAGTCAAACGAGTCAAACGAGTCAAACGAGTCAAACGAGTCAAACGAGTCAAACGAGTCAAACGAGTCAAACGAGTCAAACGAGTCAAACGAGTCAAACGAGTCAAACGAGCCAAACGAGCCAAGCGAGCCAAGCGAGCCAAGCGAGCCAAGCGAGCCAAGCGAGCCAAGCGAGCCAAGCGAGCCAAGCGAGCCTAGCGAGCCAAGCGAGCCAAACGAGCCAAGCGAGCCAAACCAGCCAAGCGAGCCAAGCGAGCCAAGCGAGCCAAGCGAGCCAAGCGAGCCAAGCGAGCCAAGCGAGCCAAACGAGCCAAACGAGCCAAACGAGCCAAGCGAGCCAAGCGAGCCAAGCGAGCCAAGCGAGCCAAGCGAGCCAAGCGAGCCAAGCGAGTCAAACGAGTCAAACGAGTCAAACGAGTCAAGCGAGCCAAGCGAGCCAAGCGAGCCAAGCGAGCCAAGCGAGTCAAACGAGTCAAACGAGTCAAACGAGTCAAACGAGTCAAGCGAGCCAAGCGAGCCAAGCGAGTCAAACGAGTCAAACGAGTCAAACGAGTCAAACGAGTCAATCGAGTCAAACGAGTCAAACGAGCCAAACGAGCCAAGCGAGCCAAACGAGCCAAGCGAGCCAAGCGAGCCAAGCGAGACAAGCGAGCCAAGCGAGCCAAGCGAGCCAAGCGAGCCAAGCGAGCCAAGCGAGCCAAGCGAGCCAAGCGAGCCAAGCGAGCCAAGCGAGCCAAGCGAGCCAAGCGAGCCAAGCGAGCCAAGCGAGCCAAGCGAGCCAAGCGAGCCAAGCGAGCCAAGCGAGCCAAGCGAGCCAAGCGAGCCAAACGAGCCAAGCGAGCCAAACGAGCCAAGCGAGCCAAGCGAGCCAAGCGAGCCAAGCGAGCCAAGCGAGCCAAGCGAGCCAAGCGAGCAAAGCGAGCCAAGCGAGCCAAGCGAGCCAAGCGAGCCAAGCGAGTCAAACGAGGCAAACGAGGCAAACGAGGCAAACGAGGCAAACGAGTCAAACGAGTCAAACGAGTCAAACGAGTCAAACGAGTCAAACGAGTCAAACGAGTCAAACGAGTCAAACGAGTCAAACGAGTCAAACGAGTCAAACGAGTCAAACGAGTCAAACGAGTCAAACGAGTCAAACGAGTCAAACGAGTCAAACGAGTCAAACGAGTCAAACGAGTCAAACGAGTCAAACGAGTCAAACGAGTCAAACGAGTCAAACGAGTCAAACGAGTCAAACGAGTCAAACGAGTCAAACGAGTCAAACGAGTCAAACGAGTCAAACGAGTCAAACGAGTCAAACGAGTCAAACGAGTCAAACGAGTCAAACGAGTCAAACGAGTCAAACGAGTCAAACGAGTCAAACGAGTCAAACGAGTCAAACGAGTCAAACGAGTCAAACGAGTCAAACGAGTCAAACGAGTCAAACGAGTCAAACGAGTCAAACGAGTCAAACGAGTCAAACGAGTCAAACGAGTCAAACGAGTCAAACGAGTCAAACGAGTCAAACGAGTCAAACGAGTCAAACGAGTCAAACGTGTCTCAAACGGGTCAAAAGGGTCGAACAGGACAATCGATTCAAACGAGTTGAACGAGTCAAACGAGTCAAACGTGTGAAACGGGTCAAAAGGGTCGAACAGGTCAATCGAGTCAAACGAGTCAAACGAGTCAAACGAGTCAAACGAGTCAATCGAGTCAAACGAGTCAAACGAGCCAAACGAGCCAAGCGAGCCAAACGAGCCAAGCGAGCCAAGCGAGCCAAGCGAGCCAAGCGAGTCAAGCGAGCCAAGCGAGTCAAGCGAGCCAAGCGAGACAAGCGAGCCAAGCGAGCCAAGCGAGTCAAGCGAGCCAAGCGAGTCAAGCGAGCCAAGCGAGACAAGCGAGCCAAGCGAGCCAAGCGAGCCAAGCGAGACAAGCGAGCCAACCGAGCCAAACGAGCCAAACGAGCCAAACGAGCCAAACGAGCCAAACGAGCCAAACGAGCCAAGCGAGCCAAGCGAGCCAAGCGAGCGAAGCGAGCCAAGCGAGCCAAGCGAGCCAAGCGAGCCAAGCGAGCCAAGCGAGCCAAGCGAGCCAAGCGAGCCAAGCGAGCCAAGCGAGCCAAGCGAGCCAAGCGAGCCAAGCGAGCCAAGCGAGCCAAGCGAGCCAAGCGAGCCAAGCGAGCCAAGCGAGTCAAGCGATTCAACCGAGTCAAACGAGTCAAACGAGTCAATCGAGTCAAACGAGTCAAACAAGCCAAACGAGCCAAGCGAGCCAAACGAGCCAAGCGAGCCAAGCGAGCCAAGCGAGCCAAGCGAGCCAAGCGAGCCAAGCGAGCCAAGCGAGCCAAGCGAGCCAAGCGAGCCAAGCGAGCCAAGCGAGCCAAGCGAGCCAAGCGAGCCAAGCGAGCCAAGCGAGCCAAGCGAGCCAAGCGAGCCAAACGAGCCAAGCGAGCCAAGCGAGCAAAGCGAGCCAAGCGAGCCAAGCGAGCCAAACGAGCCAAACGAGCCAAACGAGCCAAGCGAGCCAAGCGAGCCAAGCGAGCCAAGCGAGCCAAGCGAGCCAAGCGAGCCAAGCGAGCCAAGCGAGCCAAGCGAGCCAAGCGAGCCAAGCGACCCAAGCGAGCCAAGCGAGCCAAGCGAGCCAAGCGAGCCAAGCGAGCCAAGCGAGCCAAGCGAGTCAAACGAGGCAAACGAGGCAAACGAGTCAAACGAGTCAAACGAGTCAAACGAGTCAAGCGAGCCAAGCGAGCCAAGCGAGTCAAACGAGTCAAACGAGTCAAACGAGTCAAACGAGTCAAACGGGTCGAACAGGACAATCGAGTCAAGCGAGTTGAACGAGTCAAACGAGTCAAACGAGTCAAACGAGTCAAGCGAGTTGAACGAGTCCAACGAGTCAAACGAGTCAAACGAGTCAAACGAGTCAAACGAGTCAAACGTGTCTCAGACCGGTCAAAAGGGTTGAACAGGACAATCGATTCAAACGAGTTGAACGAGTCAAACGAGTCAAACGTGTCAAACGGGTCAAAAGGGTCGAACAGGTCAATCGAGTCAAACGAGTCAAACGAGTCAAACGAGTCAAACGAGTCAAACGAGTCAAACGAGTCAAACGAGTCAAACGAGTCAAACGAGTCAAACGAGTCAAACGAGTCAAACGAGTCAAACGAGTCAAACGAGTCAAACGAGTCAAACGAGTCAAACGAGTCAAACGAGTCAAACGAGTCAAACGAGTCAAACGAGTCAAACGAGTCAAACGAGTCAAACGAGTCAAACGAGTCAAACGAGTCAAACGAGTCAAACGAGTCAAACGAGTCAAACGAGTCAAACGAGTCAAACGAGTCAAACGAGTCAAACGAGTCAAACGAGTCAAACGAGTCAAACGAGTCAAACGAGTCAAACGAGTCAAACGAGTCAAACGAGTCAAACGAGTCAAACGAGTCAAACGAGTCAAACGAGTCAAACGAGTCAAACGAGTCAAACGAGTCAAACGAGTCAAACGAGTCAAACGAGTCAAACGAGTCAAACGAGTCAAACGAGTCAAACGAGTCAAACGAGTCAAACGAGTCAAACGAGTCAAACGAGTCAAACGAGTCAAACGAGTCAAACGAGTCAAACGAGTCAAACGAGTCAAACGAGTCAAACGAGTCAAACGAGTCAAACGAGTCAAACGAGTCAAACGAGTCAAACGAGTCAAACGAGTCAAACGAGTCAAACGAGTCAAACGAGTCAAACGAGTCAAACGAGTCAAACGAGTCAAACGAGTCAAACGAGTCAAACGAGTCAAACGAGTCAAACGAGTCAAACGAGTCAAACGAGTCAAACGAGTCAAACGAGTCAAACGAGTCAAACGAGTCAAACGAGTCAAACGAGTCAAACGAGTCAAACGAGTCAAACGAGTCAAACGAGTCAAACGAGTCAAACGAGTCAAACGAGTCAAACGAGTCAAACGAGTCAAACGAGTCAAACGAGTCAAACGAGTCAAACGAGTCAAACGAGTCAAACGAGTCAAACGAGTCAAACGAGTCAAACGAGTCAAACGAGTCAAACGAGTCAAACGAGTCAAACGAGTCAAACGAGTCAAACGAGTCAAACGAGTCAAACGAGTCAAACGAGTCAAACGAGTCAAACGAGTCAAACGAGTCAAACGAGTCAAACGAGTCAAACGAGTCAAACGAGTCAAACGAGTCAAACGAGTCAAACGAGTCAAACGAGTCAAACGAGTCAAACGAGTCAAACGAGTCAAACGAGTCAAACGAGTCAAACGAGTCAAACGAGTCAAACGAGTCAAACGAGTCAAACGAGTCAAACGAGTCAAACGAGTCAAACGAGTCAAACGAGTCAAACGAGTCAAACGAGTCAAACGAGTCAAACGAGTCAAACGAGTCAAACGAGTCAAACGAGTCAAACGAGTCAAACGAGTCAAACGAGTCAAACGAGTCAAACGAGTCAAACGAGTCAAACGAGTCAAACGAGTCAAACGAGTCAAACGAGTCAAACGAGTCAAACGAGTCAAACGAGTCAAACGAGTCAAACGAGTCAAACGAGTCAAACGAGTCAAACGAGTCAAACGAGTCAAACGAGTCAAACGAGTCAAACGAGTCAAACGAGTCAAACGAGTCAAACGAGTCAAACGAGTCAAACGAGTCAAACGAGTCAAACGAGTCAAACGAGTCAAACGAGTCAAACGAGTCAAACGAGTCAAACGAGTCAAACGAGTCAAACGAGTCAAACGAGTCAAACGAGTCAAACGAGTCAAACGAGTCAAACGAGTCAAACGAGTCAAACGAGTCAAACGAGTCAAACGAGTCAAACGAGTCAAACGAGTCAAACGAGTCAAACGAGTCAAACGAGTCAAACGAGTCAAACGAGTCAAACGAGTCAAACGAGTCAAACGAGTCAAACGAGTCAAACGAGTCAAACGAGTCAAACGAGTCAAACGAGTCAAACGAGTCAAACGAGTCAAACGAGTCAAACGAGTCAAACGAGTCAAACGAGTCAAACGAGTCAAACGAGTCAAACGAGTCAAACGAGTCAAACGAGTCAAACGAGTCAAACGAGTCAAACGAGTCAAACGAGTCAAACGAGTCAAACGAGTCAAACGAGTCAAACGAGTCAAACGAGTCAAACGAGTCAAACGAGTCAAACGAGTCAAACGAGTCAAACGAGTCAAACGAGTCAAACGAGTCAAACGAGTCAAACGAGTCAAACGAGTCAAACGAGTCAAACGAGTCAAACGAGTCAAACGAGTCAAACGAGTCAAACGAGTCAAACGAGTCAAACGAGTCAAACGAGTCAAACGAGTCAAACGAGTCAAACGAGTCAAACGAGTCAAACGAGTCAAACGAGTCAAACGAGTCAAACGAGTCAAACGAGTCAAACGAGTCAAACGAGTCAAACGAGTCAAACGAGTCAAACGAGTCAAACGAGCCAAACGAGCCAAGCGAGCCAAGCGAGCCAAGCGAGCCAAGCGAGCCAAGCGAGCCAAGCGAGCCAAGCGAGCCAAGCGATCCAAGCGAGCCAAGCGAGCCTAGCGAGCCAAGCGAGCCAAGCGAGCCAAGCGAGCCAAGCGAGCCAAGCGAGCCAAGCGAGCCAAGCGAGCCAAGCGAGCCAAGCGAGCCAAACGAGCCAAGCGAGCCAAGCGAGCCAAGCGAGCCAAGCGAGCCAAGCGAGCCAAGCGAGCCAAGCGAGCCAAGCGAGCCAAGCGAGTCCATCGAGGCAAACGAGGCAAACGAGTCAAGCGATTCAACCGAGTCAAACGAGTCAAACGAGTCAATCGAGTCAAACGAGCCAAACGAGCCAAACGAGCCAAGCGAGCCAAACGAGCCAAGCGAGCCAAGCGAGCCAAGCGAGCCAAGCGAGCCAAGCGAGCCAAGCGAGCCAAGCGAGTCCATCGAGGCAAACGAGGCAAACGAGTCAAGCGATTCAACCGAGTCAAACGAGTCAAACGAGTCAATCGAGTCAAACGAGTCAAACGAGCCAAACGAGCCAAGCGAGCCAAACGAGCCAAGCGAGCCAAGCGAGCCAAGCGAGCCAAGCGAGGCAAGCGAGCCAAGCGAGTCAAACGAGTCAAACGAGTCAAACGAGTCAAACGAGTCAAACGGGTCGAACAGGACAATCGAGTCAAGCGAGTTGAACGAGTCAAACGAGTCAAACGTGTCAAACGGGTCAAAAGGGTCGAACAGGTCAATCGATTCAAACGAGTTGAACGAGTCAAACGAGTCAAACGTGTCAAACGGGTCAAAAGGGTCGAACAGGTCAATCGAGTCAAACGAGTCAAACGAGTCAAACGAGTCAAACGAGTCAAACGAGTCAAACGAGTCAAACGAGTCAAACGAGTCAAACGAGTCAAACGAGTCAAACGAGTCAAACGAGTCAAACGAGTCAAACGAGTCAAACGAGTCAAACGAGTCAAACGAGTCAAACGAGTCAAACGAGTCAAACGAGTCAAACGAGTCAAACGAGTCAAACGAGTCAAACGAGTCAAACGAGTCAAACGAGTCAAACGAGTCAAACGAGTCAAACGAGTCAAACGAGTCAAACGAGTCAAACGAGTCAAACGAGTCAAACGAGTCAAACGAGTCAAACGAGTCAAACGAGTCAAGCGAGCCAAACGAGCCAAGCGAGCCAAGCGAGCCAAGCGAGCCAAGCGAGCCAAGCGAGCCAAGCGAGCCAAGCGAGCCAAGCGAGCCAAGCGAGCCAAGCGAGTCCATCGAGGCAAACGAGGCAAACGAGTCAAGCGATTCAACCGAGTCAAACGAGTCAAACGAGTCAATCGAGTCAAACGAGTCAAACGAGCCAAACGAGCCAAGCGAGCCAAACGAGCCAAGCGAGCCAAGCGAGCCAAGCGAGCCAAGCGAGCCAAGCGAGCCAAGCGATCCAAGCGAGCCAAGCGAGCCTAGCGAGCCAAGCGAGCCAAGCGAGCCAAGCGAGCCAAGCGAGCCAAGCGAGCCAAGCGAGCCAAGCGAGCCAAGCGAGCCAAGCGAGCCAAACGAGCCAAGCGAGCCAAACCAGCCAAGCGAGCCAAACCAGCCAAGCGAGCCAAGCGAGCCAAGCGAGCCAAGCGAGCCAAGCGAGCCAAGCGAGCCAAGCGAGCCAAGCGAGCCAAGCGAGCCAAGCGAGCCAAGCGAGCCAAGCGAGCCAAGCGAGCCAAGCGAGCCAAGCGAGCCAAGCGAGCCAAACGAGCCAAGCGAGCCAAGCGAGCCAAGCGAGCCAAGCGAGCCAAGCGAGCCAAGCGAGCCAAGCGAGCCAAGCGAGTCCATCGAGGCAAACGAGGCAAACGAGTCAAGCGATTCAACCGAGTCAAACGAGTCAAACGAGTCAATCGAGTCAAACGAGTCAAACGAGCCAAACGAGCCAAGCGAGCCAAACGAGCCAAGCGAGCCAAGCGAGCCAAGCGAGCCAAGCGAGCCAAGCGAGCCAAGCGAGCCAAGCGAGCCAAGCGAGCCAAGCGAGCCAAGCGAGCCAAGCGAGCCAAGCGAGTCCATCGAGGCAAACGAGGCAAACGAGTCAAGCGATTCAACCGAGTCAAACGAGTCAAACGAGTCAAACGAGTCAAACGAGTCAAACGAGTCAAACGAGTCAAACGAGTCAAACGAGTCAAACGAGTCAAACGAGTCAAACGAGTCAAACGAGTCAAACGAGTCAAACGAGTCAAACGAGTCAAACGAGTCAAACGAGTCAAACGAGTCAAACGAGTCAAACGAGTCAAACGAGTCAAACGAGTCAAACGAGTCAAACGAGTCAAACGAGTCAAACGAGTCAAACGAGTCAAACGAGTCAAACGAGTCAAACGAGTCAAACGAGTCAAACGAGTCAAACGAGTCAAACGAGTCAAACGAGTCAAACGAGTCAAACGAGTCAAACGAGTCAAACGAGTCAAACGAGTCAAGCGAGTCAACCGAGTCAAACGAGTCAAACGAGTCAATCGAGTCAAACGAGTCAAACGAGTCAAACGAGTCAAACGAGTCAAACGAGTCAAACGAGTCAAACGAGTCAAACGAGTCAAGCGAGCCAAACGAGCCAAGCGAGCCAAGCGAGCCAAGCGAGCCAAGCGAGCCAAGCGAGCCAAGCGAGCCAAGCGAGCCAAGCGAGCCAAGCGAGCCAAGCGAGCCAAGCGAGCCAAGCGAG
Organism: Andrena haemorrhoa; assembly: GCA_910592295.1. Lineage (NCBI taxonomy): Eukaryota > Metazoa > Arthropoda > Insecta > Hymenoptera > Andrenidae > Andrena > Andrena haemorrhoa. The sequence goes on from CAJUZA010000227.1 coordinate 572,335, forward strand.
TCCATCGAGGCAAACGAGGCAAACGAGTCAAGCGATTCAACCGAGTCAAACGAGTCAAACGAGTCAATCGAGTCAAACGAGTCAAACGAGCCAAACGAGCCAAGCGAGCCAAACGAGCCAAGCGAGCCAAGCGAGCCAAGCGAGCCAAGCGAGCCAAGCGAGCCAAGCGAGCCAAGCGATCCAAGCGAGCCAAGCGAGCCTAGCGAGCCAAGCGAGCCAAGCGAGCCAAGCGAGCCAAGCGAGCCAAGCGAGCCAAGCGAGCCAAGCGAGCCAAACGAGCCAAGCGAGCCAAACCAGCCAAGCGAGCCAAACCAGCCAAGCGAGCCAAGCGAGCCAAGCGAGCCAAGCGAGCCAAGCGAGCCAAGCGAGCCAAGCGAGCCAAGCGAGCCAAGCGAGCCAAGCGAGCCAAGCGAGCCAAGCGAGCCAAGCGAGCCAAGCGAGCCAAGCGAGTCCATCGAGGCAAACGAGGCAAACGAGTCAAGCGATTCAACCGAGTCAAACGAGTCAAACGAGTCAATCGAGTCAAACGAGTCAAACGAGCCAAACGAGCCAAGCGAGCCAAACGAGCCAAGCGAGCCAAGCGAGCCAAGCGAGCCAAGCGAGCCAAGCGAGCCAAGCGAGCCAAGCGAGTCCATCGAGGCAAACGAGGCAAACGAGTCAAGCGATTCAACCGAGTCAAACGAGTCAAACGAGTCAATCGAGTCAAACGAGTCAAACGAGCCAAACGAGCCAAGCGAGCCAAACGAGCCAAGCGAGCCAAGCGAGCCAAGCGAGCCAAGCGAGCCAAGCGAGCCAAGCGAGTCAAACGAGTCAAACGAGTCAAACGAGTCAAACGAGTCAAACGGGTCGAACAGGACAATCGAGTCAAGCGAGTTGAACGAGTCAAACGAGTCAAACGTGTCAAACGGGTCAAAAGGGTCGAACAGGTCAATCGATTCAAACGAGTTGAACGAGTCAAACGAGTCAAACGTGTCAAACGGGTCAAAAGGGTCGAACAGGTCAATCGAGTCAAACGAGTCAAACGAGTCAAACGAGTCAAACGAGTCAAACGAGTCAAACGAGTCAAACGAGTCAAACGAGTCAAACGAGTCAAACGAGTCAAACGAGTCAAACGAGTCAAACGAGTCAAACGAGTCAAACGAGTCAAACGAGTCAAACGAGTCAAACGAGTCAAACGAGTCAAACGAGTCAAACGAGTCAAACGAGTCAAACGAGTCAAACGAGTCAAACGAGTCAAACGAGTCAAACGAGTCAAACGAGTCAAACGAGTCAAACGAGTCAAACGAGTCAAACGAGTCAAACGAGTCAAACGAGTCAAACGAGTCAAACGAGTCAAACGAGTCAAACGAGTCAAACGAGTCAAACGAGTCAAACGAGTCAAACGAGTCAAACGAGTCAAACGAGTCAAACGAGTCAAACGAGTCAAACGAGTCAAACGAGTCAAACGAGTCAAACGAGTCAAACGAGTCAAACGAGTCAAACGAGTCAAACGAGTCAAACGAGTCAAACGAGTCAAACGAGTCAAACGAGTCAAACGAGTCAAACGAGTCAAACGAGTCAAACGAGTCAAACGAGTCAAACGAGTCAAACGAGTCAAACGAGTCAAACGAGTCAAACGAGTCAAACGAGTCAAACGAGTCAAACGAGTCAAACGAGTCAAACGAGTCAAACGAGTCAAACGAGTCAAACGAGTCAAACGAGTCAAACGAGTCAAACGAGTCAAACGAGTCAAACGAGTCAAACGAGTCAAACGAGTCAAACGAGTCAAACGAGTCAAACGAGTCAAACGAGTCAAACGAGTCAAACGAGTCAAACGAGTCAAACGAGTCAAACGAGTCAAACGAGTCAAACGAGTCAAACGAGTCAAACGAGTCAAACGAGTCAAACGAGTCAAACGAGTCAAACGAGTCAAACGAGTCAAACGAGTCAAACGAGTCAAACGAGTCAAACGAGTCAAACGAGTCAAACGAGTCAAACGAGTCAAACGAGTCAAACGAGTCAAACGAGTCAAACGAGTCAAACGAGTCAAACGAGCCAAACGAGTCAAGCGAGCCAAACGAGCCAAGCGAGCCAAGCGAGCCAAGCGAGCCAAGCGAGCCAAACGAGCCAAGCGAGCCAAGCGAGCCAAGCGAGCCAAGCGAGCCAAGCGAGCCAAGCGAGCCAAGCGAGCCAAGCGAGCCAAGCGAGCCAAGCGAGCCAAGCGAGCCAAGCGAGCCAAGCGAGCCAAGCGAGCCAAGCGAGCCAAGCGAGCCAAGCGAGCCAAGCGAGCCAAGCGAGCCAAGCGAGCCAAGCGAGCCAAGCGAGCCAAGCGAGCCAAGCGAGCCAAGCGAGCCAAGCGAGCCAAGCGAGCCAAGCGAGCCAAGCGAGCCAAGCGAGCCAAGCGAGCCAAGCGAGCCAAACGAGCCAAACGAGCCAAGCGAGCCAAGCGAGCCAAGCGAGCCAAGCGAGCCAAGCGAGCCAAGCGAGCCAAGCGAGCCAAGCGAGCCAAGCGAGCCAAGCGAGCCAAGCGAGCCAAGCGAGCCAAGCGAGCCAAGCGAGCCAAGCGAGTCCATCGAGGCAAACGAGGCAAACGAGTCAAGCGATTCAACCGAGTCAAACGAGTCAAACGAGTCAATCGAGTCAAACGAGTCAAACGAGCCAAACGAGCCAAGCGAGCCAAACGAGCCAAGCGAGCCAAGCGAGCCAAGCGAGCCAAGCGAGCCAAGCGAGCCAAGCGAGCCAAGCGAGCCAAGCGAGCCAAGCGAGCCAAGCGAGCCAAGCGAGCCAAGCGAGCCAAGCGAGCCAAGCGAGCCAAGCGAGCCAAGCGAGCCAAGCGAGCCAAGCGAGCCAAACGAGCCAAGCGAGCCAAACGAGCCAAGCGAGCCAAGCGAGCCAAGCGAGCCAAGCGAGCCAAGCGAGCCAAGCGAGCCAAGCGAGCCAAGCGAGCCAAGCGAGCCAAGCGAGCCAAGCGAGCCAAGCGAGCCAAGCGAGCCAAGCGAGCCAAGCGAGCCAAGCGAGCCAAACGAGCCAAACGAGCCAAGCGAGCCAAACGAGCCAAACGAGCCAAACGAGCCAAGCGAGCCAAGCGAGCCAAGCGAGCCAAGCGAGCCAAGCGAGTCAAACGAGTCAAACGAGTCAAACGAGTCAAACGAGTCAAACGAGTCAAACGAGTCAAGCGAGCCAAGCGAGCCAAGCGAGTCAAACGAGTCAAACGAGTCAAACGAGTCAAACGAGTCAAACGGGTCGAACAGGACAAGCGAGCCAAGCGAGCCAAGCGAGTCCATCGAGGCAAACGAGGCAAACGAGTCAAGCGAGTCAACCGAGTCAAACGAGTCAAACGAGTCAATCGAGTCAAACGAGTCAAACGAGTCAAACGAGTCAAACGAGTCAAACGAGTCAAACGAGTCAAACGAGTCAAACGAGTCAAGCGAGCCAAACGAGCCAAGCGAGCCAAGCGAGCCAAGCGAGCCAAGCGAGCCAAGCGAGCCAAGCGAGCCAAGCGAGCCAAGCGAGCCAAGCGAGCCAAGCGAGCCAAGCGAGCCAAGCGAGTCCATCGAGGCAAACGAGGCAAACGAGTCAAGCGATTCAACCGAGTCAAACGAGTCAAACGAGTCAATCGAGTCAAACGAGTCAAACGAGCCAAACGAGCCAAGCGAGCCAAACGAGCCAAGCGAGCCAAGCGAGCCAAGCGAGCCAAGCGAGCCAAGCGAGCCAAGCGAGCCAAGCGATCCAAGCGAGCCAAGCGAGCCTAGCGAGCCAAGCGAGCCAAGCGAGCCAAGCGAGCCAAGCGAGCCAAGCGAGCCAAGCGAGCCAAGCGAGCCAAGCGAGCCAAACGAGCCAAGCGAGCCAAACCAGCCAAGCGAGCCAAACCAGCCAAGCGAGCCAAGCGAGCCAAGCGAGCCAAGCGAGCCAAGCGAGCCAAGCGAGCCAAGCGAGCCAAGCGAGCCAAGCGAGTCCATCGAGGCAAACGAGGCAAACGAGTCAAGCGATTCAACCGAGTCAAACGAGTCAAACGAGTCAATCGAGTCAAACGAGTCAAACGAGCCAAACGAGCCAAGCGAGCCAAACGAGTCAAACGAGCCAAGCGAGCCAAGCGAGCCAAGCGAGCCAAGCGAGCCAAGCGAGCCAAGCGAGTCCATCGAGGCAAACGAGGCAAACGAGTCAAGCGATTCAACCGAGTCAAACGAGTCAAACGAGTCAATCGAGTCAAACGAGTCAAACGAGCCAAACGAGCCAAGCGAGCCAAACGAGCCAAGCGAGCCAAGCGAGCCAAGCGAGCCAAGCGAGCCAAGCGAGCCAAGCGAGTCAAACGAGTCAAACGAGTCAAACGAGTCAAACGAGTCAAACGGGTCGAACAGGACAATCGAGTCAAGCGAGTTGAACGAGTCAAACGAGTCAAACGTGTCAAACGGGTCAAAAGGGTCGAACAGGTCAATCGATTCAAACGAGTTGAACGAGTCAAACGAGTCAAACGTGTCAAACGGGTCAAAAGGGTCGAACAGGTCAATCGAGTCAAACGAGTCAAACGAGTCAAACGAGTCAAACGAGTCAAACGAGTCAAACGAGTCAAACGAGTCAAACGAGTCAAACGAGTCAAACGAGTCAAACGAGTCAAACGAGTCAAACGAGTCAAACGAGTCAAACGAGTCAAACGAGTCAAACGAGTCAAACGAGTCAAACGAGTCAAACGAGTCAAACGAGTCAAACGAGTCAAACGAGTCAAACGAGTCAAACGAGTCAAACGAGTCAAACGAGTCAAACGAGTCAAACGAGTCAAACGAGTCAAACGAGTCAAACGAGTCAAACGAGTCAAACGAGTCAAACGAGTCAAACGAGTCAAACGAGTCAAACGAGTCAAACGAGTCAAACGAGTCAAACGAGTCAAACGAGTCAAACGAGTCAAACGAGTCAAACGAGTCAAACGAGTCAAACGAGTCAAACGAGTCAAACGAGTCAAACGAGTCAAACGAGTCAAACGAGTCAAACGAGTCAAACGAGTCAAACGAGTCAAACGAGTCAAACGAGTCAAACGAGTCAAACGAGTCAAACGAGTCAAACGAGTCAAACGAGTCAAACGAGTCAAACGAGTCAAACGAGTCAAACGAGTCAAACGAGTCAAACGAGTCAAACGAGTCAAACGAGTCAAACGAGTCAAACGAGTCAAACGAGTCAAACGAGTCAAACGAGTCAAACGAGTCAAACGAGTCAAACGAGTCAAACGAGTCAAACGAGTCAAACGAGTCAAACGAGTCAAACGAGTCAAACGAGTCAAACGAGTCAAACGAGTCAAACGAGTCAAACGAGTCAAACGAGTCAAACGAGTCAAACGAGTCAAACGAGTCAAACGAGTCAAACGAGTCAAACGAGTCAAACGAGTCAAACGAGTCAAACGAGTCAAACGAGTCAAACGAGTCAAACGAGTCAAACGAGTCAAACGAGTCAAACGAGTCAAACGAGTCAAACGAGTCAAACGAGTCAAACGAGTCAAACGAGTCAAACGAGTCAAACGAGTCAAACGAGTCAAACGAGTCAAACGAGTCAAACGAGTCAAACGAGTCAAACGAGTCAAACGAGTCAAACGAGTCAAACGAGTCAAACGAGTCAAACGAGTCAAACGAGTCAAACGAGTCAAACGAGTCAAACGAGTCAAACGAGTCAAACGAGTCAAACGAGTCAAACGAGTCAAACGAGTCAAGCGAGTCAAGCGAGCCAAACGAGCCAAGCGAGCCAAGCGAGCCAAGCGAGCCAAGCGAGCCAAGCGAGCCAAGCGAGCCAAGCGAGCCAAGCGAGCCAAGCGAGCCAAGCGAGTCCATCGATGCAAACGAGGCAAACGAGTCAAGCGATTCAACCGAGTCAAACGAGTCAAACGAGTCAATCGAGTCAAACGAGTCAAACGAGCCAAACGAGCCAAGCGAGCCAAACGAGCCAAGCGAGCCAAACGAGCCAAGCGAGCCAAGCGAGCCAAGCGAGCCAAGCGAGCCAAGCGAGCCAAGCGAGCCAAGCGAGCCAAACGAGCCAAGCGAGCCAAACGAGCCAAGCGAGCCAAGCGAGCCAAGCGAGCCAAGCGAGCCAAGCGAGCCAAGCGAGCCAAGCGAGCCAAGCGAGCCAAGCGAGCCAAGCGAGCCAAGCGAGCCAAGCGAGCCAAGCGAGCCAAGCGAGCCAAGCGAGCCAAGCGAGCCAAGCGAGCCAAGCGAGCCAAGCGAGCCAAACGAGCCAAGCGAGCCAAACGAGCCAAACGAGCCAAACGAGCCAAGCGAGCCAAGCGAGCCAAGCGAGCCAAGCGAGCCAAGCGAGTCAAACGAGTCAAACGAGTCAAACGAGTCAAACGAGTCAAACGAGTCAAACGAGTCAAGCGAGCCAAGCGAGCCAAGCGAGTCAAACGAGTCAAACGAGTCAAACGAGTCAAACGAGTCAAACGGGTCGAACAGGACAATCGAGCCAAGCGAGCCAAGCGAGTCCATCGAGGCAAACGAGGCAAACGAGTCAAGCGAGTCAACCGAGTCAAACGAGTCAAACGAGTCAATCGAGTCAAACGAGTCAAACGAGTCAAACGAGTCAAACGAGTCAAACGAGTCAAACGAGTCAAACGAGTCAAACGAGTCAAGCGAGCCAAACGAGCCAAGCGAGCCAAGCGAGCCAAGCGAGCCAAGCGAGCCAAGCGAGCCAAGCGAGCCAAGCGAGCCAAGCGAGCCAAGCGAGCCAAGCGAGTCCATCGAGGCAAACGAGGCAAACGAGTCAAGCGATTCAACCGAGTCAAACGAGTCAAACGAGTCAATCGAGTCAAACGAGTCAAACGAGCCAAACGAGCCAAGCGAGCCAAGCGAGCCAAGCGAGCCAAGCGAGCCAAGCGAGCCAAGCGAGCCAAGCGAGCCAAGCGAGCCAAGCGATCCAAGCGAGCCAAGCGAGCCTAGCGAGCCAAGCGAGCCAAGCGAGCCAAGCGAGCCAAGCGAGCCAAGCGAGCCAAGCGAGCCAAGCGAGCCAAGCGAGCCAAGCGAGCCAAGCGAGCCAAACGAGCCAAGCGAGCCAAACCAGCCAAGCGAGCCAAACCAGCCAAGCGAGCCAAGCGAGCCAAGCGAGCCAAGCGAGCCAAGCGAGCCAAGCGAGCCAAGCGAGCCAAGCGAGCCAAGCGAGCCAAGCGAGCCAAGCGAGCCAAGCGAGCCAAGCGAGTCCATCGAGGCAAACGAGGCAAACGAGTCAAGCGATTCAACCGAGTCAAACGAGTCAAACGAGTCAATCGAGTCAAACGAGTCAAACGAGCCAAACGAGCCAAGCGAGCCAAACGAGCCAAGCGAGCCAAGCGAGCCAAGCGAGCCAAGCGAGCCAAGCGAGCCAAGCGAGCCAAGCGAGTCCATCGAGGCAAACGAGGCAAACGAGTCAAGCGATTCAACCGAGTCAAACGAGTCAAACGAGTCAATCGAGTCAAACGAGTCAAACGAGCCAAACGAGCCAAGCGAGCCAAACGAGCCAAGCGAGCCAAGCGAGCCAAGCGAGCCAAGCGAGCCAAGCGAGCCAAGCGAGTCAAACGAGTCAAACGAGTCAAACGAGTCAAACGAGTCAAACGGGTCGAACAGGACAATCGAGTCAAGCGAGTTGAACGAGTCAAACGAGTCAAACGTGTCAAACGGGTCAAAAGGGTCGAACAGGTCAATCGATTCAAACGAGTTGAACGAGTCAAACGAGTCAAACGTGTCAAACGGGTCAAAAGGGTCGAACAGGTCAATCGAGTCAAACGAGTCAAACGAGTCAAACGAGTCAAACGAGGCAAACGAGTCAAACGAGTCAAACGAGTCAAACGAGTCAAACGAGTCAAACGAGTCAAACGAGTCAAACGAGTCAAACGAGTCAAACGAGTCAAACGAGTCAAACGAGTCAAACGAGTCAAACGAGTCAAACGAGTCAAACGAGTCAAACGAGTCAAACGAGTCAAACGAGTCAAACGAGTCAAACGAGTCAAACGAGTCAAACGAGTCAAACGAGTCAAACGAGTCAAACGAGTCAAACGAGTCAAACGAGTCAAACGAGTCAAACGAGTCAAACGAGTCAAACGAGTCAAACGAGTCAAACGAGTCAAACGAGTCAAACGAGTCAAACGAGTCAAACGAGTCAAACGAGTCAAACGAGTCAAACGAGTCAAACGAGTCAAACGAGTCAAACGAGTCAAACGAGTCAAACGAGTCAAACGAGTCAAACGAGTCAAACGAGTCAAACGAGTCAAACGAGTCAAACGAGTCAAGCGAGCCAAACGAGCCAAGCGAGCCAAGCGAGCCAAGCGAGCCAAGCGAGCCAAGCGAGCCAAGCGAGCCAAGCGAGCCAAGCGAGTCCATCGAGGCAAACGAGGCAAACGAGTCAAGCGATTCAACCGAGTCAAACGAGTCAAACGAGTCAATCGAGTCAAACGAGTCAAACGAGCCAAACGAGCCAAGCGAGCCAAACGAGCCAAGCGAGCCAAACGAGCCAAGCGAGCCAAGCGAGCCAAGCGAGCCAAGCGAGCCAAGCGAGCCAAGCGAGCCAAGCGAGCCAAGCGAGCCTAGCGAGCCAAGCGAGCCAAGCGAGCCAAGCGAGCCAAGCGAGCCAAGCGAGCCAAGCGAGCCAAGCGAGCCAAGCGAGCCAAGCGAGCCAAGCGAGCCAAACGAGCCAAGCGAGCCAAACCAGCCAAGCGAGCCAAGCGAGCCAAGCGAGCCAAGCGAGCCAAGCGAGCCAAGCGAGCCAAGCGAGCCAAGCGAGCCAAGCGAGCCAAGCGAGCCAAGCGAGCCAAGCGAGCCAAGCGAGCCAAGCGAGCCAAGCGAGCCAAGCGAGCCAAGCGAGCCAAGCGAGCCAAGCGAGCCAAGCGAGCCAAGCGAGCCAAGCGAGCCAAGCGAGTCCATCGAGGCAAACGAGGCAAACGAGTCAAGCGATTCAACCGAGTCAAACGAGTCAAACGAGTCAATCGAGTCAAACGAGTCAAACGAGCCAAACGAGCCAAGCGAGCCAAACGAGCCAAGCGAGCCAAGCGAGCCAAGCGAGCCAAGCGAGCCAAGCGAGCCAAGCGAGCCAAGCGAGCCAAGCGAGCCAAGCGAGCCAAGCGAGCCAAGCGAGTCCATCGAGGCAAACGAGGCAAACGAGTCAAGCGATTCAACCGAGTCAAACGAGTCAAACGAGTCAATCGAGTCAAACGAGTCAAACGAGCCAAACGAGCCAAGCGAGCCAAACGAGCCAAGCGAGCCAAGCGAGCCAAGCGAGCCAAGCGAGCCAAGCGAGCCAAGCGAGCCAAGCGAGCCAAGCGAGCCAAGCGAGCCAAGCGAGCCAAGCGACCCAAGCGAGCCAAGCGAGCCAAGCGAGCCAAGCGAGCCAAGCGAGCCAAGCGAGCCAAGCGAGCCAAGCGAGCCAAGCGAGCCAAGCGAGCCAAGCGAGCCAAGCGAGCCAAACGAGCCAAGCGAGCCAAACGAGCCAAGCGAGCCAAGCGAGCCAAGCGAGCCAAGCGAGCCAAGCGAGCCAAGCGAGCCAAGCGAGCCAAGCGAGCCAAGCGAGCCAAGCGAGCCAAGCGAGCCAAGCGAGCCAAGCGAGCCAAGCGAGCCAAGCGAGCCAAGCGAGCCAAGCGAGCCAAGCGAGCGAAGCGAGCCAAGCGAGCCAAGCGAGCCAAACGAGCCAAACGAGCCAAGCGAGCCAAACGAGCCAAACGAGCCAAACGAGCCAAGCGAGCCAAGCGAGCCAAGCGAGCCAAGCGAGCCAAGCGAGTCAAACGAGCCAAACGAGTCAAACGAGTCAAACGAGCCAAACGAGTCAAACGAGTCAAGCGAGCCAAGCGAGCCAAGCGAGTCAAACGAGTCAAACGAGTCAAACGAGTCAAACGAGTCAAACGGGTCGAACAGGACAATCGAGCCAAGCGAGCCAAGCGAGTCCATCGAGGCAAACGAGGCAAACGAGTCAAACGAGTCAACCGAGTCAAACGAGTCAAACGAGTCAATCGAGTCAAACGAGTCAATCGAGTCAAACGAGTCAAACGAGCCAAACGAGCCAAGCGAGCCAAACGAGCCAAGCGAGCCAAGCGAGCCAAGCGAGCCAAGCGAGCCAAGCGAGCCAAGCGAGCCAAGCGAGCCAAGCGAGCCAAGCGAGCCAAGCGAGCCAAGCGAGCCAAGCGAGCCAAGCGAGCCAAGCGAGCCAAGCGAGCCAAGCGAGCCAAGCGAGCCAAGCGAGCCAAGCGAGCCAAGCGAGCCAAGCGAGCCAAGCGAGCCAAGCGAGCCAAGCGAGCCAAGCGAGCCAAGCGAGCCAAACGAGCCAAACGAGCCAAGCGAGCCAAGCGAGCCAAGCGAGCCAAGCGAGCCAAGCGAGCCAAGCGAGCCAAGCGAGCCAAGCGAGCCAAGCGAGCCAAGCGAGCCAAGCGAGTCAAACGAGTCAAACGAGTCAAACGAGTCAAACGAGTCAAACGGGTCGAACAGGACAATCGAGTCAAGCGAGTTGAACGAGTCAAACGAGTCAAACGTGTCAAACGGGTCAAAAGGGTCGAACAGGTCAATCGATTCAAACGAGTTGAACGAGTCGAACGAGTCGAACGAGTCGAACGAGTCGAACGAGTCGAACGAGTCAAACGAGTCAAACGAGTCAAACGAGTCAAACGAGTCAAACGAGTCAAACGAGTCAAACGAGTCAAACGAGTCAAACGAGTCAAACGAGTCAAACGAGTCAAACGAGTCAAACGAGTCAAACGAGTCAAACGAGTCAAACGAGTCAAACGAGTCAAACGAGTCAAACGAGTCAAACGAGTCAAACGAGTCAAACGAGTCAAACGAGTCAAACGAGTCAAACGAGTCAAACGAGTCAAACGAGTCAAACGAGTCAAACGAGTCAAACGAGTCAAACGAGTCAAACGAGTCAAACGAGTCAAACGAGTCAAACGAGTCAAACGAGTCAAACGAGTCAAACGAGTCAAACGAGTCAAACGAGTCAAACGAGTCAAACGAGTCAAACGAGTCAAACGAGTCAAACGAGTCAAACGAGTCAAACGAGTCAAACGAGTCAAACGAGTCAAACGAGTCAAACGAGTCAAACGAGTCAAACGAGTCAAACGAGTCAAACGAGTCAAACGAGTCAAACGAGTCAAACGAGTCAAACGAGTCAAACGAGTCAAACGAGTCAAACGAGTCAAACGAGTCAAACGAGTCAAACGAGTCAAACGAGTCAAACGAGTCAAACGAGTCAAACGAGTCAAACGAGTCAAACGAGTCAAACGAGTCAAACGAGTCAAACGAGTCAAACGAGTCAAACGAGTCAAACGAGTCAAACGAGTCAAACGAGTCAAACGAGTCAAACGAGTCAAACGAGTCAAACGAGTCAAACGAGTCAAACGAGTCAAACGAGTCAAACGAGTCAAACGAGTCAAACGAGTCAAACGAGTCAAACGAGTCAAACGAGTCAAACGAGTCAAACGAGTCAAACGAGTCAAACGAGTCAAACGAGTCAAACGAGTCAAACGAGTCAAACGAGTCAAACGAGTCAAACGAGTCAAACGAGTCAAACGAGTCAAACGAGTCAAACGAGTCAAACGAGTCAAACGAGTCAAACGAGTCAAACGAGTCAAACGAGTCAAACGAGTCAAACGAGTCAAACGAGTCAAACGAGTCAAACGAGTCAAACGAGTCAAACGAGTCAAACGAGTCAAACGAGTCAAACGAGTCAAACGAGTCAAACGAGTCAAACGAGTCAAACGAGTCAAACGAGTCAAACGAGTCAAACGAGTCAAACGAGTCAAACGAGTCAAACGAGTCAAACGAGTCAAACGAGTCAAACGAGTCAAACGAGTCAAACGAGTCAAACGAGTCAAACGAGTCAAACGAGTCAAACGAGTCAAACGAGTCAAACGAGTCAAACGAGTCAAACGAGTCAAACGAGTCAAACGAGTCAAACGAGTCAAACGAGTCAAACGAGTCAAACGAGTCAAACGAGTCAAACGAGTCAAACGAGTCAAACGAGTCAAACGAGTCAAACGAGTCAAACGAGTCAAACGAGTCAAACGAGTCAAACGAGTCAAACGAGTCAAACGAGTCAAACGAGTCAAACGAGTCAAACGAGTCAAACGAGTCAAACGAGTCAAACGAGTCAAACGAGTCAAACGAGTCAAACGAGTCAAACGAGTCAAACGAGTCAAACGAGTCAAACGAGTCAAACGAGTCAAACGAGTCAAACGAGTCAAACGAGTCAAACGAGTCAAACGAGTCAAACGAGTCAAACGAGTCAAACGAGTCAAACGAGTCAAACGAGTCAAACGAGTCAAACGAGTCAAACGAGTCAAACGAGTCAAACGAGTCAAACGAGTCAAACGAGTCAAACGAGTCAAACGAGTCAAACGAGTCAAACGAGTCAAACGAGTCAAACGAGTCAAACGAGTCAAACGAGTCAAACGAGTCAAACGAGTCAAACGAGTCAAACGAGTCAAACGAGTCAAACGAGTCAAACGAGTCAAACGAGTCAAACGAGTCAAACGAGTCAAACGAGTCAAACGAGTCAAACGAGTCAAACGAGTCAAACGAGTCAAACGAGTCAAACGAGTCAAACGAGTCAAACGAGTCAAACGAGTCAAACGAGTCAAACGAGTCAAACGAGTCAAACGAGTCAAACGAGTCAAACGAGTCAAACGAGTCAAACGAGTCAAACGAGTCAAACGAGTCAAACGAGTCAAACGAGTCAAACGAGTCAAACGAGTCAAACGAGTCAAACGAGTCAAACGAGTCAAACGAGTCAAACGAGTCAAACGAGTCAAACGAGTCAAACGAGTCAAACGAGTCAAACGAGTCAAACGAGTCAAACGAGTCAAACGAGTCAAACGAGTCAAACGAGTCAAACGAGTCAAACGAGTCAAACGAGTCAAACGAGTCAAACGAGTCAAACGAGTCAAACGAGTCAAACGAGTCAAACGAGTCAAACGAGTCAAACGAGTCAAACGAGTCAAACGAGTCAAACGAGTCAAACGAGTCAAACGAGTCAAACGAGTCAAACGAGTCAAACGAGTCAAACGAGTCAAACGAGTCAAACGAGTCAAACGAGTCAAACGAGTCAAACGAGTCAAACGAGTCAAACGAGTCAAACGAGTCAAACGAGTCAAACGAGTCAAACGAGTCAAACGAGTCAAACGAGTCAAACGAGTCAAACGAGTCAAACGAGTCAAACGAGTCAAACGAGTCAAACGAGTCAAACGAGTCAAACGAGTCAAACGAGTCAAACGAGTCAAACGAGTCAAACGAGTCAAACGAGTCAAACGAGTCAAACGAGTCAAACGAGTCAAACGAGTCAAACGAGTCAAACGAGTCAAACGAGTCAAACGTGTCTCAAACGGGTCAAAAGGGTCGAACAGGACAATCGATTCAAACGAGTTGAACGAGTCAAACGAGTCAAACGAGTCAAACGAGTCAAACGTGTCTCAAACGGGTCAAAAGGGTCGAACAGGACAATCGATTCAAACGAGTTGAACGAGTCAAACGAGTCAAACGTGTCAAACGGGTCAAAAGGGTCGAACAGGTCAATCGAGTCAAACGAGTCAAACGAGTCAAACGAGTCAAACGAGTCAAACGAGTCAAACGAGTCAAACGAGTCAAACGAGTCAAACGAGTCAAACGAGTCAAACGAGTCAAACGAGTCAAACGAGTCAAACGAGTCGAACGAGTCGAACGAGTCGAACGAGTCGAACGAGTCGAACGAGTCGAACGAGTCGAACGAGTCGAACGAGTCGAACGAGTCGAACGAGTCGAACGAGTCGAACGAGTCGAACGAGTCGAACGAGTCGAACGAGTCAAACGAGTCGAACGAGTCAAACGAGTCGAACGAGTCAAACGAGTCAAACGAGTCAAACGAGTCAAACGAGTCAAACGAGTCAAACGAGTCAAACGAGTCAAACGAGTCAAACGAGTCAAACGAGTCAAACGAGTCAAACGAGTCAAACGAGCCAAACGAGCCAAGCGAGCCAAGCGAGCCAAGCGAGCCAAGCGAGCCAAGCGATCCAAGCGAGCCAAGCGAGCCTAGCGAGCCAAGCGAGCCAAGCGAGCCAAGCGAGCCAAGCGAGCCAAGCGAGCCAAGCGAGCCAAGCGAGCCAAGCGAGCCAAGCGAGCCAAGCGAGCCAAACGAGCCAAGCGAGCCAAACCAGCCAAGCGAGCCAAGCGAGCCAAGCTAGCCAAGCGAGCCAAGCGAGCCAAGCGAGCCAAGCGAGCCAAGCGAGCCAAGCGAGCCAAACGAGCCAAACGAGCCAAGCGAGCCAAGCGAGCCAAGCGAGCCAAGCGAGCCAAGCGAGCCAAGCGAGCCAAGCGAGCCAAGCGAGCCAAGCGAGCCAAGCGAGCCAAGCGAGCCAAACGAGGCAAACGAGGCAAACGAGGCAAACGAGTCAAACGAGTCAAACGAGTCAAGCGAGCCAAGCGAGCCAAGCGAGTCAAACGAGTCAAACGAGTCAAACGAGTCAAACGAGTCAAACGGGTCGAACAGGACAATCGAGTCAAGCGAGTTGAACGAGTCAAACGAGTCAAACGAGTCAAACGAGTCAAGCGAGTTGAACGAGTCCAACGACTCAAACGAGTCAAACGAGTCAAACGAGTCAAACGAGTCAAACGTGTCTCAAACGGGTCAAAAGGGTCGAACAGGACAATCGATTCAAACGAGTTGAACGAGTCAAACGAGTCAAACGTGTCAAACGGGTCAAAAGGGTCGAACAGGTCAATCGAGTCAAACGAGTCAAACGAGTCAAACGAGTCAAACGAGTCAAACGAGTCAAACGAGTCAAACGAGTCAAACGAGTCAAACGAGTCAAACGAGTCAAACGAGTCAAACGAGTCAAACGAGTCAAACGAGTCAAACGAGTCAAACGAGTCAAACGAGTCAAACGAGTCAAACGAGTCAAACGAGTCAAACGAGTCAAACGAGTCAAACGAGTCAAACGAGTCAAACGAGTCAAACGAGTCAAACGAGTCAAACGAGTCAAACGAGTCAAACGAGTCAAACGAGTCAAACGAGTCAAACGAGTCAAACGAGTCAAACGAGTCAAACGAGTCAAACGAGTCAAACGAGTCAAACGAGTCAAACGAGTCAAACGAGTCAAACGAGTCAAACGAGTCAAACGAGTCAAACGAGTCAAACGAGTCAAACGAGTCAAACGAGTCAAACGAGTCAAACGAGTCAAACGAGTCAAACGAGTCAAACGAGTCAAACGAGTCAAACGAGTCAAACGAGTCAAACGAGTCAAACGAGTCAAACGAGTCAAACGAGTCAAACGAGTCAAACGAGTCAAACGAGTCAAACGAGTCAAACGAGTCAAACGAGTCAAACGAGTCAAACGAGTCAAACGAGTCAAACGAGTCAAACGAGTCAAACGAGTCAAACGAGTCAAACGAGTCAAACGAGTCAAACGAGTCAAACGAGTCAAACGAGTCAAACGAGTCAAACGAGTCAAACGAGTCAAACGAGTCAAGCGAGCCAAGCGAGCCAAGCGAGTCAAACGAGTCAAACGAGTCAAACGAGTCAAACGAGTCAAACGGGTCGAACAGGACAATCGAGTCAAGCGAGTTGAACGAGTCAAACGAGTCAAACGAGTCAAACGAGTCAAGCGAGTTGAACGAGTCCAACGAGTCAAACGAGTCAAACGAGTCAAACGAGTCAAACGAGTCAAACGAGTCAAACGTGTCTCAAACGGGTCAAAAGGGTCGAACAGGACAATCGATTCAAACGAGTTGAACGAGTCAAACGAGTCAAACGTGTCAAACGGGTCAAAAGGGTCGAACAGGTCAATCGAGTCAAACGAGTCAAACGAGTCAAACGAGTCAAACGAGTCAAACGAGTCAAACGAGTCAAACGAGTCAAACGAGTCGAACGAGTCAAACGAGTCAAACGAGTCAAACGAGTCAAACGAGTCAAACGAGTCAAACGAGTCAAACGAGTCAAACGAGTCAAACGAGTCAAACGAGTCAAACGAGTCAAACGAGTCAAACGAGTCAAACGAGTCAAACGAGTCAAACGAGTCAAACGAGTCAAACGAGTCAAACGAGTCAAACGAGTCAAACGAGTCAAACGAGCCAAACGAGCCAAGCGAGCCAAGCGAGCCAAGCGAGCCAAGCGAGCCAAGCGAGCCAAGCGAGCCTAGCGAGCCAAGCGAGCCAAGCGAGCCAAGCGAGCCAAGCGAGCCAAGCGAGCCAAGCGAGCCAAGCGAGCCAAGCGAGCCAAGCGAGCCAAGCGAGCCAAGCGAGCCAAACGAGCCAAGCGAGCCAAGCGAGCCAAGCGAGCCAAGCGAGCCAAGCGAGCCAAGCGAGCCAAGCGAGCCAAGCGAGCAAAGCGAGCCAAGCGAGCCAAGCGAGCCAAACGAGCCAAACGAGCCAAACGAGCCAAGCGAGCCAAGCGAGCCAAGCGAGCCAAGCGAGCCAAGCGAGCCAAGCGAGCCAAGCGAGCCAAGCGAGCCAAGCGAGCCAAGCGAGCCAAGCGACCCAAGCGAGCCAAGCGAGCCAAGCGAGCCAAGCGAGCCAAGCGAGCCAAGCGAGCCAAGCGAGCCAAGCGAGCCAAGCGAGTCAAACGAGGCAAACGAGGCAAACGAGTCAAACGAGTCAAACGAGTCAAGCGAGCCAAGCGAGCCAAGCGAGTCAAACGAGTCAAACGAGTCAAACGAGTCAAACGAGTCAAACGGGTCGAACAGGACAATCGAGTCAAGCGAGTTGAACGAGTCAAACGAGTCAAACGAGTCAAACGAGTCAAGCGAGTTGAACGAGTCCAACGAGTCAAACGAGTCAAACGAGTCAAACGAGTCAAACGTGTCTCAGACCGGTCAAAAGGGTCGAACAGGACAATCGATTCAAACGAGTTGAACGAGTCAAACGAGTCAAACGTGTCAAACGGGTCAAAAGGGTCGAACAGGACAATCGAGTCAAACGAGTCAAACGAGTCAAACGAGTCAAACGAGTCAAACGAGTCAAACGAGTCAAACGAGTCAAACGAGTCAAACGAGTCAAACGAGTCAAACGAGTCAAACGAGTCAAACGAGTCAAACGAGTCAAACGAGTCAAACGAGTCAAACGAGTCGAACGAGTCGAACGAGTCGAACGAGTCGAACGAGTCAAACGAGTCAAACGAGTCAAACGAGTCAAACGAGTCAAACGAGTCAAACGAGTCAAACGAGTCAAACGAGTCAAACGAGTCAAACGAGTCAAACGAGTCAAACGAGTCAAACGAGTCAAACGAGTCAAACGAGTCAAACGAGTCAAACGAGTCAAACGAGTCAAACGAGTCAAACGAGTCAAACGAGCCAAACGAGCCAAGCGAGCCAAGCGAGCCAAGCGAGCCAAGCGAGCCAAGCGAGCCAAGCGAGCCAAGCGAGCCAAGCGAGCCAAGCGAGCCAAGCGAGCCAAGCGAGCCAAGCGAGCCAAGCGAGCCAAGCGAGCCAAGCGAGCCAAGCGAGCCAAACGAGCCAAGCGAGCCAAACCAGCCAAGCGAGCCAAGCGAGCCAAGCGAGCCAAGCGAGCCAAGCGAGCCAAGCGAGCCAAGCGAGCCAAGCGAGCCAAGCGAGCCAAGCGAGCCAAGCGAGCCAAGCGAGCCAAGCGAGCCAAGCGAGCCAAGCGAGCCAAGCGAGCCAAGCGAGCCAAGCGACCCAAGCGAGCCAAGCGAGCCAAGCGAGCCAAGCGAGCCAAGCGAGCCAAGCGAGCCAAGCGAGCCAAGCGAGTCAAGCGAGCCAAGCGAGTCAAGCGAGCCAAGCGAGACAAGCGAGCCAAGCGAGCCAAGCGAGCCAAGCGAGACAAGCGAGCCAAGCGAGCCAAGCGAGTCAAGCGAGCCAAGCGAGTCAAGCGAGCCAAGCGAGACAAGCGAGCCAAGCGAGTCAAGCGAGCCAAGCGAGTCAAACGAGTCAAACGAGTCAAACGAGTCAAACGAGTCAAACGAGTCAAACGAGTCAAACGAGTCAAACGAGTCAAACGAGTCAAACGAGTCAAACGAGTCAAACGAGTCAAACGAGTCAAACGAGTCAAACGAGTCAAACGAGTCAAACGAGTCAAACGAGTCAAACGAGTCAAACGAGTCAAACGAGTCAAACGAGTCAAACGAGTCAAACGAGTCAAACGAGTCAAACGAGTCAAACGAGTCAAACGAGTCAAACGAGTCAAACGTGTCTCAAACAGGTCAAAAGGGTCGAACAGGACAATCGATTCAAACGAGTTGAACGAGTCAAACGAGTCAAACGAGTTGAACGAGTCAAACGAGTCAAACGTGTGAAACGGGTCAAAAGGGTCGAACAGGTCAATCGAGTCAAACGAGTCAAACGAGTCAAACGAGTCAAACGAGTCAATCGAGTCAAACGAGTCAAACGAGCCAAACGAGCCAAGCGAGCCAAACGAGCCAAGCGAGCCAAGCGAGCCAAGCGAGCCAAGCGAGTCAAGCGAGCCAAGCGAGTCAAGCGAGCCAAGCGAGACAAGCGAGCCAAGCGAGCCAAGCGAGTCAAGCGAGCCAAGCGAGTCAAGCGAGCCAAGCGAGACAAGCGAGCCAAGCGAGCCAAGCGAGCCAAGCGAGACAAGCGAGCCAACCGAGCCAAACGAGCCAAACGAGCCAAACGAGCCAAACGAGCCAAGCGAGCCAAACGAGCCAAGCGAGCCAAGCGAGCCAAGCGAGCCAAGCGAGCCAAGCGAGCCAAGCGAGCCAAGCGAGCCAAGCGAGCCAAGCGAGCCAAACGAGCCAAGCGAGCCAAGCGAGCCAAGCGAGCCAAGCGAGCCAAGCGAGCCAAGCGAGCCAAGCGAGCCAAGCGAGCAAAGCGAGCCAAGCGAGCCAAGCGAGCCAAACGAGCCAAACGAGCCAAACGAGCCAAGCGAGCCAAGCGAGCCAAGCGAGCCAAGCGAGCCAAGCGAGCCAAGCGAGCCAAGCGAGCCAAGCGAGCCAAGCGAGCCAAGCGAGCCAAGCGACCCAAGCGAGCCAAGCGAGCCAAGCGAGCCAAGCGAGCCAAGCGAGCCAAGCGAGCCAAGCGAGCCAAGCGAGCCAAGCGAGTCAAACGAGGCAAACGAGGCAAACGAGTCAAACGAGTCAAACGAGTCAAGCGAGCCAAGCGAGCCAAGCGAGTCAAACGAGTCAAACGAGTCAAACGAGTCAAACGAGTCAAACGGGTCGAACAGGACAATCGAGTCAAGCGAGTTGAACGAGTCAAACGAGTCAAACGAGTCAAACGAGTCAAGCGAGTTGAACGAGTCCAACGAGTCAAACGAGTCAAACGAGTCAAACGAGTCAAACGTGTCTCAGACCGGTCAAAAGGGTCGAACAGGACAATCGATTCAAACGAGTTGAACGAGTCAAACGAGTCAAACGTGTCAAACGGGTCAAAAGGGTCGAACAGGTCAATCGAGTCAAACGAGTCAAACGAGTCAAACGAGTCAAACGAGTCAAACGAGTCAAACGAGTCAAACGAGTCAAACGAGTCAAACGAGTCAAACGAGTCAAACGAGTCAAACGAGTCAAACGAGACAAACGAGTCAAACGAGTCAAACGAGTCAAACGAGTCAAACGAGTCAAACGAGTCAAACGAGTCAAACGAGTCAAACGAGTCAAACGAGTCAAACGAGTCAAACGAGTCAAACGAGTCAAACGAGTCAAACGAGTCAAACGAGTCAAACGAGTCAAACGAGTCAAACGAGTCAAACGAGTCAAACGAGTCAAACGAGTCAAACGAGTCAAACGAGTCAAACGAGTCAAACGAGTCAAACGAGTCAAACGAGTCAAACGAGTCAAACGAGTCAAACGAGTCAAACGAGTCAAACGAGTCAAACGAGTCAAACGAGTCAAACGAGTCAAACGAGTCAAACGAGTCAAACGAGTCAAACGAGTCAAACGAGTCAAACGAGTCAAACGAGTCAAACGAGTCAAACGAGTCAAACGAGTCAAACGAGTCAAACGAGTCAAACGAGTCAAACGAGTCAAACGAGTCAAACGAGTCAAACGAGTCAAACGAGTCAAACGAGTCAAACGAGTCAAACGAGTCAAACGAGCCAAACGAGTCAAACGAGTCAAACGAGTCAAACGAGTCAAACGAGTCAAACGAGTCAAACGAGTCAAACGAGTCAAACGAGTCAAACGAGTCAAACGAGTCAAACGAGTCAAGCGAGCCAAGCGAGCCAAGCGAGTCAAACGAGTCAAACGAGTCAAACGAGTCAAACGAGTCAAACGAGTCAAACGAGTCAAACGAGTCAAACGAGTCAAACGAGTCAAACGAGTCAAACGAGTCAAACGAGTCAAACGAGTCAAACGAGTCAAACGAGTCAAACGAGTCAAACGAGTCAAACGAGTCAAACGAGTCAAACGAGTCAAACGAGTCAAACGAGTCAAACGAGTCAAACGAGTCAAACGAGTCAAACGAGTCAAACGAGTCAAACGAGTCAAACGAGTCAAACGAGTCAAACGAGTCAAGCGAGCCAAACGAGCCAAGCGAGCCAAGCGAGCCAAGCGAGCCAAGCGAGCCAAGCGAGCCAAGCGAGTCCATCGAGGCAAACGAGGCAAACGAGTCAAGCGATTCAACCGAGTCAAACGAGTCAAACGAGTCAATCGAGTCAAACGAGTCAAACGAGCCAAACGAGCCAAGCGAGCCAAACGAGCCAAGCGAGCCAAACGAGCCAAGCGAGCCAAGCGAGCCAAGCGAGCCAAGCGAGCCAAGCGAGCCAAGCGAGCCAAGCGAGCCAAGCGAGCCAAGCGAGCCTAGCGAGCCAAGCGAGCCAAGCGAGCCAAGCGAGCCAAGCGAGCCAAGCGAGCCAAGCGAGCCAAGCGAGCCAAGCGAGCCAAGCGAGCCAAGCGAGCCAAACGAGCCAAGCGAGCCAAACCAGCCAAGCGAGCCAAACGAGCCAAGCGAGCCAAGCGAGCCAAGCGAGCCAAGCGAGCCAAGCGAGCCAAGCGAGCCAAGCGAGCCAAGCGAGCCAAGCGAGCCAAGCGAGCCAAGCGAGCCAAGCGAGCCAAGCGAGCCAAGCGAGTCCATCGAGGCAAACGAGGCAAACGAGTCAAGCGATTCAACCGAGTCAAACGAGTCAAACGAGTCAATCGAGTCAAACGAGTCAAACGAGCCAAACGAGCCAAGCGAGCCAAACGAGCCAAGCGAGCCAAGCGAGCCAAGCGAGCCAAGCGAGCCAAGCGAGCCAAGCGAGCCAAGCGAGCCAAGCGAGCCAAGCGAGCCAAGCGAGTCCATCGAGGCAAACGAGGCAAACGAGTCAAGCGATTCAACCGAGTCAAACGAGTCAAACGAGTCAATCGAGTCAAACGAGTCAAACGAGCCAAACGAGCCAAGCGAGCCAAACGAGCCAAGCGAGCCAAGCGAGCCAAGCGAGCCAAGCGAGCCAAGCGAGCCAAGCGAGCCAAGCGAGCCAAGCGAGCCAAGCGAGCCAAGCGAGCCAAGCGAGCCAAGCGAGCCAAGCGAGCCAAGCGAGCCAAGCGAGCCAAGCGAGCCAAGCGAGCCAAGCGAGCCAAGCGAGCCAAGCGAGCCAAGCGAGCCAAGCGAGCCAAGCGAGCCAAGCGAGCCAAGCGAGCCAAACGAGCCAAGCGAGCCAAACGAGCCAAGCGAGCCAAGCGAGCCAAGCGAGCCAAGCGAGCCAAGCGAGCCAAGCGAGCCAAGCGAGCCAAGCGAGCCAAGCGAGCCAAGCGAGCCAAGCGAGCCAAGCGAGCCAAGCGAGCCAAGCGAGCCAAGCGAGCCAAGCGAGCCAAGCGAGCCAAGCGAGCCAAGCGAGCCAAGCGAGCCAAGCGAGCCAAGCGAGCCAAGCGAGCCAAGCGAGCCAAACGAGCCAAACGAGCCAAGCGAGCCAAGCGAGCCAAGCGAGCCAAGCGAGCCAAGCGAGCCAAGCGAGCCAAGCGAGCCAAGCGAGCCAAGCGAGCCAAGCGAGCCAAGCGAGTCAAACGAGTCAAACGAGTCAAACGAGTCAAACGAGTCAAACGAGTCAAACGAGTCAAACGAGTCAAACGAGTCAAACGAGTCAAACGAGTCAAACGAGTCAAACGAGTCAAACGAGTCAAGCGAGCCAAGCGAGCCAAGCGAGTCAAACGAGTCAAACGAGTCAAACGAGTCAAACGAGTCAAACGAGTCAAACGAGTCAAACGAGTCAAACGAGTCAAACGAGTCAAACGAGTCAAACGAGTCAAACGAGTCAAACGAGTCAAACGAGTCAAACGAGTCAAACGAGTCAAACGAGTCAAACGAGTCAAACGAGTCAAACGAGTCAAACGAGTCAAACGAGTCAAACGAGTCAAACGAGTCAAACGAGTCAAACGAGTCAAACGAGTCAAACGAGTCAAACGAGTCAAACGAGTCAAGCGAGCCAAACGAGCCAAGCGAGCCAAGCGAGCCAAGCGAGCCAAGCGAGCCAAGCGAGCCAAGCGAGCCAAGCGAGCCAAGCGAGTCCAACGAGTCAAGCGATTCAACCGAGTCAAACGAGTCAAACGAGTCAATCGAGTCAAACGAGTCAAACGAGCCAAACGAGCCAAGCGAGCCAAACGAGCCAAGCGAGCCAAACGAGCCAAGCGAGCCAAGCGAGCCAAGCGAGCCAAGCGAGCCAAGCGAGCCAAGCGAGCCAAGCGAGCCAAGCGAGCCAAGCGAGCCTAGCGAGCCAAGCGAGCCAAGCGAGCCAAGCGAGCCAAGCGAGCCAAGCGAGCCAAGCGAGCCAAGCGAGCCAAGCGAGCCAAGCGAGCCAAGCGAGCCAAACGAGCCAAGCGAGCCAAACCAGCCAAGCGAGCCAAGCGAGCCAAGCGAGCCAAGCGAGCCAAGCGAGCCAAGCGAGCCAAGCGAGCCAAGCGAGCCAAGCGAGCCAAGCGAGCCAAGCGAGCCAAGCGAGCCAAGCGAGCCAAGCGAGCCAAGCGAGCCAAGCGAGTCCATCGAGGCAAACGAGGCAAACGAGTCAAGCGATTCAACCGAGTCAAACGAGTCAAACGAGTCAATCGAGTCAAACGAGTCAAACGAGCCAAACGAGCCAAGCGAGCCAAACGAGCCAAGCGAGCCAAGCGAGCCAAGCGAGCCAAGCGAGCCAAGCGAGCCAAGCGAGCCAAGCGAGCCAAGCGAGCCAAGCGAGCCAAGCGAGTCCATCGAGGCAAACGAGGCAAACGAGTCAAGCGATTCAACCGAGTCAAACGAGTCAAACGAGTCAATCGAGTCAAACGAGTCAAACGAGCCAAACGAGCCAAGCGAGCCAAACGAGCCAAGCGAGCCAAGCGAGCCAAGCGAGCCAAGCGAGCCAAGCGAGCCAAGCGAGCCAAGCGAGCCAAGCGAGCCAAGCGAGCCAAGCGAGCCAAGCGAGCCAAGCGAGCCAAGCGAGCCAAGCGAGCCAAGCGAGCCAAGCGAGCCAAGCGAGCCAAGCGAGCCAAGCGAGCCAAGCGAGCCAAGCGAGCCAAGCGAGCCAAGCGAGCCAAACGAGCCAAGCGAGCCAAACGAGCCAAGCGAGCCAAGCGAGCCAAGCGAGCCAAGCGAGCCAAGCGAGCCAAGCGAGCCAAGCGAGCCAAGCGAGCCAAGCGAGCCAAGCGAGCCAAGCGAGCCAAGCGAGCCAAGCGAGCCAAGCGAGCCAAGCGAGCCAAGCGAGCCAAGCGAGCGAAGCGAGCCAAGCGAGCCAAGCGAGCCAAACGAGCCAAACGAGCCAAGCGAGCCAAACGAGCCAAACGAGCCAAACGAGCCAAGCGAGCCAAGCGAGCCAAGCGAGCCAAGCGAGCCAAGCGAGTCAAACGAGTCAAACGAGTCAAACGAGTCAAACGAGTCAAACGAGTCAAACGAGTCAAGCGAGCCAAGCGAGCCAAGCGAGTCAAACGAGTCAAACGAGTCAAACGAGTCAAACGAGTCAAACGGGTCGAACAGGACAATCGAGCCAAGCGAGCCAAGCGAGTCCATCGAGGCAAACGAGGCAAACGAGTCAAGCGAGTCAACCGAGTCAAACGAGTCAAACGAGTCAATCGAGTCAAACGAGTCAAACGAGCCAAACGAGCCAAGCGAGCCAAACGAGCCAAGCGAGCCAAGCGAGCCAAGCGAGCCAAGCGAGCCAAGCGAGCCAAGCGAGCCAAGCGAGCCAAGCGAGCCAAGCGAGCCAAGCGAGCCAAGCGAGCCAAGCGAGCCAAGCGAGCCAAGCGAGCCAAGCGAGCCAAGCGAGCCAAGCGAGCCAAGCGAGCCAAGCGAGCCAAGCGAGCCAAGCGAGCCAAGCGAGCCAAGCGAGCCAAGCGAGCCAAGCGAGCCAAGCGAGCCAAGCGAGCCAAACGAGCCAAACGAGCCAAGCGAGCCAAGCGAGCCAAGCGAGCCAAGCGAGCCAAGCGAGCCAAGCGAGCCAAGCGAGCCAAGCGAGCCAAGCGAGCCAAGCGAGCCAAGCGAGTCAAACGAGTCAAACGAGTCAAACGAGTCAAACGAGTCAAACGGGTCGAACAGGACAATCGAGTCAAGCGAGTTGAACGAGTCAAACGAGTCAAACGTGTCAAACGGGTCAAAAGGGTCGAACAGGTCAATCGATTCAAACGAGTTGAACGAGTCGAACGAGTCGAACGAGTCGAACGAGTCGAACGAGTCGAACGAGTCGAACGAGTCGAACGAGTCGAACGAGTCGAACGAGTCGAACGAGTCGAACGAGTCGAACGAGTCGAACGAGTCGAACGAGTCGAACGAGTCGAACGAGTCGAACGAGTCGAACGAGTCGAACGAGTCGAACGAGTCGAACGAGTCGAACGAGTCGAACGAGTCAAACGAGTCAAACGAGTCAAACGAGTCAAACGAGTCAAACGAGTCAAACGAGTCAAACGAGTCAAACGAGTCAAACGAGTCAAACGAGTCAAACGAGTCAAACGAGTCAAACGAGTCAAACGAGTCAAACGAGTCAAACGAGTCAAACGAGTCAAACGAGTCAAACGAGTCAAACGAGTCAAACGAGTCAAACGAGTCAAACGAGTCAAACGAGTCAAACGAGTCAAACGAGTCAAACGAGTCAAACGAGTCAAACGAGTCAAACGAGTCAAACGAGTCAAACGAGTCAAACGAGTCAAACGAGTCAAACGAGTCAAACGAGTCAAACGAGTCAAACGAGTCAAACGAGTCAAACGAGTCAAACGAGTCAAACGAGTCAAACGAGTCAAACGAGTCAAACGAGTCAAACGAGTCAAACGAGTCAAACGAGTCAAACGAGTCAAACGAGTCAAACGAGTCAAACGAGTCAAACGAGTCAAACGAGTCAAACGAGTCAAACGAGTCAAACGAGTCAAACGAGTCAAACGAGTCAAACGAGTCAAACGAGTCAAACGAGTCAAACGAGTCAAACGAGTCAAACGAGTCAAACGAGTCAAACGAGTCAAACGAGTCAAACGAGTCAAACGAGTCAAACGAGTCAAACGAGTCAAACGAGTCAAACGAGTCAAACGAGTCAAACGAGTCAAACGAGTCAAACGAGTCAAACGAGTCAAACGAGTCAAACGAGTCAAACGAGTCAAACGAGTCAAACGAGTCAAACGAGTCAAACGAGTCAAACGAGTCAAACGAGTCAAACGAGTCAAACGAGTCAAACGAGTCAAACGAGTCAAACGAGTCAAACGAGTCAAACGAGTCAAACGAGTCAAACGAGTCAAACGAGTCAAACGAGTCAAACGAGTCAAACGAGTCAAACGAGTCAAACGAGTCAAACGAGTCAAACGAGTCAAACGAGTCAAACGAGTCAAACGAGTCAAACGAGTCAAACGAGTCAAACGAGTCAAACGAGTCAAACGAGTCAAACGAGTCAAACGAGTCAAACGAGTCAAACGAGTCAAACGAGTCAAACGAGTCAAACGAGTCAAACGAGTCAAACGAGTCAAACGAGTCAAACGAGTCAAACGAGTCAAACGAGTCAAACGAGTCAAACGAGTCAAACGAGTCAAACGAGTCAAACGAGTCAAACGAGTCAAACGAGTCAAACGAGTCAAACGAGTCAAACGAGTCAAACGAGTCAAACGAGTCAAACGAGTCAAACGAGTCAAACGAGTCAAACGAGTCAAACGAGTCAAACGAGTCAAACGAGTCAAACGAGTCAAACGAGTCAAACGAGTCAAACGAGTCAAACGAGTCAAACGAGTCAAACGAGTCAAACGAGTCAAACGAGTCAAACGAGTCAAACGAGTCAAACGAGTCAAACGAGTCAAACGAGTCAAACGAGTCAAACGAGTCAAACGAGTCAAACGAGTCAAACGAGTCAAACGAGTCAAACGAGTCAAACGAGTCAAACGAGTCAAACGAGTCAAACGAGTCAAACGAGTCAAACGAGTCAAACGAGTCAAACGAGTCAAACGAGTCAAACGAGTCAAACGAGTCAAACGAGTCAAACGAGTCAAACGAGTCAAACGAGTCAAACGAGTCAAACGAGTCAAACGAGTCAAACGAGTCAAACGAGTCAAACGAGTCAAACGAGTCAAACGAGTCAAACGAGTCAAACGAGTCAAACGAGTCAAACGAGTCAAACGAGTCAAACGAGTCAAACGAGTCAAACGAGTCAAACGAGTCAAACGAGTCAAACGAGTCAAACGAGTCAAACGAGTCAAACGAGTCAAACGAGTCAAACGAGTCAAACGAGTCAAACGAGTCAAACGAGTCAAACGAGTCAAACGAGTCAAACGAGTCAAACGAGTCAAACGAGTCAAACGAGTCAAACGAGTCAAACGAGTCAAACGAGTCAAACGAGTCAAACGAGTCAAACGAGTCAAACGAGTCAAACGAGTCAAACGAGTCAAACGAGTCAAACGAGTCAAACGAGTCAAACGAGTCAAACGTGTCTCAAACGGGTCAAAAGGGTCGAACAGGACAATCGATTCAAACGAGTTGAACGAGTCAAACGAGTCAAACGAGTCAAACGAGTCAAACGTGTCTCAAACGGGTCAAAAGGGTCGAACAGGACAATCGATTCAAACGAGTTGAACGAGTCAAACGAGTCAAACGTGTCAAACGGGTCAAAAGGGTCGAACAGGTCAATCGAGTCAAACGAGTCAAACGAGTCAAACGAGTCAAACGAGTCAAACGAGTCAAACGAGTCAAACGAGTCAAACGAGTCAAACGAGTCAAACGAGTCAAACGAGTCAAACGAGTCAAACGAGTCAAACGAGTCAAACGAGTCAAACGAGTCAAACGAGTCAAACGAGTCGAACGAGTCGAACGAGTCGAACGAGTCGAACGAGTCGAACGAGTCGAACGAGTCGAACGAGTCAAACGAGTCGAACGAGTCGAACGAGTCGAACGAGTCAAACGAGTCGAACGAGTCAAACGAGTCGAACGAGTCAAACGAGTCGAACGAGTCAAACGAGTCAAACGAGTCAAACGAGTCAAACGAGTCAAACGAGTCAAACGAGTCAAACGAGTCAAACGAGTCAAACGAGTCAAACGAGTCAAACGAGTCAAACGAGTCAAACGAGTCAAACGAGTCAAACGAGCCAAACGAGCCAAGCGAGCCAAGCGAGCCAAGCGAGCCAAGCGAGCCAAGCGATCCAAGCGAGCCAAGCGAGCCTAGCGAGCCAAGCGAGCCAAGCGAGCCAAACGAGCCAAGCGAGCCAAGCGAGCCAAGCGAGCCAAGCGAGCCAAGCGAGCCAAGCGAGCCAAGCGAGCCAAACGAGCCAAGCGAGCCAAACCAGCCAAGCGAGCCAAGCGAGCCAAGCTAGCCAAGCGAGCCAAGCGAGCCAAGCGAGCCAAGCGAGCCAAGCGAGCCAAGCGAGCCAAACGAGCCAAACGAGCCAAGCGAGCCAAGCGAGCCAAGCGAGCCAAGCGAGCCAAGCGAG